>JBBDGP010001075.1:237500-1437500 GCA_037952835.1 Lithobates septentrionalis | reverse complement strand
AATAGCTGCACTTAATCATAAGCATAAAGGTTCTACTGGTGAAGAACACATGTATGAATGATACATATGGAAAAATCCAACATGTTTTGGAATATTTGAGATGTAAATTCCTTCTTCAGGGATTTCCTGTGCAGTTGTAAAATGTAGTCTGCAAAATGTATGAAAAATAAAGACATGCTAAACCCAAGTACAAATGTAATAAACATATACAATCTTGTGGACATATATAGATTGATTAGGGGGCTTGGAAAAAAGGAGGGACAAGAAAAATAGTAATACAACACCAAAAAAGGACTTACTGGTTTACACCGATTACAGTTTGTAAAAATCAAAGAGGATAAAATGTTGAAAGATGATACTTCAAGTTCTGATCTCCCAATTTGTAAAGAAAAGAGGGGGTGGAACAGTTTGGAAAACTCAGTCCATTTACTTGCAATTTGGACAGAGCGTATTTGAGTAGTTAACTCCATATAAATTATATGGGTGGCAGCATCCCAGCAGGCAAGGCTGTAGGGTGTACCCGGCCCATGTGGTCCGCAAGGAACGGCTCAATTGGTGTGGATGCAAAGTCCTAAGGTATAAATGATGATTTGTATAGTCAAATATACTATACTGACTATAAAGTATAATATATAATCTGTATGTATAACGTATCAAGTATGGGAACTATAAAAGCTGGTCAAGCTTAGTAGATATGACACTAAAGAAAAAAGAAAAAAAAAATCTCTATAGAGTAATAAAGCATATAAGAACTATTCTATAATAGTGGCCATGAACTTAAATGCAGCGAGCCTATAAGGTAGCTGCAAAGTTAGAGGGTCTAGAGCTCATATAACATATATAGAAAAAAGCTATTTTAAAAGCTAGATGGGTGCATGGTTGCATATGAGTTGTAAATGAAAACGTATATTATGTGTTACTCTAGTAGCTTCAAATAGCCCAATAGGTAATTAAAGTATACAAAGTCACTAAGATATAAACAGAATATAGTGGGCACAACCAAAGGTACTTACTCTGTGGATAAGAGTCCAAATACGTCTGCTCCAATTGAGAGGTACAGGGTGTATGACAAAAAGACCAGCATATTACAAAAATATATACCAGCTGATTGTGAGACAAGTCCGCCTCAGGGGGGCGTGAAGTCTCACAATCGCGGATCTAATAGGGCAAAGGATAAGGACGTAGGGGAGGACTGCATGAATTAGGCGACACACCTCCAACAGCTGACTGAAGTGTCAGCAAGGAGGTATACCGTCGCCTAATGCTCGTTCCCCCGGCACAGCGGCATCCGACGTCATCGCGCCGGCAAGTGCGATGACGTCAGAGCGCCGCCGACACAGAGAGGGGGACGCAACCATAATGGATCCGGTAGTCCGCCGCACAGCGCATGCGCGGCCGGCGGGCCATGACGGATCATTGGGCGTCCAATGTAAGGCCCCACACAAATTATGCGTGGAGCCTACCCGTGCCGGGGGACCAAACAGGGCCGAGGGGGACCCCCAAACCATCCCTAACCATGGATGCTCGCCTGGATAGAAATCGATTATTTACAATGGACAGGATGATTGGGCTGTGGGAGATCAGAAGAAGTAGTGGCTAAAACAAAGAAATATGCACAGAATTATATGCACAACATTAAGAAACATTGACATGCACTATTAGTACAGTGCAAAATAATGAACAGCAAAGTATTATAACTATTGTACATTGTATTACTAGAGTTTACATGTTATGTGCACAATCTGAGACTATTAAACAGAATTTATATTAACTATAATCACATCATGATATAATGTAACAGACATAACAAATGACAGTACATCTTAAACTTCGACCACAATGTAGCTATTATATAGGGGGATCACATGGTAGATACTAAACGCAGTTGCAGGTGGAAGGAAACGTGAAATAAAGGTAAGAAAAAAGAAAAAAAAAAGAAAAAACCAAGAGAAAGAAAAATGAGCGTACCAAAGTAGGGTATGAGGGCGCACTACATGTCCCCCTCATAGCCACCTGATGTGAATCATTGGAGGAAGGGTTTGAAGCTCAGAATCTCGTTCAAGCCTGGAGGTGAGGTGGCATTTAAAATGGAAATCCACCTCATCTCCCGCTGAAGGAGCAATTTGTTCAAGTCCCCTCCTCTAGGAGTCTGGTGTAGTCGATCCAAAACTAAAACTGATATCTTTGGAAAGGATTCATCGTGGACTGTGGCCATATGTCGTCCCCAGGGGAAATCTGGATTTTTGGTTTTCATTGCCAGTATGTGGCGATAAAGCCGTTTGCATAATTTCTGAATGGTTTTGCCCACATAATAGCAGCCACACTCGCAAAGTATCAAATATACGACGAATGTGGTTTGACAGTTGGCATAGTGTTTGGCAGAAAATATCCAACCTTTGGGGAGGTATGGGTTCTTATTAGTATTCATATACCGGCAGTAACCACAGGAGCCACAAGGGAAGGTACCCCGGGTGTTGCAAGGGTCTCCCCGAGTGAGGCCCCTAAATTCACCTTTGACCAAACGGTCACCCACCGACTTAGTGCGTCGGAAGGTGACCAGGGGGTCAGGTGACACAAAAGGGCCCACTATTGGGTCATTGGTGAGGAGGTGCCAATATTTAGACAGAATCTGTCTCAGCTCTGCGTGTTCATTCGAAAAAGTCGTGATTATCCTGGTATAGGGATTTGGAGCAGAGGTGGATCTGCCAGACGATCGCAACAGATCTTGTCTGTCGCGGGCATTAGCTTTATTGAAAGCTTTTTTCAGGCACTTGTGGCTGTACCCTCTATCTAGGAGTCGGCTTTTGAGGGATCTGGCTTCGCTGAGGAAGTCATCATTATTAGAACAATTGCGTTTGATCCTCAAGAATTGACTGAAGGGAATGGAATTGATTAAGGGTCTCGGATGGAAGCTATTAGAGTGTAAGATTGTATTTCCCGATGGAGTTTGCAGGCTGGATAATTGTTGAAGTCCTTAAATATTTCAATATCCAAAAATGTTAGAGACTTATGGTTGTAGACCATCGTAAATTTCAAGTTAAATGCAGTATTCAAGATATTCAGCAATGTGTGCAGTAGTTCGACAGGCCCCTCCCATAGGATGAAGATGTTGTCGATGTACCTGCGCCACAAACTAATGTGGCGCAGGTACAAAGAAAGATCCTCATCCTCCAGAACTCTCTCCTATTCCCCCAGGTACAGATTGGTGTAGCCAGGGGCACAACAAGTGCCCCTGGCTACGCCCTGTACCCGGAGGGAATGCTGGCCATGGAAACTGAACACATTATGTCGAAGTAGAAAATCAAGTGCACTCTTTAAGCACCCTTGGATGTGGCACAGAATTCATGGTTTTACTTGATGACTGCAAATTGCCCAAGGCCTTTTCACCACCTTGCTTCACAATTAGTATGAGTTTCTTCTCTTAAAATTTTTTATTTGGTTTGATCCATAAGGCCTTGCCTTTGCCTATATGTTACACAGAAAACAGTACTCTTGCTGTAATGTTTTGTTTGGACAGTAAAGGCTTTTTCCTGACACCTTCCATGTAGGGTAAATTGGTGCAATTTCTTTCTGACAGTAGATGCATGCACTTTGACACGGAATATTGTAAGAGTTACCTGCAGATCCCACAATGAAGATTTGTAGAGACTTCTTGCAGCATAATATCAGCTCCTGGGCTGGCCAGTTCTCACTTTTAGATTATTTTCCTTACAGTGGAATAATCGGTTTGGTGATCCTCCGTGTAAAATATGTGTGCAATATACAGTACATCCCTATGGAAATTACACTTTGTTGGAAATGCTTTGTTTTAGGTAGCAGTATGAATTCTTTATGTGTTATCCTTTTACAGCCTTTAAAAAAAAAAGCCTCTGTTTACAAACCCCAGTAGCTCAAAGTAAAATTTACACAGCTTAAGGAGGAAGGAGGAACTTCATTCTCCTTGATTGAAGGGCTTAGGGACCTGGCAGAGCCCTGCAGCGCATCTGTGCATGAGCTGAGCTGTGCTGTGAGGTCCTGGACCTCTTTCACTGCACTGTCCGTGCGCATGGAAACCTGTGCGTGGACAGATGTGCCAAAGGTATCTGCCAAGTCTCGAATGGTGCTGCACATGTAATCAGCTGTGATATCAGGTTGATGGCTTGACAGTTTGGTTGAGAGCTTAAGCATAAGCATAGTAGTAACTAACAGTTATCATTCAAGGCATGAACTGAACCCGTTTTGGTAAACTGTTAAATTGGTGGGTTTCGTTTCACTTGTATAGAGGAGAGTTTCTAAACAGTTTTTAAAAAGGTTACTTGCCTCCCACTCCTGCTGACCTGCAATAAGTAGACAAGTGAGAAAATTCAGAAGTCCTCATCTATCTAATCTGCAAATTTGGATTCATTTGGTAACGTAGAACTATGGGCAAAATCATCAATGACATACTGTATATCCGTGATGGCGAACCTTCGCACCCCAGATGTTTTGGAACTACATTTCCCATGATGCTCATGCACTCTGCAGTGTAGTTGAGCATCATGGGAAATGTAGTTTGAAAACATCTGGGGTGCCGAGGTTCGCCATCACTGCTGTATATGATGCCATCCGGCAATAGCATTAAAACAGTAAGCCCATCAGTTTAAGTTTCATAGTTAGTTATTATTCCTGGCATGCCTTGAATGTGAGCCCTGGTTCACACTGGTGCATTTTGACATGCGATTTGACATGTCAAATCACATGTCAAATCAGTGGCAATTGCCTGCAATGGCACTGTCCTAATCGGGGTGGTGCCGCACCGATTTCAAAAAGTAGTCTCTGTACTACTTTTTGCGAATTCAATTGACATCTGTGCAGAAACCCGCACAGATGTCTGTAAAATCGCGTCCGAAATCGGGACTGACATGCAGGAGTGAAATCGGCACTGCTTCATTCCCACAGCTCAGTGTGAACCTGGGATGTCACTGTTGTTTGTACTCTCTACCCAGCTGTCAAGCCATCAAATGGCCAGTCTCAAAAAATTGCATGTGCAGCACCATGGCAACTGCAGATCAAACAGAGGCTAAGATGGCAGCTTCCTTGGCTGTAAAGGATAGGAGAGTTTAACACTTTAGTTTTATTACTGGTTGATCCGGCAAGTCAGTTATTGTTCAACTTCCTTTACCAGACCAAGCTGTGCAGCAAAATTGGCAGTTAGAGTTGCTTACAACGATCAACTTTTTTAAATGTAATTAAAACCTTTTTTACCAAAAGGGAATATTAGCTGGAGTTATGCTGGCCATACACTATACGAAAAATCGGCCGAACACATTTTCGAAAAACGAACGTTCGACCGTGACCGCAAATGATCGTGCCATCATGTAATGACCGATAAATAGTTCAGTGGACATGAATAACTAATTTTTTGTTCGTTTTTTTACATATACCTAGTGCAGACAGTTCGGACGGAAAACACATTAACCTTGCAATTTATCGTACGTTCGGCAGAAATTTTCCAAACTTCCCGTTCGTTTTTTTTCCCACAAAAACGTCACAAACGATTATCGATTTGTGCCCATTAATTTGCCGAAAAACGAACGAAGTGTCTATACGAACGATTTTTCGGCCGATTTTTCGTATAGTGTGTGGCCAGCGTTAGGCTTTCATTTGTTAGTCACTCTAAAAATACCCTCTCCACAATTTGACATTGATGTTGTCCAAGGATGGTTATGTTGGCCTTTCATAGATACAAGGCAGGAGTAGGTGTAGCTACTCTAAGACACAAAGTGTTTTACTAGTCAGAGCTACTGGTGAATGTTAAAAAAAAAAATAAAAGCCTAAAAAAAAGGAAAATGAATGCAGCCACAACATCCAAGGTTTGGTGAACTGCAATATATTAAAATTAGTTTTTTGGGGGGTTTCATATGCTTTAAAAAGATCAGCATGACAATCAAGTAACAAAGATCAGCATTGGTATCCCAATATTTTGTTTGCTCTGTCAGACAACAGCCTCTGTAACGATTTCTATAGTCTACAATGCTTGATTTGCGAATTCCTGTCTGCTTCTCCTGAGAAAGTGATCCCTCCAGAGAACAATGGAAATAAAGTGTCAGTTTTCTGAGCATGTTCTTCTTGTAGGATAACACAATTGCTTATAACAGGATAATTAGATACATCATGGCACTTTCACACACATTTTGGACTCTACAAATAAATATGGATGCTGTAACGTAGCTTATTAAACAAAAGTTATGCTACTGACGATGTGTTTAGTAGGAAAATACATGTGGTTTATAAAAGTAAGATCCCACTTGGGCTACTAGAAATAGTATTTTTTCATTATAGTTACCTGTAAAATAATTTTCTTTGAGTACTTCATGGGACACAGGGTCAGGCTAATATTCATTACCTCCTGGGTTATACTCCATCACCAGGTGAATGGACACCGGTAGACCAAAGGTCTTCAGACAGGAAGTGATCCCCTATATAACCCCTCCCACACAGGAACCACTTCAGTTTTGTAGCAAGCGCTGCATCATCAAAAAAAAAAAAGAGGGGAGGGATCTCTGTGTCCCATGATGTAATCAAAGAAAAGGATTTTACAGGTAAGCATGACGAAAAAAAACTATTTTCTTTTTCATACATCATGGGACACAGAGTCAGGCTATTATTCATTGCCTACTGGGACGTCCCAGAGCAAAAGCCTTGAGGGGAGAGAGACACCCTGCCAAACAATAGCCATCAGAATTTATACGGCAGCACACAGTACAATGTGTCCGAAAAGCTGAATCCTCGGCTGCTCGAACATCCACTTGATAACATTTTGTGAACGTATGCACTGAAGACCAGGTGGCAACCTTACAAATCTGAGCCACAGATACCCGATGGCAAAAAGCCCAGGAGGTTCCTACACCCCTGGTAGAACGAGCCCTCGCCCTAAAGGGAGGAGCTTTATGCTTCAGACCATAGGCCTGAATGACCAATTGACGAACCCGATTGGCAATGGAAGCCTGCCCTTTCTTGGGTCCTTTTGGTAAAACAAAAAAGGAGTCTGATCCTCGGATCTCCGCAGATCGAGACAAATAACCTTGACTACACGGACAATGTCCAAAAGAATGCAATCGCCTCTCTTCCACCGAACGAGGCTGAGAGAAAAAAGAAGGCAAAATCATGTCCTGATTTAAATCAAAGGCCACACCCCTTTTGGCAAAAGGATCAAAATACTTGATCCTTGACCACCTGTCGTGGTCAAGGATCAAGTATGGTTCCCTGCACGAAAGGGCCGCCAACGCCGACACCCTTCTAGCCAAGGTTATGGCCATCAGGAAGACTAGCTTGCGTGACAGCAAGTCTAATGGAATTTCCTTGATAGGTTCAAATGATTGTTTCTGTAACACTACTTCCGGGATATGGACTGCAGATATAAATCGGCACATGTCCCTCTGCCCTGGCTAGTATGTGGTTTACCTCCTTCAGATCTGAACGACTCCTGGTACCGCCTTGGTGGTTTACATAGGCCACTGCACTGAACCCTGATAGGGCAGACCTGAAGCTCCACCATCCAGGACCGTAGGGCCAGATGTACTGCCCGTAATTCCAGGACGTTTATGGGCAGGATCTGTTCTGTCCCTGACCATTTCCCCTGAGCTGTGAGCCCTTCTAGGGTCGCTCCCCAGCCTGAGAGACTGTAGTCAGTACTCTCCAAGTTACCGGGAGAAAGGATTTTCCCTTTCGCAGGTTCTGATCCTGCAACCACCAGTTTAGGCTTAAGCGTGCCCGAGGAGATAAGCACATTGTATAATCCAGGGCTTTTCCTCTTCTGATCCAGGCCAACAAGATGTCTTGTTGTAAAGGCCTGGAATGGAACTGGGCATAGGGCACTGCCTTGAAGGAGGATACCATCCTCCCTAAAAGACTCATACAGAGCCGAATGGAGGGTTATCTAGTGCGCCTTATCTGATGTACCTGAACCTTCAGGGCACAGATCCTTACAGGTGGCAAGAATATTCTTGCTTGAACCGTATCTAAGATCAGACCTAAATACTTTAGACTTTGAGCTGGTTTTAAGGCTGACTTTTCGGTATTTATGATCCAGCCTATATACGGCACTGTGCATATTATTCTCTGTTTTATAGCCTGTAATGAGTGATCTCTGAGTAGGAGGTCGTCCAGATACTCAAGCACCCAGATCCCTTGGGCCCTTAAAAGACCCCGTGTACTGGTGCTAGGACCTTTGTGAACACCTGGGGAGCCGTAGCCAGCTTGAAGGGTAGAGCCACAAACTGAAAATGACGTTCCTCTACTGTAAAACGTAGGAAACTCTGATGAGGCTGAAAGATAGGTATGTGTAAATACACGTCTTTTATATCGATAGAGGATAGAAAGTCTCCCCTCTGGAGTGAGGCTACTACTGAGCGGACAGACTCCATCCGGAAGGACTGTATCAGTAGATACTTGTTCAGGGATTTTAGGTGCAAAATGGGCCTTCTTTCCCCGTTTGGTTTATGAACCGTAAACAGGTTTGAGTAAAACCCTGTGCCCCTTTTGGATACCGGAAACCTCTACAATCACTCCTTGATTTACTAGATGATGTAGTGCCTGAAGCAATAAGTTTCTTTTTAGAGGAACCGAGGGAACGCTGGATCTTAAAAACCTCTGAGGGGGAACCCCCCCGCAACTCCAGCTTGTAACCGCGGGATATAATTGAGGTGTGCTCTAACCTGGCTAGGGCCGAGGACAGTTCATCCTTAGTAATAAAGGGTGAAGCAGCAGCGTTGACTGTAGGCACAATACCAGATAGGCGCAGCGGCTCAGATTGCCCTGAAGCCTCTGGTCTTTCAGGGGATACAACACTGGGGATACGGCGAGGTTCATCAGGAACTACTGACAAGATCGGTGTGCCCTTCCCTATAGTGTAAGTCCCGCTTCTCTTTTTTGAAGACATTTACCCGCCACAAAAAGAGAGTACTTGGGTGTAGTATTAAAACACCTCAGAAGGGAGACCCTTTAACCGCATGCCGACCAGCCGCCGCAGTTATACCGCGGCAACATGGCTCGGCTGAGCGAATCGCCATCATGGTACGTCGGTACCATAGACGGCCACTAGAGGGCGCGTGCACGCCCCCTGCTCGCCCACGGAGCCGATGCGAGTGCCCGGCGGTCGTGATCACCGCCAGGCTCCTGCGATCGCTCGGGGCACACGGAGAACCAGGATCTGTGTGTGTAAACACACAGTTTCCGGTTCTCTGAGGGGAGAACAGACAGATTGTCTGTTCATACATAGTATGAACAGCGATCTGTCATGTCCTCCGCACAGTCCCATCCCCCCTTCAGTTAGAACACACAATAGGACACAGTTAACCCCTTCACTGTCCCCTAGTGGTTAACCCCTACACTGCCAGTGACATTTTTACAGTATCCAATGCAATTTTATAGCACTGATCGCTGTAAAAATGACAATGGTCCCAAAAATGTGTCAAAATTGTCCGATGTGTCTGCCATAACGTCGCAGTCTTGATAAAAATTGCAGATCGCTGCCATTACTAGTAAAAAAAAAAATAATAATAAAAAAGCCATAAAACTATCCCCTATTTTGTAGATGCTATAACTTTTGCGCAAACCAATCAATATATACGCTTATTGCGTTTTTTTTTACCAAAAATATGTAGAATACATATCAGCCTAAACTAAGGAAAAAAATAGTTTTTTTTATATATTTTTGGGGGATAGTTATTATAGCAAAAAGTAAAAAATATTGCTTTTTTTTCAAAATTGACGCTCTTTTTTTGTTTATAGCACAAAAAATAAAAACCACAGAGGTGATCAAATACCACCAAAAGAAAGCTCTATTTGTTGGAAAAAAAGGACATCAATTGTGTTTGGGAGCCACGTCACACGACCGCGCAATTGCCAGCGACGCAGTGCCGAATCGCAAAAAGTGCTCTGGTCTTTGGACAGCCAAATGGTCCGGGGCTGAAGTGGTTAATAGGGCTCCCAAGCCCCTATGTAACAATCCTGCTAAGCAACACTTGTTGACTAACGTGTCCTGGTAAGGAAAGAATGAACCGCTGCAAGTGTCTGTTCAGAACCTGCTCTGTGTCCCACAGCTGCCTTCTGGAAGCACCACATGCTTGGCCTATACACAGCTTAAAAAAGCTGATTGTGCGCAGGAACGTTCTGTGCATGCGCACGCACATGTGTGGTCCCAGCGAATGGGCGTGGCTGTATTCGCGTATGACGTTAATCCTCATGCGCCCAGATAAAGACTACTGCGCATGTGTGGCAAAGCTGCGTGCGCCATGGCTGCCAAACAAACTGCTAAGTCCAGCTGCGCTATCATACAGGTAAGAATCAGCCAGACACAAGCAAAAAAGGTACACTTTGCAAACACCCACAGCTAGCCCAAAACTCCCCCGTATGGTCACCGCACATAGGTGTTCAGCCTCTAGCTAGCTTGACTGATTGTTACAATCACTGGGACACGCCACAATAATAGTAAAGGGGTTTCACTTACCCGTCCAGGTGCAGGGCAGCTTAGAAACTAAGAGCCCAAACTTCACTTGAGGACCTTCAAGGACTGGGTACACTTTTCATGTTTAGGGTCCACTCCTTTCGACCTGTACAGCACCCTGCAGGAATGCCTTAGCGCTGTGGTGTCCAGGATTCCACTTCGCAGGGTCCAGCACCCGGAGGGTGCATTACAGGCAAAACCTTGCAGGATCTGGAGTCTCGGGGCTCGGGTACCATTTATGTAAGCATATAAGCCTGTGTCAAATGGATCCGATCGGTCAATCCCTTGATTCATTTAAGAAACGTTGGTGAGACCTGGAGCTCAGAGAGCTCAAACAAACTGTGCCATCCACCTTGCAGACACTGGTAAAAAACTGAAGTGCTTCCTGTGTGGGAGGGGTTATATAGGGGATCACTTCCTGTCTGAAGACCTTTGGTCCACCAGTGTTTATTCACCTGGTGATGGAGTATAACCCAGTAGGAAATGAATGTTAGCCTGACTCTGTGTCCCATGATGTACGTATGAAAAAGAAAGATAGATTTCACTTGGAGGTCAGTTATGCTCCTGTAGGTTGATGTAAATCAACAGCATAGGGTGTGGCAGAGAAGTCCAGTTCTCCCTCTAAGCGCAATAGGCAGGGAACCATCCACCCATCCTTGATAATGGCGATTCAGCTGCTGTCAATTGTGGGTCTTGCTTGATAGATTATTAACGAAAGTAGTACATAAGTGGCTTTTCACTTTCCTTTGATTGACTACCACACACAGATCCACGTCCTGTCAGGGGAAAGGTGAACTGATCGTATGTTCCTTGTATAAAGGAACACCGATTGGTCTCCTCCCCTCATCTGTCCCCTCCCCCCACAGTTAGAATCACTCCCTAGGACACACATTTAACCCCTTTAGTGCCCCTTAGTGTTAACCCCTTCCCTGCCAGTGACAATTTTATAGCACTGATTGCTTTATAAATGTCACTGGTCCCAAAATAGTGTCAATAGTGTCAAAAGTGTCCGATCTGTCTGCCGCAATGTCACAGTCACGATAAAAATCGCAGATCACCCCTATTAGTAGTAAAAAAAAATAATAATAATAATAATAAAAATGGCATAAATCTATCCCCTATTTTGTAGGCTCTATAACTTTTGTGCAAACCAATCAATATACACTTATTGAGATTTTTTTTTACCAAAAATATGTAGAATACATATCGGCCTAAACTGAGGTAAAAAATAGTTAAAAAAAAAAAATTTGGGATATTTATCATAGCAAAAAGTAATAAATATTGTGTTTTTTTCAAAATTGACGGTCTTTGTTTATAGTGCAAAAAATAAAAAACACAGAAGTGTAGAGGTGATCAAATACCACCAAAAGAAAGCACTATTTGTGGGGGGAAAAAAATGATCAAAATTTAATTTGGGTACACTGTCGCATGACCGTGCAATTGTCATTCAAAGTGTGACAGCGCTGAAAGCTGAAAATTGGCCTGGGCAGGAAGGGGGTGTGAAAATGCCCTGTATTGAAGTGGTTAAAAAAAGTTATAAATTGATTTGCATTTTAATGAGTGAAATAAGTATTTGATCCCCTATCAATCACCAAGATTTCTGGCCCCAGGTGTCTTATATACAGGTAACAAGCTGAGATTAGGAGCACTTTCTAAGGCCCCTTTCACACTGAAGACCACCCCGCATGAACGGTAAAGCGCCGCTCATTTTAGCAGGGCTTGACCGGCGCTGTGCGGGCGGGAGCAGGGTGCTTTTGAATGAATGAATGAATGATCAAGGCGCTAGATGCGTTCTGTGTTGTCAGTTTCTTTTTTAACCCCAAAGACGGGGTTAACAAGGGGTTAAACGCTCGCAGGACTTTTTTTTCCATCCTGCAAGTGCACCACCTCAGTGTGAAAGCAATCTGGCTTTCACAGGCACGGGAGGAAGTTTACAGGCGCTATTTTTTAGCACTAAAACGCCTGTTAAGCGCCTTTAGTGTGAAAGGGGTCTTAAAGGGAGTGCTCTCAATCTCAGCGTGTTGCCTGTGTAAAAGACACCTGTCCACAGAAGCAATCAATCAGATTCCAATCTCTCCATTATGGCCAAAACCAAAGAGCTGTCCAAGGATGTCAGGGACAAGATTGTAGACCTACACAAGGCTGGAATGGGCTACAAGACCATTGCCAAGCAGCTTGGTGAGAGGGTGATAAACAGTTGGTGTGCTTATTAGCAAATGAAAGAAACACAAAATAACTGTCAATCTCCCACGGTCTGGGGCTCCATGCAAGATCTCACCTTGTGGAGTTTCAACAATCATGAGAATGGTGAGGAATCAGACCAGAACTACCCAGGATAATCTTGTCAATGATATCAAGGCAGCTGGGACCATAGTCACAAAGAAAACAATTGGTAACACACTACGCTGTGAAGGACTGAAATCCTGCAAGGTCCCCCTGGTAAAGAAAGCACTTGTACAGGCCCATCTGAAGTTTGCTAATGAACATCTGAATGATTCAGAGGAGAGACCAAAATCAAGCTCTTTGGCATCAACTCAACTCGCCGTGTTTGGAGGAGGAGGAGGAATGCTGCCTATGACCCCAAGAACACTAGCCCCCCACTAGGACAACTTCACCACATTAAAGGGATGATGGACAGGGCCATGTACAGTCAAATCTTGGTTGAGAACCTCCTTCCCTCAGCCAGGGCATTGAAAATAGGTCTTGGATGGGTATTCCAGCATGAGAATGACCCAAAACACACAGCCAAGGCAACAAAGGAGTGGTTCAAGAAGAAGCACATTAAAAGGTCCTGGAGTGGCTTAGCCAGTCTCAAGACCTTAATCCCATAGATATGTGGAGGGAACTGATGGTTCGAGTTACCAAACATCAGCCTCGAAACCTTAATGACTTGGAGAGGATCTGCAAAGAGGAGTGAGGCAAAATCCCTTCTGAGATGTGTGCAAACCTGGTGGCCAATTACAAGAAATGTCCGACCTCTGTGATTGCCAACAAGGGTTTTGCCATCAAGTATTAAGTCATGTTTTGTGAAGGGATCAAATACTTATTTCACTCATTAAAATGCAAATCAATTTATAACTTTCTTGAAATGCCTTTTTCTGGATTTCCTTTGTTGTTAGTCAGTCTCTCAAATAAACCTACCATTAAACTTATAGACTGATCTTTTTTTGTAAGTGGGCAAATGTACAAAATCAGCAGGGGATCAAATACTTTTTTCCCTCACTGTAATAACCGAAACAGGAATAGTCCCAATTCCAATGTCGGTGGCGACAAAAGGTGCTGCACACTTCATCCCGTCCAAATAGTGCTCAAAGTGATCATTTATCAGTGCTTCACCACATGTAATAAATGGACTCTTACCAGACACAGAGACCCCTGTAACAAGGTCTAGCCATGCATCAGCGAGCAAAATTCCCCACTGGGGGCATGAAGATAGGGCTCCCTCCAAAGGTCCCCCATGGCAGATCTATCATCAGAGGAATCTCTGGATCATGCGGTTGGTAATATATCACCATTTATCAACCAGGCCCATATGGAGAAAGGAACTCAATCGCTTGTTGTGCAGGTATGATAAAAAAACTTCAGGCATTATACAACCTTCCTGTGCCCCGTGGGTGTGCTTACGTCGCCACTATGTCCTTTGACCCGAAATACATTTCGTCTCAAAAGATGACATTACTGGGGCATTTGTCCAACCTTCAGATGACTGGACACTGAAAAGGTTTTGAGGACATGCCCCATCTCCACTAAATGAGTGCTCCGTGTAGTAGCACATATTGCAGAATAACCAAGGAAGTAAAGGAGGTTGGCCTGTGTCCTGTACTGTACTCCAAGATATAAAATATACAGTAAAGGAGTGAGCAACAACTAGACAAACAGATCTGTGCCAACAGATCCAACTTAAGAGTGCCACTGCAAAAACCTTGCACTGAAGGCTGCAGCTGCAGAAGTTTGGACACCCACCTGATAAAACTTTGAAAAGGTATTAACAGAAGACCTTACAGAGGCCTGGTGCTGGAATGGCAAGGAAACTGCTACTGAACTGGTGGAGCGGTTGTGTAGAAGTGCAGGAGGAGAGGATTTAAATGGCAACTGATGCCAGTGCTTAAAAGTTCTTTGGACCTTGCAACAAACAGAGGTACAGCAATACCTGGGATTGTGAGTAACGTGATTTACAAGCGTTTCGCAATACGAGCTATTATTTTTTTAAAATCCCGACTCGGTTTGCGTAAGTTGTCTCACAAAATAAGCAGGATTCAAGCCTCTGGGGTGTGCAGTACCGCATTTGGCCAGAGGTGCGGGGGCGCAAGTGACACTCAGAGCTGTTTGGAAACACTCGGAAAGACTCCGTTCCCGAGTGCTCTCAGAGTGTTTCCGAATGTCTCAGGCGCCGCTCCACCTCTGGTTACATGTGGTACTGCATACACTAGCAGTGCCACCTGAACGGATTATCTGAATTTATCTGATTTCCTATGGGGAAACTCACTTTGATCTACGAATGCTTTAGATTACAAGCATTCTTCTGGAATGAATTATGCTCGTAATCCAAGGTACCACTGTAGTTTGTTGTTGAATTTGGAGTTCAGGATAGCCAGATCAAGTATCCCCCATTTCTGACATATCAGGTTGAAGATACCAGAGTAAAGGGCATCTTCCTCTTGATTTAGGCTGGGAAGGCTGAGGTGATCTGCTTTCCAGTTGTCCACTCTCAGACTGTGGACTGCAGAGATCACTGGACAGCGAGTCTCTGTCCAAGAGATACTCTGACTTGCTTTCTTCAAAGCTGCATGACTCCGGGTGCTCACTTAGTGGTTGATGTAGGCTAAAGCTGTAGCATTTTCCGGTTTCACCTTCATAGTATGTCCGTGTAGAAGGGGAGAGACATTTTCATTACTCTGAGCTCCAAGACAGTGAGGGGGAACTTAGCTTCCACTGATGACCATGTGCCCCTGGACTGTGAAGGACTGGAATACTCCTCCCCAACTTGAAAGCCTGTCATCTGTTATCAAGTGATAACAATAGGAAAGTCAGTCCTTCATTAAAGCAGAGTTCCACCCTAAAATGGAACTTCTGCTTTAAGGGAAGGTGACCCTCTGACATGCCACGTTTGGCATGTCATTTTCTTGGGGGGGGGGGGTGGAAACACTCTTTTTAGAGGTTTCCAGCTCCCACTTCCTCCCAGGGCTCCGCCGCGCCGGAAGTCAGTTCACCTCTCCCCCTCCCTCTCGGCAATCATCTGGGACATGTCACAGGTCCCAGATGATTGCCCGGCCAGTCACAGTGACCCACGCAGCTCGTGCATGCGCAGTGGGTGCCTGGCTGTGAAACCACAGCTGGGCGCCCACAGTGACAATGCCGGCACCGCAGAGAGGAGGGGGAGACGAGCGGGGCTTCATTCTGCCGCATTGCTGGACTCTGGGACAGGTAAGTGTCCGATTATTAAAAGTCAGCAGCTGCAGTATTTGTAGCTGCTGACTTTAAATTTTTTTTTTTTTTTTAAGCGGAACTCCGCTTTCAGGCTGAGCTTGAGATCCACCAAGGCAGAGTTGCTTGCTTGGTTGGACAGAAGCATGTGAAAATCGAAAAAAGAAGCATGCTTCTTTCAGGTCAACAAGATTTTGTGCTGGAATGGCCTTGAATGGAAATAAGCGAATTGCACAGCCTCATAGGGGGCTAACACGAGGCCTAGAACGCTCATGGGGAATGTTACAGAGTGATGTCTCTTCAACCTTAATTCTGAAGCGCAAGTTCTGAGAGTGCGCATCCTGCAAGGAAAATCTTGCTTGGGATGTCTTCAGGACATAAACAATCCAGGCTAAAAGAAGGCTGGAGAGATTTTTGGATATTGGATTACCCAGCCTGGAGCATCTTAATTGTCTATGGACATCTGCAGTGAAATTATTATGTGAACCTCGCGCTATAGATAATATAAAATTGTAATTAATAAAAGCTTCTCCCAGTTAAGTATAGACAATGCTAACTTAACTGATTTTTAACAATGGTAGGGGGTGCTAAAGTGCTGACAATAATCGGTGAAATGTCACAAACATCAAATAAACCTTTGCAATACCAAATAAAGTGCACCGTGCTTAAGTGAATTAACAGTAGAAATATAATCCTTCAAAAGTCCATAAATTCTTTTGTGATATAGGGTGGAGAGGTGGGGAGGGGGGTTATTGTTTAGGATGGAGAGGTGGGGAGGGGGGTTATTGTTTAGGGCAGGGAGGGGGGTTATTGTTTTGGGCGGAGAGGGGGGGTATTTGGGAACCGACACACTGCCAATCACTGCACTATAGCACCTAGCAAACCTGCCCTCCTCCTCCAAGAAGTTCTGCAGCAGCAAAGCCTGGCTCAGTGCAGAACACACTACTCACCAGGCAGGCAGATCAGTCACCTGGCAGCTGCCCGCAGAGGAGACCGAGGAGGAGAAGCACATCGCAGAGGACACAAAAAACGAAGCTAAGGGGGAGGGCAGAGCTGGGGCAGGTAGACTGCGGGCAAGGGAAATACCCACTGACAGTTGAAACATCATTGGTCGTTAAGGACGCGGTAGCCCCGCTCCTTAACAACTAATGACTGCCTGCATTCTTTCGTATACATTTCATCTGTCAACGAGGGAATCGCCCATCACAGCTGTCAGACAAGGGAGCCGACTCAACAAGGACCTGAGGCATTATCTCAACCAGAGGTTCCAGAAAGCTTCCCCTGACCACGAATTGCAACAAATCATTCGAGATAATCTTTATCGCCATGCAGTGCCTTGGAGCCATTGAGAATATATCCTAAATAGAACTCGGTGAGCGGAGACCAATCCGGATACCCCAGATAACTGTGGTGGAGAGGAGCCTGTGACCGTGATACCCTATGCTGTTTGCCCCTTTCGGGGTTGCGAGAGTCGGTGAGTGGGGACTCGTGAGGGGGAGCACAACAAGTCACATTATCATCTGAGAGCACCCCAGTCACAGCTTGGAGTTAATTTTGAACATTTAATTTTGAACATTGGATTTGAACATTTTGATTGATCACTATATGGACTATAATCTTTATTATCACTTATTACGTATTACTATTGTCCTGCCTACACCTGTGATATAGAGGTTTGCAGGAAATCAATGGTTTAGCACATTTATAATTAATTTAATCTTACTTGGTTTAAGGTGTGTGTATGGGTTTTGCGGATAGGGCAGTACTCATGCTGACCTGTTGGTGAAAACCTAATATTTAATTAGGGGTTTAGCACATAATCCCCAAATATTAGTTTGTTATATTTTGTAAATATGATCACATGTATTGGGTATGAATTGGTTCACTGAAGACTGCACTATTGCACACTAATTTTCTGCACTTTATAGGGTTGATGGTATCCTGTACTACCAACAGGGGTACTATTGAAGTTACAAGTGGTTTTAGGTACAAGGTATTATATAAAAAAAAACCCTACCACGTCACCCCATTATCCTCAAGGGAGCGCCATACCCCAGTATACAAGTTAAACGAGGGAATCGCGCTGACAGATGAAAGAGCCGAACCTGAAGGTATCGGTTTCAGGTATCGGCGCATTTGCACGTGTACCGATACTCGTGCAAATGCTTAGTATCGGCACCGATTCCGGTATTGGTGCGACCCTAGTAGCAATCTTTGCAGTTGCACCCGATGTGTGTGGTTGAGATTTTCTACTGTCGGCGTGTGTTCCACCGCTGTAATGTGAAAAACCGGAAGTTCAGGACCTGGAAGTGACGTGACCGGAATGCACCTCGACGTACATTTCGTCTTAGGACGTACGTTTTGAAGCTTTCTGATGACGTGGTAAGATGAAACTTACGTCGAGGCGCATTCGGGTCACGTCACTTCTGGGTCCCGAACTTCCAAGTTTTTCCCATTACGGCAGTGGAACGCACACTGACCCATGAGCTCAAGCTGGGCGGCTGATGATCCCTGCTTAGTAATACAAGCGAGTATCCTCAGTGGCAGGATAAGGCACTTTTAAATGTAAGCAGCCATTTGGCATTTTGTAAATGCGTTTTTAAATAAACATTATAAGAAATATGTTACAATAGTAATGCTATGGCACTTTCTGTTCTATTTTTAATGGGATA
Source organism: Lithobates septentrionalis (assembly GCA_037952835.1). Lineage (NCBI taxonomy): Eukaryota > Metazoa > Chordata > Amphibia > Anura > Ranidae > Lithobates > Lithobates septentrionalis. The sequence goes on along the minus strand of JBBDGP010001075.1, from coordinate 1,418,939 downwards.
ATATGGTGGAGAGGAGGTTGTTGTATGGAAGGCTATCTTGGTTTATCTCCAGTTGATATTCAAGCAAGAAAATCGAGGAAAGCTGGAAGCCGCACACCGGTGTAATGATGAATGCTTTATTTAAAAAGCTGAATCAGGAAGAAACACAAAACATTACAGCAGAAGCGTACAAAAACAGTTGACGCGGTTCACACTCGCGATGAGTGCTTATTCATAGCTTATATCTTTGCTGATATTCAAGCAAGTTTAAACATCCACAAACCAAGCTTAACCCAACCTTTTTAGTTAAAGAGGTCATGTCTTTTTAGGGAGTAGGAAATCTCAACCACACACATTGGGTGCAACTGCAAAAATTATTGCCTATGGTGATGGCGTTATGATTTGGCAATATATCACAGAACAATTTATGGACTTTTGAAGGATTATATTCCTACTGTTTATTCACTTATTAAGCATGGTGCACTTTATTTGGAATTGAAAAAGGTTTGATGTTTGTGACATTTCACTGATTATTGTCAGCACCTACCCCCCCCCCCCCCCCCCCCCCACCATTGTTAAATATGGACATCTGCAGTCTGCTGGAAGGAAGGAGTCCTTCAGAAGAAGGTTGTCTAGATCAGTGGTTCTCAACCTCAGTCTTCATGTACGCCAACAGGCCATGTTTTGTAATTTCTCCTAGATAAAATAGCTGTCCAAAATACAAAGCCATTAACTCTGATTTAAAGCACCTGTGCGAGCACATGCGCGGAGGCTCTGAGGATGGCAGTGTAGGACCAGAGCTCCGCACAGAGCCGGCCATACAGCAGAAATAAAAGGCAGGTAAAGGCTTTCAGGAGTTCCCAAAATGATGGGAACAGATTGAGGAGACCCCAGGGCACCTTTCTATATAGATAAGATAAGAAGAAAAAGCTGTGCATCTTATCTTAAAGTCCTTTGAAAAGTGAGTCATTCTCCACAAATGGCTGAGTACCTCAGATAACAGTTCAGTCAGGAGCTGAGGTATCCACAGCAGGCAGGCAAATTGTTAACCCTGCGACTCTCTCATTATGTTCCACAATTATCAGGATTAGTTCCTTCTCTTAATATGTCATCTCCTGAAACTGCAGTAACTTTGATAGAACGTTCTGTGGGAATTATGGAAATGCACTCGCTGGATGCTAACCCTATTTACCCTGACTCTATAACTGTACAAACAGTGCAGACTCCTGAGGTAACTTTTAATATGACTGAATTATTTGCTAGAATCTCTGAATTGCTAGACAAAGGACTAACCCAAAACGCTGACAGAATTACAGGGGAAATAAGGGCAGATTTCCAGTCCCTGGGAAAAAGAATTGAACATATAGAACACAAGCTAGATGTCACTATCTCCAAGACAACTCAGAATACTGACCATTTGCAGTTTATGCAAGAACAGCTTGACACTGCTCAGACTCGTATCGACGACCTTGAGAACCGATCGAGGAGGGATAATTTTGGGATCAGAGGAATACCAGAATCAATTTCTGATGTACAAATGGCAGTTCAAGATATTATCAAATCCTTGATCCCTTCAGTTCCAGCTCATAAATTAGAACTGGATAGGGCACACAGGTCCCTTGGCCCTCTGAGGAAGGATGGATCCCCAAGAGACATTGTAGTAAAACCACATTATTATTCTATCAAAGAAGAAGTGATGAAGAGATCTCGTCAACAGGAACAGATTCAGTATCAAGGGTCAGATATCCAAATATTTGCAGATATTTCCCCCTACACCATACAAAAGAGACGATCATTAAAACCCCTCTTGGCAGCACTCACCAAGAAAGACATAAAATATCGTTGGGCCTTTCCGTTTGCCCTGAAATTTACTTACAAAGGCAAACAACATGCATTTCATAGCTTTTCAGAATGTGAACGTTTGCTGTTGGACTTGAAGCTCATTACACTTGAATCTGACATGGAAACAGCACCCACACAACAGGGTTCAGCTAAACGTCAATCCCCTACAAGCCCACCTCCTTCACGTTGGAATAAAGCTAAATACAGGAGAGTCAAGGATAACCTCCCACCCTGATGAGGAGTCTCATAACTATTCTGTGTGAAAATTTCTAATTTTTTTTTTCTCTTCTTTTTTGCCATGTTCCTCAGACCAGGAAAAGAAAAACATTTTTTTTTTTTGTTTTTTGTTTTTTCTTTCCCCCTTTTTTTTTTTTTTTTTTGCGTTCATAAATATCGAACCTAGACTGACTTGGTTCTTGCTAAAAAAGACTATTACAGGAATATAGTTCAGTTGTTTTTGCATAGTTTATCTGAGTCAAAGACTTTACCACTTACACTGAAATCTAGTCAGTTTGGACTCATAGTTTTTTTTGTTTTTTTTTCCCTTCTCAATTTTTCCCCTAGCTAGATAGTTTGGATTGCTATCTCAAAAGGGGGTTCCTGTTAGCGGGTCCTGTACTTTGAATATTTTATAATTTTTTCATATGCTGTCACTGGCCGGTGCTGATGCATTGTGTCTGCGCCTACTACTCAAACCAGTTATTTGCTGCTTTGTGTGGTAGGTTTCTAGCCCTTTTTATGGGCTGTTTAAATATTTTTGTTCTGAATGAGGGGAGGGAGTCTTATTCCTCCCCACATTCCGGGCCTGGTTATGGCCTTTCGGTGCTTTATATATCCATGATGTCTCTTTATGCCTATTCTTTTTTTTTCTTTTCTTCTAACCTCTTTTTTCTTCTAGCCTGTCTGATGATTGGATTTCCTTATAAGGTGTATTTAGAAGTGTTAATCCCAATAATAGTAAACAATTTTTTCTTCTCTGCTTTTTCTACCACATGGAATGGGGTAGATGACTGTGGATTGGTCAGCGTTATTTTCTTTTTGATCCATGGCTGGCAGTAATGCTACTAATTCCCCCCTACGTATTATCTCCCATAATACTCAGGGGTTGAATTCCCCAGTCAAGAGACGAAAGGCCTTTCAGGTCTACCATGCTCGTCACATTGATGTAGTTCTCCTACAGGAGACTCATTTTCCACTGCGGTACACCCCCTCATTTTTACATGCACACTTCCCAGTATTTTATTTGGCTAATGCTGAAAACAAAACGAAGGGAGTAGCGATTATATTTTCTAAACAATGTAAATTTAATTTTAAAATGGAACACAAGGACCCGGAAGGAAGGTTTTTATTGGTTAAAGGTACGATTCATGATAAGTTATATACTTTCATTTCTTACTATGCTCCTAATAAAGGACAAACACAGTTCTTCAGACAATTGTTTAAGACCCTTGGCCCACTTATGGAAGGTGTAATAATTATGGGAGGTGATTCTAATACAGCGTTTGATACTGGTCTGGATAAATCGAATCCACTTAAAGCACAATCAGTTAGACCCAGCAGAGCTAGTTTACAAATAGCGCGAATGATTTTTCAATCAGGGTTAACTGACATTTGGAGGGAACTAAATCCAAACTTACGAGATTTTACTCACTACTCAAATCCACACCAGTCTTATTCGCGTATAGATCACATCCTTGTCTCTATACATCATATTCCATTGGCCATTACATCCTCTATCTTAGACGTAGCTTGGTCAGACCATTCCATGGTTCTATTAACAGTAAGAAGGGATAATTATGGACAACAGGGTTCTCATTGGACTCTTAATCAATCTATGTTGCAGGACCCCATTATAGTGTCTGAAATACAGGAGGCTCTGCAGGAATACTTTTGCTTTAATGATGTGGGTGATATTTCTGCAGAAACTCTATGGGCGGCTCACAAGGTGTCCATTAGAGGTAAACTAATACAAATTTCAGCGAGACGAAAGAGAGAGAGAATGTCAGAAATAGAGAGATTGGAGAGTGATTTTATTAATTTAAGTAAACATCATAAAAGAGATCCCTCCAATGTTCCTATTTCCAAGCTAGACGCGGCTCGGACGGCCCTGAATTTGGCTCTCACAACAAAGGAGGATAAATCTATCAGATGGTCTGGGGCCAAGTTTTACCAGACCAAAGACAAAATAGGAACCATGCTAGCACATAAATTGTCTCCTAGGCTTCGTTCACACGCTCTTCCTAAAATTAAACAGGCGGATGGTACCTTTACCCTAAATTCACAGCGCATAATGAAGGGATTCCAAGACTTTTATGCTGAGTTATATAAGGCAGAGACAAATTCTAACCCCACTGAAATAGACGAGTTCCTAGATAACTTACATCTTCCAAAACTAACAACTACTCATAAAGCAGAAATGGATGCTCCCATATCCATTGAGGAGGTGTCAGAAGTTATAAAAGCCTTAAAGGGTGCTACAGCTCCTGATGGCTTCTCTACCCCTTATTATAAAACTTTTTCTGATCTTCTAACCCCCTACCTCACTAGATTCTTCAACTCCATGACTAAGGGCACTGGGATAGGTAATCAACTCAATATGGCATATATTTCTGTAACCCCAAAACCAGATAAAGACACCAGCCAAATAGAGAATTATAGACCTATCTCTCTAATTAATAATGATCTTAAAATATTGACCAAAATATTAGCTAACCGATTGGCTTCATTTATAGGACTATATATTGATAAAGATCAGGTGGGGTTCATCCCTGGTAGACAGGGTCCTGATCAAGTGCGAAGGACGGTTGATCTTATATCAATAATGCAATCAGAATGGGATGGAGGTCAAAAACAAGAAGGAATGCTATTATCGCTGGACCTTCAGAAGGCATTCGATTCAGTTTCATGGTCATATCTTTTTGCAGTCCTTAGAAGATGGGGCTTTGGACCAAATATTTTAGGAATCTTGGAAGCCTTCTATTCAACACCAGTAGCCAGAGTCAGACTTCAGGGAATTTTCTCTGACCCAATTAGGATTGGCAGGGGCACACGACAGGGCTGCCCCCTCTCACCCCTGATATTTGCTATAATGATTGAAACCTTGGCAATAGCCATTCGTAATAATCCAAATATCAGGGGGATTCAGTGTGGCCAAAACAATCATAAATGCGCCTTGTTCGCTGATGATCTTCTGCTATTTTTATCCTCCCCAATTTCCTCTTTACACGAGATATGTTCATTGCTCAATGAATTTGCGTCAATTTCAGGACTAAGAGTGAATATGTCTAAATCTCAGGCTCTCAATGTTTCCCTCCCAAGCTCTATGGTCTCCCAATTACAGGAAACATATGAATTTAGCTGGAGTAATTCATCAATTAAATATTTGGGAATTAATATAACTCCCAAGATTGAGAATCTGTATCAAGCAAATTACCCCCCAATGTATCGAAAACTTGAGGCTGATCTCAAGACTTGGGAGTCACACAATATTGCCTGGATTGGTAGAATTAATTCGGTCAAGATGACCTTATTGCCTAGACTTTTGTATTTGTTTCGATCCCTTCCTATCCCGATTAGAAGGGACCATCTAAAAACATTTCAAGGTAAACTTAATAAATTTATTTGGAACAAGAAAGGTTCACGTCTATCAAACCGTAACTTATTTAATCTCCCTAAGCAAGGTGGATTGGGTTTTCCAAACCTCCTTTGGTACTATCAAGCAGCCCGATTAGCACAATTGTCCGTTATATATCTTAAAACTGAGCGACCAGACTGGATATTAATAGAAAGCCAAGCAGCTCCTACATTCTCCATGGAATATCTACTATGGTGTCCTCCCAGGAACAGGCCTCCAATACTGTCACCAACCCTTTCACAATCCCTTTCTTTGTGGGATTCCCTTAGGAAGCTTCCTTCCCTGGTTTCTGAAATACAACCATTAGCTCATCTGTTCCAAAACCCTCTATTCCAACATGGCATGGATGTTGAGGCCTTCAAGTGGTGGAGGGACAAGGGGGTGTACCGCATTGGTCAATTTTTTTCTTGCACAGGCCCACTACCCCTTAAACATTTTATAGATGAACTAGATCTTCCCTCTACAGAAAAGTCTAGATTTTACCAGATCTCAAGCTTTGTTCACTCTTTATGGAAAACTAAACCTAATCCTCCAAGATTTACGCCATATGAAGGTTGGTGTGCACAAGCCACGGAGCGGAAGGGAGGGATTTCTGTGATCTATGCTTCACTTGCTTCCAATTCTGTAAAATTACCATACATGTTGGCCTGGGAGAAAGACCTTCAGACTGATTGGGATCTGGAAGACTGGTATGAGAACTATTCTCATTCGATCAAAGGTTTATATAATATTTCACTCATCGAAGCTAATGTTAAAATATTCACGAGATGGTACTTGGTTCCCACAAGATTGGCAGCAATGTTCCCTTCCACTTCACCCTTATGCTTTAGAGGCTGTCAGGGAATAGGTTCTATGATTCACATATGGTGGGAATGTCCCAGAATCCGAGGATTTTGGAACAGGGTCTTCCACATCATACGAAAGGTTACAGGCTGTGCTATCTCTCAAACACCAGCGATTGCCTTGCTGAATGGATTCTTGCCGCATGTCTCTAAAATCACCCGTAAATTGATTCTGTTTATATTGACAGGAGCCAAATTGACTATTGCCAAAGCATGGAAGAAGTCTTCGGTATCTCTATTGTCCATGAAAAGGAAGATTTAATGGATAATGGAACAAGAAAAAATGGTTAGTTCCTTATTGGACAAGACCACACAATTTGAAGCCACTTGGGAACCCTGGGCTCGGTTTATGGGAATTTCCCTGATACCGGACATAGGTAGCAACACCAATCGCTGATTTTTGAGTTTCACATCGGAAAGACAGGCATTCTATACTCTTTTTCTGTACTATTTCTTTATCTTCTTTCTTCTCCCCTAGTCTCTTTCCTTTAAATATCTTCTTTTTATGTTTTAGAAACAGTATAATTTTTCCTTAAAGTTACATAGAAATTCTCAGGTTTATATACAAATTTTTCTTACTAGGGTCAGAATGTCTATTTTTGATCTATTATAATGGGAACATTATATTGTACCCCTGATAAATTCCATAATAATCTTTGAGCTGGATATAATAGATTGTTAATAATATCTCCTCTCTTCTCTCAAATAAAAGTTTATAAGAGAAAAAAATGGTTAATGAGAGGGAGAATCCTCACCCCTCCTTGGACACAGTGTGATCCCCTTTGGGGTGTCGAAGGGGGAGTGAGGCTTCAACATATCTTACAATAAGCAGGTGTACAATTTGAAATTGAATGGATATAGTCAAAGTTAAGAGTTTACATTATATTACTTATACTTTATTTCTTTATATTGTTAGTGCTGTTTACCACAGTAATACGACAACCAATAGACTGTGATCACATATTTTGAATTCGCTGTGAAATATATTGTACTAATATTTTGTTATGCTGATTATACTGTACTATTTTTTCAATGATGATAATAAAAAACTTGAATGATAAAAAGCACCTGTGCAAGATAAAGGAAAACCTGCAAACATGGCCTGTTGGGGGTACTTGAGGACTGAGATTGAGAACCACTGGTCTAGAGAACCAGTATGCCCGGATTTCTTAAAATGAGCAAGAGGTGCTAGGATTCTTGTGAACACTCAAGAAGCAGAGAATGGGCCAAAAGTCTGTGTGACAAACTGGAAAGGATTGTCTGCCACTGCAAATTACAGAAAATGCTGATGAAGTGGATAAATAGGAATAAGGAAATAGGCATCTTGGATGTTTACAGATGTTGTTAGGTATTCCCCTAGTTTCAAAGAGGCAATAACTGAGCTTACAGATTCAATGCAAAATTTTGAAATTTGAAGGTATTTGTTGAAGGATTTTAGATCCAGAATAAGACAAATAAAGTCAGGTCCATAAATATTGGGACATCGACACAATTCTAATCTTTTTGGCTCTATACACCACCACAATGGACTTGAAATGAAACAAACAAGATGTGCTTTAGCTGCAGACTTTCAGCTTTAATTTGAGGGTATTTACATCCAAATCAGGTGAACGGTGTAGGAATTACAACAGTTTGTATCTGTGCCTCCCACTTTTTAAGGGACCAAAAGTAATGGGACAGATTAACAATCATCCATCAAACTTTCACTTTTTAATACTTAGTTGCAAATCCTTTGCAGTTAATTACAGCCTGAAGTCTGGAACGCATAGACATCACCAGACGCTGGGTTTCATCCCTGGTGATGCTCTGCCAGGCCTCTACTGCAACTGTCTTCAGTTCCTGCTTGTTCTTGGGGCATTTTCCCTTCAGTTTTGTCTTCAGCAACTGAAATGCATGCTCAATCGGATTCAGGTCAGGTGATTGACTTGGCCATTGCATAACATTCTATTTCTTTCCCTTAAAGTCTTTGGTTGCTTTCGCAGTATGCTACGGGTCATTGTCCATCTGCACTGTGAAGCGCCGTCCAATGAGTTCTGAAGCATTTTGCTGAATATGAGCAGATAATATTGCCCGAAACACTTTAGAATTCATCCTGCTGCTTTTGTCAGCAGTCACATCATCAATAAATACAAGAGAACCAGTTCCATTGGCAGCCATACATGCCCACGCCATGACACTACCACCACCATGCTTCACTGAAAAGGTGGTACGCTTTGGATCATGAGCAGTTCCTTTCCTTCTCCATACTCTTCTCTTCCCATCACTCTGGTACAAGTTGATCTTGGTCTCATCTGTCCATAGGATGTTGTTCCAGAACTGTGAAGGCTTTTTTAGATGTTGTTTGGCAAACTCTAATTTGGCCTTCCTGTTTTTGAGGCTCACCAATGGTTTACATCTTGTGATGAATCCTCTGTATTCACTCTGGTGAAGTCTTCTCTTGATTTTTGACTTTGACACACATACACCTACCTCCTGGAGAGTGTTCTTGATCTGGCCAACTGTTGTGAAGGGTGTTTTCTTCACCAGGGAAAGAATTCTTCGGTTATCCACCACAGTTGTTTTCCGTGGTCTTCCGGGTCTTTTAGTGTTGCTGAGCTCACCCATGCATTCTTTCTTTTTAAGGATGTTCCAAACAGTTGATTTGGTCACACCTAATGTTTTTGCTATCTCTCTGATGGGTTTGTTTTGTTTTTTCAGCCTAATGATGGCTTGCTTCACTGATAGTGACAGCTCTTTGGATCTCATATTGAGAGTTGACAGCAACAGATTCAAAATGCAAATAGCACACTTGAAATGAACTCTGGACCTTTTTTCTGCTCCTTGTAAATGGGATAATGAGGGAATAACACACACCTGGCCATGGAACAGCTGAGCAGCCAATTGTCCCATTACTTTTGGTCCCTTAAAAAGTGGGAGGCACATTTATAAACTGTTGTAATTCCTACACCGTTCACCTAATTTGGATGTAAATACCCTCAAATTAAAGCTGAAAGTCTGCAGTTAAAGAGCATCTTGTTTGTTTCATTTCAAATCCATTGTGGTGGTATATAGAGCCAAAAAGATTAGAATTGTGTCAATGTTCCAATATTTATGGACCTGCCTGTACACCCACTGGGGTTTGGTACAGTGAACAGGTTAAATAAAATCCTTTGAACCTGTCTTGTGGGGGTACTGGCAAGACTAGTCCCTGGGACAAGAGATTGTTCAGGGCATTTTGCAAATCTTACTGTCCTTGGGCAGATTTTTGTTGTTTTTCTGAGAAAACGTGAGGGGGTAGAGTTTTGAACTCTATTTTGTACCCCTTTGAAACCACAGGTTTGGACATCTATTACCAGAGAGTGGTAAACTAACATTTATCCCCCACTCTTAGGAGTGTGGTCTTTATTGGGAAATGAGTTGGAGATGACTTGGTAGGCTTCATGGGCCAAATCTTACACCAATAGGAAAGGCTGAACTCATGTTTTGAATTTGAATTCTGGGTACAGTGATTAGATGCTCTATGTTTTGAAGATGTAGAGGCTCCTGAGGAGGGAATGGAGTGAAAACAGAGCCAAGCGCCTCACCAAAGAGATGGCCACCTTCAAAAGGACATACATGTGGGAAGTTTTTTTATAGGTAGCTTTAGCTGACCAGGATTTGAGCCACATGATTGTTTGTGCGCATGAATGGAAATCAAAGCTATTCTAGAAATTGTGTCATGACTAGATCTGGGGCATCAGTACAAAGAAGCATGGCAGGGGGTAATTTGCTAAGTTAGGGCACGATCTTGGAAAACTAGATTGTGATGGTTGTATTTTGCCTAAGTCCAATTGGCTGTGGTTTGACAGATAGAAATAGCAGCGGATAGCTGGTTGCAGAGCTGAAAGAGAAAAGTCTAAAGAGAGCTTTTAAACGCATTTCAAACTTCCTATCTGCAGGACCTTTGGATGTAGGAACATCTTTAGTTGGAACAGTGAGAGAGACGGCAGGATCTATAAGCTGAACAGACCACTTTTTAGTGAACTCTTTTCAATTGGACAAAGAACAATTATTTTAAAAAAAAAAGTGAAAATCTTTTCAGGATTGTCTCAATTATTATAAAATGTACACCCTATTCATTCTGAACAGGAAATTACTTTTTGGACTAAAAGGAGAATCAAGCTCGATTATGCCGAGGCTTTTTTCCTCACAGCGGCATATTAAGCATATTAATAAATCGGCAAGCATCTTGTGTGAAGCCATATCATTATCAGATGCATAGGAGCCTTGGGGAGAGAGATCTTTCACTGCCTGCTACAGTATAATACAGTCTCTGGATCCTCATTTTCCATTTCTAGGTATACCTCTGTTGGGGTGGTAATATTGGGATCTGAGTCAAGTAGTGGCAGTGGGGATGGAGAAAGAGCCTGACGTTTCCAAGCTCTGGACACAGATGGCTGTCAAAGCCATAGAAAAGAAAAGAAAAAAATACTTTTTGTTGGTGCTTAAAAACTGTCAGCAATAAGGACTCCCAAAAATACAAAGTTGGTAAAAATCAAAATAGTTTATTTACATACACATCACAAAATAATGTTTAAAAAAAAAAATAATTAAAAGTAATGGTATCCCGTTTTAAGTTAGAACATAGTTCATCTATAGACAATTGTAAGGGGTGTGTGGTCCATAACCAGACTCAGTTTTAATATAGGCTGTATTAAAGTCATCAGTTATCCATGGGAATTGTGACATACAGTAGTTGCAGAAAATTCCTCCCTGGCCAGGTAGGCCTCATGTTACATACTCAGGATGAAGGTAAAATCAGATGCAGAGATTAGTGTTAAAAATCAGGTCCTGCTCTGGTGGAAGGAAAGCATAGTCACTATTGCAGGAAGATCCAAAAACTGGACTTCTCTGCAAAGAGGGGAAACCGCATATACCAAGGGCCATTGCATCGCTTTTCATCTCACAGTACCATGGAATAGGACACAGAGGTTCAAAGGCTACTAGTGATCTGCTAAAGACTTTTACATTACAGAACTTCCATTTTCAACCCAAGACTTTGTATCCAGATGTATCACATGTATCAGAAACAACCCACACAAGGCAAAACATGAACACCTGATATATCCAACATCTCCATTCACACATCTGCAGATCGATTTCACACACATGCCCAAATTAGGCAAAATACAGGAATATCTTTTGGCAATTGTGGACATGTTTTCAAGATGGGTTGAACTTTTTGCAACCACAAAGCAAGACGCACAAACAGTAGTGAGAATCCTCACTCAGGAGATTATTCCCCGATGGGGATTCCCACTTCAAATAAACTCAGACAATGGCCCTGCATTTGTGTCAAAAGTTTGCCAAGACCTTGTAAAAACTCTTAAAAAAAAGACTGGAAGTTCCACATTCCCTACCATCCTCAAAGTTCAGGGATAGTAGAGAGAATGAACAGAACAATAAAAGACAAAATAAGAAAAGCCACAGGAGGAACCTTTGCCAACTGGAAAAAGGTTCTCCCAGCAGTCCTGGCCGAAATAAGGATGACTCCTTCTAAAACAACAAGATACTCACCTTTTGAAGTCTTGATGGGTAGACCTTTCCCCACCCCATGGGCCAGAGCACCCCTGATGGTAGAAAAGGGAGATTTAGATTTGATACAGGAAGAGTATGTAAGAAAACTGGTTGAAACATTGGATACAGTTGAGAGAAATGTTGCTCGCACCTCTCCTTTTTCTCCACAGGTTGCTACACATCCCTTTAAGGTGGGAGACACCGTGGTAGTCCAGCGGCTGAACTGAAATAAGAAGCAAGAGTATCCCTTTGGACCTCCTACTACAGTGATCGCAGTGACCAGAACAGCCATACTGGTGGTCAACTGCCAATCCTGGATCCATGCCAGTCGGGTAAAAAAGGTCAGCCAGGACCCTAAGAAGCAAGACAAGGACAAAGACAAAGTACAGAGAGGCGAAACAAGATATAAGTCCTCGAACAGTGAGCAAAATAGGTGGCCAAGTCTCTGAAAAAGATGACCTCGCTTATTTCACCACAGACTTCTGGCAAGGCATTCTGCCTCCTGATCTCTCTGGTGTTGTTTCTGCCCACATGGATCATCACTAACTATATTTACCACCCAGAAGATTTGGGTGCAATCAAAATCATTTGTGGAAAAGGACACATCGACACAAACACTTCTGAAGTTAGAAGTAGAGGAAAAAGAGAAGTTAGAGATAGTTTTACTGATAAGATGCTACTGCTAAAATTTAAGTATGCTTATGCTCAAAAGTCAGGATACAAAGAATGTTGGATATGTAGCAAATTACATCCTAGCACTGCCCGAAATCCCTTTTTGGCTGTACCTTTAAATGTCACTTCCTTCCTCAACGAGACTCCTATCTTCTTAACTAACATATCTACTCTGTACATAAACAACACTGTTACCTTTCCAATAGCAGGTAGAAGTAATTTCCCTGATTGGTGTTTTAATTTAGGGAATGAGAAACAGACTAACCCCTCCACCTGCAGCAGGTCATCTCATTTAACATCTCCATGTGTGAATCCAAAGACTCTGCCCCTGCCTGCTCGCCGTTTCAAGTATCTGACCCAGAGCTAAACCATACTTTGCATAGCTTGAGTGTTGTGAGTGTTGTGCATGCCTTCAACAAAGTAAATGCCTGAGTATTTGCTGCGGCTCCCTTTCACCTAGTTTCCGCCACTGCTCCAGGTTAGGGTAATCTCCTGCGGGGTACACATGGAGTAGGTTGCATAAATATAAGCCTGTCCGGAAGACGAATGCAGTAACCCGGGTGCAGACTGTGCTGTAGCAATGTCCTCAAGATGAAAGGGTGGGAAGAAGAGTCTGAGTACCTTACAAGGTGCTTTATACAGAAGTGGTGGAAAAGTGTGACCAGTGGTGGGATGCAACACCTGGTCATCCACCAGAAACTAAGCTCTGAGTGTATACCTTTTTAGCACAAAGTTTACACTGTAGAAGTGAATACATTCCAAACACAATGCCTGCCTTTACAGTACAGGTCAAGGACACAGGGTGACCCTGTCTTGCCTGTCCACAATGCTGGTTTCATCTATGACAGTGGGCATACCCCTGGAGGGGTCTTCAGGGTCTGAGTTCCATAGTAATAGGCCACAGCCCTAGACAGCAGTGTTGAGGCGAGTTCCCAAAGCAACATTACAGGCTGTCACCACAGCGTGGGGTCTGGGTAGATCCCAAAGTCTTACTGATCCGGATGCACTACTTTGTATTAAAAGTATAGAGTTGATTAAAGAATCTGAAGATACAAGAAGAAAACTACTTAAGCTAAGAGTGATTTCTCTCCTTTCCATCATAGAAAAATTCGAAGACTGACACAAAATTTTTGACCTGGAAGCCCTTAGAAGTGCACCAGAAATCTTTTTCCAAACTTTTCCCAAACTTTCAGATATATGGCCCGAGTTACCTCCTTTCTACTGGAAAGTAGGGTCTTCACTAATTTATCAGACAGTCCCTTGGCTTTCAGGAGGTCTTCTGCAGAAACCAAGCAGTTAGATGTAGCCGGTCTGCTTCCGGGTGTTACACAGACCCCTGCATTAGCAGGTCCTTTCTGGGCGTCAGCTTCAATGGAGGCTCTGCAGCCAGGTATAGTAGCGTCACGAACCAGGGTCTTTTTGGCCAGAAGGGAGTGACCAGGATCAGATTGGTATTTTCCTCCTTGAATTTCCTTTGAACAAGTGGTATCAGGGGAAAGGGGGGGCGTAGCACAGCTGGCAATACCACAGATGGGCGAAAGCATCTATGCCTACTGCCTGGTCTTCGCGGTGGAGTGAGAAGAACTTCTGTACTTTCGAGTTCTGTTGGCTGGCGAACAGATCTATTTGAGGTTGCCCCAAAGTTTCTGAGATCTTTAAGAAAACTTCTTGGTTCAGACTCCACTCTACTTCCCCCACTCTCCTTCTGCTTAGTAGGTCTGCTAGCAGATTCTGGGATCCCTTCAGATAGACTGCTGACAATGAGGCCACATTCGGTTCTGCCCAGGTAAGTAGCTGACTGGCCAGTTCCAGGAGTCCTCTGCTCCTGCTTCCTCCTTGTTTCAATACATAAGCTACTGCAGTTGTATTGTCTGAGAGAACCTGAACGTGTTGCCCCTTTACCACTTGTTGAAAGGCTAGGAGACTGAGAAAATGGCCTTCAGTTCCCTCCAATTTGCTTCCGCTTTGGACCAGGCCCCTTGAGAGGTTTGGCCACTCAGGTGGGCTCCCCAGCCCCAAGAACTTGAGTCTGTTAGACACTTGTCTAGGGGAAAAACCCAGTAGAGACCTTTTGCCAGGTTGGTTGATTTCCTCAACCACCAGAGCGCCCGTTTTACGTTTGAGGTAAGTTTGATCTGTTTTTCTAGTGACTCCTGGTGCAACCATCTTTGTAAGATATTCATCTGGAGAGGTCTGGAATATAATCTGGCCCACTGAATAGCTGGGATCGATGCCGTGAGAAGGCCTAAGACTGCTATGGCTGATTGGACTGAAACAGATTGGTTTGAATCCGTCTCACCGCAGATTGGATCTTCATCTTCTCCTGTGGCAGAAAAACTTTTTAAAGCACAGAGTTTATCATATAGCCCAGGAACTTCATCTCCTGCGTGGATTCTAGATTTGATTTTTCTAGATTCAGGAGCCACCCTAAGTTCTTGAGGTGAGCCTGAGGCACCTGGAGATTTGTCAAGACTCCTTCTTTGGAGTCCGTGAAAAACAGGTCGTCCAGATATGGGATGACTGAAATCCCTCTTAGCTTCAGAGGCTCCAGGGCTTCCACCATTATCTTTGTAAAGATCCTGAGGGAGGATGAAAGTCCGAACGGCAGAGCTCTGAATTGGAGATGCCAGACTGAAGTCCCCAGGTTGAGGGCCAGATGGAGAAAGCACTGGAAAGCCGGAGTTATCGGGACGTGCAAATAGGCATCCCTTAGATCTAGGGATATCATGAAACAGTCTAGAGTGAGTAATTTTGTGATTGAATGAATCATGTCCAACCAGAAACGTTTGTAGCAGATCGATCTGTTCAGGATCTTTAAAGTTCAGAATCAACCAATACTTCCCCGAAGGCTTTTTCACCAAGAAGATGTGGGAATAGAAGCCTCAGCCTTCCTGATGTTTTGGGACCTGGATAATCACTTCCTCTTGAATCAGATCTTGTAGCAGGCTCATCATTGCGGAAGCTTTTTCTTGATCCTTTGGAAGAGTCGTAACATAAAAGCTGCTGGGGGGGGGGGGGCTGGCTCTGAAAACTCTAGACTATATTCCTGGGAGATGACGTTTTTCACGAACAGGCTTGTAGTTGTTTTTTTCCACTGTAGGTGAAAGGCCGACAATCTTCCCCCTACTGGGGGGGGGTTGTCATTTATTTTTAGAGGGCTGGTCTGGGGGAGATCTGAAGAGAACCCCTTTAGGAGACCCAGCGGTTCTTGTGGTCTTGATCCCTATTTTTGTGGCACAAAAGTTTTTTTTGATTGGTTGTTTCGTTTTGGGAGGGAAAGCCTTTTTCTTGTCGGCTGTCCAAGAGGGTTTCAAGGTCTGGTCCAAAAAGATCACCCGAAAAATGACCAGTTACACTTACCGGTAATGCCCCGTACACACGGTCGGATTTTCCGATGGAAAATGTCCGATCGGAGCTTGTTGTCGGAAATTCCGACCGTGTGTGGGCTCCATCGGACATTTTCCATCGGATTTTCCGACACACAAAGTTGGAGAGCAGGAGATAAAATTTTCCGACAACAAAATCCGTTGTCGAAAATTCCGATCGTGTGTACACAAATCCGACGGACAAAGTGCCACGCATGCTCAGAATAAATAAAGAGATGAAAGCTATTGGCCACTGCCCCGTTTATAGTCCCGACGTACGTGTTTTACGTCACCGCGTTCAGAATGATCGGATTTTCCGACAACTTTGTGCGACCGTGTGTAGACAAAACAAGTTTGAGCCAACATTCGTCGGAAAAAATCCTAGGATTTTGTTGTCGGAATGTCCGAACAAAGTCCGACCGTGTGTACGGGGCATTACAGCGTTTCTGGAAAGTCTTCCAGGACGGCACCCTGAGAGAGGACTGGTCCCACCCGACAGGAAACAAAATCAAAGAGGTCAAAACCCTCGCTCCTCCCTGTGCTCCAGTCCCCAATTATGAAAAGTATTAACCCACACCAGTGCACGAGACTGAAAACACCACAAAACTCTACATTATGAATATACCTAAAAAAAGCGGGTAGGAAGTAGGCCTGCCGTCCTGGAAGACTTCCCAGAAACACCGTTACCGGTAAGTGTAACTGGTCATTTTCTCAAGTCGTCTTTCAAGACGGCAGCCTGAGAGAAGAGCAAGTAGCTCAGGCCTACCTTAGGGCGGGACAACAGCTTGTAGGACCTTCCTGCCAAATGCCAGATGCTGAGGAGACAGCAACTCCACTCTATGATGTCTCAGGAAGGTGTTCTGGCTTGTCCATGTAGCTGCTTTACATATTTGTTCCACCGATGCTCTGGCCCTTTCTGCTCAAGAGGTCGCCAGAGACCGGGTGGAATGTGCCTTAAGGTCCCTCGGGACTGCCGTACCAGAGTGCTCATAGGCTAAGGAAATAGTATGCTTAATCCACCTTGCTATGGATGCTCTAGATGCTTGGTGGCCCTTCTGGCCAAAAAAATTAACTAATAAATGGCTGGACCTTCTAAACTCTTTAACTTTCTCTAAATAAATCAACAGACAGCATCTGACATCTAGACAATGAAAAGAAATTTCCCTCTCATTCTGAAGATTGTTGAAAAAGGAAGCAAGCACAATCTCTTGAGTTCTATGGAACTTCAAGGTTACCTTCGGGAGGTACAGGGGGTCCTGCCTAAGTACAACCCTGTCATCAAGTAAATGAAAAAATGGCTCTTTTATTGAAAAAGCCTGAATGTCACTTATGCTCCTGGCTGTTGTAATAGCCAGTAGGAAAGCCAACTTAAAAGTGAGGAACTTGAGAGGAATCTGATCTAGCGGTTCAAACGGAGCCTTGGTTAGTCACTCTAAAACTAAAGTAAGGTCCCATGGCGGAAATCTACACATCTGTACTGGGGACAGCCTGTCTCTGACCGACAAGAACCTTTTGATCAGGGGGTCCAGAGCCAATCTCCTGTCCAAAAAACAGGACAAAGCTGCAGCCTGTACTCTAAGCGTCTTGGTTGCCAGTCCCTGATCCGTGCCATCCTGGAGGAAATACAGGATGGCAGGGATCTCTTGTTGATTAGTCCCTCTCGCCTGACACCAGCGCGAGAAAACGCCCAGGCCTTTGCGTAAATACGCCTTGTAACTGGCTTCCTACTTAGCAGGAGAGTATCAACTACTCTATCAGACAGGCCCTTCTCCCGCAGGTTCTGCCTTTCAAGAGCCAGGCCATCAGCTTGAAGAAGCCAGAATCTGGGTGGCAGACTGGACCCTGAAGGAGAAGGTCCTGCTGAACAGGAAGATGCTGAGGCGGAGCTATGGACCAACTCCCCAAGGTTGGGAACTAGGCCCTCTTGGGCCACCATGGGGCGATTAGGATCAGTCTGTCCTCTGAGCGATACAGCTTCTGCAGTACTCTCGGGATTAGGCCCAAGGGGGGAAAGGCATAGGACAAGTGGAAATTCCAAATTTGGGCCAATGCATCCATGCCCTCCGAATACCCTTCTGTTCTTTCTGCTAGCGAAGAGGTCGATCTCTAGTTCAGTGAAGTGCCGGCACACCAGGGAAAATACTTTGGGATTCAACTCCCATTCTCCCTGGAGAATCAGCTGTCGACTGAAGCTGGCCCCAAAGGAGACCCCCCCCCCCCCTGCAATTTCTGAGGATGAAGCCACCACTGTAGGGATTCCCTTACTACGCCTGGAATGGGAACTTTGTTGTCCAGAGTTCCTCACTCCGCGTCCCAGGAGGACAGGAGAAAGTGCTGGAGAGTCCTGGAATGGTGTTGAGCCCACGATACTGCCAGGATACAAGATGTCATTAAACCCAGAACCCTCATGATCCCTCTATAAGAGACCCTTTCTGCCCTTAACAGGGATGTAACTGCTGAAGTAATGCCCTCTAACCTGTCCTGAGGTAAGACCATCCTCTGTTCTGAGAAATCCACCAGGAATCCCAAATAGACCTTCATCTTGGAAGGCACCCACGAGGATTTCTCCCTGCTGATGATCTACCCCAGATATTCCAATGTACTCACTACTCTGGCTAGGTCAGAGAGCAGGTGATCTCGACTGTGGTTGAAAATCAGAATGTCGTCTAGATATGGGATCAACGCTACCCCCTGGAGATGCAGGAAGGCAACCACATCTACCATAACCTTCGTAAACACATTTGAACTGGATGCCAGTCCGAAAGGAAGAGCCGCAAACTACCAGTGCTGTATTCCCTGCGCTGAGGCAATTGCGAACCTGAGGAAAACCTGATGTTCCGGAAAGCTCGGGACGTGGAAATAGGCATCCTTCAAAGCTATTGTTACCATAAACACGTCCTTCAGAAGATACTTTCTGAGAGTATAAATGCTCTCCATGCGGAACTTCTTGTACCACATGAAAACATTCAGACTCCTTAAATTTATACTAAGGTGATACTTCCCTGAGGGCTTTGGGACAACGAAGATGTGAGAGTAGAAACCCTGACCCCATTGTCCCCCTGGGACTGGCACTATGACGCCCTGTTCTGCCAGTTCTCTGACATTTTGCAGAATACCTGCTGCTTTGAGGGGGTCTCTGGGCAAGTGGTTGAAGGGAACTGCAGGGGAGGAGATGAGAGAAACTCCAGCCTGTAGCCCTCTCTTATAATCTGGAGAATATGGGGGCTCTGCGTAATCCCTTCCCACAGAGAGAAAGCCTTCCCCCTACTCTTATGTCACTTAGAGACTTTGTCGGCCGACTTCTGGTTGGAAAAGAGAATACCTCCCTTCTTGTCTCTTCCAACCCCCCAACGTCTGTTAACGGAGCCTTTCTTATCTGGGAAACGGTTCTCAGCCTGGGGGCCTCGAAAAAATTAGCTTTTGTCCTTTTTAGGCTTAATGGGAAATTTTTTACCTTTTTCAGTAGACCTAGCAAGAGCCTGATCTAAACTTGTATAAAACAAAAAATTCCGCGCTAGAAGCACAAAAGAATAAGCAGCAGTAAACAGTGCGACAACACCAACAAAACAGAAAAATTAAATAAACTGCGCTAAACAAAAGTTATATGTGTTGGGGTGAATTAATAGTGTGACCTAACACCAACAAAAATATAATAAGTCCAATAAATAAAGTCCAAATTCCCAGAGTAGTAGGTATTCAGTATAAATGTGGATGCTGATCCAAGTGAGCTATGATTGCTCTTACCAGAACTCCAAAGATATAAGCGGATGGCAAAAAACCCTTGCCAGGGCCTCTGGGGTATTGGACCAATCAGCACCGTCCGTGGTCAGATCAAAGTTCCCTCAATGGATACAGGAAAAAAGCAAACACAAGAAAAATGGCCATAGTGTAGTATGTTAAATGCTAGACATGGACATACGAACATACCAATCACCCTGGTGTGCACATAAAAACAACCAAAAAAAAGGGGGGGAGGGAAGTGAAAAACCCCACCACCGTGGCTGTAGATTGTGCTTACCGACTCACGGTGATAAACAGGCTCTTAGTAGGTTAGGAGCTGACACATAGCTGGCAAGGAGCACCTTGATACGTCCTCATTAACCCGAAGTCCACATCATCAGTAAACCACCTGAATATACTGAATACCTACTACTCCGGGAATTTGGACTTTATTTATTGGACTTATTATATTTTTGTTGGTGTTAGGTCACACTATTAATTCACCCCAACACATATAACTTTTGTTTAGCGCAGTTTATTTAATTTTTCTGATCTAAACTTGTACCGAAAAAGAGGGAACCCTCGAATGGGAGACCACACAAACGGGTCTTCGATGAATTATCCCCATCCCAGGTCTTGACCCACAGGGCTCTCCTTGCTGAATTCAACAGAGCACCAGATTTTGCGGTTGTACGCACTGTCAACTACTGCATTTGCTAGGTAGGAAACCGCACTACCCATCACTTCTAAAGAATCCAGGACCTCCTCAGACTTGGAGGTACAGGATACGAGATCTATTAATTTGGAGATCCACACATCTGCGTTTCTTGCTACGCAGGCTGAAGCCAATGCAGGGCTCATAGCCGCAGCATTAGCTTCCCAAGCTCTGAGCAAAATGGTCTCAGCTCGCCGAAACATCTGATATTTGATGCTTTTAAAAAACTTTTCCTCACCTTCCTCTTTAAAGGGGCACCTACGTTTCCAAGTCTTGTACTTGGAAAGCTTCCTTTCAGGTTCCTTCCATTCCCTCAGGATAATATCTTTAAGGGCTTGGTGGACTGGAAGGACTCTGGACTGGGTCTATACATTCTGTCTTGAGCAGATACCTGAGCTGCGGGCTCCTGTATCTCCTCAGACACATAAATTGCCCTAAGAAGGCTCTCCATGTCATGGGCTGAAAAAATACATCTGCCAGTCTTGGAGTTCTCTCCCTCCTCCTCCTGGCTGTCTACTAGACCCTCATCAGAAAATCCCTGATCAGGGGCTTCAGATTCTTCTTCCTCCTCAGAATCCTGAGAAAGGAGAGATCTCGGAGGTTCTGGCCGCCTCTTAAGGCCCCTGGATGAGGCAGAGCTCTCCTGGGAGGAGGAACCCTCTTTACTAGTACGAGGTTCTGGTTCCTTAGATTTGAGGGAGGTCTGAAAAGCCTTAAGCGTAGACAGCATCTCAGTTTGGACTGTAAGAAAATCCCTCATAACTTGAGATGTTTCCTTCCTGTTAGCTTCTGAATACATTTAAAGCAAAAGAGTTTTATATGGTTCTCATTGCAATTCCTGCATCTTTTAGAGCGGGCAGAGGTCTTAACAGGACGGGTGGCAACCCCATGGGCAATGGTGTCCTCCCCTGAAACAAAGGATACACAGGCACAAGGTTAAAAACAGCACTGTGTCACACAGAGGAAAGAGTCGGGGTACCCTCCCCCATCAAAACCTCTGACGGCCGGTCTGACTCACCCCCTGTGGTCTCTTTCATGGCCGTGGACCCTGTGGGCCTCCCCTCACGCTCCATCTGCTGCCGGTGTCAGTATAATGGATAGAGTCTGACATTCACCTGGCTGCCGTGTGCAGATATGGGCGCCTGCTCCTCCTGGCTTTAAATCCTTTATCTGTATGAGGACAGTGTCTTGCTCCTCCACCATCCCCGCCGCCATTTTGCGGGAGACCGAAACTGGAAATGACGCGATGAGCTCACTTCAGGCGCTGGGGAGGAAACATTCCTCCAACAGACGCCGAAGAGATGGCACCGGCACTTTCGGTTTAAACGAATGGCACCATCTCCTGCTAACAGCCCGCGCGAGCCACGAGGAGTTTCAGGAGAGGGGGAACACCACCATCTGCTGCATACACAGAAGGATAACCAGGACTCCTTTTTTGAACGGCACCTGAACAGGTAAGGAGGGGAGACAGGATAATGGCCCCTGAAGTTCTGGGTACACCACTGTATCCAGGGTCCTTCAGTCCTTAGGGGGGCTCTTCCCAATGTTGCCCCCCCTAAGGAAAATAGATGGGGAAAGCCCCAAGGATAAAAATATCCTACTGGACCCAGAGGCTTCCCAAACTTGTGGTCCGGCTCCCAGGGGGAGACCACCAGCCCCAGGTTTCAAATCCTATAGAAAAAAAAAAACGGTTTCACTGTGGGGAAACAATCAAAAACTGGGGAGCACAGGGAGGGACGGGGGTTTTTGACCTCTTTGATTGTGTTTCCTGTCGGGTGGGACCAGTCATCTCTCAGGGTGCTGTCCTGGAAGACGACTTGAGAAAAGGTAGACCACATAGCTTAAACTTGGAAGCTGTGTCACCAGGCCACGTTTTTAGCCAGACAGCAGGTCTAGCTAAATTCAACAGCGCCGACAACCTTGCTGACATCTTAACTGATTCGGCTGATGCATCAGCCATGTACTTTACTGCCTTCAGTATCAATGGGAAGGACTCCAGAAGATCTTTCCGCAACATACCTGCCTCTACGTGGCTCTTCAGCTTCTCTACCCAGCATTTTATGTACCTTGCGACAACTGTGGAAGCCATAGCGTGTTTGAGGCTGGCCGATGTGGAATCCCACGCTTTTTTTCAAGAGGGAGTCTGCTCCCTTTTATCAATCGCATCCTTCAGCACCCCCATGTTCTCAAATGCTAGATCTGTGCGATGGGAAACCTGCGAGAATGCGGCATCTACCCGGAGTTTCTTATTCCATACCTCCGACTCCTTATCTTCGAAGGGAAACCTTCTCCTAAGGGTCTTGGAAAAGAAGGGGCCTCTCTCAGGGTCCTTCCATTCTTTCTTTACCGTGTCCGAGAGGATTCTATGGACTGGGAACACTATGTTTAATGTCATCCAGTCCTTGGTACATTTTATCGTGAACCGACAGTTGCACCTTTTCCTCCTGGATCTTGAAGGTAGTGTAGATCGCTCTCAGAAGGTCGTCCACTTCCTCCAAAGATAGTTTGTACCTAGAGCAGGGGTCTTCAAACTATGGCCCTCCAGTTGTTCAGGAACTACAATTCCCATCATGCCTAGTCATGTCTGTGAATGTCAGAGTTTTACAATGCCTCATGGGATGTGTAGTTCCGCAACAGCTAGAGGGCCGTAGTTTGAGGATCCCTGACCTAGAGGCTCGGCTATCGTCTTCTTATTCCTCGTCTGAACCCCTAAGGGAGGGAAGAGTATTTGCCCTTTCATCCCCTGAGTCCACGACCTCTACTGCTCTAGAGCTGGATGCCCTTGGGCTGGATGGTGGATGCTGGGGCTCAACCTGGCCTGCCGGGCTCAGTACCAGCATGGACTTGACCGAAATAAACGAGTTTGTAAGTTCCCGAACTGAAGAGAACAAGTCCTTGTATTGCTGGGATCTTTCCTCTTCAACCAAGTCCTTAATACAGGACCTGCACATTGCCTTCTGCCATGAATCTGAGGGGATTCTTGCAGGATTGACATTTCCTCTGACTTGGTGGGTTTGAATGCTTGAATTTTCCTAAAGCTTTTCCACCAGACAGAAGGAAACAGTGCCCTGAGCAGTGCAATCCCCCCAGAAACCACCAAGTCCAAACTGCAGGGTCCGAGCGGAGTAACCTCTGACCGTGCAGCCACAGGCTCCCTTGCAGGGAGGATCCCAAAAACAACCACAAACCCATACGGACAAGAATAAAGGCAACACTGTACCTCCCTTACCTGGGCCTGACCGGTGCCTGGGGCGCCTGCTTCCGCCGTAGCTGTCGGTCTCTCCTCCATGCTAGCAGAGAGCGCAGCGGGTACTGAGAAATCCCATCTGGTTTTTGTATCACCCGGTGTCATGAACAAGGGCCGGTTGGCAGACCCATCCCCTAGTCTCTGCATTCCAGGCGCTTGCAACCACTTGCGCCACAACCCCACAGGAAGCCGCGTCACCTGACATGACATCACCCGCCGGCCAGGACCCAGAACCGTCATGCGGGACATGCCGCTGACCAGCAGCGGCACCCGCCCGGCCACCAGGACCTTGCTAGCGGACCCCAGGCGCACGATGCCGATGCCTTCTGCAGGCCCTTGTATTCCCTGAGCCAGGGGCGGATCCAGAGTCTAGTCTCGGGAGGGGCACTGCCAGAAAATACCTTTTTTTTTGCGGGCAATTTATCAGGGAAACGGCTGGTGTTGGCGCTTCAATCATCACGGCACCCTGGTTATTATGGTGTCAGGATGATTGAAGTGCATTATTTCTATTCTTACATTGTAATATAAAATTAAATAGTTCAACTCACCATAATGCAGAATCAGTGGGAGCCCTGAGTGTCACTTTCCACGTCGCCTGCCACCAAATGCGGATTGTCACTTGCCATGTCACCTGTCACCAGATGCGGATTGTCACTTGCCACGTCACCTGCCACACGTTGTGAATTGTCAGTTGCCACACGTTGTGGATTGTCACTTGCCACATGTTGTGGATTGTCACTTGCCACGTCACCTGCCACACATTGTGGATTGTCACACATTGCGGATTGTCACTTGCCATGTCCCTTACCACATGTGGATTGTCACTTGCCACGTCGCGGATTGTCACTTGCCACGTCGCCTGTCACCTGCCGTGTCACTTTCCTGCTAAGGTGGTCTCTTGCTATGTCCTGTCCCAGAGTCAGGCAGCAGAGAGATGACGTAATCTCTCTGCTGCCCACAGCTGCCTTCACAGTTAGGGTGGAACTGTAGGGATGCAGGGCGGGCGCAGGGTGGTGAGAGATGTCATCTCTCTGCTCCCCTGCCGGCTCCCCGATTGGCCAGCAGCCCACTCACAGTCACACATGGAGCCGCCCAGCTACCCCCCCTCACCCGCCCACTTACCGACTCACTCACTGACCGAGCTGCCCGCACTGTCACCTGCAGAGCCGCCCGCACTGTCACCCACGGCGGAGCCGCCCGCACTGTCAGCCGCATTCTCGGAGGGGGCAATTGCCCCGTTGCCCCCCCCCCCGATCTGCCCCTGCCCTGAGCTGGAGAGACCGGGGACTCCGGAACACCCCCCGCCCGTACTGGGGAGTGTTGGGAGGGTCACTACACAACTCAACAAAGTTAAGCCTTCTCCTTCCACCTTGGAGAGAGCGCAGCTCCCTGGTTCCTGCATACACTTCCACCATGGCGGAGGAACCACAATAACTGAAGCCATGGTGAAAGAGGAGCTGCACTCTCTTCAAGGTTGGCCTGAAAGGCGATTTGAGAAAAAAAGATATCCATTTTACTTGGGTACAGCATCGCATGACAGCGCAATTGTCAGTTAAAGCGACGCAGTGCCGTATAGCAAAAAATGGCCCGACATTAAGGGGGCTAATCCTCCAAGGGCTGAAGTGGTTAAAGTGGAGGTACCCAGGGGGGCGTGTTCTCAAAAGCTTTGTCAATCACCCGAAGGTACGAGCCTATTACCAAGTGTCTATGAATACTCAGCCTGTGTCCAGTACTGTATGATTAAAATACTGTAATTTCCTTGGCTCTAGTGCTGTTCCTCTGATATTAAAGCTGAACTCTGGACCTGAGCTTAAATAGGAACTTAAATAATCCCAAAATACAAGCCCCCTTCATAAATAAAAACAACAGCATCATGAAAAATAAGTTGTATTTTATTGGTAAAACAGCAGTATATATTTAATATATTTAAACATAACCAGCCTATTATACATTATCAGCTTAAGGTATAGTACACGGGATGTAAAAGACTGTATAAATGAAAGTGCCCATTTTTAGAATCAAGATACCATTCATATGCTTCCCAAAATTGTGGGCCATTTACCACCTGTGGCAGACATACTCGCTCTGATAACACAGGAGCTGTGCTACCAAGGCAGCAGATTATATGGAAGCTCAAAGAAACAAGTGAACAATCTGCTCTGCTTTATAAATGCTGTCTTTACAGTTGGCAGTTACAAAGGATGTGATAGCTACACAGTCAACTAAACTTTTGTAAATGTATCTTTTTTTTTTTAATGAGTATAGGTTGTTAGTCTTTATTAGAACAGGCTTCTAATGTTTGGAAAATGAAATACAAAGAAACGAGAATTGAAATTCACACACTATCAAGTTGAAGACTAAGCAAAACTCATCATACAATACAGTAATACCTTGGATTACGAGTAATGCGGTATACGAGCATTTTGAAAGACGAGCACCTCTGG
The DNA here is from genome assembly GCA_037952835.1 of Lithobates septentrionalis. NCBI lineage: Eukaryota > Metazoa > Chordata > Amphibia > Anura > Ranidae > Lithobates > Lithobates septentrionalis. The sequence goes on along the minus strand of JBBDGP010001075.1, from coordinate 1,392,944 downwards.
CCACATACAGTACTGCATACACCCCCAGTGGTTGTGGAACAAATCTTATGAGTTTCCATTATTTCTTATGGGGAAACTCGCTTTGACATATGAGTGGATTACAAGCATGCTTCTGGAATGAATTATGCTTGTAATCCAAGGTATTACTGTAATTGTATAGACAGGTAAATTACAAGAAAACGAAGCAGCAGACCTACTCAAAACAGTTGAATCAATTTAACCAGTATGAATCCTTATTTTTGCTGCATTATAAAATGGAAAAACATATGCGACTTGGAGCACATAGAGGTCTATTTGTCAATGTTTTCACCTAAGATTCACCACCCATTTTTAACTGAATTTAATGTTAATGGATAACGGAAAGTAATGGATAGTACGATCTAGAGCTGCGCGATTAATCATTAAAAGATCACGATCTCGATTCAACCCCCTCCCAATCCTAATCAGCTGTTTCCGTGATTCTATGTAAACAGTGCAGAGCCGAGCTGTCATGAAAAAAAAAAAAGCTGTCAAATATGTTCATCAACAATGTATGTGTGTGCGTGTGTATATATATATATATATATATATATATATATATATATATATATATATATATATATATATATATATATATATATATATATATATATATAGAGATATATATATATATATATATATATATATATATATATATATATATATATATACATATATATATATATATAGATAGATATATAGATAGATATAGATAGATAGAGAGAGAGAGACCCTAGAGAATAAAATGGCGGACATTGCAATATTTTATGTCACACTGTATTTGCACAGCGGTCTTGCAAACGCAATTTTTTGGGAGAAAATACACTTCAATTAATCTAAAAAAAAAAAAAAAAAAAAAAAAAACAGTAAAATTAGCTCAATTTTTTTGTATAATGTGAAAGATGTTAAGCCGTGAGAATCGTGATCTTCTTTCTAAGCAAAAGAAAAAAAAATTGTGATTCTCATTTTATTGGGAATCGTGCAGCTCTAGTACTATCATAAACACTAGTTGAATCTTCTAATTTCATCTAATGCCATAGAACAAATAAACAGCAAATCCAATGAGAATGACAGCTAAGAAGAAAAGAAAAGTAAGTTGCAGCTGAAGTAACATGTAAGACAGAAGTCCATTCACTAGCATGGAACAGGAAATGATGAAAAGTCTGGTGATGTTACTGCTGTGCTTCATGACCACAGACATGATCAAACCATTGAAAGCTTGACTGATGACTATGACAAAAACCCAAATGGAAAACCCATCTAAAAAACCACCATTGTGACTGCCTGACAAGTGGGCTAGCAAATTTATTACAATACCAAAGGAATACAAGAAAATGTTTTGCAAGTTCAGAGGGATCTTTTGCGTCTTTAGTGTCATCTCAGTGTAAACAGCAGACATTCCAGAGATCAGGCAATAGATAACCATTATCAGTAACCCTGGAAGAGTGATGTAAAGTTGCGCAGCAGCTGAGGCCTTTTCTACATCCTGAATACCACCATAGCTGTAGAATACACCAGCAGCTGTCAGCAAAAAAATGGCAAACCATTTGCGAATGGAAAGTCTCTGACCCAGTAAGATGCTGTAGAGTAGCGCAGTACTGACTATCTTAAGGTTACTCAACACTTGAAAACTGCTGGGGTCCATGAAATGCTGCATGTGAATCACCAAATTATTGTTGACACCATAGAGAATGGCAGGAAATGCATAGGGGAGAGCAAGCCTCCATGACACGGACATATCAAATGGTTTATTCTCTGTGATCAGGAGACATGCCAAAGATATTATAAATTTCAATACCTCAATGAGAAGGACAACTGCTGATGAACTGAAAGGTATCACCCCATCCACTCTACAAATAGATATTAGAGGTGCATGAGATCCATAGATGACTACAGACAGTAGTAACATAATTGCCCACTGTACTCTTCTCAACATATCTGTAGAGGGGGATCTCGAGGATATCTCTGCACCTACATTATCGATCACAATCATTACAGCTTTATCAGTAGATTAGAGAGAATGAAATCATAGGGAACACAGATAGGCAAGGCACCAAATAGACTACCGTTCAATGGTCATGTCTTTTCTACTGCCGTCAATGGGAAAACATGATTTGCAAATCCTAGAATGCCTATTTGTGGACTGGACTGAATGGTTCACAACATTAACATGTCCACCCCACTCCCTGTATTTTAATACATAGTTGACAGCTATGCAGATACATACAATAGTGGAATCAAATCTCATTTATTCATGTACATTCATGTATATTTGCACAGCTGAAGTTAAGGAAAAAAGCTACAGACCGTACCGTGTGGGTTAATATGTAATGTGCTAAAAAGGTTTATATGCAATACTTGTCCACAAAGTTAGAGATGACTCTACTGAGATTTAGACATGTTATTTAAAATTCATGACCAGTTTAAGTCAATCTGCCGATTGTCCACAGTGAGTGCAAAATGTGCCAATAGCAATGTTTTCATCACTTTTTCAGCACTGCTCTGTAATGTTTCATCCAAAATACAATTTGCATTGAATCTAGAAAAGTAAAATTAGAGAAAGCACTTAACAGTGTGCTATCAGACGTGCTGAGCCAATTCCTACTACCTGCTGCAGATCCAGTTTAGACAACTGCACACGTAGTGACACAGTATGCAATTAGGAGGTACCCAATATGGAATATAGTTCCAAGAAAGCACTTAAAGCATGGAAGGAGCAGTTTATGGAGTGTCAGCATATTCCTCCTGGCTTAATCAGGCCCTTTTCTTAAAGAGCCAAGGTAGTCTTTGATGGTCTTCTCCACGTTTGGTACTGCATAAGCCTGAGCAGCATAAATTCCTGTGAAGGCTCCCACTGCAAAGCCCAGCACAGCAGAAGCTCTGAGTTTGGAAACGATATAGCCAGCCAGGAACCCCTTTAGGAATGGAGAGCTGAGGAAAGATCCTTCCTGCAAACAAGAAAGTAGAATTCATATTATAGCCTTAGAAAGTACATGGGAGGAGAGGGGGGTGCACATTTGCATGTATAACCTAACCTTGATATAGTGAGCACCTTCTAAAATCGCTATAGAACAGTCTCCCCACATATAAAAAGGAAGTTTCAAAGCAGTATTCGCCTTTTCCCCTGTAGTCCAGCACTGGCTCGGACTGAATAATGCTCAGTGTCATTCAACCCATTTCCTTTGAGCTCAGCGCATGAAGAACCCGCTACAAAATACTTCTTCCCTACAAGGCTATGCTAGCATACCTAGCAGGTACAAATACTGTAGCTGCTGACTTTTAATATAAAGGACACATACCTGTCCAGGGATTTAGCGATGTTCTCACCCAAACCGATTCTTCAATTGGCTTAGGATGCAGTTGCAAGTAAGGGAAACAGAAAGCAAAGCCCTGTGGCTTCACAGCTGGTTCCCTACTGCGCATGCGCTATCCGCACCTTGTGAATTGTCCCGTAGTCTTCTAGGACCTGTGATGTGTCTCAGAAGACTGCGGGGAAAGGAGGGGCCCAAACATCTCTCAGATCACCCCCTCCCCCCCATAAACATTGCCAAAGAGGATCCCAGCAGGTGTCCACTCCATGTGGAAGGGGACTTAAATAATTTTGGTCAAATTAGGTACACTAGAGAGATATATATATATATATATATATATATATATATACACACACACACACACACACACACACAGTATATAGTAATTGCTAAAGTGGACCTTGCAGTAAAATGTATGGTCTGCTTATAAGGTTTAGGTGTCACCCTCCCTAAAAAAATTCTGCCTAACCGTACTTGCAAAATGTACATGTATACAGAAAGAGAAAGAAAAAAAAAAAAAAGAAAAAAGAAAAGCTAAGCAGGAACACTGATCTCTGTCTTTCCACTCATTAAATGCCCCTTTCTCTGTGTCTTTAGTACAGAAACACTTAGTGTCAGATTTGTCTGCCACAGTCCCGCAAAAATTACAATTAAAAAAAAAAAAATTCCATAAATCTATCGCATAGTTGGTAGACATTTTAACTTTTGTGCAAACCAATCAATATACACTTATTGGAATTTTTTACCAAAAATATGTAGCAGAATACATATTGACCTAAACTTATAAGGAAATTTGCTTTTCTACATTTTTTTATTGGGTATGTTTTATAGCAGAAAGTAAAAAATATTGTTTTTTTCAAAGTTGTCGGTCTTTTTTTGTTTATAGCGCAAAAAAATAAAAACCGCAGAGGTGATCAAATACCATCTTTGGTAAGATATCAGGGGTCTAAACAGACCCCTGACATCTCACCTTTGAGACACAGAAAGGGATTGAGGACAGAGATTCCCCAGTCCCTTTCTCTGCAGCCTCAGCTGCACTGGAGATGAATGGACAGGAGACTGAGGATCCTCTCCATTCATAAACTGAAGCATCGTAAACACAGTTTACTATGCTCAGTTGTCAATGGGCAGAGTCAGTGATCACTGACTGCATTCAGAAAAGTAAGGGGCTGTTAAATGACATATTTACTGGCTCCTTCCTCCGCTCTCCATCCTGACAGATCCGAGACAAGAGGGACTGGAGGAGGAGCGCAGAGGGGGAGCGCAGAGAGGGAGCGGAGGAGGAGCGCAGAGAGGGAGCGGAGGAGGAGCGCAGAGAGGGAGCGGAGGAGGAGCGCAGAGAGGGAGCGGAGGAGGAGCGCAGAGAGGGAGCGGAGGAGGAGCGCAGAGAGGGAGCGGAGGAGGAGCGCAGAGAGGGAGCGGAGGAGGAGCGCAGAGAGGGAGCGGAGGAGGAGCGCAGAGAGGGAGCGGAGGAGGAGCGCAAAGAGGGAGCGGAGGAGGAGCGCAAAGAGGGAGCGGAGGAGGAGCGCAGAGAGGGAGCGGAGGAGGAGCGCAGAGAGGGAGCGGAGGAGGAGCGCAGAGAGGGAGCGGAGGAGGAGCGCAGAGAGGGAGCTGAGGAGGAGCGCAGAGAGGGAGCTGAGGAGGAGCACAGAGGGGGACACAGGGGACAGTCGGGGGTGATCGGTGCAGCGGTGGGGGGAGTAAACACCGATCTCCCTGTATAGATTTCAAGTGGCGAGTGCGGTGGGGGGAGGAAGACAGCTTTTCACAGAATGTGAACCTCTGCCCAGATTTACTCTGACTCTCTAAGATGCTCTTTTTTCACCCAATCATGTTACTGACCTGTTGCCAATTAACCTAATTAGTTGCAAAATGTTCCTCCAGCTCTTCCCTGTTAGTACCACTTTGCCAGTTTTTTTTATACCATTCCCAACTTTGAGACCTGTTGCTGCCATCAATTTATCTTTCTTAAAATTGAATATTTTCTCAGGTTTAAACATCTGATGTTTTCTATATTAAATAAAATATAGGGCATGCCTGTGCTGGTAAGCAGTCATGAATGGAACCAGGCTCTCAGTTTCCCATCAGGCTCCGTCCGCTGCATTACAAAATTGGCCATGAGCCAGTATGGACTTTTGGACCTCAGTGCCAGCCTTTGACAGATGTATGTACAAGGAAAACTTGTTGCCAGAAAAACATACAATTTAAATCATAAGGAACATTCGATATTTTAAAAGGTGGGATTGAAATTTGACTTTACCTGAGATACCCCGGCTTGCACCTCATTTTCCAGTTTACGTTGCAGGCCTTCCAACTGATCTTTAAGAAAGACAAGGTCCTTTAACTTTGGGGTACCCTGAGGAATGTACAACAAAAAAAAAAAAAAAGAGCAGACTAAATAAATTGTAGTGTGCAATACTATACATTGCTGTCTATATAATAAATAAAACTCAATATTCACAACAATCAGTAAAAATCATCCTTAAAATGTGTAATTCAATACATATGAAAAAAAAACCCACAAACAGTGCACAGGCTGACACCGCCAGCCAAAATGGACCCTTCATGCATTTTAACTCACTGCAGAAGTGTTAACAAACCCTACAACTTTAAAAAGGGACCTCAAACCTAAGCTTGATACATATCTAAATACTCTGAGCGTTTTAGAACTTTACACTTAGGCTTAATGTACACGGGACGCTGAGGCAACCTCCTCTGAATGAATTTTTTGATAGCTTCAAACCGGCGTTTAAAAATGCCAGTTTTGGCCCACTTGCATGCTGTGTTCTTGTCTAGGAGTGTTTATTTAAGATAACATTATAGGACCCTCCCAAAGCCCAAAAGCAGTACTAGTTAAAAGTGGATGCTTCCTGCATGTATCTTTACCTGTCAAATGTCTTTCCGCTGTCTTTTATTAGACCCGAAAAACAGCATATTCTGTGGGTGTGTCTGTTGTCTGGAGCTCGGTGGGTGGAGTCGTGATGTCAGTAGATTCCCCGCCCACCTCTACACTCCCCTTGTCAATATGCATTTTTCCTGTGTATTTCTAACACTGAACTTCTGCTATGATCTCTAACATCCAGTGAAAAGACAGGAAAGTAACCACATGACTTCAGCATGCCAAATCATGAGGTGTGGAACAGCCAATCCTTGCAGAGCTGCTGAAGAAAGGAGTGAATTTAAAAAATACTGCATGTCTTAGGCCAGGGGTCCTCAAACTTTTTAGACAGGGGGCCAGTTCACGGTCCCTCAGACTGTTGGGGGGCCGCACTATAGTTTTAAAAAAATATGAACTAATTCCTATGCACACATCCTATTTGTAGTGCAAAAAAAAAAAAAACAGGAAAAAAAAAAAAAACAGTACAATATTTAAAATAAAGAACAATTGTAATCAATATAAACTTATCAGTGTTTCACAGACTCCCCTCATTACAGAACCACTCCCAATCACAGACCCCCCCTCCCCATCACAGATCCCCCCATATCAGTCCCCCACCATAGCACAGAGTCCCCCACCATAGCACAGAGTCCCCCACATCAGTCCCCCACCATAGCACAGAGTCCCCCACATCAGTCCCCCATGATAGCACAGAGTCCCCCACCATAGCACAGAGTCCCCTACATCAGTCCCCCACCATAGCACAGAGTCCCCCACATCAGTCCCCCACCATAGCACAGAGTCCCCCACATCAGTCCCCCACCATAGCACAGAGTCCCCCACATCAGTCCCCCATCATAGCACAGAGTCCCCCACCCTAGCACAGAGTCCCCCACATCAGTCCCCCACATCACAGATCCCCACCATAGCACAGAGTCCCCCACATCACAGATCACCACCATAGCACAGAGTCCCCCACATCACAGATCCCCACCATAGCACAGAGTCCCCCACATAGCACAGATCCCCACCATAGCAGAGTCCCCCACCATAGCACAGAGTCCCCCACATCACGGATCCCCACCATAGCACAGAGTCCCCCACATCACAGATCCCCACCATAGCACAGAGTCCCCCACATCACAGATCCCCACCATAGCACAGAGTCCCCCACATCACAGATCCCCACCATAGCACAGAGTCCCCCACATCAGTCCCCCACCATAGCACAGAGTCCCCCACATCACAGATCCCCACCATAGCAGAGTCCCCCACATCAGTCCCCCACCATAGCACAGAGTCCCCCACATCAGTCCCCCACCATAGCACAGAGTCCCCCACCATAGCAGAGTCCCCCACATCAGTCCCCCACCATAGCACAGAGTCCCCCACATCAGTCCCCCACCATAGCACAGAGTCCCCCACATCAGTCCCCCACCATAGCACAGAGTCCCCCACATCACAGATCCCCACCATAGCAGAGTCCCCCACATCAGTCCCCCACCATAGCACAGAGTCCCCCACAACAGTCCCCCACCATAGCACAGAGTCCCCCACCATAGCACAGAGTCCCACACATCAGTCCCCCACCATAGCACAGAGTCCCCCACATCAGTCCCCCACCATAGCACAGAGTCCCCCACATCACAGATCCCCACCATAGCAGAGTCCCCCACATCAGTCCCCCACCATAGCACAGAGTCCCCCACATCAGTCCCCCACCATAGCACAGAGTCCCCCACCATAGCACAGAGTCCCACACATCAGTCCCCCACCATAGCACAGAGTCCCCCACATCACAGATCCCCACCATAGCACAGAGTCCCCCACATCACAGATCCCCACCATAGCACAGAGTCCCCCACATCACAGATCCCCACCATAGCACAGAGTCCCCCACATCACAGATCCCCACCATAGCACAGAGTCCCCCACATCACAGATCCCCACCATAGCACAGAGTCCCCCACATCACAGATCCCCACCATAGCACAGAGTAGGGCTGCAACTAACGATTATTTTCATAATCGATTAGTTGGCCGATTATTGTTTCGATTAATCGGTTAATAACCTTAAAAAAAAAAAGTGTGGCATATAATTTAGTTAATATGTAAAGTTTTAAAAAAAGGTAATTTATTCTTAAATATCTCTATACAGTGGTAAATATAAATAACCAACTGTATGGTTAGGGAGCAAAATATCTAATCCACCTGAGCATAACAGACAGAAGAGATATACAGTATATACTATTAGAGAAGAGATATACTGTACATACTATTAAAGGGTGAATCTGATAAATATTATCAGACTCAGAGATCAAATGTTTTCCTTCAAAAAAAAAACATTTCATTTTAAGAATGTTCGTTCGATTTTCTAATCGTTAATGGGGTCAAGTCGACATTCATTTTCAACCACAGTGACGGGAAAATTTGGAAATAGAAAACTTCTTGGTCAAAGGAATTTTCAGTGTATGTGGTTTTCATTCAGAAATTACATTCATTTTAAAAACAGAATGTTAAAAACAAGTGAAAATTTCAAACAACATTCTTTCATTCAGCGAATGAACAAAGATTTTTCGTCTGAATATTCTCGTCTGAAAATTGATCTGTGTGGCCAGAATAAGGCTCGCTACACACCTAGGCAGTTTTCTTTTGATCTGTTTCTGCAGTGCGTTTTGATTTTTGCGCACTAATTTTGCGGCGATTTGCGTTTTTGCATTTTTTTGGCCAAATTTGTTGTTGGGCACATTAAAAAACACAAATTGCTGCAAAAACGCATTAAATGCTTTTCTGCAGCTTCTCCATTGAAGTATATTGAACCAAAAAAGCACAGTTTTTGCGTTAAAAAAAAAGTCCCTGACCCTTTCCAAATGCGCAGCGGCTGAAAAAAGCATAGATGCGAACGTTTCCCATAGGAAACCATGTAAATGAACTATAGTGCACTTCTGCAAAAAAGCGCCAAAAAAACACATAGATGTGAACCAGGTCTAAGACGTTTAGTAACATAATGGGGTTAAAAAAACTAAAATTAGCCCTTTATAGTACAAAAATAAAAAAAGCAGATAATCACTACTGTAAGGGGTTCATTTTATTATTGTAGAACTGTGAAAGGAACATCTACAGTAGGGCTGAAACAACTAATCGATTAATCGACAACTAATCGATTATGAAATTAATCGATTACTATTTTCATAATCGATTAATCGGACAGTAACATAATGGGGTTAAAAATAATAAAATTAGCCCTTTATAGTACAAAAAGAGCAAATAATCGCTACTGTAAATATTACTTTCACAGTTCTACAGTAAAAATTGAACCCCCTACAGTAGCGATTATTTGCTTTTTTTGTACTATAAAAGGGCTCATTTTCGGTTTTTTTAACCCCATTATGTTACTAAACGTCTTAGGCCTGGTTCACATCTTTGTGTTTTTTGGTGCTTTTTGCAGAAACACACTACAGTTCATTTAACATGGTTTTCTATGGGACACGTTCACATCTATGCTTTTTTTCAGCCGCTGCGTATTTGGAAAGGGTCAAGGACTTTTTTTTTTTTTAACGCAAAACGGTGCTTTTTTGGTTCAATATACTTCAATGGAGAAGCTGCAGAAAAGCATGTAATGCGTTTTTGCAGCAATTTTTTAATCTGCCCAACAACAAATTGGCCAAAAAACTGTATTTCTCTTCTAATAGTGTATACAGTATATCTCCTCTAATAGTGTATATACAGTATATCTCTTCTGCCTGTTATTCTCAGAGTGGATTCAATATTTTGCTCCCTTACCATATTGTTGGCTGTTTACATTTACCACTGCATAGAGATATTTAAGAATAAAAAGCTTTTTTTTTTTTTAAAACTTTACATATTAACTAAATTATACACCACACTTTTTTTTTTAAGGTTATTAACCGAATAATCGATTAATCGAAACAATAATCGACCAACTAATCGATTGTGAAAATAATCGTTAGTTGCAGCCCTAATCTACAGTAGCGATTATTTGCTCTTTTTGTACTATAAAGGGCTCGTTTTAGTTTTTTTTTAACCCCATTATGTTACTGGCCGATTAATCGATTATGAAAATAGTAATCGATTAGTTGTCGATTAATCGATTAGTTGTTTCAGCCCTACCACAGAGTCCCCCACATCACAGATCCCCACCATAGCACAGAGTCCCCCACATAGCACAGATCCCCACCATAGCACAGAGTCCCCCACATCACAGATCCCCACCATAGCACAGAGTCCCCCACATAAAACAGAGTCCCCCACATCACAGATCCCCCACCATAGCACAGAGTCCCCCACATCACAGATCCCCCACCATAGCACAGAGTCCCCCACATCACAGATCCCCACCATAGCACAGAGTCCCCCACATAGCACAGATCCCCACCATAGCACAGAGTCCCCCACATCACAGATCCCCACCATAGCACAGAGTCCCCCACATCACAGATCCCCACCATAGCACAGAGTCCCCCACATCACAGATCCCCACCATAGCACAGAGTCCCCCACATCACAGATCCCCACCATAGCACAGAGTCCCCCACCATAGCACAGAGTCCCCCACCATAGCACAGAGTCCCCCCACATCACAGATCCCCACCATAGCACAGAGTCCCCCACATCACAGATCCCCACCATAGCACAGATCCCCACCATAGCACAGAGTCCCCCACCATAGCACAGAGTCCCCCCACATCACAGATCCCCACCATAGCACAGAGTCCCCCACATCACAGATCCCCACCATAGCACAGAGTCCCCCACATCACAGATCCCCACCATAGCACAGAGTCCCCCACATCAGTCCCCCACCATAGCACAGAGTCCCCCACATCAGTCCCCCACCATAGCACAGAGCCCCCCACATCAGTCCCCCACCATAGCACAGAGCCCCCCACATCAGTCCCCCACCATAGCACAGAGCCCCCCACCATAGCACAGAGTCCCCCACATCAGTCCCCCACCATAGCACAGAGCCCCCCACCATAGCACAGAGTCCCCCACATCAGTCCCCCACCATAGCACAGAGTCCCCCACATCACAGATCCCCACCATAGCACAGAGTCCCCCACCATAGCACAGAGTCCCCCCACATCACAGATCCCCACCATAGCACAGAGTCCCCCACATCACAGATCCCCACCATAGCACAGATCCCCACCATAGCACAGAGTCCCCCACATAGCACAGATCCCCACCATAGCACAGATCCCCACCATAGCACAGAGTCCCCCACATAGCACAGAGTCCCCACCATAGCACAGAGTCCCCCACATAGCACAGATCCCCACCATAGCACAGAGTCCCCCACATAGCACAGAGTCCCCCACATCACAGATCCCCACATCAGTCCCCCACCATAGCACAGAGTCCCCCACCATAGCACAGAGTCCCCCACATCAGTCCCCCACCATAGCACAGAGTCCCCCACATCAGTCCCCCACCATAGCACAGAGTCCCCCACCATAGCACAGAGTCCCCCACATCAGTCCCCCACCATAGCACAGAGTCCCCCACATCAGTCCCCCACCATAGCACAGAGTCCCCCACATCACAGATCCCCACCATAGCACAGAGTCCCCCACATCACAGATCCCCACCATAGCACAGAGTCCCCCACATCACAGATCCCCACCATAGCACAGGGTCCCCCACATCAGTCCCCCACCATAGCACAGAGTCCCCCACATCAGTCCCCCACCATAGCACAGAGCCCCCCACCATAGCACAGAGTCCCCCACATCAGTCCACCATAGCACAGAGTCCCCCACATCACAGATCCCCACCATAGCACAGAGTCCCCCACATCACAGATCCCCACCATAGCACAGAGTCCCACACATCACAGATCCCCACCAAAGCACAGAGTCCCCCACATCACAGATCCCCACCATAGCACAGAGTCCCCCACATCACAGATCCCCACCATAGCACAGAGTCCCCCACATCAGTCCCCCACCATAGCACAGAGTCCCCCACATCAGTCCCCCACCATAGCACAGAGCCCCCCACATCAGTCTCCCACCATAGCACAGAGCCCCCCACCATAGCACAGAGTCCCCCACATCAGTCCACCATAGCACAGAGTCCCCCACATCACAGATCCCCACCATAGCACAGAGTCCCCCACATCACAGATCCCCACCATAGCACAGAGTCCCCCACATCACAGATCCCCACCATAGCACAGAGTCCCCCACATCACAGATCCCCACCATAGCACAGAGTCCCCCACATCACAGATCCCCACCATAGCACAGAGTCCCCCACATCACAGATCCCCACCATAGCACAGAGTCCCCCACATCACAGATCCCCACCATAGCACAGAGTCCCCCACATCACAGATCCCCACCATAGCACAGAGTCCCCCACATCACAGATCCCCACCATAGCACAGAGTCCCACACATCACAGATCCCCACCATAGCACAGAGTCCCCCACATCACAGATCCCCACCATAGCACAGAGTCCCCCACATCAGTCCCCCACCATAGCACAGAGCCCCCCACATCAGTCTCCCACCATAGCACAGAGCCCCCCACCATAGCACAGAGTCCCCCACATCAGTCCACCATAGCACAGAGTCCCCCACATCACAGATCCCCACCATAGCACAGAGTCCCCCCGTGTGTCACAGATCTCCACCATAGCACAGAGTCCCCCACATAGCACAGAGTCCCCCACATCACAGATCCCCACCATAGCACAGACTCCCCCCGTGTGTCACAGATCCCCACCATAGCACAGAGTCCCCCACATCACAGATCCCCACCATAGCACAGACTCCCCCCGTGTGTCACAGATCCCCACCATAGCACAGAGTCCCCCACATCACAGATCCCCACCATAGCACAGACTCCCCCCGTGTGTCACAGATCCCCCCATATCAACATTACACTGCCGCCCCCTATAATATGACAGCACTCCCACTCAACACTTACCTGTATCACGCAGGACACGAGGCATGGTAGGTCCGGACGGAGGGCGGGACTTTGGAAGTGAGGGGCAGGTGATTGGTTCCTGGGACCGCCCTGATGCCTAGTAACCAATCACCTGCTTCTTAGCACAGAAGGTCCTTTGTCCGGCCTGTCATGTTTCCCGTCCTGTGTGATGGAGGGAGCAGAGGGCAGGGGGAGTGCTGCAATTTTAAAGGGGCAGTCCGCGGGCCGGATAAAAAACGCTGGAGGGCCGGATTCGGCCCGTAGTTTGAGGACCCCTGTCTTAGGCTAATGCACGAGATGTAAATCACCTGTCACTCACAGCAAGGGGGAGGATTTGACAAAGTTTTTCTCAGTTTGTCAAGAATTGTCTCACTGAACAATAAAAGGGGATTGCTCAGAGATGGATTAACTCTGTGTGGCAAGACTGGGCTCAAATGATAGGAAAGCTTATACTCTACAGTATGATAAAAAAAAAAAAATAATAATAATTTGGGTTTACATCCACTTTAACTATTTCAGCCATTCTGTGAGACCAGAGTGAGTAGCAGTAGTGTACATGTATCTACCTCAATTTCGGTGCTTTTACTATGGATCCCATAATGAGCATATATGTGAGGAAAAAAAATGCAAATTTTTTAATATATTTAATTTTTAAAATTGCGATTAGTATATTTTTTATTATAAACTGTATATGCAATTTTATTATTTTTTTTAATTTATTTTTTTTGTCTTTTTTATGCAAAATTTAATTGCAATTTTTTAATAGATTTACTTTTTAAATTGCAATTATTAGAATTTTTTGTTTATTTTTTTTTTAAAAAACTGTATGTGTAATTTAATTTTTTTAAATTAATTTTTTTGTCTTTTTTTATGCAAATTTTAATAGCAATTTTTTAAATACTTATAATTAACCCTAACCGGAAACCCTAACTTGTTCTTCAAGGGGAAAAAACTCTAACCCTAACCATAACCCCCTAACCCTAATGGGAAACCCTAACCGCAACCCCTAACCGGAAACCCTAACTTGTTCTTGAAGGAGAAAACCCTAGCCCTAACCCCCTAACCCTAATGGGAAACCATAACACTTACCATAACCCTAAACTTGTTCTTCAAGGGAGAACCCTGACCATAACCCCCTAACCCTAAATTTCATGCAACTATGTATGATCAAGTCGGGGGTGAAGCTCAATGTTGGGGTCATCTGGCTGAAATCTAACAACATATAGATCAAATTCCAATTAGACTTTGGCTAACAGCAATGCTAGTGGTGTATTGGATTGGATCGTGCTCACTAGTGGTATATAAATGTTCTATGAAGCATAGCAAGCAATTACAAGTTTTTACTTTTTTTTTTGTGTTTTTTCATCATTTGCTATAATTTTTAAGTTTTGTAATGTTTAAAAAATAGGGCACCTGTAAAAACGCTTATAAACGAAAACGGGGCTAAACGCCGGTACCACGTTTTGCGTCTGAAACCTCAGAAACTTCGGCGTCTGAACTCATTTTTTTGCCTTCAAAGAAAAGCCTCTAAACGCAACTGCCTAAAAAATGGCATTAAACGAACCTGTGTACGCATACACATAAGATAACATTGGATGAGTTCAGGGGCAGCTGAAAAGAGCAGCCAACTGCCTCTGAACGGCCATTTACCAGCAGCAGTGTACAAGATAGAGCTGCACAATTAATCGTTAAAAAATCGTGATCTTGATTCACCTCCCCTGACGATCTCTCCTGCAGAGATCCTAGGGAATAAAATGGCAATTGCTGCAATATTTTATGTCACACTGTATTTGCCCAGAGGTCTTTCAAAAGCAATTTTTTGGGAAAAAATTCACTTCAATGAATAAAAAAAAAACAAAAAACTAAACAGTAAAGTTAGCCCAACTTTTTTTTGTTTTAATGTGAAAGATGATGCTACGCTGCGAGAATCGTGAGAGAATCGTGATCTATCCTCCAAGCAAAAAAATCGTGATTCTCATTTTAGCCAGAAACGTGCAGTTCTAGCACAGACATGAAGTGATAGCTGGGTCAATAATGATTCTATTGTTCTGTAAAGGACTAGAATGAGAAGAAGTACTTTTAAAGAATGAGATCAAGTTTGTACCTGGTATATGGCAAGGCGATTGAAGCAGCTGAAACCGAAACGTTTCTCATAGGCAGACTGCGCGCAGCCAGTCACTGCAGTCAGTGTTTGCTGGCGCTCTCAAGTAAGCGTGGTTCCGCCCACGCACAGGCGCACTCTCTGCTCTGCTGACTGACGTCAGTTCCGATATCGGCGCCAGCAGCGCCATATGCGTTCCACGCTGGTTTCCGGCAGCGGTTCCCGGCTGCTTCTCCTCCGATCAGCCTGTGCAGGCTATATTAAAAAAATTGAGATAATCCAGACTGTAGATCGCGGGGGGGGGGTGAATCGAAATCGCGATTCTATGTACGATTAATCGTGCAGCTCTACAACATATCATGCTTTGAAACTGCGCACACTCGTGGAATGGCGACAAACTACGGTACCTAAAAATTTCCATAGGCGACGTTACCAGGTTAGAGTTACAGAGGAGGTCTTTTGCTAGAATTATTACTCTGATGATCACGGCGATACATCACATGTATGATTTGAACACCGTTTACATTTGCAGGCGTAACTTACGTATGTGGTTTCTTTGCTACAGGAGAGCTTTAAAAAAAAAAAAATTGTATTTATTCTGTTGGACTAGCTGCCATACACATGGGCTAAATGTCGGCCAGTTTTTATTGAACCGGCCAATGTTACCCGACATTCGGTCCATGTGTACTAGGCTTGATGGTGCGATGGGCAGCGGCTCACTAGGAAAGGACAATGCAGCAATGGGGGGTGATAGGAGAACCAGTGGCTCGTGCCACTTTAGGTCCCTTTCACACAGGTACCTCCGCTAAGGGGAATCCCCTTGCTCGATGGGGGATCTCTCCGTTGATCCTCACTGAGCAGGCGGATGACAGGTCTGTGTCCGCTCCGCTATGCGCAGATAACCTGGACACAGTCCCGCTCTCCTCTATGGGGCAATCAGATGGAAACAGACCGCCTGTCCATTTGCATCCGATCTGCCAGACTGATAAAATAGGACCATCATCCATCTGTTTTTGGTGGGCAGAATCGGATCAGATGTCAGCAGACGCGTACGCTGACATTCGCCACTCCACAGAAGAGACTGGAGGGAAAGCCCGCGTGAAAGGGACCTTTGGCTGTGGCAAAACTGAAAAGAATGAAAAAGAATAAAAATTAATTATGTAAATGGAACTTATGCTGTTCCAACCAGCTGCCCCACACTCCCTGTACATTCACTGATAAGGAAAAGGCACCAGATCAAGCCCACAACCTCTTCCCTCTTGGGGAGGAGATGTTGGAGGTGGGTGGGCAGTGAGAGCAGGCAGGGGAAACCCTTAGCGCCGTCAGTGACTGCTTGTCACAGCCCCAGCCACCAGAAGACTGTTCCCCGGCCAATGTAAGCATCTCACTCCAGCAGGCCGCAAAGCCACGGCCTCAATTACCAGCCGGTGTGGTATCTTAGTGCATGGGGACAAAACACCTGCCGCAGTGTAGCGCAAGCGCCGGGCCACTAATTCTAGTCTCCAATGCGACCTGGCGGCTGGGGTTCATGGAGCTCTGCGTATATATACAGTGGATATAAAAAGTCTATACACCCCTGTTAAAATGTCAGGTTTCTGTGAAGTAAAAAAAAAAAAAAAAAAAAAAAAAAAAAACCTAAAATAATGTGATTGCATAAGTGTGCACACCCTCTTATAACTGAGGATGTAGCTGTGTTCAGAATTAAGCAATCACATTCAAAAACTCATGTTAAAAGAAGTTGTAAAGGCAGAAGGTTTTTTTTATCTTAATGCATTCTATGCATTAAGATAAAAAAACCTTCTGTGTGTAGCAGCCTCCCCAGCACCTCCCCCCCCCCCCCCCCCAAATTACCAGTGATATCCACGATCCCCTCAGCCATCCAGTACACTCCCGATTGGCTGAGACAGAGCAACGGCGCCATTGGCTCCCGCGCCTGTCAGCCAGCCAATCAGCGGAGAGAGGGGGCGGGGCCAGGCCGGGCTCCGTGCCTGAATAGATACACGCAGCTCTGACTCGGCTGCACCCTGTAGCAAGCTGCTGGCTGAGGGGTACTCAAAAGGAGGGAGGGGCTAGCAGCAGCAAAGAGGGACCTGAGAAGAGGAGGATTCGGGCTGCTCTGTGCAAATCCAATATTAAGGGGTTACCCTTAATATTCATATCAGACCCAAAAGGGCCTGGGAATGGGCGGGGGGGGGGGGGGGGATTCTATGCTCTTTTTTTTTTTTCAATGAATTTTAAACTATATTGCCGAGACACGACAATTCATTACAGCCACGATCAGTTTTAAATGACAATTTTTCCTTTAGAAATCTCATTTTGCTGTGGTACTGTTCTAACAGGGGAAAAATGTGCCACTTTTCAGGCATACTATAGACACCCTCCAGGCACAATACTTAAAAGGAATACTTCTTTACATTTTTTTATTGTTTCAAAAAAAAAAAAACAAAAAAAAAAACAAAAAAAAAAAAACACTGCTCCCGAAAAAACGGCCGGTTTAAAAAATTTTTTTTGCATTGATACATGTCCCCTGGGGCAGGACCCAGGTCCCCAAACACTTTTTATGACACTAACTTGCATATAAGCCTTTAAAATGAGCACTTTTGATTTTTCACGTTAGTGTCCCGTAGACTTTAACTGTGTTCCGACGGCTTTCAAATTTGCCCCAAACACCGCATATTTTTCGTTGTTCGCAGAACATCCGAACAACCAAAGTTCGACCCGAACTTATGCTCAGGCAGAACCGTTCGCCCATCCCTAATACCCACAGTTGATCCAGAGGAAGGCGAAAAACCCCAAAGCAAAGCATGATCCAATTTGCTACAACAGGGGAAAAAAATCTTTCCTGACCCCAGAGAGGCAATCGGATTTTCCCTGGATCAACGTTACCTATAAATGTTAGTACCCAGTTATATTGTGTGCATTTAGGAAAGAATACAGGCCTTTCTTAAAGCAATCTACTGAGCTGGCCAGAACCACCTCTGGAGGGAGTCTATTCCACATTTTCACAGCTCTTACCATGAAGAAACCTTTCCGTATTTGGAGATGAAACCTCTTTTTCTCTAGGCATAAAGAGTGCCCCCTTGTCCTCTGTGTTGACCTTAACCTCCCTGGCGGTATGATTATTTCAGATTTTAGGTGCTGAAAGCGGTACCATTATTTTGCACAGAAATTTGGCATTTTATATTGTAGGCCTGTAATTCTTAGGAATAGTTCACTTAAATCTGTCCAAACAAGAGTCTAGTAGACATCCCGTGTATGATAAAGTTTGAAAAACGAAATAAAAAATTATAATATAATAAATAACTATAATTATAACAAATAATAATATAATAAAAATTATATAATAATGTAATCAAATCAAAAACACTGAAATTTGCTCAGTTGCAGAATTGTAGCTTTTGTTACTTTTAGTGTTTGATGACGGATCTCCCCACAAATCACTATCGCTCAATTCTGCAAGTGATTCTAATTTATTATCGCTTTTTTCTAGCTGGTCTAAAACCACTTTTATTGTAAAGGGACAGTTTTGGTTGCTATGGACAATCTCCAGTTTCCTGGCAGAAAGAAGAGTTTTATATATATAAAACTGCATGCAGGACACTGGACCATCCACTAGGGACAAAGGGGATGTGTAGTTATTTGATACAGCACTGTAATCTGTAAGATTACAGTATACTGTATCTGTACTGTGTGTTTCACTTTTTGAATTTGCCGCCGAACTCCGTCCCCGTGCGTCGCAACGCTCGCAGGGAACGGAGCTCGGCACTGTGAATCGAGCGAGACACGGCGGCTCGCCGATCACAGCGGGGAGACATCGCAGGATCCAGGGGACAAGGTAAGTAAACTCTTCCTGGATCCTGCGATGCAAGCCCGAGTCTGGCTCGGGGATACCGCTTTTGGTATGAAAAATCCACCCCGAGCCAGACTCGGGAATACCGCCAGGGGGGTTAAAGTGAATAACTCAACACCAAGTTCACTATATGGACCCCTTAGATAATTGTACATGTTGATCATATCCCCCCTTAATCTCCACTTCTCAAGAGAATAAATTCAATTCCTTTAATCTTTCCTCATAGCTGAGCTCCTCCATGCCTCTTATCAGTTTGGTTGCCCTTCTCTGCACTTTCTACAGTTCCCCAATATCCCCTTTGAGAATTGGTGCCCAAAACTGAACTGCATTTGATCTAAAAGAACCAAACAATACAATGTTTATACAGTGCCTTGAAAAAGTATTCACACCCCTTTATATTTTCCACATTTTGTCATGTTACAACCAAAAACGTAAATGTATTTTATTAAAATTTAATGTGATAGACCAACACAAAGTGGCACATAATTGGAAGTGGAAGGAAAATAAATGGTTTTCACATTTTTTTTTACAAATAAATATGTAAAAAGGGTGGCGTGCATTTGTATTCAGCCCCCTCTACTCTGATATCCCTAACTAAAATCTAGTGGAACCAATTGCCTTCAGAAGTCACCCAATTCGTAAATAGAGTTCATCTGTGTGTGTAATTGAAACTCAGTATAAATGCAGCTGTTCTGTGAGGCCCTCAGAGGTTTGTTAGAGAACCTTAGTGAGCAACCAGCATCATGAAGGCCAAGGAACACAGCAGACAGGTCAGGGATAAAGTTGTGGAGAAATTTAAAGCAGGGTTAAATTATAAAAAAAATATCCAAAGCTTTGAACATCTCACGGAGCACTGTTCTATCCATCATCCAAAAATGGAAACAGTATGGCACAACTGCAAACCTACCAAGACATGGCCATCCACCTAAACGGACAGTTCGGGCAAAGAAGAGCATTAATTGGAGAAGCAGCCAAGAGGGCTTATGATAACTCTGGAGGAGCTGCAGAGATCCACAGCTCAGGTGGGAGAATCTGTTCACAGGACAACTATTAGCTGTGCACTTCACAAATCTGGCCTTTATGGAAGAGTGGCAAGAAGAAAGCCATAAGTTGTCCTGTTTGCAAGAAGCCATGTGGGGCACACAGCATACATGTGGAAGAAGGTGCTTTGGTCAGATGAGACCAAAAACCAGAGTTAGACTTACCGGTAACTCTTTTTCTAGGAGTCTTCCAGGACAGCCTCTGAGATATAGGGCTCCTCCCTCCGGGACAGGAAAAACACGTATACCAATTATCTTAAAAGGTGGTCCTCCCGGCCTTCCTCTTCAGTTTACCAAAGAACTACCGGAAGGCTCTGAAAGACATAACACACTAACACAACGTCAGTACATAAATCCAACACCAGTTATTAGAAAACACCGTTTGGGAAATCAGGCTGTCCTGGAAGACTCCTAGAAAAAGAGTTACTGGTAAGTCTAACTCTGGTTTTCTCCTTTCGTCTTCTAGGACAGCCTCTGAGACGATAAGCAAGAAACTTACTTTGTCAGGGCAGGACCACTGCCTGGAGGACCTTTCGTCCAAATGTCTGCTCCTTGTCAGACAATAAATCCAGACAGTAATGTTTAGCAAATGTAGAGTAGCTGGACCACGTTGCTGCCTTGCAGATGACCTCCGGAGAGGCACCGGCCCTCTCTGCCCATGAAACCGAGACTGCCCTGGTGAATGTGCCTTGACTAATGGTGCTTGCCTACCTTCCAACTCATAAGCTTCTACGATTGCCATCCTTATCCATCTAGCAATGGAAGATTTGGACGCACAAGAACACTTGAGGGCCCCCGCAAAATTAACAAAAAGAGAATCTGAGTTCCTAAAGCTTCTAGTGACTTCTAAATAAACTAAAATGCTTCTCTTAACATCTAACTTAAAGATTCCTCCTTATCTGCCTCTGAGGTGGGACGGAATGTCGGCAGGACAATGTCCTGAGTTCTATGGAACATAGATGCTACCTTAGGGAGGAAACTGGGGTCTGTCTTAAGTACGATCCTATCCTTTCAGAATCAACAAAAATGGCTCCTGAATAGAGAGAGCCCGCAAATCACTTACCCTTCTGGCTGACGTGATAGCTATCAAAAAAAAATTCTGTGTAAACAAATTAATTTCTTTATTTTCCCAAGAATTGTGGGGGAAAAAATTAGCGCTTCAAAGAAAAAAATAAAATAATAATAATCACCATGCCTCTTACTAAATACCTTGGACTGTCTACTTTCCAAAAAGGGGTAATTTGGGGGGTATTTGTACTGTCCTGACATTTCAGGCCCTCAGTACATCAGGTGTGATCAATTTTCGATGATTGGCACCATAGCCAGACTGGTCGAATTTCGAAAGAATTTTCTTTTGAAAATCCGAAAATTTGTGAGTTTTGTGATGCGATGGTGCCACCATTGATTTCGAAATTCTGCCAACCAAGCCTTCAATTTCACCTCATGTTGCTACAGAAAAGAATTCTCGTGACTGGGAATCTTCTTTTCTTTCCAGGAATTTTCTTTTCTTGCATGTTCGCATTTCTTTTTCGATTACATTTCTTGCACGATTCTCCCATCATCGTTCGTTTTTCACAAAAAATTCCAACATGTCCGATTACTCAAATTCGATGGCCTCACGAAAATCGGCTTTTGTTGCAGCCCACTAATAATGCGAAATACGAACGAAAATTCTTAGATAAGATTTTCGAAAGAAAATTCTTTTGAAATTCGACCCATGTATGGCCTGCTTAACCTGCTCACCAGATTCACACTGCTGCGGGATTGAAATTGAGTTCAGCTGACCACGCACGATTTCATACCCGCACATGTCAGTCCGACTTCGGGGGCGATTTCAGAGATATCTGTGCGGGTCCCTGCACAGATGTTTATTGAAATAGCACCCTCAAGCCTTGTACACACGATCGGATTTTCAGCAGAGAATTGTGTGATGACAGACTGTCTGCCTAAAATCCGACAGTTAGTATGCTCCATCAGGCAATTTGTTGGCCAACTTTCCCCCAAGAAATGTTAGATGGCAGGCTAGTAAATTTTCGGCGGACATTGTTCTGTTGTCAGATTTTCCTATCGTGTGTATACAAGTCTGTCACGCAAAAGTTAAAAGTACAAACACGCATGGTCAGAATCAATGCTCACCAAACATGAAATTAGCAGAAGGTGCCCAAAGGGTGGCGCTCAAGAGCCGAAATTCCTCATAGTACGTCACTACGTTCAGGTTTGTTGGCAGACAATTGTGTGCCGTTAGTATGCAAGACAAAATCCAGGCACATGCCCTTCGGACAAAAGTCTGACGCTTTGTCTGCCAACAATCCGATCGTGTGCACGAGGCTTAAGTCTCCAAAAGTAGTACAGAAACTACTTTTGAGAATTAGTGGTGCGTCGCACCGATTCGGACGGTGCCATTGCCAGTGCTCTATCGAGAAATGCCCCCCATGGGTATGCACAGTAACCAACGTCACTCCAGCTGATATGTTGATCAGCTGGCGTGAGGTCAACACAGCGCATGCGCAGATCGTCGGAGGCAGTAGTCGACAATCTGCTAAGCGCTGAGGGAGAATGTAATTGTCAGATTCTGCCTCGCTATCGCGGGACGGGCTGTGGGTGTGTTGAAGGGCAGGTTTTGTGCGTGTTTTAACCCGCCCTTCCACACAGCCACCGTTTCTCACACTGAACCTACCGTGCAACAGACAGAAAACACAGCGTTCAATACAGGCAAAACCCGCCCCGCAACAGCAAGGCAGAATCTGACAAGAACATTCTCCCTCCGCTGTTTGCATAGCGTCGGCATTTTTTTCAACTGGGGGGGGGGGTGAGCATTTCTCGATAGAACATGGCAATAGCTGCTGATTTGAAGAGCCAAATTGCATCAATGTGAACCTAGGCTCACACAGACTAAATTATATCCACTAATTTGGCTTATTTTTACCAAAGATGTGTAGCAGTATACATTTTGACCCAAATTTATAAACAAAAATTACTTATTTGCAAAATGCTATAACAGAAACTAAAAAAAAAAAGTTTTTGTTTCAAATTTTTCGCTTTTCTTTCACTTATAGCCCAAAAAAAAAAAACAAAAAAAAAAAAACAGTGGTGATTAAATACCAGCAAAAGAAAGCTCTATTTGTGGGAAAGAAATAAAAAACCTGTTTGGGTTCAGTGTTACATGACTGAGTAATCGTCATTCAAAGTGTGAGAGCACTGACAGCTGAAAATTGGTGTGGGCAGGAAGGGGATGAAATTATACAGTATTGAAGTGGTTAAATTAAAAAAAAAAAAAAAAAGGCTTTTATAACCAACGTAAGCGACTAAATTGTTAAAAATGCCTTCTGGCGCTTTTTATTGGCACATTTACCCCCTTTGGTAACTTCACCCAAACTAGCAGTGCATGGGCAGCAGTTACATCACCCATGTTGTAGCCCTTTACTAGAACAACACAATCAATGCCCCACTCTGGTGAACAGATAAGACTTTCATCTCACAGAGTATTTAGTAAAAGACAAAGTTAAAGGGGTTATACGAAGCTCTAGCCGCTTCTCCGCACTCACCTTGTCATCCGCCATGTTGTCCAGCCAGGACAAGCGCACTGAAAGCCACACTGCCGGTGATCGATACGCTCTGGGGTCTACCCCGTGTACTGAGAGCGAACATTCGGAGAGCGTCTACTTTTCCTGAGCGCTCAGGCCACGTGATAGCTGTATAGGCTTCGATAATGAGACAAGCCAGTACACGGATGGGTGTACAGTGTAATAGTGGGCTGTTATGTGTGTGATGAGGAAAGGTTGAGGCGTGTAAAGCAGAATAGGATTACTTTATATGTGGGCTAATAATGTCTTTTCTGCAAGTAGTGTATAAAATGAGTATCAGAACCTGGCTTTTATTTCATTTAGGCTATGGGGTTGATTTACTAAAGGCAAAAAGACTGCACTTTGCAAAGTGCAGTTGCACACAGCAAGAGCAGTTGCTCCAGAGTTTAGTAAATGAGCAGAAGCTCTGCTGGCTTTCATTAACCAATCATGTGCAAGCAAAAATGCTGTTTTTTTTATTTTCCTTGCATGTGATTGGGTATTCTTTGCAAAGTGAAGCTTTACCTCATTTACTAAGCTCTGGAGCAACTGCACTTGCAGAGTGCTATTGCACTTTCCAAGGTGCACAGTCTATTGGCCCTTAGTAAATCTACCCCTATGTTTCCACTATTTGCAACCCCAAAGTCGCACAATTTAGAGTGTGACTTTGATGCGACTTTGAGTGCAGCTTTGATCCAACTTTACAGTTTCTAGATCAAAGTTGCATCAAAAGTCACATCAAAGTAATGCAGGACCCCAATCAAAGTTGCTGAAACTTTAAGTTGCATAGATGGGAACGGATGCCATTGAAATCAATGGGCTGTGACTTTTCATGCGACTTTATGCGTCCAAAGTCGCACTAGTGGAAACGGAGCCTAAAGCACCACTTGTGAGAGTTGTCGTGCGACTTGGGACTGCTAAGATGAGTCAAAAACTGCCTAAACATAGTTGCCAACAGTCCCGATTTTCCCGGGACAATCCCGATTTAATCTTGTCCCGCGTGTTTTCCCGAATTTTTGGGATTGTCCAGAGAAAATCGTGAGTGTTTTTGTAAAAAACGTCAACGTCTCCACAAAAATGGCCGCCGTCGCCCCACGAGTGAGTCAATCATTGTTTCCCCTTGTGTTCAGTGCAGGGGAGAGGGGCAGCCAATCGGCTTCTCTCTTCAGTGTACAAATAGAAATTTCTATTGTACACTGAAGCCTATTGGCTACAGGGATTGGCGACCCCTCCCCCCTCTCCACTGAACACAAGGAAATCCTCCCTCCGCTCTGCCCCGTGTGTGTCAGTGTCTTGTCTATGACGAGAAGAGAGGAGGGGGGCCGCCGGGGAGCAGCCGCTCGCACGACACAGGACTTACTACAGACACGCTTCCTGCGCTACTCTGCATACTCTGGCTAGTTTATAATGTGCCCCCTGAGGTGCCCCATGCCCTAATGTGCCATGTGCTATGTGCCCCGATGAGCCCCATAATGTGCCATGTGCCCTGATGTGCTATGTGCCCTGACGTGCCCCATGCCCTGATGTGCTATGTGCCCCATAATGTGCCCTGATGTGCCCCATAATGTGCCCTGACGTGCCCCGTGCCCTGACGTGCTATGTGCCCTGATGTGCTATGTGCCCTGACGTGCTATGTGCCCTGACGTGCCCCGTGCCCTGATGTGCTATGTGCCCTGACGTGCTATGTGCCCTGACGTGCCCCATGCCCTGACGTGCTATGTGCCCTGATGTGCTATGTGCCCTGACGTGCTATGTGCCCTGACGTGCTATGTGCCCTGACATGCTATGTGCTCTGATGTGCTATGTGCCCTGACGTGCCCCGTGCCCTGACGTGCTATGTGCCCTGACGTGCTATGTGCCCTGACGTGCCCCGTGCCCTGATGTGCCATGTGCCCTGACGTGCTATGTGCCCTGATGTGCTATGTGCCCTGACGTTCCCCTGTGCCCTGACGTGCTATGTGCCCTGACATGCCCTGTGCCCTGACGTGCCCTGTGCCCTGACGTGCTATGTGCCCTGACGTGCTATGTGCCCTGATGTGCTATGTGCCCCATAATGTGCCATGTGCCCTGATGTGCCATAATGTGCCCTGATGTGCTATGTGCCCTGATGTGCCCCATGCCCTGATGTGCTATATGCCCTGATGTGCTATATGCCCTGATGTGCTATGTGCCCTGATGTGCTATATGCCCTGATGTGATATGTGCTCCGTGTCCTGATGTGCTGTGCCCCGATCTCCTATGCCCTGATGTGCCCCGTGACCTGATGTGCCTTGTGGCCCGGTGCCCCGTGCCCTGATGTGCCCCAATGTCCTGTGCCTCAATGTCGTGTGCCCTGATGTGCTGTGTCCTGATGTGCTGTGCCCTATACACTGATGTGCTGGGCTCTGTACCCTGATGTGTTGTGCCCTGTACCCTGATGTGGCCTGGTGTGCTGTACCCTGATATGCTGTGCACTGATATGCCTTGTATCCTGATGTGCCTTGTGGCCTGATGTGGCCTGATGTACCGTACCCTGATGTGTTGTGCCCTGGGCCGGTCTGGATGAAGTCCAGGGCCACATTTTTGTCCCAGTCCAGCCCTGGCCCCCTCCCCCATATCACCACCATACCTGACCCCCTCCCCCCATATCACCACCATACCTGCACCCGCCTCCCCCCATGACAACACCATGCCTGCATCCCCCTCCCCCCATGCCTGCACCCCCTCTGGCCTAGTCACCACCATGCCTGCACCCCCTTCGGCCTAGTCACCACCATGCCTGCACCCCCTCCGGCCTAGTCACCACCATGCCTGCCCCCCCTCCGGCCTAGTCACCACTGTTGAGGAGATGTAGCTAGACTGCAGCCAACACTCCGCTGGGGACACCTGACGTAAGAGGTACTGTACTGGGAATGCCTGATGGAAGGAGGCACTCTGCTGGGGCACCTGATGCAAGGACAGACTCTGCTGGGGGCACCTGATGTAAGGACAGACTCTGCTGGGGGAACCTGATGGCATCTGGTGGCAGGCGACGTAGCAGGTGATATGCTCAGGGGTCCCACTGATTCTGCATTATGGTGAGTTGAATGATTTCATTTTATATTACAATGTAATAATAGAAATAATGCTATTCAATCATCCTGACACCATAACAACCATGGTGCCGGGATGATTGAAGTGCTAACACCAGGTGTTGGGAGTATCTTTATCTGCTGATTGTTAAACTTTCTAGAATACACATATTTTTATTGTGTAGGATCTGGGGCTGCTGTCCCGTCATTCCCCTCTCCCCCTTTCCCCCTCTCCCCCTTTCCCCCTCTCCCCCTTTCCCTCTCCCCCTTTCCCTCTCCATCCCTCATTCATCTCAGACTCTAACCACACCCTCTTGAGCCACGCCCATTTAAGCCACGCCCACAATGTCACGTAAACCACGCCCATTTTCCGCCGCGGCGTGGGTTTTTTGCTAAACCACACCTACAAATAAATGCCCCACCCCCTAATTATTGTACGGCTCTGCCTACAGCCAGAAAAGTGTCCCACATTTTTTTTTTTGCAATGTTGGCAACTATGCCTATACAGATAAGGGATATCTTTAGATGAAAACAAACTGAGCAGCTTTGACCAAATTTGAATAATGCCCTAGCTATAGGTGTAGGCCAGGTACATACCTCATGAACACTGACCTGAAAACTCACGGGACATTGCCAAGAGAGGCCCAGCTATTGCTGTTCATCAGCACAGGCATGAGCTTTTTCTCTGATTCAAACCTTCACATGTTCTGTCTCTCCCCTGATGCAATATCTCTGAGCTCAGAGTTTGAGAACTCACTCCTTTGATAGTAAATAAGGATGAGCTCTGGTGTGTTCGCATGCTGCACGTGCTGAGCCCGCCAGGAAGTCGGCAATGCGCTGCACTAATTACAGGCAGTGAGACATTTCCCAATCTCTGCAGCCGCACATCGGGAAATGTCTCACTGCTTGTGATTAGTGCTGTGCAGTGCCGAGTTCCTGGCGGGCTTGGCACGTGCAGCATGCAAACACGCCGGAGCTCATCCTTGATGGTAAAGATGAATGGTAAGACCCCTTTCACACTGAGGCAGTTTTTCAATAGTGCTTGTAAAGCGCCTGAAAACTGCCTCCCATGCCGCCTGAATGTGAAAGCTCGAGTGCTTTCACACTGGGGTGGTGCGCTTGCGGGACGTTAGAAAAAGTCCTGCAAGCAGCATCTTTGGGGGCAATCCCCTACCCATTGCAATGAATGAGCATCGCTTCCGAAGCGCCTGAAAAGCACTTCGGAGGCGCCGAAACACGGGCGTATTTAACCCCTTCTTTGGAGTTAAAAGCGCCCTGCTAGCGGCCAAAAAGCGCTGCTTAAACATCGGTAAAGCGCCGCTAAATAGAGCAGCATTTTACCGCTAACGCACGGGCGGCCCCAGTGTGAAAGGGGTCTAATAGCTGGACCTCTCTTAGCAATGTCCTGGGAGTTTTCAGATCAGGCTTCATGAGGTAAGTAAATGGCCTACTACACCTATAGGATGGGCATTATTCAACTTTAGTCAAAGCTGCACAATTTGTTTTAATCTAAAGACATCCTAAGATTTTAAGGTTGACCCCTTGCAAGGGTTGAATGCTTATTTAGGTCTTTGGGGCTGCAAAGAAAAATCACTTTTACTTACCTATCTCCTTCAAGGCCTATGCATGTTGCTTTTGAATGTTTCTGCAGTGTTTTTTGCGTTATTCTACTGTGATTTTATTGCAATTTTTTTGTTGGGCAGATTTGAAAATGCAAATTGCGGTAAAAACACACTATATGCTTTTCTGCAGCTTCTCCATTGAAGTCTATTAAACCAAAAAAAGCAGCGTTTAAAAAAAGTCCCTAATCCTTTCCAAAAACGCACATTCACAAAAACGCATTGATGTGAACGTGCTACATAGAAACCCATGTTAAAAATAATCTCTGAAACAATTGGTTCAGTGATTTATTTGCACATTTTAAAAGGGAGTGTGTTGGGTGTTGGCAGCTTTTAAAATTAGTTTTAAAGTGGTTGTAAACCCTTAAAATCCCCTTTTTGCTACAGGTCAGCCTATAATAAGGCTTACCTGTAGCTACCCCGGATATCTCCTAAACCTGCACGTTTTAGGAGATATACCCTGTATCTGCATCTGCCAACATCATCAGCACATGCTCACTGAAGCAATGGCACGTACGTGCCGTTTGCTTCAGTGAGTGTGCCGTTACTGGCGGCTCCCGCGCTCATGCGCAGGAGTGACGTCATCGCTGTGATTGGCTAGAGCCGCTATACCCGGAAGTAACTCCGGGGAGAAATGTCGCCGGCTGGTGCTGTGTACAGCCACCGCAGCGGGAGCTTCGATCTCAGGTGAGTATTACATAATGAGCATAGCATACTAGCTCATTATGCCTTTGTCTTACAGGTCTTTTTTTTTTTTTTTTCATGTGGGTTTACAACCACTTTAACACATAGCTGCTCACATGAGTGTCACAAAATTTACATTTTACATTAAAAATAATGTCATGCGTTTCTGCAAAAAGCATGAAAAAAACACATTGGTGTGAATAGAGCCTAATGCCCCGTACACACGGTCGGACTTTGTTCGGACATTCCAACAACAAAATCCTAGGATTTTTTCCGACGGATGTTGGCTCAAACTTGTCTTGCATACACACGGTCACACAAAGTTGTCGGAAAATCCGATCGTTCTAAACGCGGTGACGTAAAACGTACATCGGGACTATAAACGGGGCAGTGGCCAATAGCTTTCATCCCTTTATTTATTCTGAGCATGCGTGGCACTTTGTCCGTCGGATTTGTGTACACACAATCGGAATTTCCGACAACGGATTTTGTTGTCGGAAAATTTTATATCCTGCTCTCAAACTTTGTGGGTCGGAAAATCCGATGGAAAATGTGTTATAGAGCCTACACACGGTCGGAATTTCCGACAACAAGGTCCTATCACACATTTTCCGTCAGAAAATCCGACCGTGTGTACGGGGCATTAGACCGGTCCCTGCAGCCTTTTCTCCCCTGCACTACAGCGGCACAGCTCTTCTGACATCATCAAGAACAATGTAGAGCCCATAGCCTTGCATTGGACTCTAGGATGCTGAGGTACAGTCCACTGTCAGAGTGGAGCAGAGGAGAGCGCCTTTTCTACTCCTATGTACAGTATACAAAGTATATTATGGAGGAAAGTTTTGAGGACTTTTGTAGCAGTGAGGCTACATGCCCACGGATGTTTTTACAGCCGCTTTTTTGCAGCTTAAAAACGCCTCTCCATGTTAGCCTATGGCCTCATGCCCACCATGGCGTTTTTGAGCTGTAAGTGGCATAGCCATTTTTAAGTTGCAAAAAAAACCCAGGATCAGTGCGTTCTGAGGCTCCAGTGCTAGAGCTGTAAAAACGTCAGACGCCGGCAAAAGGTGTTAAACGTGATTTAATGAGGCTTAACGCTGTGTTAAGCCTCGTCCGGCATTTCTGTCTCTATTCAAAATCAATGGTTCCCTGTGGGAGCCCATTGATTTGAGTAGAGGTCGCACCAGAAGTTGGATCAAGAGGATCCGACTTGCGGTGCGACTCGTGTCCTGAAAATCTTGAGGGGGAAACCCAGCAAAAAATGTTTAAAAAATTTGCGAGAGGTTCCCCCCAAGACGATACCAGACCCTTCGGTCTGGTATGGATCTTAAGGGGAACCCCCACACCGAAAAAAATGGAGTGGGGGTCCCCCCCAAGATCCATACCAGACCCTTGTCCGAGCACGCAGCCCGGCAGGTCAGGAAAGGGGGGCGAGCGAGCGCCCCCCTCTCCTGGACCATACCAAGCCCCATGCCCTCAACATGGGGGGGTTGGGGCAGGGGGGCCCTGCGCCCCCCACCCCAAAGCACCTTGTCCCCATGTTGATGAGGACAAGGGCCTCTTCCCGACAACCCTGGCTGTTGGTTGTTAGGGTCTGCGGGCGGGGGCTTATCGGAATCTGGAAGCCCCCTTTAATAATGGGGCCCCCAGATCCCGGCCACCCACCCTATGTGGGTCTGGTATGGATCTTGGGGGGGACCCCCACTCCATTTTTTTCGGTGTGGGGGTTCCCCTTAAGATCCATACCAGACCGAAGGGTCTGGTATCTTCTTAGGGGGGAACCTCTGGCAAATTTTTTAAACATTTTTTGCTGGGTTCCCCCCCTCAAGATTCTCAGGACACAAGTCGCACCGCAAGTCGGATCCTCTTGATTCGACTTCTGGTGCGACCTCTACTCAAATCAATGGGCTCCCATAGGGAACCATTGATTTTGAATAGAGACAGAAATGAGGCGAAGTAACATGCATTGAATTCAATGCAAAACGCAGATAAAATCGTGTTTTTAACGCTGCTTTTTTCCTGGCGTCTGTACTTGCTTTACAGCCCGTTTTTTTAAATGTCTGTGGGCATGTAGCCTTATAGTATAATTTACATCTTTCGTCGCAAGGCCTAAACTCCTAGTCCAACAAGCCTGTAAAGAAGCCCCTCTCAAAACGAAGGGGAAATCTCACTCTTGTGCCGCGTACACACGATCGGACATTCTGACAAAGAAATCCGGGGATTTTTTTCCGACGGATGTTGGCTCAAGCTTGTCTTGCATACACATGGTCTCACAAATGTCAGAAATTCCGATCGTCAAGAACGCACTGACGTACAACACGTACAACGGCACTATAAAGAGGAAGTTCAATAGCCAGTGTGCCACCCTTTGGGCTCCTTCTGCTAATCTCGTGTTAGTAGAAGTTTGGTGAGAGACGATTCGCGCTTTTCAGCCTTGTGCTTTTCAGATCGTTACTGCTCTTCAGTTTGTGCTTGTGGGTTCGTATCTGGTTTTCAGTGCGTGTAGTCAGTTCGTATCTGGTTTTCATTGCGTATTTTTATATTACGTATTAGATTTTCAGTGCGTTCTGTTAGTTCGTTCTGACCAGCCGACCGTTTTGAAGCCATGTTGCGGGTACGTACTCATCGTAGAGTTCATGCTGTGCAGGGGCTTGGTGTTGGGGTTCTTACTTTGACCCAAGCCCAGTCCATGAACAGGGCGAGGAGGAGTTCGTGGACCAAGAATTGGTTGCTCCAGCGTGACCAATTCTCGCACATGCCTTTGTTGCGGGAGATCCGTGAGAATAATCCTGATGATTTCAGGAATTATCTCTGGATGACAGACCCCGTTTTTCACTGTCAGTTGGCTTTGCGGTCCCCTTATATTATGAAGCAGGACACTTGTCGCCATTTTGCGGTACTTGGCGACGGAGAGAAGTCTGCAGGACATCAAGTTCTCGACAGGCAACTCCCCCCAGGCTCTGGGGATCATTATTCCAGAGACCTGTTCTGCCATCATTCAGGTCCTCCAGAAGGACTATATTAAGGTAAGATTTCTCCTTTTGACATCACATGATAATGATGTACTGATATACATGTATTTAAATAAATGTATTTTTTCAAATAAATTTGTATTTTAAACTGAAAAATATTTCTTTTGATTAGCTGCTTGTGTTTCTTTTAGCTGTCTCCTAGGTTCTCCAATGAGCTTTTTTTTGGCCATTTTCTTCAATAGTGCAAACGTAATTTCTTGGATACATGAGGTGACAATCTCTTCTTCGGCTAACTATTATGTTGTGGTTCTGCTACACACATACCTTGTTTTTGTTGTTAATGTATGTAATGCATTAATGATAAAAATATTCATCATTTTCAGCACCATGAATTAATTTTGATTGATGCAAATTATAAAGCACTGTGGGTGTTATTTACTACAGAAAAATCCACTTTTGCACTGCAAACTTGTAGTGCAAAGTGGATTTGCCTTTAGGAAATAACCCCCATTGTCACTGTAAACACCAACTTAAGCAAAAAACTGCTATTGAGCATTGAAAGAAGAAGCCACACATTGTTGAGTAGAAAAATGTTTACTCTGTGCGCATTCACATGTGCGTTTAGAAAAGGTAGACAAAAGAAATAAATGGCGCAAGAACACACATCAAACATGAATAAATGGTATACATAAACATAAAACAAATCCAGGAAAAAACGGGCAGTGTAACTAAATCTCCTGAATATGCAAAATCAAAAATGTAAAAATATATAAACTCAGCCAAAAGTCCAGAGAGAAACAAAATAATAGTCAATGAAAAAATATATAATCAATGAAAAAAATATATATAGTTCAAAGGAGTCTGATACTGTGCACCAGCGGCAGCTTACTTGAGAGTGGAAGCAAACAGCTCTGAAAGATAATGTAAAAGAAGGCAAGAAGCGCCATTCTAAGTGCAGTATCATTAAAACTTTAATTTAAAATATGTAAAAACAACAGCCAAATGGCTACTCACAAGGACAGGATAAGTACAGGCAAGGACATATAATGGGTCCAGGGACGTCCTCCTCAGATGTTATAAAGGTGCATAGTGCAGGTTCCGGTGGAGATGTTGTCAGCGCTATGGTGTGCAGGTGGTCTGTGGAGTCTCCGCTATGGGTGCTGGACTACAAGGAAGATGGAGAGGTCCGGGTGTCCACAAAGAGAGCCGGCATCTGCTGGGACATGAAAAGAAGGGTTTTGAACAAACCAACATATTTTTGGAATAAACTTTTTTTTTTTGGACAGTAGAAATATCCTTTTTTGTGGTAAACAGGCATGTTTTTAAAAACATAAAACAATACACAACTCAGGAACTTACAAAGTTCAACTTTGATAAATTGAAGGCAAAATCAGACATTAGTATGTCCAAACTATGTTGATCTTGCCTTCATCAGTGGGGTGATGTCACTCCTGTGAAAGACAAATTTTGAAGATGCACACAAATTGGAAGTCAAAATGGGGACTTCCCTCCTGATCCCATGTCAACATGTGCTAGCTCCCATCATGGGGCATCAATGGACGTGTTTCGGGGGTACAACCCCTTCCTCTCAGCTACTTTAGTTGCGAGGAAGGGGTTGCAACCACAAAACGCGTACATTGATATCCCATGATGGCAGATAGCACATGTTGACACACTGTGTGCATCTTCAAAATTTGGCTTTCAACATTTTGTACAAAAGTTATAAAAAAAAATTCAAAAATTTTAGTGCATTTTAGATTCTGTCTTAAACATCAATGAGGTTTTTGAGTCTTTTTTCCACATCATTAATGTCTTCCTTGATCTTCTGTAAATCACGATTGCACACCATGATCTCCCCAAGGAGAATGTGTGCACTTGCACTTGTGAAATGTGTTTCTTCTTCCACAACATCCAGATCACCTACAATAAAAAAACACACCTTGTATTATAAATATGCAGGCATACATCTATTACCTGAAGCAGTGGTCTCAGACACTCACCTGCTGTGGTCACTATTTCGCCCACTTCATAAACCTCTCCTTCCTCCACATCCTGAGGTTGTGGTGTGGGGATTTCCCCTTCTTTAGGAGGTGGGGGGTCCCTGGTGTCCTCTGATGTCCCGATTCTTTTCTCCCCTATGTGAATAAAAAAAAGGTATACTTAGCACACAGATATTTGACGGCATAAATAATAATATAAAACATTGCTTGGAAGTGTCGTACAATTGTCTGTTTTGGCAGAGTTCCAAGCTGAAGAATTTTTTTTTCCTTTCTTAACCAGTTGCCGACCGCCGCACGACGATGTACGTCCTCAGAGCGGCACAGGCAGGCAAAAGGGCTTACAGGTACGTCCTTGCCTGCCCGCGGGTGGGGGGTCCGATCGGACCCCCCCCCCAGTGCCTGCGGCAGTCGGCAAATCCTCCCCGGCGATCGGTGGTGAGGGGGAGGCCATCCATTCGTGGCCCCCCCCTCGCGATCGCTCCCAGCCAATGGGATCATTTCCCTGCCTCTGTATTGTACACAGAGGCAGAGGAAATTATGTCATCTCTCCTCGGCTCGGCATTTTCCGTTCCAGCGCCGAGGAGGGAAGACTGGAATGTGAGTGCACAAACACTACACACACAGTAGAACATGCCAGGCACACATAACACCTCCAATCCCCCCCCCCCCCGATCCCCCCCCAATCACCCTCCCCCGTCACAAACTGACACCAAGCAGGTTTTTTTTTTTTTCTGATTACTGTATTGGTGTCAGTTTGTGACAGTTACAGTGTTAGGACAGTTAGGGTTAGCCCCCTTTAGGTCTAGGGTACCCCCCTAACCCCCCCTAATAAAGTTTTAACCCCTTGATCACCCCCTGTCGCCAGTGTCACTAAGCGATCATTTTTCTGATCGCTGTATTAGTGTCACTGTTGACGCTAGTTAGGGACGTAAATATTTAGGTTCGCCGTCAGCGTTTTATAGCGACAGGGACCTCCATATACTACCTAATAAATGTTTTAACCCCTTGATTGCCCCCTAGTTAACCCTTTCACCACTGATCACCGTATAACCGTTACGGGTGACGTTGGTTAGTTAGTTTATTTTTTATAGTGTCAGGGCACCCGCCGTTTATTACCGAATAAAGGTTTAGCCCCCTGATCGCCCGGCGGTGATATGCGTCGCCCCAAGCAGCATCAGATTAGCGCCAGTACCGCTAACACCCACGCACGCAGCATACGCCTCCCTTAGTGGTATAGTATCTGAACGGATCAATATCTGATCCGATCAGATCTATACTAGCGTCCCCAGCAGTTTAGGGTTCCCAAAAACGCAGTGTTAGCGGGATCAGCCCAGATACCTGCTAGCACCTGCGTTTTGCCCCTCCGCCCGGCCCAGCCCAGCCCACCCAAGTGCAGTATCGATCGATCACTGTCACTTACAAAACACTAAACTCATAACTGCAGCGTTTGCAGAGTCAGGCCTGATCCCTGCAATCGCTAACAGTTTTTTTGGTAGCATTTTGGTGAACTGGCAAGCACCAGCCCCAGGCAGCGTCAGGTTAGCGCCAGTACCGCTAACACCCACGCACGCACCGTACACCTCCCTTAGTGGTATAGTATCTGAACGGATCAATATCTGATCCGATCAGATCTATACTAGCGTCCCCAGCAGTTTAGGGTTCCCAAAAACGCAGTGTTAGCGGGATCAGCCCAGATACCTGCTAGCACCTGCGTTTTACCCCTCTGCCCGGCCCAGCCCAGCCCACCCAAGTGCAGTATCAATCGATCACTGTCACTTACAAAACACTAAACGCATAACTGCAGCGTTCGCAGAGTCAGGCCTGATCCCTGCGATCGCTAACAGTTTCTTTGGTAGCGTTTTGGTGAACTGGCAAGCGCCAGCGGCCTAGTACACCCTGGTCGTAGTCAAACCAGCACTGCAGTAACACTTGGTGACGTGGCGAGTCCCATAAGTGCAGTTCAAGCTGGTGAGGTGGCAAGCACAAGTAGTGTCCCACTGCCACCAAGAAGAAGACAAACACAGGCCGTCGTGCCCATAATGCCCTTCCTGCTGCATTCGCCAATCCTAATTGGAAACCCACCGCTTCTGCAGCGCCCGTACTTCCCCCATTCACATCCCCAACCAAATGCAGTCGGCTGCATGAGAGGCATTTTCTTTATGTCCTCCCGAGTACCCCTACCCAGCGAACCCCCCCAAAAAAGATGTTGTGTCTGCAGCAAGCGCGGATATAGGCGTGACACCCGCTATTATTGTCCCTCCTGTCCTGACAATCCTGGTCTTTGCATTGGTGAATGTTTTGAACGCTACCATTCACTAGTTGAGTATTAGCGTAGGGTACAGCATTGCACAGACTAGGCGCACTTTCACAGGGTCTCCCAAGATGCCATCGCATTTTGAGAGACCCGAACCTGGAACCGGTTACAGTTATAAAAGTTACAGTTACAAAAAAAGTGTAAAAAAAAAAACAAAAAAAAAAACACAAACAAAAATATAAAATAAAAAATAATAGTTGTCGTTTTATTGTTCTCTCTCTCTCTATTCTCTCTCTATTGTTCTGCTCTTTTTTACTGTATTCTATTCTGCAATGTTTTATTGTTATTATGTTTTATCATGTTTGCTTTTCAGGTATGCAATTTTTTATACTTTACCGTTTACTGTGCTTTATTGTTAACCATTTTTTTGTCTTCAGGTACGCCATTCACGACTTTGAGTGGTTATACCAGAATGATGCCTGCAGGTTTAGGTATCATCTTGGTATCATTCTTTTCAGCCAGCGGTCGGCTTTCATGTGAAAGCAATCCTAGCGGCTAATTAGCCTCTAGACTGCTTTTACAAGCAGTGGGAGAGAATGCCCCCCCCCCCCCACCGTCTTCCGTGTTTTTCTCTGGCTCTCCTGTCTCAACAGGGAACCTGAGAATGCAGCCGGTGATTCAGCCAGCTGACCATAGAGCTGATCAGAGACCAGAGTGGCTCCAAACATCTCTATGGCCTAAGAAACCGGAAGCTACGAGCATTTTATGACTTAGATTTCGCCGGATGTAAATAGCGCCATTGGGAAATTGGGGAAGCATTTTATCACACCGCTCTTGGTGTGGTCAGATGCTTTGAGGGCAGAGGAGAAATCTAGGGTCTAATAGACCCCATTTTTTTCAAAAAAGAGTACCTGTCACTACCTATTGCTCTCATAGGGGATATTTACATTCCCTGAGATAACAATAAAAATGATTTAAAAAAAAAATGAAAGGAACAGTTTAAAAATAAGGTAAAAAAGCAAAAAAATAATAAAGAAAAAAAAAAAAAAAGCACCCCTGTCCCCCCTGCTCTCGCGCTAAGGCGAACGCAAGTGCCGGTCTGGCGTCAAATGTAAACAGCAATTGCACCATGCATGTGAGGTATCACCGCGAAGGTCAGATCGAGGGCAGTAATTTTAGCAGTAGACCTCCTCTGTAAATCTAAAGTGGTAACCTGTAAAGGCTTTTAAAGGCTTTTAAAAATGTATTTATTTTGTTGCCACTGCACATTTGTGCGCAATTTTAAAGCATGTCATGTTTGGTATCCATGTACTCGGCCTAAGATCATCTTTTTTATTTCATCAAACATTTGGGCAATATAGTGTGTTTTAGTGCATTAAAATTTAAAAAAGTGTGTTTTTTCCCCAAAAAATGCGTTTGAAAAATCGCTGCGCAAATACTGTGTGAAAAAAAAAAATGAAACACCCACCATTTTAATCTGTAGGGCATTTGCTTTAAAAAAAATATATAATGTTTGGGGGTTCAAAGTAATTTTCTTGCAAAAAAAAAATAATTTTTTCATGTAAACAAAAAGTGTCAGAAAGGGCTTTGTCTTCAAGTGGTTAGAAGAGTGGGTGATGTGTGACATAAGCTTCTAAATGTTGTGCATAAAATGCCAGGACAGTTCAAAACCCCCCCAAATGACCCCATTTTGGAAAGTAGACACCCCAAGCTATTTGCTGAGAGGCATGTCCAGTCCATGGAATATTTTATATTGTGACACAAGTTGCGGGAAAGACAAATTTTTTTTTTTTTGCACAAAGTTGTCACTAAATGATATATTGCTCAAACATGCCATGGGAATATGTGAAATTACACCCCAAAATACATTCTGTTGCTTCTCCTGAGTACGGGGATACCACATGTGTGGGACTTTTTGGGAGCCTAGCCGCGCACGGGACCCCGAAAACCAAGCACCGTCTTCAGGCTTTCTAAAGCCGTAAATTTTTGATTTCACTCTTCACTGCCTATCACAGTTTCGGAGGCCATGGAATGCCCAGGTGGCACAAAACCCCCCCAAATGACCCCATTTTAGAAAGTAGACACCCCAAGCTATTTGCTGAGTGGTATAGTGAGTATTTTATAAATTATCAGAAATATTCCTGCGCTATCAATTATGGAAAACGGCTGGAGGTGGAAAAGCTGCATGCACCTATTCGGGTAAACACCTGACCTTATGATTAGTTGTATGGATGGGTAGTGCAGCGCTAATCCTAAGTGTAGAAACTCAGATGGTTTAAAAAGGGGTCATAATTTACATAGCAAAGTGTATAGAAATAATAATGAGCAATAAATAGAAGTATAAGAACAAAATGAAAAATGAATAAAATATCACTAACCAGTGAGTGTGATAGCTAATAAAATAGCGTGTTATAGACTTGAATCTCTGAGGTAAAAAACTAATAGGACGTAGATATCAAAGACCAGTGTATATAAATAATATATAAATATAGTACAGCTTGATATAAATACATATAAAGTTCAAAAATGACAATGTGCAGTGTGTAAACACTGTGCGTATTAGACTTGGCTAAACCTCAAAGTGCATGCAGTGTTTGGTATTCAAACCTATACAGTGCAAAAATTGTGCAAAAGAACAAACCAAAAACACTCTTGGGTGCATAAAATGATATCCCAAAAAATAAAGTCTCTATATAAAAGGTATTAACACGAAAAGAAATGTCCTTATGAATAAAGTGAACTTTGTGACAATGATGTGCTGGCATGCGCATGTAGCAGTTAAAGTGCCAAGTGACTTGAAAACTCGTGCTTCTTCGTGTGCAAACACTTCAGTGGGTAATGGCCCCTTACCTCACAGCAATGGGGCAACAGCATATGACCAGAGGGCTCTTTATCTCATCCTCCTAGAGGCTCCTGCGCGTCCCTGACCGTCCTCACAGTAATGGGGCAACAGCATATGACCAAGGGCTCTTTAACTCATCCACCTATGGGTTCCTGCACATCCCTCACTGTCCTAGGATTAAGTTCCCTCAGATGCGATGCAGGAATGTATAAAAGATAATGAAGTGGAGAAAGAGCCCAATAGTGTGATTCCGTTTCAACGATAGTATTTTATTTAGGCAAAAAAACAGGTACTCACATTAACCAATTAGGAAAAAACAATTGTATCCGACGAGCGGCGAGCTCGTCTGCTTCTCACTGTGTATACAGCCTATCCCGTCCCTACGCGTGACGTCACACCACACGTGACTTCTTCAGGGGATGAATATAGGCTAGGATAGTGTCCTTAAATAGTTTAATATTGGCCGGCTATGAGCGGCCATTTTCTCGAAGTTACATGTGTTAGTATACGGCGGCCATTTTCCTAGAGATTTATTGTATAGTTCAAGTTCCGCTTTGTGGAGAATATCAGCTGACTTATACTGGCCAATAGAGGCTGTCTGCTGTTTTAGTATAGCTTGTACTGTCAGCAGAGAGAGACATATGTTGTCTCTAATAGAGCGAGGTGAGCGGGCGGATTGCGGGTTGAACCTATACCAAATGGATTAGTAGTTTGCATCCGCCTTAATTAATGAGAAAAGGCAGAGCTTGTAAACAATTATATGATATTAAAAACGAAAGGAGGGAGAAGCTGGAGACACTAGTGGCATACTAAGTATACATATTGAGTAAAATTAAAAACAAACATAATGCAAAATACTAATCTATATAAAACCAATATATAAAAACAATACTACTTAAAATATACCAATGTTAATTTATTACCAAAAGGACTGTAATCTATTTAGATGTGTATAAAAAATACTGTGTCTATGTGTATAAATAACTTGGAATAAAAAGATAAAAAGTTTAATAAATGGCCAAGGCCAGTAAAATTAAAAATTAGGTATTAGAGGAGAGACAACTCCTACAGGGACTTATAACTACTTCCAGATAGTCCTATTATATAGTGAGGGGGAATGTAATTGCATAAAAAACCGACAAGAGATATAGAGAGGGGAGGAATATTGTAATCTAATTCCCAAAAACAACTAAAGGAGTCTCCCGCCATTGAGAGTAGTATACGTATGGCTAGAGTTGGAGGCCTTACCAAGCTGGGCTTGGGTGCTTGGAGGGTACCAGGTGGGCCGACTGATAAATAGCTAAAAATCAATCTGGATTGGTTAAAACCTCTATTTTTAAATTCTCATTCTAAAAGTCACTCAGGAAACAATTAAGGTCAAATTCTATGTTTAGGCCGCGGGGCCAAAAAGTGTCCAAGGTAAAGATCCATTTGGATTCCAATTTACTTAGAGCTCTCACCTTGTGGCCCCCCCGCCAATGCTTACCCCAGAAGGTCAAATGGGTAGGGTCTTTGTTATGGCAGATAAGGAAATGTTTTGATACACAATGTTTGTCATAACCGTTAAGGATATTTTTGACGTGTTCCTTGATCCGGACTCTCAGGGGTCTTTTTGTGCGGCCTACGTACTGAAGGCCGCAACTACATTCGAGTGCGTATACTGCCCCTTCCGTGTTACAGCAAATGAAATCTTTGATTTCATAGCTTTCGCCAGTACTGGTAGAAGTAAAGTTAAACACTTTCTGGTTTGGTCGTTTGGTCCTGAGGCAGGCAAAACACCTCTTGCATGGAAAGAAACCATTTCTAGAGAAAAAGGTAAAAGGTTTCTTGGGTGGGTCCACAACATTTTTTACTAATAAATCCCTAATCGTCGGTGCCTTTTTATATATGAATTTCGGGTTCTCGGGGAGGATTTCTTGCAGTTGCTTATCTGACCGTAGAATATGCCAATGGCGCTTTATTATTCTTTCAATTTTCCTGTATTGTACATTGAAGTCTAGAATCAAAGGTATCCCCTCTACTGGATTTTTCGGTTGTGTGATTTTTTCTCTAATCAGTTCGTTCCGGTCCAGTTTAGAGACTTCATCGATTTTGGTCTTGATAAATTTCTGATCATAGCCTTTTGCCGTGAATCTATCCCCCATTTTTTCTGCCTGTTCGAAATATGTGTCTATTTTGGTGCAGTTTCTCTTTATCCGCATCAATTGCCCTTTCGGGATGTTATAGATCCAGTTTTTATGATGGCAACTTGTGGTTGGGAGGTAGCTGTTTCTATCAACTCCCTTAAAGTGCGTTTTCGTGCTAAATGTGGAGTTATTTAATGAAATCTCTAGATCTAGGAAGTTGATTTTTTCTGAACTAACATCCCAAGTTAGTGAGATGTTTCTATCGTTGTTGTTCAGTTTCATAAGGAATTCGATTAGATGTCCTTCTTCTCCATCCCATAGTATGAAAATGTCGTCGATATATCTTTTATATATGACGAGTTGGCTTGGGCGCTCACTAAACACATTGTATTCTTCCCACTGTGCCATGAACAGGCCGGCTATGCTCGGGGCAAATCTGGCACCCATGGCCACCCCAGTCTGTTGGTGGTAATAAGATCCATCGTACCAGAAATAGTTGTTTTTAAGACTAAATTCTAGACATTTGATAAGGAATTTTCTTTGTGTGCACGGGAGTTCGGTATATTTCCTTAAACCCCATTTTGCTGCTTCGCAGGCCCTATGGTGAGGGATAATTGTGTATAACGCTGATACATCAGCCGTGGCCATAACCCATGATCTATCCTCTCCTTGGATATTGTCTATGACCCTTAGCATCTCTTTACTGTCTTTCAGATAAGCTTCAGTTTTCTGAACCGCCGGCTGCAAAAAAACATCTATATACTGACCCATCCTGGCTGTAATTGACTCTATGCCATTCACTATCGGCCTAGGTGGTGGGTCAGTTTTATTTTTATGTAGTTTAGGGACTGAATAAATAATTGGCGTCCGACAGGATTCTGGTATGAGAAATCTCGCTTCTTTTTTATTTAGTATCGCCTTTTTCACTCCCAGATGGACCACTTGCTCGAGCGATTTACGGCATCCAAAAACTGGATTCTTCAATAGTTTTGTGTAAGTGTTGCTATCATTCAGCATGGTGGTCATTGTATTGTGATATTGTTCTTTAGAAAGTATCACAATCCCGCCTCCCTTATCTGCCGGTCGGATGACAATGTCTCGCCTTTTGGATAATTTGCGGATTCCACTTTTGATGTGATTGGGTTCTTCTTTTCTCTTGATTTTTACTTCTTTTATTTCATCCAAAACAATTTTTTTAAAAACATCAATATGTTTATTATCTTTTGCTGGCGGGTTAAAAACTGATTTGTTCCTGAGTGAACTATGTAAAAAACCATTATCTGGTGGCTGTGTTACTCTAGATATTGGGGAATTTCCTACCATATATTTTTGTATATTTAATTTTCGTACAAATTTCTGGATTCCAATGTAGGTCTCGAATTTGTTAAGGTTTTTTGTGGGTGCGTATTTCAACCCTTTGTCGAGTACCCCAATTTCTTCATGTGTCAATGTCAACCCACTAAGATTAAAAATCCCCTCTCCTTTTATTCTCTCTTTCTTTTGCTGTCTCTTGCCGGATCTTCGTCCTCTCTTTTTTCGGGGCTTTTTCTGGAACCCCGCATTTCGTCTGGATATCTCACTGGATGGTTCTCCCTGCTCCGGTCTAAAAAAGGCCTGTTTGATTCTTGGTCTCCATAAGGTGGAGGGTAAGGTCTTACTGATCTTTCATCTCCTTCTCTGTTATCCAAGGGAGCATAATAGTTGTAAGTAGGAATAGGGCTCCGCTCATCTTGCCTGTAGTTCCTATATGGTGGTCCTCTTCTGTCATCATATCTATAATCTTGTATGGGACTTCTTTCTCTTGGTCTATAGTATTCCAAATCTCTGTTTTCTCTATATTCTTGCATAGGTCTCCTTTGGTCTCTATGTTCATACGGTGGGCCTCTGTAATCTCGTTCTTCGTATG
This sequence comes from Lithobates septentrionalis, assembly GCA_037952835.1. Taxonomy (NCBI): domain Eukaryota; kingdom Metazoa; phylum Chordata; class Amphibia; order Anura; family Ranidae; genus Lithobates; species Lithobates septentrionalis. The sequence continues at coordinate 1,349,774 of JBBDGP010001075.1, read as the reverse complement.
GAGGTCTGTACCAATTGTTCCGATTGTAGGGTCTTCTGTTATTCTTCCCATAATATGGTTTTCTTCCTCCATTCCGTGGTGTCCGATTATTTTGTTGAGGCCTCCTCTCATTTCGATATGGTGTGTAACTTTGATAATCGTTATTTCTTCCATCGCTCCCTCTTTGTCTAGGTGTCATGGTTCTATTTTCTTCTCTAGGGTCTTGATGGCTTCTGACTTCCGTGGCTGGCCTGAGTGGTTCATTTTGTGGTTGAGGATGAAGTCTTACCGTTTTTTCCGGTGTGGAATATGTAGATGAACATTCTACTTTTCCCAATTGGCTTTGCCATTTGAACACTTGGTCATTACGAAAATCGTTTGTATCTCTCGTGTGTTTCTTGCTTTTCCTTTGTTGCACTTCTTTATCTTTCTTAGCAAGGTCCTTGTTCAATTGGGTCATTAGAGTTTTATATTCAGTCGTGTCTTTGTATTGTTCAATATTTCCTTTAAGATCTGTAATATTCTGATCAATTATCTTGTTTTTCCTCCTTTTTCTATCTAACAAAAAACCTATAAGTTCTAGGCCTTTGTCGTTGAAAAATTTATACCACTCTTCATTAGATTCTTGATCAGTGAGCCCATCATTTGGGGGGACATCCCACCTTAGCCTTCTAGGGACAATGCTTTCCTTAAGGTATGTCTCAAAGGTGCAGATGTCCCACCATAGGCTCACTTTCTTTTCCATGTTGTGCCCTAGTTTGCGCATAAGGCTTTCAAGGTCTAAGTTACTACTAGTTTTTGTTTTTGCAATATTAAATACTTCTTCTAAATTCACTTGCCTCTTTTCCATATATGAAAATACATCCATGATTGCCGCAAGAATGGGGAGTGTATGAGGTAGGTAAGTAATAAATTATCAGAAATATTCCTGCGCTATCAATTATGGAAAACGGCTGGAGGTGGAAAAGCTGCATGCACCTATTCGGGTAAACACCTGACCTTATGATTAGTTGTATGGATGGGTAGTGCAGCGCTAATCCTAAGTGTAGAAACTCAGATGGTTTAAAAAGGGGTCATAATTTACATAGCAAAGTGTATAGAAATAATAATGAGCAATAAATAGAAGTATAAGAACAAAATGAAAAATGAATAAAATATCACTAACCAGTGAGTGTGATAGCTAATAAAATAGCGTGTTATAGACTTGAATCTCTGAGGTAAAAAACTAATAGGACGTAGATATCAAAGACCAGTGTATATAAATAATATATAAATATAGTACAGCTTGATATAAATACATATAAAGTTCAAAAATGACAATGTGCAGTGTGTAAACACTGTGCGTATTAGACTTGGCTAAACCTCAAAGTGCATGCAGTGTTTGGTATTCAAACCTATACAGTGCAAAAATTGTGCAAAAGAACAAACCAAAAACACTCTTGGGTGCATAAAATGATATCCCAAAAAATAAAGTCTCTATATAAAAGGTATTAACACGAAAAGAAATGTCCTTATGAATAAAGTGAACTTTGTGACAATGATGTGCTGGCATGCGCATGTAGCAGTTAAAGTGCCAAGTGACTTGAAAACTCGTGCTTCTTCGTGTGCAAACACTTCAGTGGGTAATGGCCCCTTACCTCACAGCAATGGGGCAACAGCATATGACCAGAGGGCTCTTTATCTCATCCTCCTAGAGGCTCCTGCGCGTCCCTGACCGTCCTCACAGTAATGGGGCAACAGCATATGACCAAGGGCTCTTTAACTCATCCACCTATGGGTTCCTGCACATCCCTCACTGTCCTAGGATTAAGTTCCCTCAGATGCGATGCAGGAATGTATAAAAGATAATGAAGTGGAGAAAGAGCCCAATAGTGTGATTCCGTTTCAACGATAGTATTTTATTTAGGCAAAAAAACAGGTACTCACATTAACCAATTAGGAAAAAACAATTGTATCCGACGAGCGGCGAGCTCGTCTGCTTCTCACTGTGTATACAGCCTATCCCGTCCCTACGCGTGACGTCACACCACACGTGACTTCTTCAGGGGATGAATATAGGCTAGGATAGTGTCCTTAAATAGTTTAATATTGGCCGGCTATGAGCGGCCATTTTCTCGAAGTTACATGTGTTAGTATACGGCGGCCATTTTCCTAGAGATTTATTGTATAGTTCAAGTTCCGCTTTGTGGAGAATATCAGCTGACTTATACTGGCCAATAGAGGCTGTCTGCTGTTTTAGTATAGCTTGTACTGTCAGCAGAGAGAGACATATGTTGTCTCTAATAGAGCGAGGTGAGCGGGCGGATTGCGGGTTGAACCTATACCAAATGGATTAGTAGTTTGCATCCGCCTTAATTAATGAGAAAAGGCAGAGCTTGTAAACAATTATATGATATTAAAAACGAAAGGAGGGAGAAGCTGGAGACACTAGTGGCATACTAAGTATACATATTGAGTAAAATTAAAAACAAACATAATGCAAAATACTAATCTATATAAAACCAATATATAAAAACAATACTACTTAAAATATACCAATGTTAATTTATTACCAAAAGGACTGTAATCTATTTAGATGTGTATAAAAAATACTGTGTCTATGTGTATAAATAACTTGGAATAAAAAGATAAAAAGTTTAATAAATGGCCAAGGCCAGTAAAATTAAAAATTAGGTATTAGAGGAGAGACAACTCCTACAGGGACTTATAACTACTTCCAGATAGTCCTATTATATAGTGAGGGGGAATGTAATTGCATAAAAAACCGACAAGAGATATAGAGAGGGGAGGAATATTGTAATCTAATTCCCAAAAACAACTAAAGGAGTCTCCCGCCATTGAGAGTAGTATACGTATGGCTAGAGTTGGAGGCCTTACCAAGCTGGGCTTGGGTGCTTGGAGGGTACCAGGTGGGCCGACTGATAAATAGCTAAAAATCAATCTGGATTGGTTAAAACCTCTATTTTTAAATTCTCATTCTAAAAGTCACTCAGGAAACAATTAAGGTCAAATTCTATGTTTAGGCCGCGGGGCCAAAAAGTGTCCAAGGTAAAGATCCATTTGGATTCCAATTTACTTAGAGCTCTCACCTTGTGGCCCCCCCGCCAATGCTTAATGTATGGAGTAATACCCCAGAAGGTCAAATGGGTAGGGTCTTTGTTATGGCAGATAAGGAAATGTTTTGATACACAATGTTTGTCATAACCGTTAAGGATATTTTTGACGTGTTCCTTGATCCGGACTCTCAGGGGTCTTTTTGTGCGGCCTACGTACTGAAGGCCGCAACTACATTCGAGTGCGTATACTGCCCCTTCCGTGTTACAGCAAATGAAATCTTTGATTTCATAGCTTTCGCCAGTACTGGTAGAAGTAAAGTTAAACACTTTCTGGTTTGGTCGTTTGGTCCTGAGGCAGGCAAAACACCTCTTGCATGGAAAGAAACCATTTCTAGAGAAAAAGGTAAAAGGTTTCTTGGGTGGGTCCACAACATTTTTTACTAATAAATCCCTAATCGTCGGTGCCTTTTTATATATGAATTTCGGGTTCTCGGGGAGGATTTCTTGCAGTTGCTTATCTGACCGTAGAATATGCCAATGGCGCTTTATTATTCTTTCAATTTTCCTGTATTGTACATTGAAGTCTAGAATCAAAGGTATCCCCTCTACTGGATTTTTCGGTTGTGTGATTTTTTCTCTAATCAGTTCGTTCCGGTCCAGTTTAGAGACTTCATCGATTTTGGTCTTGATAAATTTCTGATCATAGCCTTTTGCCGTGAATCTATCCCCCATTTTTCTGCCTGTTCGAAATATGTGTCTATTTTGGTGCAGTTTCTCTTTATCCGCATCAATTGCCCTTTCGGGATGTTATAGATCCAGTTTTTATGATGGCAACTTGTGGTTGGGAGGTAGCTGTTTCTATCAACTCCCTTAAAGTGCGTTTTCGTGCTAAATGTGGAGTTATTTAATGAAATCTCTAGATCTAGGAAGTTGATTTTTTCTGAACTAACATCCCAAGTTAGTGAGATGTTTCTATCGTTGTTGTTCAGTTTCATAAGGAATTCGATTAGATGTCCTTCTTCTCCATCCCATAGTATGAAAATGTCGTCGATATATCTTTTATATATGACGAGTTGGCTTGGGCGCTCACTAAACACATTGTATTCTTCCCACTGTGCCATGAACAGGCCGGCTATGCTCGGGGCAAATCTGGCACCCATGGCCACCCCAGTCTGTTGGTGGTAATAAGATCCATCATACCAGAAATAGTTGTTTTTAAGACTAAATTCTAGACATTTGATAAGGAATTTTCTTTGTGTGCACGGGAGTTCGGTATATTTCCTTAAACCCCATTTTGCTGCTTCGCAGGCCCTATGGTGAGGGATAATTGTGTATAACGCTGATACATCAGCCGTGGCCATAACCCATGATCTATCCTCTCCTTGGATATTGTCTATGACCCTTAGCATCTCTTTACTGTCTTTCAGATAAGCTTCAGTTTTCTGAACCGCCGGCTGCAAAAAAACATCTATATACTGACCCATCCTGGCTGTAATTGACTCTATGCCATTCACTATCGGCCTAGGTGGTGGGTCAGTTTTATTTTTATGTAGTTTAGGGACTGAATAAATAATTGGCGTCCGACAGGATTCTGGTATGAGAAATCTCGCTTCTTTTTTATTTAGTATCGCCTTTTTCACTCCCAGATGGGAGCAGACAGCCTCTATTGGCCAGTATAAGTCAGCTGATATTCTCCACAAAGCGGAACTTGAACTATACAATAAATCTCTAGGAAAATGGCCGCCGTATACTAACACATGTAACTTCGAGAAAATGGCCGCTCATAGCCGGCCAATATTAAACTATTTAAGGACACTATCCTAGCCTATATTCATCCCCTGAAGAAGTCACGTGTGGTGTGACGTCACGCGTAGGGACGGGATAGGCTGTATACACAGTGAGAAGCAGACGAGCTCGCCGCTCGTCGGATACAATTGTTTTTTCCTAATTGGTTAATGTGAGTACCTGTTTTTTTGCCTAAATAAAATACTATCGTTGAAACGGAATCACACTATTGGGCTCTTTCTCCACTTCATTATCTTTTATACATTCCTGCATCGCATCTGAGGGAACTTAATCCTAGGACAGTGAGGGATGTGCAGGAACCCATAGGTGGATGAGTTAAAGAGCCCTTGGTCATATGCTGTTGCCCCATTACTGTGAGGACGGTCAGGGACGCGCAGGAGCCTCTAGGAGGATGAGATAAAGAGCCCTCTGGTCATATGCTGTTGCCCCATTGCTGTGAGGTAAGGGGCCATTACCCACTGAAGTGTTTGCACACGAAGAAGCACGAGTTTTCAAGTCACTTGGCACTTTAACTGCTACATGCGCATGCCAGCACATCATTGTCACAAAGTTCACTTTATTCATAAGGACATTTCTTTTCGTGTTAATACCTTTTATATAGAGACTTTATTTTTTGGGATATCATTTTATGCACCCAAGAGTGTTTTTGGTTTGTTCTTTTGCACAATTTTTGCACTGTATAGGTTTGAATACCAAACACTGCATGCACTTTGAGGTTTAGCCAAGTCTAATACGCACAGTGTTTACACACTGCACATTGTCATTTTTGAACTTTATATGTATTTATATCAAGCTGTACTATATTTATATATTATTTATATACACTGGTCTTTGATATCTACGTCCTATTAGTTTTTTACCTCAGAGATTCAAGTCTATAACACGCTATTTTATTAGCTATCACACTCACTGGTTAGTGATATTTTATTCATTTTTCATTTTGTTCTTATACTTCTATTTATTGCTCATTATTATTTCTATACACTTTGCTATGTAAATTATGACCCCTTTTTAAACCATCTGAGTTTCTACACTTAGGATTAGCGCTGCACTACCCATCCATACAACTAATCATAAGGTCAGGTGTTTACCCGAATAGGTGCATGCAGCTTTTCCACCTCCAGCCGTTTTCCATAATTGATAGCGCAGGAATATTTCTGATAATTTATTACTTACCTACCTCATACACTCCCCATTCTTGCGGCAATCATGGATGTATTTTCATATATGGAAAAGAGGCAAGTGAATTTAGAAGAAGTATTTAATATTGCAAAAACAAAAACTAGTAGTAACTTAGACCTTGAAAGCCTTATGCGCAAACTAGGGCACAACATGGAAAAGAAAGTGAGCCTATGGTGGGACATCTGCACCTTTGAGACATACCTTAAGGAAAGCATTGTCCCTAGAAGGCTAAGGTGGGATGTCCCCCCAAATGATGGGCTCACTGATCAAGAATCTAATGAAGAGTGGTATAAATTTTTCAACGACAAAGGCCTAGAACTTATAGGTTTTTTGTTAGATAGAAAAAGGAGGAAAAACAAGATAATTGATCAGAATATTACAGATCTTAAAGGAAATATTGAACAATACAAAGACACGACTGAATATAAAACTCTAATGACCCAATTGAACAAGGACCTTGCTAAGAAAGATAAAGAAGTGCAACAAAGGAAAAGCAAGAAACACACGAGAGATACAAACGATTTTCGTAATGACCAAGTGTTCAAATGGCAAAGCCAATTGGGAAAAGTAGAATGTTCATCTACATATTCCACACCGGAAAAAACGGTAAGACTTCATCCTCAACCACAAAATGCACCACTCAGGCCAGCCACGGAAGTCAGAAGCCATCAAGACCCTAGAGAAGAAAATAGAACCATGACACCTAGACAAAGAGGGAGCAATGGAAGAAATAACGATTATCAAAGTTACACACCATATCGAAATGAGAGGAGGCCTCAACAAAATAATCGGACACCACGGAATGGAGGAAGAAAACCATATTATGGGAAGAATAACAGAAGACCCTACAATCGGAACAATTGGTACAGACCTCCATACGAAGAACGAGATTACAGAGGCCCACCGTATGAACATAGAGACCAAAGGAGACCTATGCAAGAATATAGAGAAAACAGAGATTTGGAATACTATAGACCAAGAGAAAGAAGTCCCATACAAGATTATAGATATGATGACAGAAGAGGACCACCATATAGGAACTACAGGCAAGATGAGCGGAGCCCTATTCCTACTTACAACTATTATGCTCCCTTGGATAACAGAGAAGGAGATGAAAGATCAGTAAGACCTTACCCTCCACCTTATGGAGACCAAGAATCAAACAGGCCTTTTTTAGACCGGAGCAGGGAGAACCATCCAGTGAGATATCCAGACGAAATGCGGGGTTCCAGAAAAAGCCCCGAAAAAAGAGAGGACGAAGATCCGGCAAGAGACAGCAAAAGAAAGAGAGAATAAAAGGAGAGGGGATTTTTAATCTTAGTGGGTTGACATTGACACATGAAGAAATTGGGGTACTCGACAAAGGGTTGAAATACGCACCCACAAAAAACCTTAACAAATTCGAGACCTACATTGGAATCCAGAAATTTGTACGAAAATTAAATATACAAAAATATATGGTAGGAAATTCCCCAATATCTAGAGTAACACAGCCACCAGATAATGGTTTTTTACATAGTTCACTCAGGAACAAATCAGTTTTTAACCCGCCAGCAAAAGATAATAAACATATTGATGTTTTTAAAAAAATTGTTTTGGATGAAATAAAAGAAGTAAAAATCAAGAGAAAAGAAGAACCCAATCACATCAAAAGTGGAATCCGCAAATTATCCAAAAGGCGAGACATTGTCATCCGACCGGCAGATAAGGGAGGCGGGATTGTGATACTTTCTAAAGAACAATATCACAATACAATGACCACCATGCTGAATGATAGCAACACTTACACAAAACTATTGAAGAATCCAGTTTTTGGATGCCGTAAATCGCTCGAGCAAGTGGTCCATCTGGGAGTGAAAAAGGCGATACTAAATAAAAAAGAAGCGAGATTTCTCATACCAGAATCCTGTCGGACGCCAATTATTTATTCAGTCCCTAAACTACATAAAAATAAAACTGACCCACCACCTAGGCCGATAGTGAATGGCATAGAGTCAATTACAGCCAGGATGGGTCAGTATATAGATGTTTTTTTGCAGCCGGCGGTTCAGAAAACTGAAGCTTATCTGAAAGACAGTAAAGAGATGCTAAGGGTCATAGACAATATCCAAGGAGAGGATAGATCATGGGTTATGGCCACGGCTGATGTATCAGCGTTATACACAATTATCCCTCACCATAGGGCCTGCGAAGCAGCAAAATGGGGTTTAAGGAAATATACCGAACTCCCGTGCACACAAAGAAAATTCCTTATCAAATGTCTAGAATTTAGTCTTAAAAACAACTATTTCTGGTACGATGGATCTTATTACCACCAACAGACTGGGGTGGCCATGGGTGCCAGATTTGCCCCGAGCATAGCCGGCCTGTTCATGGCACAGTGGGAAGAATACAATGTGTTTAGTGAGCGCCCAAGCCAACTCGTCATATATAAAAGATATATCGACGACATTTTCATACTATGGGATGGAGAAGAAGGACATCTAATCGAATTCCTTATGAAACTGAACAACAACGATAGAAACATCTCACTAACTTGGGATGTTAGTTCAGAAAAAATCAACTTCCTAGATCTAGAGATTTCATTAAATAACTCCACATTTAGCACGAAAACGCACTTTAAGGGAGTTGATAGAAACAGCTACCTCCCAACCACAAGTTGCCATCATAAAAACTGGATCTATAACATCCCGAAAGGGCAATTGATGCGGATAAAGAGAAACTGCACCAAAATAGACACATATTTCGAACAGGCAGAAAAAATGGGGGATAGATTCACGGCAAAAGGCTATGATCAGAAATTTATCAAGACCAAAATCGATGAAGTCTCTAAACTGGACCGGAACGAACTGATTAGAGAAAAAATCACACAACCGAAAAATCCAGTAGAGGGGATACCTTTGATTCTAGACTTCAATGTACAATACAGGAAAATTGAAAGAATAATAAAGCGCCATTGGCATATTCTACGGTCAGATAAGCAACTGCAAGAAATCCTCCCCGAGAACCCGAAATTCATATATAAAAAGGCACCGACGATTAGGGATTTATTAGTAAAAAATGTTGTGGACCCACCCAAGAAACCTTTTACCTTTTTCTCTAGAAATGGTTTCTTTCCATGCAAGAGGTGTTTTGCCTGCCTCAGGACCAAACGACCAAACCAGAAAGTGTTTAACTTTACTTCTACCAGTACTGGCGAAAGCTATGAAATCAAAGATTTCATTTGCTGTAACACGGAAGGGGCAGTATACGCACTCGAATGTAGTTGCGGCCTTCAGTACGTAGGCCGCACAAAAAGACCCCTGAGAGTCCGGATCAAGGAACACGTCAAAAATATCCTTAACGGTTATGACAAACATTGTGTATCAAAACATTTCCTTATCTGCCATAACAAAGACCCTACCCATTTGACCTTCTGGGGTATTACTCCATACATTAAGCATTGGCGGGGGGGCCACAAGGTGAGAGCTCTAAGTAAATTGGAATCCAAATGGATCTTTACCTTGGACACTTTTTGGCCCCGCGGCCTAAACATAGAATTTGACCTTAATTGTTTCCTGAGTGACTTTTAGAATGAGAATTTAAAAATAGAGGTTTTAACCAATCCAGATTGATTTTTAGCTATTTATCAGTCGGCCCACCTGGTACCCTCCAAGCACCCAAGCCCAGCTTGGTAAGGCCTCCAACTCTAGCCATACGTATACTACTCTCAATGGCGGGAGACTCCTTTAGTTGTTTTTGGGAATTAGATTACAATATTCCTCCCCTCTCTATATCTCTTGTCGGTTTTTTATGCAATTACATTCCCCCTCACTATATAATAGGACTATCTGGAAGTAGTTATAAGTCCCTGTAGGAGTTGTCTCTCCTCTAATACCTAATTTTTAATTTTACTGGCCTTGGCCATTTATTAAACTTTTTATCTTTTTATTCCAAGTTATTTATACACATAGACACAGTATTTTTTATACACATCTAAATAGATTACAGTCCTTTTGGTAATAAATTAACATTGGTATATTTTAAGTAGTATTGTTTTTATATATTGGTTTTATATAGATTAGTATTTTGCATTATGTTTGTTTTTAATTTTACTCAATATGTATACTTAGTATGCCACTAGTGTCTCCAGCTTCTCCCTCCTTTCGTTTTTAATATCATATAATTGTTTACAAGCTCTGCCTTTTCTCATTAATTAAGGCGGATGCAAACTACTAATCCATTTGGTATAGGTTCAACCCGCAATCCGCCCGCTCACCTCGCTCTATTAGAGACAACATATGTCTCTCTCTGCTGACAGTACAAGCTATACTAAAACAGCAGACAGCCTCTATTGGCCAGTATAAGTCAGCTGATATTCTCCACAAAGCGGAACTTGAACTATACAATAAATCTCTAGGAAAATGGCCGCCGTATACTAACACATGTAACTTCGAGAAAATGGCCGCTCATAGCTGGCCAATATTAAACTATTTAAGGACACTATCCTAGCCTATATTCATCCCCTGAAGAAGTCACGTGTGGTGTGACGTCACACGTAGGGACGGGATAGGCTGTATACACAGTGAGAAGCAGACGAGCTCGCCGCTCGTCGGATACAATTGTTTTTTCCTAATTGGTTAATGTGAGTACCTGTTTTTTTGCCTAAATAAAATACTATCGTTGAAACGGAATCACACTATTGGGCTCTTTCTCCACTTCATTATCTTTTATACATTCCTGCATCGCATCTGAGGGAACTTAATCCTAGGACAGTGAGGGATGTGCAGGAACCCATAGGTGGATGAGTTAAAGAGCCCTTGGTCATATGCTGTTGCCCCATTACTGTGAGGACGGTCAGGGACGCGCAGGAGCCTCTAGGAGGATGAGATAAAGAGCCCTCTGGTCATATGCTGTTGCCCCATTGCTGTGAGGTAAGGGGCCATTACCCACTGAAGTGTTTGCACACGAAGAAGCACGCATTTTCAAGTCACTTGGCACTTTAACTGCTACATGCGCATGCCAGCACATCATTGTCACAAAGTTCACTTTATTCATAAGGACATTTCTTTTCGTGTTAATACCTTTTATATAGAGACTTTATTTTTTGGGATATCATTTTATGCACCCAAGAGTGTTTTTGGTTTGTTCTTTTGCACAATTTTTGCACTGTATAGGTTTGAATACCAAACACTGCATGCACTTTGAGGTTTAGCCAAGTCTAATACGCACAGTGTTTACACACTGCACATTGTCATTTTTGAACTTTATATGTATTTATATCAAGCTGTACTATATTTATATATTATTTATATACACTGGTCTTTGATATCTACGTCCTATTAGTTTTTTACCTCAGAGATTCAAGTCTATAACACGCTATTTTATTAGCTATCACACTCACTGGTTAGTGATATTTTATTCATTTTTCATTTTGTTCTTATACTTCTATTTATTGCTCATTATTATTTCTATACACTTTGCTATGTAAATTATGACCCCTTTTTAAACCATCTGAGTTTCTACACTTAGGATTAGCGCTGCACTACCCATCCATACAACTAATCATAAGGTCAGGTGTTTACCCGAATAGGTGCATGCAGCTTTTCCACCTCCAGCCGTTTTCCATAATTGATAGCGCAGGAATATTTCTGACAATTTATTACTTACCTACCTCATACACTCCCCATTCTTGCGGCAATCATGGATGTATTTTCATATATGGAAAAGAGGCAAGTGAATTTAGAAGAAGTATTTAATATTGCAAAAACAAAAACTAGTAGTAACTTAGACCTTGAAAGCCTTATGCGCAAACTAGGGCACAACATGGAAAAGAAAGTGAGCCTATGGTGGGACATCTGCACCTTTGAGACATACCTTAAGGAAAGCATTGTCCCTAGAAGGCTAAGGTGGGATGTCCCCCCAAATGATGGGCTCACTGATCAAGAATCTAATGAAGAGTGGTATAAATTTTTCAACGACAAAGGCCTAGAACTTATAGGTTTTTTGTTAGATAGAAAAAGGAGGAAAAACAAGATAATTGATCAGAATATTACAGATCTTAAAGGAAATATTGAACAATACAAAGACACGACTGAATATAAAACTCTAATGACCCAATTGAACAAGGACCTTGCTAAGAAAGATAAAGAAGTGCAACAAAGGAAAAGCAAGAAACACACGAGAGATACAAACGATTTTCGTAATGACCAAGTGTTCAAATGGCAAAGCCAATTGGGAAAAGTAGAATGTTCATCTACATATTCCACACCGGAAAAAACGGTAAGACTTCATCCTCAACCACAAAATGAACCACTCAGGCCAGCCACGGAAGTCAGAAGCCATCAAGACCCTAGAGAAGAAAATAGAACCATGACACCTAGACAAAGAGGGAGCGATGGAAGAAATAACGATTATCAAAGTTACACACCATATCGAAATGAGAGGAGGCCTCAACAAAATAATCGGACACCACGGAATGGAGGAAGAAAACCATATTATGGGAAGAATAACAGAAGACCCTACAATCGGAACAATTGGTACAGACCTCCATACGAAGAACGAGATTACAGAGGCCCACCGTATGAACATAGAGACCAAAGGAGACCTATGCAAGAATATAGAGAAAACAGAGATTTGGAATACTATAGACCAAGAGAAAGAAGTCCCATACAAGATTATAGATATGATGACAGAAGAGGACCACCATATAGGAACTACAGGCAAGATGAGCGGAGCCCTATTCCTACTTACAACTATTATGCTCCCTTGGATAACAGAGAAGGAGATGAAAGATCAGTAAGACCTTACCCTCCACCTTATGGAGACCAAGAATCAAACAGGCCTTTTTTAGACCGGAGCAGGGAGAACCATCCAGTGAGATATCCAGACGAAATGCGGGGTTCCAGAAAAAGCCCCGAAAAAAGAGAGGACGAAGATCCGGCAAGAGACAGCAAAAGAAAGAGAGAATAAAAGGAGAGGGGATTTTTAATCTTAGTGGGTTGACATTGACACATGAAGAAATTGGGGTACTCGACAAAGGGTTGAAATACGCACCCACAAAAAACCTTAACAAATTCGAGACCTACATTGGAATCCAGAAATTTGTACGAAAATTAAATATACAAAAATATATGGTAGGAAATTCCCCAATATCTAGAGTAACACAGCCACCAGATAATGGTTTTTTACATAGTTCACTCAGGAACAAATCAGTTTTTAACCCGCCAGCAAAAGATAATAAACATATTGATGTTTTTAAAAAAATTGTTTTGGATGAAATAAAAGAAGTAAAAATCAAGAGAAAAGAAGAACCCAATCACATCAAAAGTGGAATCCGCAAATTATCCAAAAGGCGAGACATTGTCATCCGACCGGCAGATAAGGGAGGCGGGATTGTGATACTTTCTAAAGAACAATATCACAATACAATGACCACCATGCTGAATGATAGCAACACTTACACAAAACTATTGAAGAATCCAGTTTTTGGATGCCGTAAATCGCTCGAGCAAGTGGTCCATCTGGGAGTGAAAAAGGCGATACTAAATAAAAAAGAAGCGAGATTTCTCATACCAGAATCCTGTCGGACGCCAATTATTTATTCAGTCCCTAAACTACATAAAAATAAAACTGACCCACCACCTAGGCCGATAGTGAATGGCATAGAGTCAATTACAGCCAGGATGGGTCAGTATATAGATGTTTTTTTGCAGCCGGCGGTTCAGAAAACTGAAGCTTATCTGAAAGACAGTAAAGAGATGCTAAGGGTCATAGACAATATCCAAGGAGAGGATAGATCATGGGTTATGGCCACGGCTGATGTATCAGCGTTATACACAATTATCCCTCACCATAGGGCCTGCGAAGCAGCAAAATGGGGTTTAAGGAAATATACCGAACTCCCGTGCACACAAAGAAAATTCCTTATCAAATGTCTAGAATTTAGTCTTAAAAACAACTATTTCTGGTACGATGGATCTTATTACCACCAACAGACTGGGGTGGCCATGGGTGCCAGATTTGCCCCGAGCATAGCCGGCCTGTTCATGGCACAGTGGGAAGAATACAATGTGTTTAGTGAGCGCCCAAGCCAACTCGTCATATATAAAAGATATATCGACGACATTTTCATACTATGGGATGGAGAAGAAGGACATCTAATCGAATTCCTTATGAAACTGAACAACAACGATAGAAACATCTCACTAACTTGGGATGTTAGTTCAGAAAAAATCAACTTCCTAGATCTAGAGATTTCATTAAATAACTCCACATTTAGCACGAAAACGCACTTTAAGGGAGTTGATAGAAACAGCTACCTCCCAACCACAAGTTGCCATCATAAAAACTGGATCTATAACATCCCGAAAGGGCAATTGATGCGGATAAAGAGAAACTGCACCAAAATAGACACATATTTCGAACAGGCAGAAAAAATGGGGGATAGATTCACGGCAAAAGGCTATGATCAGAAATTTATCAAGACCAAAATCGATGAAGTCTCTAAACTGGACCGGAACGAACTGATTAGAGAAAAAATCACACAACCGAAAAATCCAGTAGAGGGGATACCTTTGATTCTAGACTTCAATGTACAATACAGGAAAATTGAAAGAATAATAAAGCGCCATTGGCATATTCTACGGTCAGATAAGCAACTGCAAGAAATCCTCCCCGAGAACCCGAAATTCATATATAAAAAGGCACCGACGATTAGGGATTTATTAGTAAAAAATGTTGTGGACCCACCCAAGAAACCTTTTACCTTTTTCTCTAGAAATGGTTTCTTTCCATGCAAGAGGTGTTTTGCCTGCCTCAGGACCAAACGACCAAACCAGAAAGTGTTTAACTTTACTTCTACCAGTACTGGCGAAAGCTATGAAATCAAAGATTTCATTTGCTGTAACACGGAAGGGGCAGTATACGCACTCGAATGTAGTTGCGGCCTTCAGTACGTAGGCCGCACAAAAAGACCCCTGAGAGTCCGGATCAAGGAACACGTCAAAAATATCCTTAACGGTTATGACAAACATTGTGTATCAAAACATTTCCTTATCTGCCATAACAAAGACCCTACCCATTTGACCTTCTGGGGTATTACTCCATACATTAAGCATTGGCGGGGGGGCCACAAGGTGAGAGCTCTAAGTAAATTGGAATCCAAATGGATCTTTACCTTGGACACTTTTTGGCCCCGCGGCCTAAACATAGAATTTGACCTTAATTGTTTCCTGAGTGACTTTTAGAATGAGAACTTTAAAAATAGAGGTTTTAACCAATCCAGATTGATTTTTAGCTATTTATCAGTCGGCCCACCTGGTACCCTCCAAGCACCCAAGCCCAGCTTGGTAAGGCCTCCAACTCTAGCCATACGTATACTACTCTCAATGGCGGGAGACTCCTTTAGTTGTTTTTGGGAATTAGATTACAATATTCCTCCCCTCTCTATATCTCTTGTCGGTTTTTTATGCAATTACATTCCCCCTCACTATATAATAGGACTATCTGGAAGTAGTTATAAGTCCCTGTAGGAGTTGTCTCTCCTCTAATACCTAATTTTTAATTTTACTGGCCTTGGCCATTTATTAAACTTTTTATCTTTTTATTCCAAGTTATTTATACACATAGACACAGTATTTTTTATACACATCTAAATAGATTACAGTCCTTTTGGTAATAAATTAACATTGGTATATTTTAAGTAGTATTGTTTTTATATATTGGTTTTATATAGATTAGTATTTTGCATTATGTTTGTTTTTAATTTTACTCAATATGTATACTTAGTATGCCACTAGTGTCTCCAGCTTCTCCCTCCTTTCGTTTTTAATATCATATAATTGTTTACAAGCTCTGCCTTTTCTCATTAATTAAGGCGGATGCAAACTACTAATCCATTTGGTATAGGTTCAACCCGCAATCCGCCCGCTCACCTCGCTCTATTAGAGACAACATATGTCTCTCTCTGCTGACAGTACAAGCTATACTAAAACAGCAGACAGCCTCTATTGGCCAGTATAAGTCAGCTGATATTCTCCACAAAGCGGAACTTGAACTATACAATAAATCTCTAGGAAAATGGCCGCCGTATACTAACACATGTAACTTCGAGAAAATGGCCGCTCATAGCCGGCCAATATTAAACTATTTAAGGACACTATCCTAGCCTATATTCATCCCCTGAAGAAGTCACGTGTGGTGTGACGTCACGCGTAGGGACGGGATAGGCTGTATACACAGTGAGAAGCAGACGAGCTCGCCGCTCGTCGGATACAATTGTTTTTTCCTAATTGGTTAATGTGAGTACCTGTTTTTTTGCCTAAATAAAATACTATCGTTGAAACGGAATCACACTATTGGGCTCTTTCTCCACTTCATTATCTTTTATACATTCCTGCATCGCATCTGAGGGAACTTAATCCTAGGACAGTGAGGGATGTGCAGGAACCCATAGGTGGATGAGTTAAAGAGCCCTTGGTCATATGCTGTTGCCCCATTACTGTGAGGACGGTCAGGGACGCGCAGGAGCCTCTAGGAGGATGAGATAAAGAGCCCTCTGGTCATATGCTGTTGCCCCATTGCTGTGAGGTAAGGGGCCATTACCCACTGAAGTGTTTGCACACGAAGAAGCACGAGTTTTCAAGTCACTTGGCACTTTAACTGCTACATGCGCATGCCAGCACATCATTGTCACAAAGTTCACTTTATTCATAAGGACATTTCTTTTCGTGTTAATACCTTTTATATAGAGACTTTATTTTTTGGGATATCATTTTATGCACCCAAGAGTGTTTTTGGTTTGTTCTTTTGCACAATTTTTGCACTGTATAGGTTTGAATACCAAACACTGCATGCACTTTGAGGTTTAGCCAAGTCTAATACGCACAGTGTTTACACACTGCACATTGTCATTTTTGAACTTTATATGTATTTATATCAAGCTGTACTATATTTATATATTATTTATATACACTGGTCTTTGATATCTACGTCCTATTAGTTTTTTACCTCAGAGATTCATAGTGAGTATTTTGCTTACTTTTTGTCACAAAGTTTTGAAAATTAAAAAAAGAAAAAAAATTTTTTTTTCTTGTCTTTCTTCATTTTTAAAAACAAATGAGAGCTGGAAAATACTCACCATGCCTCTCAGCAAATAGCTTGGGGTGTCTACTTTCCAAAATGGGGTCATTTGGGGGGGGGGTTTGTGCCACCTGGGCATTCCATGGCCTCCAAAACTGTGATAGGCAGTGAAGAGTGAAATCAAAAATTTACACCCTTAGAAATCCTGAAGGAGGTGATTGGTTTTCGGGGCCCCGTACGCGGCTAGGCTCCTAAAAAGTCCCACACATGTGGTATCCCCATACTCAGGAGAAGCAGCTAAATGTATTTTGGGGTGCAATTCCACATATGCCCATGGCCTGTGTGAGCAATATATCATTTAGTGACAACTTTGTGCAAAAAAAAAAAAAAATGTCACTTTCCCGCAACTTGTGTCAAAATATAAATATTCCATGGACTCAACATGCCTCTCAGCAAATAGCTTGGGGTGTCTACTTTCCAAAATGGGGTAATTTGGGGGGGTTTTATGCAATCTGGGCATTTTATGGCCTTCAAAACTGTGATAGGTAGTGAGGAGTAAAATCAAAAATGTACGCCCTTAGAAATCCTGAAGGCAGTGATTGGTTTTCGGGGCCCCGTACGCGGCTAGGCTCCCAAAAAGTCCCACACATGTGGTATCCCCATACTCAGGAGAAGCAGCTAAATGTATTTTGGGGTGCAATTCTACATATGCCCATGGCCTGTGTGAGCAATATATCATTTAGTGACAACTTTTTGTAATTTTTTTTTTTTTTTTGTCATTATTCAATCACTTGGGACAAAAAAATGAATATTCAATGGGCTCAACATGCCTCTCAGCAATTTCCTTGGGGTGTCTACTTTCCAAAATGGGGTCATTTGTGGGGGTTTGGTACTGCCCTGCCATTTTAGCACCTCAAGAAATGACATAGTCAATCATAAATTAAAGGCTGTGTAAATTCCAGAAAATGTACCCTAGTTTGTAGGCGCTATAACTTTTGCGCAAACCAATAAATATATACTTATTGACATTTTTTTTTACCAAAGACATGTGGCCAAATACATTTTGGCCTAAAAGTATGACTAAAATTGAGTTTATTGGATTTTTTTTAGAACAAAAAGTAGAAAATATCATTTTTTTTAAAATTTACGTCTTTTTCCATGTATAGCGCAAAAAAATAAAAACGGCAGAGGTGATCAAATACCATCAAAAGAAAGCTCTATTTGTGGGAAGAAAAGGACGCAAATTTCGTTTGGGTACAGCATTGCATGACCGCGCAATTAGCAGTTAAAGCGACGCAGTGCCAAATTGTAAAAAGTGCTCTGGTCAGGAAGGGGGTAAATCCTTCCGGGGCTGAAGTGGTTAAAGCTGGAATACTTACCAGTTTTGTGCAAGTTTCATACATGTAGAGACCCCTAGTATCCACTGGAGCACCTGTGTGGGACACCCTAAAAAGTTTGTTCTGGTGTCCCACACTCGTGCTCTTGTTATTCTAGTTACAAACCCATCTAGACAACAATGTACTAAACTTCATTTAATTCAAATAGGCATGAACAAATGTAGTTAACCTGCATCTGCCAAAAACATTGTATTAGTGGGCGAATGAGCGATATTTACTACGAACGATTACTGTGCCCACGAACATGAAACTTGCCATTTTAAACTGTACAACAGTAAAGAAAAGCACATGGAGCAGCACAAATGTAATAATAATAATAGGAACACACGACAAATACTTTTATGCAGCACTCTCTTGATTCTTCTGTACTGATCATGCTCCCTCAATTTGAGGTCTGACCATCGTTTCCTCAGTTGATCCTTGGATCGTCGTACCCCAAAATTCCTGTGGAGACTGTTCACAACTTTAGTCATGATCTTGGCCTTTCTGACATTTGGGTTTGGGTAAGGTCCATGCTTCCCATCATAGTCGGCCCTCTTAAAGATGTCCACCATTTCTACAAAGGACATATTTGAAGCCTTAAAACTCCTCCGGGATCGGGACATTCGTGGCTCCGGGCTTTCGTCGTTGCTGCTGTCTCCATGCACTTGTTCTTTCTCCGCCATGTGCTCTCCCACTGCGCCGAAAGAGAAGGGGAGGGGAATATACTATAAAGAAGGTCAGGGGCAGGCGAAGTTTCATGCATGCGCAGTGTATATAAGCCGTAACACGCGTGCATCAAATATATGATCTGTGAGCGGAGGACGATCGTTCTAACGAAGGTACAATTTTAACTTGGGGCATCAGTGCATACTGCTTATAGATTGAGGCCTATATTGGGACAAGATTATGTGAATTTAGCCTGACATTAGGATTTGTCTTGTGTTGTGTCTTGGAGATAAAATGGATTGATTCAACGATCATGATTTCCTCCCCAATTCATTCATTGTACAGAGAGCTGCCCTGTCTGTGGCAGACAAAACACCCCTTTTATACAAATCGACTAAAGAGGAAGGCAGCACTGGATAAATTGCTTGAATTTGTGAAGCCGCAGATCCCCAAGGCAGACATCAACTATTTGAAATGCTAAATTGGTGGCCTGAGGAGCACTTATAATAGGGAGCGCAAGAAGGTCCAGGATTCCCAGAGATCAGGAGCAGCAGCAGATGACATTTATGTACCCAGGCTGTGGTACTACGACAGACTGTGGTTTCTGTCAGATCAGACTGAAATCAGGCCATCACTCTCAACTCTTCCTTCCACTCTTCCTTCCACCCTAGCTGAGGCTTCCTACGTCCAACCTGGGCCTTCCACCCAGGAAGAAGATGTGGAGGAGCCCAGCTTGAGTCAGGTATAGCATTGTTCAACATATTTCTAAAAATTGTGTGTGATTGATGAACAATAAACTAAAACTATGTCCCTTTTTCATACACAGGAAATTCTCAGCCAGGAGGAGGCTGTAGAAAGTGGCAGCCAAGAGGTGGCAGGGGAAAGTGGCAGCCAGGAGGTGGCGGGGGTAAGTGGCAGCCAGAAGGTGGCTGGTCCCAGTAGCCTGACCGAATCCCAGGTCACTCCCCTCTGCGTTCAACAAAAAAGAAGGGGAGTAACGTGGAGGAGTCAGCACTTGGGTTAATTTGGCAGGCTTCTGCGGCCCTCAGAATACCCCCCAATCTTCTTGAGGCCTATGGCTGCCAACAAAACGCAGGAAATGGAGGTGGGCCAATGCCTCTTTTGTGAGGAAGTGATATATATGACCCTAAATAAGGGGTTGAGGGGCGAACTCACAAGCAAAACCCACCTGTGTGAGTTGGACCATCCTCCTCCCCCTCCACCTCCCCCACCTTCTGCCACAACTCCAACACCAGATCCACAGCCTGGAAGCAAGCTTGGAAGCAAGCGTGTAAGGAAGACAAGAGAGTGATGGCCTGGGTTTGGTCTGGTCTGGCAAAAGACGCAGGCTGTTGTAAGACCACAGCCTGGGGACATATATGTCACCTGCTGCTGTTCCTGATCTATCGGAGTCCTGGACCGGAATGTGCTCCCTATTAAATGGACTCGTCGGGCTACCAATTTTGCCTGTCAAATAGTTGATGTGTACCCTGGGGTACAAAGGCTTCGTTAATTTCACCAGTTTATCCAGCGTTGCCTTCCTCTTTATTTTGTTATGACCCCTAATAAATGTTTTTTTTTTCTGAAATCATTGGCGGTGTTATAATTAAAAAAGGACAGTTTGTGAGTAGGTAGGTACATTTCAAAAATACAATGTCAAATTAACAAGGGACACCAGCACCAACCAATCTCTTTGAGGTACAAGATAATAATGGTGTTTTGACACACAAAACGAGAAAAAAATATTATGGAGATCACTAGAAAAAAAATAAAAAACAGGAGATCTTGATTTAAAAAAAAAAAGGAGATCACTATAAACAAAAATTATAAACATTATTCTCGAGATCTGGCGAAAAAATAAAAAAGATTATTCATGAGATCACGAGAAATAATAAAGAAATCAGTTTGTCAGAACTCTGTGTGAATATCAGCAGAAAAACAACTTCATAATTCTAGCATTATAAAGAAGAAGAGAATGCTCTGCATTGAAAGTTTTCTAAATTTGCAGCGCGACGAATGTGCTATCTCCATTACAAACGCTAGTTTTACCAGAACAAGCGCTTCCGTCTCGTACTTGATTCAGAGCATGCGTGGAATTTTGTGCGTCGGAATTGTGTACACACGCTCAAAATTTCCGACAACAGATTTTGTTGTCGGAAAACTTGAGAACCAGCTCTCAAATTTTTGTTGTCGGAAATTCTGACAAAAAATTTCCGATGGAGCCTACAGACAGTCGGAATTTCTGACAACAAGCTCCCATCGAACATGTCTGATGCGCGTCATTAGGCATGGGGGGGACGTCTGTTGGCGGCTATGCCAGTTTGGAACTGGGACGTCCCAAACCTCTGGGTCCAATTTGTCATTTCAAAGGTGTACACAATAGAATTTCTATCTCTGCACCCTCCTCAATTTTTAACTTCTAATTTTCAGACTTCAGACTGAAAGAAAACAGATTTAGAGGGCTTGTAAATGCTTGTGACACCTTGCAGTCACCGGCCCCCTCCTTTTACTTACCCAAGCTCCAAATTTGCATTGGCGCGTCCCCGCCGTCCTTCTCTCCATGGGTTCCCGGCTCTTGATTGGATAGATTGATAGCAGGGCAGCCATTGGCTCCCGCTGCTGTCAATCAAATCCAATGATGCAGGGACGGGTCAGAGTCCTGCATTCGACCTCTATGGACGCCGAATGCTGGACTCGGGAGCCTGCCAGCAAGGTAACCCCCTCAGGAGAGCTCTTCTCCAAGGGGTTTATCTAATGCAGGGAGGAGCTGCCAAGGGATCCCAGAAATGGATGTTCGGGGCCACTCTGTGCAAAACGAGCTGCACAGTGGAGGTAAGTATGACATTTTTGTTATTTAAAAAAAAAAAAAAACGATCCTTTAGTATCACTTGACCACAATGCACCAACTTCAGGCACAAGCGTTGGTTGTATCAGGTCTTTTAGAAGAAAAGAAAGGGAAAAAAATGGTGAATATTTTGAATAAGTAGCTGAAGGGCTTTTCCCCATTAGGGATTGAGGCTGCATTCATACTTGAGCATTTTCAGCTGATAAAACGCCCGAAAAAATGCCTGAAAAATGCCCAACAAGCAAAATCCCATTCATGGCACCTGTTCACATCTGAGCATTTTGTCACCTGACGCAAAACGCCTGAAAAATGCCCTAAGCTCAAAAAAGAACATGAGCTTCTTTGGGGCAGATTGCGGGCATTTTTCTGCCTTTTACATTGGTGACCTTAACAAAAACGCGGCAAAATTGCGGTAAAAACTTTGAAACTTTGAACTTTGAAACGCTCAGGTGTGAATGCAGCCTTAGGGAAGCCTTGGTGAAAATAACAAGAGTGAACATAATCTGTAGGCATATAGAAATGTGTATAAAAGAGCTTCAGCATGATATCCCAGCGGGTGCTATCAACCACAGACACTCTGGGGCAGCTGATTCCTGGGACGACACGGGGACCACTTCCTGTGAATTGGTTCTGTCCTACTCCTTCACAGAGTAACAATAGGTGCCATTAGAGACGCCCTTTGTGGAGCTGTCCTGACGTTTGGGGGACCCCTGCCAACTGATCCCCCTTGGATGCCTTGGATGTTTGTATTAGCAAACACGATATAAATTATTGTCGTGACCAAAACTTATTACCCCTGAAGAAGAGGTTGATCCCTTTATTACCTCGAAACGTCGGGTTTTTTCTATCTGTTATTATACAATAGAATTGGTCAATGTTATTTCTTCTGATCTCCATGTATATGCATCCATTTTAATGCTCATTATGTTATGTCATAGTTACTATGTTTTTATCTTTTTTCTATAATAAATATCTTCTTTTTTAATTTCTACTTCTCTACTCAATATATTAATACTCACTTACCTGTCAGTGACCCAAATCAAAGTCCCACTAGAGGATATACGCTCATGTTTGAGTAATTTTTTCTTCTGTCTATGCCCTATGGGTGCCTGATGGCAGGGTGAAAGCAATCGTGACCGGAGCATGACCTGAAATAGGGATATTGCCAATGGACACCGCCTGCAGGAGCTCTAAGGGTAGTGCGGTCCACGTAAATATGGTCTATGCAGGTGTATACGTCATGTACTTTGGAATAGTAACTAAAATCTCGACCTGAGGAGTGGAGTACTCTCCAGCTATCCATCAAAAGGTGGGACTGGAGGGTCCTGCGAAAATGCTTGAGGAAACTATAAGAGTGCAAGGGTCTGGTATGGGACGTGTCAAGTAAGGGGTCAGGGCTAACATTGAAATCTCCCCCAAGGACCAGGAGACCCTCCTTAAATTCAGCCAGTTGCTCCAGGGCTGTATCTATGAAGGTGAGTTGGTTAGTGTTGGGGGAATAGATAGTGGCAAACGTATACAATTGCCAAGCAATGCTGCCCTTCAGGAAAACGTATCTACCTAGGGGATCTATTCTATTCCCAATGGGCTGAAAGGGGCAGGATTTGTGGATTGCAATAACTCCCCCTAGATTTAGATACTGGGGAAGTGCTCAGGAACCATTGACGGAAGAGGTGAGTGGGTAGCTTAGGGATTGAATGGGGAATAAAATGGGTCACTTGCAAGAAAATCACCTGTGCCCCAGACCTTTTTAGTTCCCACCACAACTTGCTACGTTTGCCTGGGGAACAGAGGCCCTGGACATTGTAAGAGAGTACTTTTAGAGTAGCCATGGACGATCTGGAGGATGGGTAGTGTGCCAAATGCATAGCTATGGGTGATGATGTAGAAGGCCGATCCTGGGAGAAAACGGGGGGAAAGGGATAAAAAGAACAAGCATGTAAAGTTATCAGTAAAAACATAACAGACTTAACAGTATGGTAAAAACCATAGTAACATTCTAAACATCTGTGGGTCACGCTCGAGGCCTCGCCTCCTATAGGCAAAGGTCCCAAGCCATGACCCAGAGTCCCAATAGGGATCTGTACCCAATAAAGGGTGGCCTACGTTGGGAACGTGTACCAACATGGGGGGGAAGGTAAGGAATCTCTGCCTCCTTCCACTGTATCTATCGAGCTGCCATAGGTGAAGGAGGGGAAGGAATCTCTATTTCAATAATAATTGCCTTCAGGCTGCGGTTCAAGCCGGGCAAGGTAAGGCCAGTGTATTCAGAGCTCAAACCTAGGCAGCATCAGCAATAAATTACAAGAAACAAAAAACAGAATCAGAGTGGGTCTGCATATGTCTTGGGTAGCCCTAGACTCCACTGGAGGGTGTCTCTGCAATATTTTAAATAAATCAAGACCGGACCTGGGTTTTACAGGGGGGCCATAGGTGTGTCAGCAAGGACACCCCATGACAAAAGAGATTCAACCATGGAAACATGAAGACTCGCCCCGTCAGTCTCTGGAGGTAGCTGGGCCTGGCGAGGAACCAGATGGAGGACGTTGACGATCCTTTTTACAACTTCTGCATTTGGCAGGTAGCTACGGTTGAGGTGGTCGGATGGTTGGGAAATCTGTCGATCCTCTCCAGTCCAGAAAGTCTACAGGATCCAATCCATGAGTGAATAAGAACTACGGAAGGTCATCTTTGGTGCATAGGGTCACAGATTTACCCTCTTTGGTCACTTGAAGAAAAAAGGGAAAACCCCATTGGTATGGCAGACCAGCTTCTTGAACAGCAGCCAGGAAGGGGCGGAGTGCCCTGCGTTGCATGAGGGTGCACCTGGAAATATCTTGATAGAAGGATAAGTGTCCACCATCAAAATGAAAGTAAGGTTTGCTACGCATTTTTTGCATAATGCGGTCTTTAAGCGTGTATTTATGTAGCTTACATATGATGTCCCTTGGATTGTCCACATCCTGAGAAGGGGGTCTAAGTGCCCTATGAGCGTGATCAATCTCAATACTGGCAGTAGCAGGCAGTTCTAATATTTCCTTAAATATGCCCACTAGAGTAGGGATAATATCCTTGGAGGCCGTAGCTTCTGGCAGGCCCCTAATTCTGATATTAGCCCGCCGACTGCAGTTTTCCACATCATCTAACTGGCAGAGCAAAGTTTAAATCAGCTGATCCTGTGTGATGCGTTTAGCCTGCAGCATGGAGATGACAGGCTGTTCCAGAGACTACACTCTGCTGCCCAGGTGTGAGGTGTCAGCCTTTAGTTGTGCAATGTCCTCCTTGAAAGGTAGCACTAGCATTCAGACTATCAGGGCTTTCATGTCACAAGTTACCTGGAAGAACTCTCAGTCACAGCCTTAGCTGCCAGTGTCCAAAGGGCAATTCAGTTCCTTCAAACCTTTGGAAGGATAATTGACATTTCCAAAAATTTCTCTTAAGCCCTTACACCAGTCGGAATACCCAGGTCTAATCAAGGACACAACTCAAGCCAGAATCTTCCTTCCTCAGAGAAAGGTTTCTCATGAGGATCTTCAGGTCCAAACGGCAGCCCTCAATTTGCTTCTGCATGAGGGTTTTGGGCTTGATGGTAGCCTCCTTCGAGGCAGTTCACTTTGCCCAGTTTGACTCCGGAGCTCTTTAATCCAACATACTTATGATGTGGAACAAAGAAAATCCAATCCTTCGATTACCCAATGCTTTTGTTCAGCCAGACAGATCTCTCTCTGACATGGTCTATCTCCAGTTCTGCACAGAAATTAGGGAAAATGTTTCCTTCACATGCTCTAGATGGTGGAGATGCCAGCCTTACCGGCTGGGGTTGAGTTTAAAATATTCTGACTGTGCAGGGGACCCTGTCCTCACAGGAGCTGAAACTTCCCATTAGGGATGAGCTTCGTGTTCAAGTCGAACCCATGTTTGACTCGAATATCGTCTGTTCGATCGTTCGCCGAATTGCGAACGGTATGGGTCGTTCGCGCCAAATTCGAGTGGCGCGTCACGGCCCATAATTCACTGCGGCATCGCAGTGCATTGCTGGCTGATGATTGGCCAAGCATGCACTATGACCCACATGCTTGGCCAATCACAGCGCCGTCTGTACAGAGAGCTGTAATTGGCCAAAGCCAGGGTGGCTTTGGCCAATTATGGCTCAGGGGGTTTAGTACACGCCCCACACTATATAAGGCCGCCTGCACGTTGGCCCTGTGTAGTGTGTTTCGGCGTTGAGGGACAGAGAGATAGTGCCATTTAATTTAAGTTAGATAGATTAGGCAGGACAGTCAGTCAGTTAGCTGCACTTACAGTGTATTGTGTATATATATATATGCATCCCAGGTGTTTTGTGTGTGTATAATTATATGTATATATATATATATATATATATATATATATATATATACACTGTATTCAGTTTAGCTAGATCCGTTCCCGTTATTATCTTCATACTGACAGGCAGGCAGGTGTTGTTATAGTATTTGAAGAAAATTGCTGGTGTTCTTCTGATCCTATTAGTCCTATTAGCTACAGTATTTACAGTTAGTGTAGTGCGTCCTCTGCACAGTGTGCACCTAAAGCTACCTGTGGAAGATTGGTGGTGTTTTTCTGATCCTATCACTACCGCAGGCAGCTACATTATTTTTTAGTGTAGTGCGACCTCTGCACAGTGTTCAGCTAAAGCTACAAGTTAGTGTAGTGCGACCTCTGCACAGTGTTCAGCTAAAGCTACAAGTTAGTGTAGTGCGACCTCTGCACAGTGTTCAGCTAAAGCTCCAAGTTAGTGTAGTGCGACCTCTGCACAGTGTTCAGCTAAATCTACAAGTTAGTGTAGTGCAACCTCTGCACAGTGTTCAGCTAAAGCTCCAAGTTAGTGTAGTGCGACCTCTGCACAGTGTTCAGCTAAAGCTCCAAGTTAGTGTAGTGCGACCTCTGCACAGTGTTCAGCTAAAGCTACCTGTGGAAGATTGGTGGTGTTTTTCTGATCCTATCACTACCGCAGGCAGCTACATTATTTTTTAGTGTAGTGCGATCTCTGCGCAGTGTTCAGCTAAAGCTACAATTTAGTGTAGTGCGACCTCTGCACAGTGTTCAGCTAAAGCTACAAGTTAGTGTAGTACGACCTCTGCAGTGTTCAGCTAAAGCTACAAGTTAGTGTAGTGCGACCTCTGCACAGTGTTCAGCTAAAGCTCCAAGTTAGTGTAGTGCGACCTCTGCACAGTGTTCAGCTAAAGCTACAAGTTAGTGTAGTGCGACCTCAGCACAGTGTTCACCTAAAGCTCTAAGTTAGTGTAGTGCGACCTCTGCACAGTGTTCAGCTAAAGCTACAAGTTAGTGTAGTGCGACCTCTGCACAATGTTCAGCTAAAGCTACAAGTTAGTGTAGTGCGACCTCTGCACAGTGTTCAGCTAAAGCTACAAGTTAGTGTAGTGCGACCTCTGCACAGTGTTCAGCTAAAGCGCCAAGTTAGTGTAGTGCGACCTCTGCACAGTGTTCCACTAAAGCTACAAGTTAGTGTAGTGCAACCTCTGCACAGTGTTCAGCTAAAGCTCCAAGTTAGTGTAGTGCGACCTCTGCACAGTGTTCAGCTAAAGTTACAAGTTAGTGTAGTGCGACCTCTGCACAGTGTTCAGCTAAAGCTACCTGTAGAAGGTTGGTGTTGTTTTCCTGATCCTATCACTACCGCAGGCAGCTACATTATTTACACGTTAGTGTATTGCGACCTCTGTACAGTTTTCAACTAAAGCTACCTGTAGAAGGTTGGTGGTGTTTTCCTGATCCTATCAATACCGCAAGCAGCTACATTATTTACACGTTAGTGTAGTGCGACCTCTGCACAGTGTTCAGCTAAAGCTACCTGTAGAAGGTTGGTGGTGTTTTCCTGATCCTATCACTACCGCAGGCAGCAACATTATTTACACGTTAGTGTAGTGCGACCTCTGCACAGTGTTCAGCTAAAGCTACAAGTTAGTGTAGTGCGACCTCTGCACAGTGTTCAGCTGAAGCTACCTGTAGAAGATTGGTGGTGTTCTCATACTAATAATAGTTGATTTTGCTAGTTGATTTTGCTAGCTGCCTGCAGTATCACGCGGCCTCTTCCCTCGGCTCAATGGCATCAGTGACTCCTTTCCTAGCCCCACCATGTCCTCCTGAGGAGTCCCTCGAACTGTTTGACCACAGTGTTGGGTACATGCTCCAGGAGGATGCCCAGCGTTTAGAAGGCTCTGATGATGATACTGAGCTAGATGAAGGCAGTAACGTGAGCACGGACAGAGGGGGTGCCCAAGAAGGACAGCAATCTGGCAGTCATGTTCCCCCTGCTGCAGCATACTGCCAGGTTTGCTCCAGTGATGAGGAGGGAGGGGATGATAAGGTCACTGACTCAACATGGGTGCCTGATAGGAGAGAGGAGGAGGAGGAGGAGGCACATCACCGACGAGGCAGGATGCCCTCCAGGGGCCAGCCTAAGGGCAGCACACTGACTGCATCACACCTCAGAGCTCCGCATGTGCAGGGCGCTGCTGTCTCTGCGCGTTATTCCAAAAGTTCTTTGGTGTGGGCCTTTTTTGAGATGAGTACATCAGATAGCACCGCTGCTATTTGCAACATATGTCTCAAGCGTATCTCGCGTGGCCAAAACATGTGGCACCACATGCTTGACCAGACATATGTTGACCTGCCATGCAGTTCATTGGCAAGCGTACCTAAAAGACCCACACCAAAAAACAAAGAGGACCTCTCCTTACCCCTCATCAGCTGGGATCTCCAACCCCACTATACCTTCAATGTCGGTTCACACTGAGGCAGCACGACTTACAGCGCGACTGCCTCAGGCGACCCAGGACACAACCCAGTGGCGACTTGCAAGACGACTTCTGTATAGAAGTCAATGCAAGTCGCCCCCAAAGTCGTACAGGAACCTTTTTCTAAGTCGGAGCGACTTGCGTCGCTCCGATTAGAGTGGTTCCATTGCACAGTACGGGATGCTACTTGTCAGGCGACTAGGTCGCCTGACAAGTCGTCCCAGTGTAAACTGGGGCTCAGTCCTCTCTGAGACCTGCACTAAGAGGAATGAAGGTGTAGAATTAGGTGTGTCACAGCCAAGTACTTGCGGGCAATCTGCTATCAGTACACCAACGTCAGATTGTACCAGGCAAATTTCCTTGCCCCAGCTGCTGCACCGCAAAAAGAAGTTCGCTCTGAGCCATCCACATGCCCAGCGGTTGAATGCTAGCTTGGCAAAATTGCTAGCACTTCAACTGCTACCTTTTCATTTGGTAGACTCTGCCCCCTTCCCTGAGTTTGTGGAATGTGCAGTTCCTCAGTGGCAGGTTCCCAAACGCCACTTTTTCTCATGGAAGGCGATTCCGGCTCTCTACCGGCATGTGGAAGGCAGTGTCTTGGCCTTCGCTGGACAGGGCGGTCAGCGGTAAGGTGCATATTACCGCTGACTCATGGTCCAGCAGGCATGGACAGGGACGTTACCTAAGTTTCACGGCGCATTGGGTGACTCTTCTGGCAGCTGGGAAGGATGCAGGACAAGGTGCAGTAGTGTTGGAGGTTGTTCCGCCACCACGCCTCCAAAATGCCACTACTAGTGATTCTGACCCACCTCTCTCCTCCACCCCCTCCTCTTCTTCTTCCTCCATGGCCTCATCCTGTGCTTTGTCCTCGGAACCAGCGGTGCTCCGTAGGCGTTCAAGGGGCTACGCAAGTACGCAGGCCAAAAGATGCCATGCGGTTCTTGAGCTGGTGTGCTTGGGGGACAGGAGCCACACTGGGGCAGAGGTTCTGTCAGCTCTGCAGGGGCAGGTTCAGAGGTGGTTGACGCCACGCCAACTTAAGGCAGGAATGGTGGTTCGCGACAATGGCACCAACCTCTTTTCCGCCCTCCGACAGGGACAAATGACCCATGTGCCCTGTTTGGCTCACGTCCTTAACTTGGTGGTGCAGCGGTTCTTGGGCAGGTACCCGGGCTTACAGGATGTCCTGAGGCAGGCCAGGAAAGTCTGTGTGCATTTCCGCGGGTCATATAATGCCAGTGCTCGGCTGGCAGACCTCCAAAAGGAATTTACCTGCCCAAGAACCGCCTAATCTGTGACATGCCCACCAGGTGGAACTCAACGTTGGCCATGCTGCAGCGGCTGCACACGCAGCAGAGGGCCATCAATGAGTACTTGTGCTACTATGGCACCAGGACAGGGTCAGGGGAGCTTGTTTTTTTTTTCCCCACGCTAGTGGGCCATGATCAGGGATGCATGCACTGTCCTGTCACCATTTGAGGAGGCCACAAGGATGGTGAGCAGTGACAGTGCATGCATCAGTGACACTGTCCCCCTTGTCCACCTGTTGGAGCACACGCTGCGTGGAATAATGGACAGGGCACTTGAGGCAGAACAGAGGCAGGAAGAGGAGGACTTCCTTAGCTCTCAAAGCCCCCTTTATCCAGACAGTGTTCCTGCGTGCCCACCGATCACACAGGAAGAGGAGGAGGAGGAGGATTGTGTCAGTATGGAGGTGGAGCCTGGCACTCAGAAGCAGTCTTTAAGGGATCATTTACAGTCCCAAGAAACACAGACTTGTACGTGGCTGGGAGGAGGTGGCTGCGGATCATGTTGTCCTTAGTGACCCAGAGGACTCCGGACCGAATGCCTCAGCAAACCTACGCAGCATAGCCTCCCTGATCCTGCAAAGCCTGCGGAAGGAACCTCGTATTCGTGGTATCAAGGATAAGGAACAATACTGGCTGGCAACCCTCCTTGATCCACGTTACAAGGGTAAGGTTGCGGACCTTTTCTTGCCGTCGCAGAGGGAGCAGAGGATGAAACATCTTCGGGACAACGTGTTGCTGAGGCTTCGGTCAGTCAAAGAAGGAGCGGTGGAGAAGGTGGCCGTCTGACCGATGCGTTCAGACAATTTTTTAGTCGGCAGCCCCAAGGTATGATCGGTTCCAGCAACCATCGCCAGCGTCTGTTTTACATGGTGCAGGAATACCTAGGGGCAAGATCTGACTTGGACACCTTTCCCACCGAAAATCCTCTGGGTTACTGGGTCTTGAGGATGGATCACTGGCCAGAGCTTGCACAGTATGCAATTGAGCTACTGGCCTGTCCTGCATCCAGCGTTCTTTCGGAACGCACATTCAGTGCTGCTGGAGGCTTTGTAACCGATCACAGGGTACGTCTGTCCACCGACTCGGTTGATTGACTGACCTTCATAAAAATGAATCAGTCTTGGATCACCACCAGCTACCAAGCACCTGATGCTGATGTAACCGAATCATTTTTTTTTTTAATTTTAGATCCCTTCAAAGACTGCCTATGCTGATGCTGAGTGACTATCCTGTTATGCTGAGTAATTATCCTCTTCCTCCTCAATGATCATGCTGATAGCTTGTAAGAACATTTTTGGTTCTGGGCGCTGCCACCAGTGCCTAAAGCCCAATTTTTCAGCCCCTGTTTAACAGGGGCGTGTAATTAAAATTTTTGATGCAATTCTTTGCAGCAGGGCTAGTTCCTGCACTCCAACTACAGTATCTGTGAGGGGTTGCAGTGTTGTGGCACCAGTGCCTAAGGCCCAATTTTTCTGCCCCTGTTCAACAGGGACATGTAATTAGAATTCTTGTTCTAATATTTCACAGCAGGGCCCGTTTCTGTGCCCACCAAGAGTAACTGTGAGGACTTACAGTGTTGTGGCACCACCACCACCACCACCAAAGGCCCAATTTTTCTGGCCCTGTTCAACAGGGGCATGTAATTACAATTCTTGATCTAATATTGAGTATATAGGGCAGGCCCCTACTTATTTATTTATTTTTATTTATTTCAGGTACTTATATAGCGCCATCAATTTACGCAGTGCTTTACATATACATTGTACATTCACATCAGTCCCTACCCTCAAGGAGCTTACAATCTAAGGTCCCTAACTCACATTCATACATACTAGGGACAATTTTAGACAGGATCCAATTAACCTACCAGCATGTCTTTGGAGTGTGGGAGGAAACCGGAGTACCCGGAGGAAACCCACACAGGCACAGGGAGAACATGCAAACTCCAGGTAGGTAGTGTCGTGGTTGGGATTCAAACCAGCGACCCTTCTTACTGCTAGGCGAAAGTGCTATCCACTATACCACTGTGCCGCCCACTTTCAAACATCCAACTTACAAACGACTCCTACTTGCAAACGGAATGAGACAACACGAAGTGAGATGAAATCTACCCCTAGGAAGGGAAATTCTCTCCTGTAAGAGTTAATATGAGAAAAACTTTTCTCCTTTACACTGATGCTTTATTACCAATCCTTGTTTCACTAAAAACCCCAAATTTTCAAAAAACATTTGTCATTGGGACAAAAAGTGAGGTGAAATCTTCTGAAGAGGAGCACAGACAGCAAAACAAATGTCACAGGGGTGATAACCCTTCCCTATGTTTTCCAAAAAGCTTAAAATAGATTTTTTGGCTGGAGCTAAACACGTTAAAAATGTACCAGTTCAAAATTACAAACAGATTCTACTTAACAACAAACCTACAATCCCTGTCTTGTTTGCACCGCCTGAATACTGCTGTTCAGAGTATATAGGGCCTGGGGGCCCCACACCTTTCCTTTTTTAATTTGGGTGCGGGGTTCCCCTTAATATCCATACAAGACCCAAAGGGCCTGGTAATGGACTGGGGGGTACCCATGCCGTTTGTCTCACTGATTTTCATCCATATTGCCAGGACCTGACATTACATTAAAGCCGCAAGCAGTTTTAAATGACTTTTATTCCTTTAAAAATGTCATTTTGTGCAGGGACTGTTCTAAGCACGGGAAACACGCGCCACTTTACAGGCATACTATAGACACCCCCCAGGTACGATATTTAAAGGAATATTTCACTTTTTTTTTTTTACTTTAACCACTTGACGACCGCCTCACGCCGATGTACGTCGGCAAGGTGGCACGGACAGGCAAAATCACGTACATGTACGTGATTTGCCTTCCGCGGGTGGGGGGTCCGAGCGCCCCCCCGGTACCCGAGGCGGTTTTGTGTTTTGTGGTCGTGTTTTGTTCCCCCATCCGTTCGTGGCCCCCCCCTCGCGATCGCCGCCGGCCAATGGGAACATTCCTTTGCTGCTGTATGCTAAACAGCAGCAAAGGAAATGATGTCATCTCTCCTCGGCTCGGTAGTTTCCGTTCCAGCGCCGAGGAGAGAAGACATCAATGTGAGTGCACCAACACACACACAGTAGAACACGCCAGGCAAACAAAACACCCCGATTCCCCCCCCCCGATCGCCCCCCGATCACCCCCCAATCACCCCCCCGCCCCCGTCACAAACTGACACCAAGCAGGTTTTTTTTTTTTTTTTCTGATTACTGTATTGGTGTCAGTTTGTGACAGTTACAGTGTTAGGACAGTTACTGTTAGCCCCCTTTAGGTCTAGGGTACCCCCCTAACCCCCCCTAATAAAGTTTTAACCCCTTGATCACCCCCCGTCACCAGTGTCACTAAGCGATCATTTTTCTGATCGCTGTATTAGTGTCGCTGGTGACGCTAGTTAGGGACGTAAATATTTAGGTTCACCGTCAGCGTTTTATAGGGACAGGGACCCCCATATACTACCGAATAAAGGTTTTAACCCCTTGATTGCCCCCTAGTTAACCCTTTCACCACTGATCACCGTATAAGTGTTATGTTGACGCTGGTTAGTTTGTTTATTTTTTATAGTGTCAGGGCACCCGCCGTTTATTACCGAATAAAGGTTTAGCCCCCTGATCGCCCGGCGGTGATATGCGTCGCCTCAGGCAGCATCAGATTAGCGCCAGTACCACTAACACCCACGCACGCAGCATACGCCTCCCTTAGTAGTATAGTATCTGATCGGATCAATATCTGATCCGATCAGATCTATACTAGCGTCCCCAGCAGTTTAGGGTTCCCAAAAACGCAGTGTTAGAGGGATCAGCCCAGATACCTGCTAGCACCTGCGTTTTGCCCCTCCGCCCAGCCCACCCAAGTGCAGTATCGATCGATCACTGTCACTTACAAAACACTAAACGCATAACTGCAGCGTTCACAGAGTCAGGCCTGATCCCTGCGATCGCTAACAGTTTTTTTGGTAGCATTTTGGTGAACTGGCAAGCAAGCACCAGCCCCAGGCAGCGTCAGGTTAGCACCAGTAGCACTAACACCCACGCACGCACCGTACACCTCCCTTAGTGGTATAGTATCTGATCGGATCAATATCTGATCCGATCAGATCTATACTAGCGTCCCCAGCAGTTTAGGGTTCCCAAAAACGCAGTGTTAGCGGGATCAGCCCAGATGCCTGCTAGCACCTGCGTTTTGCCCCTCCGCTCGGCCCAGCCCAGCCCACCCAAGTGCAGTATCGATCGATCACTGACACTTACAAAACACTAAATGCATAACTGCAGCGTTCGCAGAGTCAGGACTGATCCCTGCGATCGCTAACAGTTTTTTTGGTAGTATTTTGGTGAACTGGCAAGCACCAGCCCCAAGCAGCGTCAGGTTAGCGCCAGTACCGCTAACACCCACGCACGCAGCATACACCTCCATTAGTGGTATAGTATCTGAACGGATCAATATCTGATCCGATCAGATCTATACTAGCGTCCCCAGCAGTTTAGGGTTCCCAAAAACGCAGTGTTAGCGGGATCAGCCCAGATACCTGCTAGCACCTGCATTTTGCCCCTCCGCCCGGCCCAGCTCAGCCCACCCAAGTGCAGTATCGATCGATCACTGTCACTTACAAAACACTTAACGCATAACTGCAGCGTTCGCAGAGTCAGGCCTGATCCCTGCGATCGCTAACAGTTTTTTTGGTAGCTTTTTATTGAACTGGCAAGCGCCAGCGGCCTAGTACACCCCGGTCGTAGTCAAACCAGCACTGCAGTAACACTTGGTGACGTGGCGAGTCCCATAAGTGCAGTTCAAGCTGGTGAGGTGGCAAGCACAAGTAGTGTCCCGCTGCCACCAAGAAGACAAACACAGGCCCGTCGTGCCCATAATGCCCTTCCTGCTGCATTCACCAATCCTAATTGGGAACCCACCGCTTCTGCAGCGCCCGTACTTCCCCCACTCACATCCCCAACCAAATGCAGTCGGCTGCATGAGAGGCATTTTCTTTATGTCCTCCCGAGTACCCCTACCCAACAAACCCCCCCAAAAAAGATGTTGTGTCTGCAGCAAGCGCGTATATACGCGTGACACCCGCTATTATTGTCCCTCCTGTCCTGACAATCCTGGTCTTTGCATTGGTGAATGTTTTGAACGCTACCATGCACAAGTTGAGTATTAGCGTAGGGTACAGCATTCCACAGACTAGGCACACTTTCACAGGGTCTCCCAAGATGCCATCGCATTTTGAGAGACCCGAACCTGGAACCGGTTACCGTTATAAAAGTTAGTTACAAAAAAAGTGTAAAAAAAAATATATATATATATAAAATAAAAAAAATAGTTGTCGTTTTATTGTTCTCTCTCTCTCTATTCTCTCTATTGTTCTGCTCTTTTTTACTGTATTCTATTCTGCAATGTTTTATTGTTATTATGTTTTATCATGTTTGCTTTTCGGGTATGCAATTTTTTATACTTTACCGTTTACTGTGCTTTATTGTTAACCATTTTTTTGTCTTCAGGTACGCCATTCACGACTTTGAGTGGTTATACCAGAATGATGCCTGCAGGTTTAGGTATCATCTTGGTATCATTCTTTTCAGCCAGCGGTCGGCTTTCATGTAAAAGCAATCCTAGCGGCTAATTAGCCTCTAGACTGCTTTTACAAGCCGTGGGAGGGAATGCCCCCCCCCACCGTCTTCCGTGTTTTTCTCTGGCTCTCCTGTCTCAACAGGGAACCTGAGAATGCAGCCGGTGATTCAGCCAGCTGACCATAGAGCTGATCAGAGACCAGTGTGGTTCCAAACATCTCTATGGCCTAAGAAACTGGAAGCTACGAGCATTTTATGACTTAGATTTCGCCGGATGTAAATAGCGCCATTGGGAAATTGGGGAAGCATTTTATCACACCGATCTTGGTGTGGTCAGATGCTTTGAGGGCAGAGGAGAGATCTAGGGTCTAATAGACCCCAATTTTTTCAAAAAAGAGTACCTGTCACTACCTATTGCTATCATAGGGGATATTTACATTCCCCGAGATAACAAAAAAATGATTAAAAAAAAAATAATGAAAGGAACAGTTTAAGAATAAGATAAAAAAAGCAAAAAAATTAATAAAGAAAAAAAAAAAAAAAGCACCCCTGTCGCCCCCTGCTCTCGCGCTAAGGCGAACGCAAGCGGCGGTCTGTCGTCAAACGTAAACTGCAATTGCACCATGCATGTGAGGTATCACCGCGAAGGTCAGATCGAGGGCAGTAATTTTTGCAGTAGACCTCCTCTGTAAATCTAAAGTGGTAACCTGTAAAGGCTTTTAAAGGCTTTTAAAAATGTATTTATTTTGTTGCCACTGCACGTTTGTGCGCAATTTTAAAGCATGTCATGTTTGGTATCCATGTACTCGGCCTAAGATCATCTTTTTTATTTCATCAAACATTTGGGCAATATAGTGTGTTTTAGTGCATTAAAATTTAAAAAAGTGTGTTTTTTCCCCAAAAAATGCGTTTGAAAAATCGCTGCGCAAATACTGTGTGAAAAAAAAAAATGAAACACCCACCATTTTAATCTGTAGGGCATTTTCTTTAAAAAAAATATATCATGTTTGGGGGTTCAAAGTAATTTTTTTGCAAAATAACTTTTTCATGTAAACAATAAGTGTCAGAAAGGGCTTTGTCTTCAAGTGGTTAGAAGAGTGGGTGATGTGTGACATAAGCTTCTAAATGTTGTGCATAAAATGCCAGGACAGTTCAAAACCCCCCCAAATGACCCCATTTTGGAAAGTAGACACCCCAAGCTATTTACTGAGAGGCATGTCGAGTCCATGGAATATTTTATATTGCGACACAATTTGCGGGAAAGAGACACATTTTTTTTTTTTTTTTTTTGCACAAAGTTGTCACTAAATGATATATTGCTCAAACAAGCCATGGGAATATGTGAAATTACACCCCAAAATACATTCTGCTGCTTCTCCTGAGTACGGGGTTACCACATGTGTGAGACTTTTTGGGAGCCTAGCCGCGTACGGGACCCCGAAAACCAAGCACCACCTTCAGGCTTTCTAAGGGCGTGAATTTTTGATTTCACTCTTCACTGCCTATCACAGTTTCGGAGGCCATGGAAAGCCCAGGTGGCACAAAACCCCCCCAAATGACCCCATTTTGGAATGCGGGCGGGCGCGTGCGGTGTTTGCCCGGTGTTTGGTGCCAACCTGCCTATTTAGGCCGTCTGCACAGGGGGCTCGGTGCTGTCCGATCTTCAGCTTCCTGTATCCCTGCACCTGCTTCCTGTTTCCTGTTGAACCTGATCTCCTGACCACCGGCCTGTCTTTGATTCCTCCTTGCTTGCTGCCTGCCACTGATCCCGGACTGTCCTGACTACGAATCTGCCTGCTCCTCTGTACTACGCTGCCTGCCTGTTGCCGACCTCTGCCTGTGACCCGACCTGCCTGCTCCACTCCTGCTCTGCATCTACTGCCTGTGCTTGAGTTACTATAGATCTCCATAACCACCTTTACCGGGATCCTTCTGCAGCTAAACCCGCCAGGCTCTCATACCATTCTGTGCTCCCGTGCCTCCTGTCCATACTACCAGGGGCCGGGAACCAGATACATAAGGGAGGCCTTCCCCTGCTACATCGGGCTCGCCTGTCTGCTACGTGGAAGTGTGACAGCATCGGACAGCCATGTCTGAGCCCGAGCAGGGGACCTCCCCCATGGAGGAACTGTGTAGACACCTGGCGGGTCTTACACAAGCCGTGAAGAGCCTCCGGGAAGGCTACACAAGGTTGGAAGAACAAGTTCAAGTCCTGTCAGCTCCAACCCGTCCGCAAGCCTCCTCATCGGCCGGAGCAACATCCGCATCCTCAGTGGTTATGCTTCCCCCGGAGCCTAGGGTACCCATACCCGAGAGGTTTACCGGTGACCGCAGTAAATTACGGGCCTTTCGCAATGCCTGCGAGCTATACTTTGCCCTGCAACCCCGCACCTTCTCCCTGGAGGCAACCAAGGTGGGCTTCGTAATCTCCCTCTTATCGGGTGAACCACAGACCTGGGCTCATCGCCTCCTGGAGCAGAAATCTGGAGCTCTGGACAACCTTGATGCTTTCTTTACCATCATGTCCCAGTTGTATGAGGACCCCCAGGTGACAGCGACTGCTGAAGCCGCCTTGCACGCCCTTCAACAAGGGCGTAGAGCCGCAGAGGACTATGTGGTGGAATTTAGGCAGTGGAGCTCCGACACTGGTTGGAATGATGCGGCCTTACGTTACCAATTCCACATGGGATTGTCTGATCCTCTGAAGGATGAGTTAGCACGGGTCGGTGTACCCCAAACCCCGTATGAACTCATCAACCTGTCTATCCAGATCGACCGATGCCTCAGAGAGCATCGCTCCGAGAGGTCTTCCAGCCAATTCCGCCCTACCTGGATGTTACCCAAGGTTCCAAGCTCTCCCAGCCAGCCCTTCCCGGCACCAGCCGCACCGGTTCTTGATACCTCTGAGCCAATG
This sequence comes from Lithobates septentrionalis, assembly GCA_037952835.1. Taxonomy (NCBI): domain Eukaryota; kingdom Metazoa; phylum Chordata; class Amphibia; order Anura; family Ranidae; genus Lithobates; species Lithobates septentrionalis. The sequence continues at coordinate 1,311,177 of JBBDGP010001075.1, read as the reverse complement.
CAACTCAGTCTGTTCCGTCCCTCCCTCAATCCAGAAGAACACCGAAGAGTTAACAACCTCTGCATATACTGCGGGGAGCCTGGACACTATGTGAGGTCTTGCCCAAACAAGACACGTAAGTTACCTAAGTCGCTGCCAATATCTTCAATTTGTGCTTCTGCTCTCTCTAAACCTGCTAATCATCTTGCTCTCTCTATCACCCTACAGCTCCCAGGAAAGACTATGCCAGCTACAGTCATAATTGATTCAGGAGCCTGCAGCTGTTTAATTGACCTAACCTTCGCTGCCAACCATCACATCCCTCTCCAGTCTAAAGTTCGGGGACTTTCTGTACACCTCGCTGATGGTTCCTCTCTTTGTTCCGGTCCCGTCACGCAGGAAACCATCCCTTTGTTAGCCACCATGGGCTCTAACCATCAAGAACTCCTGCGCCTGGATGCCATTTCCTCTCCTCTTTTCCCCATCATACTTGGGATGCCATGGTTACAGGCTCATAACCCCAGCATTGACTGGTCTAGTGGAGAAGTCAAGTTCCTTTCTGACTATTGCCGGCAACGCTGTCTACATACCAGTCCTGCTGAGACTACCCGACTACTCTGTTTGGACGCTGAGTCCGAGTTACAACAGTTGGTCCCTGCACCCTACTGGGACTTTCTGGACGTTTTCAGTAAGAAAGGAGCAGAGACTTTACCTCCCCACAGGTCTTACGATTGCCCAAGCGAGCTATTACCTGGAGCTGAAGTTCCCTTTGGGAGGATTTTCCCACTAACAGAGCAGGAGTTGGACACCTTAAAAATATATATCGATGAGAACCTGAAGAAGGGATTTATCCGTCCATCTACCTCTCCGGCCGGGGCTGGTATATTCTTCGTGGAGAAAAAGGACCATTCCTTACGTCCTTGTATTGATTATCTGGAGCTGAACAAAGTACCAATCAATAATCGTTACCCTTTGCCTTTAGTGCCTGAACTCTTCCAGAGATTGGGATCCGCAGTGATCTTCTCCAAATTAGATCTCCGTGGTGCCTACAACTTGATCCGTATTCGTGAAGGAGATGAGTGGAAGACAGCTTTTCGCACCAGATTTGGACATTACGAATACCTTGTTATGCCCTTCGGCCTGTGCAACGCACCTGCTACGTTCCAACACTTTGTTAATGACATTTTCCGTGACTTCTTGGATCTATATGTTATTGTCTACTTAGACGATATTTTGATCTTCTCCTCCTCAGTCTCCCATCATCGCAGGCATGTCAGAAATGTGTTGGCTCGTCTCAGGCAGCATGGACTTTACGCTAAACCAGAAAAATGCCAGTTTGAACTTCAAAGTATCCAGTTTTTAGGCCTAATCATTTCCGTTGAAGGTATAAAAATGGATCCGCAAAAGGTATCAGCCATTCTGGAGTGGCCTGCTCCCTCCGATAAGAAAGGGGTTCAAAGGTTCATTGGCTTCTCAAACTTTTACAGGAAGTTCATTAGGGGCTTTTCTGCAATAATTGCCCCCATCACTGACATAACCAAACAAGGGAACCGATTCCAGTGGTCCCCTAAGGCACAATCCGCCTTTGAAAAACTCAAGGAGCTGTTCACTTCTGCTTCAATCTTGAAACACCCAGATCCTGCCCTACCATTCGTCCTGAAAGTGGACGCTTCAGAGGTTGCAGTCGGAGCTGTTCTGTCCCAACGGCAAGGCCCAAAGACCCTTCTCTACCCAGTGGCCTTTTTCTCCCGCAAGCTCTCTTCCGCGGAGAGAAATTACGATGTGGGTGATCGGGAGCTTCTGGCCATCAAATCCGCCTTGGAGGAGTGGCGTTATTTACTGGAGGGTGCAGCATATCCTATCCTGGTCTATACGGACCATAAAAATCTGGAGTATCTCCGAACAGCCAAGAGACTGAAACCTCGGCAAGCGAGGTGGGCCCTATTTTTCTCCAGATTTCAGTTCCATATAACATACAGACCTGGTTCCAAAAATACCAAGCCAGATGCTCTGTCCCGTATGTTCCCTGATTCTGGCAAACCTGTGCATCCGGACACCATTCTTCCATCCCTACATTTTCTGCTACTACAAGAAGATCTACTATCCCGCATAAAACAAGCCTCTGCAAATTGGACCCCAAGGTCCAGAGAGGAAGTGAGGACCCAGGATGGTCTTTTGTGGCACAAGGGTAAAATCGTGGTCCCTGAAGATTTGAGGGTGGCAGTGCTAGAGCTCTGCCATGATCACAAGATGGCTGGACATTTCGGTGTGCTAAAGACAACCGAATTAGTGCAGCGCACTTTTTGGTGACCTCTGTTGGCAAACGATTGCAAGAACTATGTTGAATCTTGTGCTACCTGTGCTCGAAGCAAAAATAGCCTAACTAGAGCCTGGGGTCTGCTAAAACCATTACCCGTCCCGGAAAGACCGTGGAAGATGATATCAATGGATTTTATTGTAGAGCTTCCTCAGGCAGAAGGCTTCTCTACCATTTTTGTCGTCTTAGACAGGTTAACCAAGATGGTTCACTTTTTGCCTATGAAGGGCACGCCTTCGGCCATGGAGACAGCAAGGGTCTTCATTAAAGAAATTGTCAGGTTACACGGAGACCCAGCAAATATTATATCGGATCGTGGTGTTCAGTTCACCTCTCGGTTCTGGAAGGCTCTCTGTGATTCCCTGGAAATCGAGCTGGCACTCTCCTCTGCTTACCATCCCCAGACTAATGGGCAGACGGAGAGGACTAATCAAACTCTGGAGCAATACCTCCGCTGTTTTTCATATTTCTCACAGGACGACTGGGTCTCTCTCCTGCCAATTGCGGAGTTCTCCTATAATAACTCTCTACATTCGGCCATTAAGCAAACACCCTTTTTTGCCAACTACGGCTTCCACCCGTCCTTCCTGCCCAGGTCTTTACCCAAATGTACGATCCCTGCAGTTTCTGACACCATGGACTTTTTTCTTTCTAACAACAAACTCTTGCAGGAAACCATGGCCAAGACCCAAGAGTATAATAAGAGGATGTTTGACAGGAAGAGGCGGGGAGAGCTCATCCTGGAACCTGGCAACCAGGTTTGGTTGTCCACGACCAATGTAAGAATGGCCTGTCCTTCAAGGAAATTGGGTCCCAAATTCATGGGCCCGTTCTCAGTCAAGAAGAGAATTAACAATGTGGCCTACGAACTCAACTTACCCAGTACTCTGAAGATCCATCCGGTCTTTCACATCTCATTGTTGAAGCCTGTTATACCCAACACCTTTGCTGGCCGAAGTACTGACCCACCAGAGCCCATAATTGTTGATAATAAAGAAGAATTCGAAGTGGAGGCTATATTGGATTGTAGGAGGAGACGCAACCAGTTGCAGTATTTGATCAAATGGAGGGGGTACGGACCGGAGGATAACTTCTGGGAGCCAGAGGGCAACTTACATGCCGAAGAGCTTCTGAGGACTTTCAGGAGTACTCATGCCACCAGATTGGCACAGTTGGACATCCGGAGGCTGCCCTTGAGGGGGGGCACTGTCAGAGAGCTCCCTTGGGCAGACACGCTGTTGGTAGGCATTGCAGTGCGTTGGGGCGCGTCGCCGCGCGCGCATTCCTGGGCGCGCCGCCGCGGGTGGCGGTGTGCGTGTGTGCGGGGGCGCGCGCCGGTGTGCGTCGGCGTGCACGCACGCATGGTGTTTGGCGCCAACCTGCCTATTTAGGCCGTCTGCACAGGGGGCTCGGTGCTGTCCGATCTTCAGCTTCCTGTATCCCTGCACCTGCTTCCTGTTTCCTGTTGAACCTGATCTCCTGACCACCGGCCTGTCTTTAATTCCTCCTTGCTTGCTGCCTGCCACTGATCCCAGACTGTCCTGACTACGAATCTGCCTGCTCTTCTGTACTACGCTGCCTGCCTGTTGCCGACCTCTGCCTGTGACCCAACCTGCCTGCTCCACTCCTGCTCTGCATCTGCTGCCTGTGCTTCAGTTACTATAGATCTCCATAACCACCTTTACCGGGATCCTTCTGCAGCTAAACCCGCCAGGCTCTCATACCATTCTGTGCTCCCGTGCCTTCTGTCCATACTACCAGGGGCCGGGAACCAGATACGTAAGGGAGGCCTTCCCCTGCTACATCGGGCTCGCCTGTCTGCTACGTGGAAGTGTGACATGCTCTCAGACTTCGGGCACACAGGCCTTGGCCTCTTCCAAACAGACCAGACTTACTGGCCAAAGACTCCCGTTCCATCCAATTTCTTCATTACTGGCTTTAATGGCATATCTGTTGAAACCCAAGTCCTAAAGGATAGAGATATTTTGGACTCACCTTCCTCAGATCAAGAAAATCCAACAGCTCTGCATGTGAGAGGATACTGACTCCTGTGCTCCCACCGAACAGCAGCTTAAGATCAACTTTTGAGACATCTCCTGGGGCTTTTATTGCCCATCATTGCCACCACAACCCACCAGGATTTACCCAGCAACGCTGTCTGGTCACCAGAGCAATGACCAAGAGGAATAAAGAAGCCGGAGCAGCTTTCAAGATGGCACTGACACACTCCTGCCACGCTAAGGACAAAATGCAGAGAAACAGCTGCGAGGCTGGAATGCTTTGCCTGGACATCAGCTCCGGACTCCTCTGTGCAGCCCAGCGTGTCGGTTCAGGTAGCTGTGGAGCCTGGAGACGTGGAGAGAGACTACCCTACAGCATTATCAGAGGTAACAGGGAGAGCTGGGCACACTGAATAGGGTGAGGCAGCTCGAGGAGAAGAGGCAGGGTGGCCTGCTATTACCCAGCCTTCCCCACATGGCCAGGCAGGGGAACCAACTCTCAAAGATATGTACATGGCTGTACAGAATTGTAATCATACTTTGTCTACCCTAACCACCCAGAGGCCTATTGATCAAGGCTTTTGTGCCCAAAAAAAGTAAGTTGAAGTGGTAAGCTCTTCTTGCAGATGAGGTGAAGCTAAAGGAAGCTAAATATGTCCAGGACCCCACCCCCTATAAAAGGTCACTTTGGAAGGACACGCAAATACTATGCAGGCGTATAGACAAGGCCGATCACTCACAATTTTTCTCCAAGTGTCGTTATTTTGAGGCTGGGGAGAGAAGTGGTCATATGCTAGCGGTGACAGCTAATTCTCGGACCACACTAATTTTATCTCCTCTACTCTCATGCCAGCGGGATCTGTCTCCCACAGCCAGAATGTAATACTCGGTTCCTTTAGCTCCTTCTACAATGACACCTGTATCAGAGTAAAATTGATTACACTATAAAACATCTCAGGGAGTTCCTGGACCCATTAAAATGACCATCTCTCTCTTTTACTGACTGATAGATGGGTCTTAATGCTCCCCTTTCGGGCTCCCCCAATGACAAGGCCATGGGCCTCGATGGCTTATCTCCTGAAGTGTATAAACAGTACGAGGATGCCTTGTTACCTGAGTTGCTAAAGGTCCTTAACCAGGCGCTCCACTCACTTATGCTCCCAGATACCATGAATGATGCCTGTATCATTGTTTTGTGAAACTGGGGAAATACCTGTTGGTTCCGGAATCTTTTCATTCCATTTCGCTATTGAATTTGAACGATAAGATTTTAGCTAGGGTCCTAGCAACCAGACTAAGTGGGGTAATGCAGAAACTGATTTATCCAGATCTGTCCAGTTTTATCCCTACAAGGTCCACAGAGATAAATCAAAGGAGACTTTTTCTAAATATGCAGCTCCCGATGGATAACCCTGGGAAAAGGTCTATTTTGTCACTCGACATGGCCAAGGCCTTCAACAGTGTAGAGTGGGCATACTTGTGGGAGGTATTGGGCGGTCTTGGCAATCGATTCATACGATGGGTCAAACTATTATGTTCTGTCCCTAGAGCATGTATGCAAATGAATGGCTTGTGCTGGCCATAGAACCATTTGCCGCAGCTATATGACAGGCGGATACCATCTGTAGGTTTAATAGAGGCGACCGGGTAGAGAAAGTCTTATATGCAGATGATGCCTTGCTGTTTCTTGGGGACACGGACAAATCACTAAAAAAAGGCCTTATCTCCTCTTTATTTGGCCAATTGATGACACAATAACAGGATGCCTCTAATATTCCGGGCAGGAAAGGGTGGAAGATTGATTTGGGTGATATTTCAGCTGATGTATGGCAAACCATTTAGGCAGGGTATCTACCGTATCCTTATAATCCACACAACACCTGACTGTTCTTAATACATAGGACATATAAGACCCCGCTTAAACTATTTAAATGGGGCAGGCAGGGTACCCCAGAGTGCCCGCGTTGTCAACAATCTCACTTCATATGTTGTGGAAGTGCCCCAAACTGGTCATGTACTGGCGTGCTTTGGTGGATACAATCAATGGTGCTTATCATATTCAAAATGACCTAGATCCCAAGCTTATTAGGCAATCTAGATAAGGAGATTTATCCACTTGAAGTCTTAACACCAGTTAATAGGTTATTGTTGCCTTAAAATGGTTGTCTCCCAGGTCCCCCACACTTAAGGAGTGGTTGCTCCAGGTAAATGATACCCTCCTTAAAGAGTAACAGTATCTCACAAGTGAGTACACCCCTCACATTTTTGTAAATATTGTATTCTATCTTTTCATGTGACAACACTGAAGAAATGACACTTTGCTACAATGTAAAGTAGTGAGTGTACAACTTGTATAACAGTGTAAATTTGCTGTCCCCTCAAAATAACTCAACACACAGCCATTAATGTCTAAACCGCTGGCAACAAAAGTGAGTACACCCTTAAGTAAAAATGTCCAAATTGGGCCCAAAGTGTCAATATTTTGTGTGGCCACCATTATTTTCCAGCACTGCCTTAACCCTCTTGGGCATGGAGAGCTTCACAGGTTGCCATTGGAGTCCTCTCCCACACCTCCATGACGACATCACGGAGCTGGTGGATGTTAGAGACCATGCGCTCCTACCTTCCGTTTGAGGATGCTCCACAGATGCTCAATAAGGTTTAGGTCTGGAGACATGCTTGGCCAGTCCATCACCTTTACCCTCAGCTTCCTCAGCAAGGCAGTGGTCATCTTGGAGGTGTGTTTGGAGTTGTTATCATGTTGGAATACTGCCCTGTGGCCCAGTCTCCAACGGGAGGGGATCATGCTCTGCTTCAGTATGTCAGTACTAGGGATGAGCCGAACACCCCCCGGTTCGGTTCGCACCAGAACCCGCGAACGGACCGCAAGTTCGCACGAACGTTAGAACCCCATTGACGTCTATGGGACTCGAACGTTCGAAATCAAAAGTGCTCATTTTAAAGGCTAATTTGCATGGTATTGTCCTAAAAAGGGTGTGGGGACCCGGGTCCTACCCCAGGGGACATGTATCAATGCAAAAAAAACTTTTCAAAACGGCCGTTTTTTCGGGAGCAGTGATTTTAATGATGCTTAAAGTAAAAAAAAAAAAGTGAAATATTCCTTTAAATATCGTACCTGGGGGGTGTCTATAGTATGCCTGTAAAGTGACGCGTGTTTCCCATGTTTAGAACAGTCCCTGCACCAAATGTCATTTTTAAAGGAAAAAATCTCATTTAAAACTGCTTGCGGGTTTAATGTCATGTCGGGTCCTGGCAATATGGATGAAAATCAGTGAGACAAACGGTGGATCAAGAAGGGTTGCCATTACCAGGCCCTTTGGGTCTTGTATGGATATTAAGGGGAACCCCGCACCCAAATTAAAATAAGGAAAGGTCCCTATATACTCTGAACAGCAGTATACAGGCGGTGCAAACAAGACAGGGACTGTAGGTTTGTTGTTAAGTAGAATCTGTTTGTAATTTTGAACATTTTTAACTTGTTTAGCTCCAGCCAAAAAATCTTTTCTAAGCTTTTTGGAAAACATAGGGAAGGGTTATCACCCCTGTGACATTTGTTTTGCGTCTTTCCTCCTCTTCAGAAGATTTCACCTCACTTTTTTGTCCCAATGAAAAATGTTTTTTGAAAATTTGGGTTTTTTTGTGGAACAAGGATTGGAAAGCATCAGTGGAAAGGAGAAATTGTTTTCCCATATTAACTCTTACATGAGAGAATTTCCCTTCCTAGGGGTAGATTTCATCTCACTTCCTGTTGTCTCCTTCCGTTTGCAAGTAGGAGTCGTTTGTAAGTTAGATGTTTGAAAGTAGGGTCCTGCCCTATATACTCAGCAGAAATTTGGGCCTTAGGTGTTGCTGTGGCCAAAACACTGTAAGCCCTCACAGGGCCCTGCTGTGAAATATTAGATCAAGAATTGTAATTACATGCCCCTGTTGAACAGGAGCTGAAAAATTAGGCCTTAGGCACTGGTGCTGGTGCCACAACACTGCAACCCCTCACAGACACTCTAGTTGGAACGCAGGAACGAGCACTGCTGCAAAGTATTGCATCAAAAATTGTAATTACACGCCCCTGTTAGACAGGGGCAGAAAAATTGGGCCTTAGGCACTGGTGCTGGTGCCACAACACTGCAACCCCTCACAGACACTCTAGTTGGAACGCAGGAACGAGCACTGCTGCAAAGTATTGCATCAAAAATTGTAATTACACGCCCCTGTTAGACAGGGGCAGAAAAATTGGGCCTTAGGCACTGGTGCTGGTGCCACAACACTGCAACCCCTCACAGACACTCTAGTTGGAACGCAGGAACGAGCACTGCTGCAAAGTATTGCATCAAAAATTGTAATTACACGCCCCTGTTAGACAGGGGCAGAAAAATTGGGCCTTAGGCACTGGTGCTGGTGCCACAACACTGCAACCCCTCACAGACACTCTAGTTGGAACGCAGGAACGAGCACTGCTGCAAAGTATTGCATCAAAAATTGTAATTACACGCCCCTGTTAGACAGGGGCAGAAAAATTGGGCCTTAGGCACTGGTGCTGGTGCCACAACACTGCAACCCCTCACAGACACTCTAGTTGGAACGCAGGAACGAGCACTGCTGCAAAGTATTGCATCAAAAATTGTAATTACACGCCCCTGTTAGACAGGGGCAGAAAAATTGGGCCTTAGGCACTGGTGCTGGTGCCACAACACTGCAACCCCTCACAGACACTCTAGTTGGAACGCAGGAACGAGCACTGCTGCAAAGTATTGCATCAAAAATTGTAATTACACGCCCCTGTTAGACAGGGGCAGAAAAATTGGGCCTTAGGCACTGGTGCTGGTGCCACAACACTGCAACCCCTCACAGACACTCTAGTTGGAACGCAGGAACGAGCACTGCTGCAAAGTATTGCATCAAAAATTGTAATTACACGCCCCTGTTATACAGGGGCTGAAAAATTGTGCCTTAGGCACTGGTGGTGGCGCCCAGAACCAAAAATGTTCTTGCAAGCTATCAGCGTGATGATTGAGGAGGAAGAGGATAACTACTCAGGGATAGTCACTCAGCATCAGCATAGGCAGTCTTTGAAGGGATCTGAAAAAAATTATTCAGTTACATCAGCATCAGGTGCTTGGTAGCTGGTGGTGATCCAAGACTGATTCATTTTTATGAAGGTCAGCCGATCGACCGAGTCAGTGGACAGACGCACCCTGTGATCGGTTACCACGCCTCCAGCAGCACTGAATGTGCGTTCCGAAAGAACGCTGGATGCAGGACAGGCCAGTAGCTCAATTGCATACTGTGCAAGCTCTGGCCAGTGATCCATCCTCAAGACCCAGTAACCCAGAGGATTTTCGGTGGGAAAGGTGTCCAAGTCTGATCTTGCCCCTAGGTATTCCTGCACCATGTAAAACAGACGCTGGCGATGGTTGCTGGAACCGATCATACCTTGGGGCTGCGGACCAAAAAATTGTCTGAACGCATCGGTCAGACGGCCACCTTCTCCACCGCTCCTTCTTTGACTGACCGAAGCCTCAGCAACACGTTGTCCAGAAACAGGAGTTTGTAACCTCCCAGTCTCTGGGAACGCGTTGCACAGACCTTTCTGCAAGGCCTCCCGAAGATGTTTCATCCTCTGCTCCCTCTGCGATGGCAAGATAAGGTCCGCAACCTTACCCTTGTAACGTGGATCAAGGAGGGTTGCCAGCCAATATTGGTCCTTCTCCTTGATACCACGAATACGAGGATCCTTACGCAGGCTTTGCAGGATCAGGGAGGCCATGCAGCGTAGGTTTGCTGAGGCATTCGGTCCGGAGTCCTCTGGGTCACTAAGGACAACAACGTCCGCAGCCACCTCCTCCCAGCCACGTACAAGTCCATGTGTTCCTTGGGACTGATCCCTTAAAGACTGCTGATGCTGAGTGCCAGGCTCCACCTCCATACTGACACAATCTTCCTCCTCCTCCTCCTCCTCCTCCTCGTCCTCTTCCTGTGTGATCGGCGGGCACGCAGGAACACTGTCTGGATAAAGGGGGCCTTGAGAGCTAAGGAAGTCCTCCTCTTCCTGCCTCTGTTCTGCCTCAAGTGCCCTGTCCATTATTCCACGCAGCGTGTGCTCCAACAGGTGGACAAGGGGGACAGTGTCACTGATGCATGCACTGTCAGTGCTCACCATCCTCGTGGCCTCCTCGAATGGTGACAGGACAGTGCATGCATCCCTGATCATGGCCCACTGGCGTGGGGAAAAAAAACCAAGGTCCCCTGACCCTGTCCTGGTGCCATAGTCGCACAGGTACTCATTTATGGCCCTCTGCTGCGTGTGCAGCCGCTGCAGCATGGCCAATGTCGAGTTCCACCTGGTGGGCATGTCACAGATTAGGCGGTTCTTGGGCAGGTTAAACTCCTTTTGGAGGTCCGTCAGCCGAGCACTGGCATTATATGACCGGCGGAAATGCACACAGACTTTCCTGGCCTGCCTCAGGACATCCTGTAAGCCCGGGTACCTGCCCAAGAACCGCTGCACCACCAAGTTAAGGACGTGAGCCAAACAGGGCACATGGGTCAGTTGTCCCTGTCGGAGGGCAGAGAGGAGGTTGGTGCCATTGTCGCAAACCACCATTCCTGCCTTAAGTTGGCGTGGCGTCAACCACCTCTGAACCTGCCCCTGCAGAGCTGACAGAACCTCTGCCCCAGTGTGGCTCCTGTCCCCCAAGCACACCAGCTCAAGCACCGCATGGCATCTTTTGGCCTGCGTACTTGCGTAGCCCCTTGAACGCCTACGGAGCACCGCTGGTTCCGAGGAAGAGGCCATGGAGGAAGAAGAAGAGGAGGGGGTGGAGGAGAGAGGTGTGTCACAATCAGCATTTTGGAGGCGTGGTGGCGGAACAACCTCCAACACTACTGCACCTTGTCCTGCATCCTTCCCAGCTGCCAGCAGAGTCACCCAATGCGCCGTGAAACTTAAGTAACGTCCCTGTCCATGCCTGCTGGACCATGAGTCAGCGGTAATATGCACCTTACCGCTGACCGCCCTGTCCAGCGAGGCATGGACATTGCCTTCCACATGCCGGTAGAGAGCTGGAATCGCCTTCCGTGAGAAAAAGTGGCGTTTGGGTACCTGCCACTGAGGAACCGCACATTCCACAAACTCACGGAAGGGGGCAGAGTCTACCAACTGAAAAGGCAGCAGTTGAAGTGCTAGCAATTTTGCCAAGCTAGCATTCAACCGCTGGGCATGTGGATGGCTGGGAGCAAACTTCTTTCGGCGGTGCAGCAGCTGGGGCAGGGAAATTTGCCTGGTACAATCTGGCGTCGGTGTACCAAAAGCAGATTGCCCACAAGTACTTGGCTGTGACACACCTAATTCTACACCTTCATTCCTCTCACTGCAGGTCTCAGAGAGGACTGAAGGTCTAGTGGGGTTGGAAATCTCAGCTGATGATGAGGAGCAAGGAGAGATCCTCTTTGTTCTTTGGTGTGGGTCTTTTAGATACGCTTGCCAACGAACTGCATGGCAGGTCAACATATGTCTGGTCAAGCATGTGGTACCCAAGCGGGAGATGTTTTGGCCACGCGAGATACGCTTGAGACATATGTTGCAAATAGCAGCGGTGCGATCTGATGCACTCGTCTCAAAAAAGGCCCACACCAAAGAACTTTTTGAATAACGCGCAGAGACTGCAGCGCCCTGCACATGTGGAGCTTTGGGGTGTGATGCAGTCAATGTGCTGCCCTTAGGCTGGCCCCTGGAGGGCATCCTGCCTCGTTGGTGATGTGCCGCCTCCTCCTCCTCCTCCTCCTCCTCCTCCTCTCTCCTATCAGGCACCCACGTTGAGTCAGTGACCTCATCATCCCCTCCCTCCTCATCACTGGAGCAAACCTGGCAGTATGCTGCAGCAGGGGGAGCATGACTGCCAGATTGCTGTCCTTCTTGGGCACCCCCTCTGTCCGTGCTCATGTTACTGCCTTCATCGAGCTCAGTATCATCATCAGAGCCTTCCAAACGCTGGGCATCCTCCTGGAGCATGTACCCAACACTGTGGTCAAACAGTTCGAGGGAATCCTCATGAGGACATGGTGGAGCTAGGGAAGGAGTCACTGATGACATTGAGCTGAGGGAAGAGGCCGCTGCTTTGCCAGACAAAGCACCCTGGGCATGGGTGAGAGAGGATGAGGAGGATGAGGACGGCTTGGTCATCCACTCGACCAAGTTTTCCGCATGTTGCGGCTCAACACGGCCAGCTGCCGAAAAAAAGGCCAAGCGTGTCCCATGGCCACGTGCTGATGAGGATGCACCGTCTCCACGACCAGCACTAGACACAGAGCCTGCTTGCCCTCTCTTATTGGCTTGTGACTGTCTGCCTCTCCTTCTTGGCCTTCCAGACATACTAATGGCCTGTAGCTGCACTAAGCTGGGATAGAACACCTGTAATTTTCTTCAGGTAGCTTTATATACTGTAACCAGACAAGCCTGCCTGTCAGTAGGAAGATAACAGGAACGGATCTAGCTGAACACTGTGAGCAGGACACACTGTACTAAATGTAAATAGTCTAGCTGCCTGACCGTGGTACTAATAGGATCAAAAAGAACACCTGTAATTTTCTTCAGGTAGCTTTATATACTGTAACCAGACAAGCCTGCCTGTCAGTAGGAAGATAACAGGAACGGATCTAGCTGAACACTGTGAGCAGGACACACTGTACTAAATGTAAATAGTCTAGCTGCCTGACCGTGGTACTAATAGGATCAAAAAGAACACCTGTAATTTTCTTCAGGTAGCTTTATATACTGTAACCAGACAAGCCTGCCTGTCAGTAGGAAGATAACAGGAACGGATCTAGCTGAACACTGTGAGCAGGACACACTGTACTAAATGTAAATAGTCTAGCTGCCTGACCGTGGTACTAATAGGATCAAAAAGAACACCTGTAATTTTCTTCAGGTAGCTTTATATACTGTAACCAGACAAGCCTGCCTGTCAGTAGGAAGATAACAGGAACGGATCTAGCTGAACACTGTGAGCAGGACGCACTGCACTGAATGTAAATAGCAGGAACGGATCTAGCTGAACACTGTGAGCAGGACGCACTGCACTGAATGTAAATAGCAGGAACGGATCTAGCTGAACACTGTGAGCAGGACGTACTGCACTAAATGTATATAGCAGGAACGGATCTAGCTGAACACTGTGAGCAGGACGCACTGCACTGAATGTAAATAGCAGGAACGGATCTAGCTGAACACTGTGAGCAGGACGCACTGCACTGAATGTAAATAGCAGGAACGGATCTAGCTGAACACTGTGAGCAGGACGCACTGCACTGAATGTAAATAGCAGGAACGGATCTAGCTGAACACTGTGAGCAGGACGTACTGCACTAAATGTATATAGCAGGAACGGATCTAGCTGAACACTGTGAGCAGGACGCACTGCACTGAATGTAAATAGCAGGAACGGATCTAGCTGAACACTGTGAGCAGGACGCACTGCACTAAATGTATATAGCAGGAACGGATCTAGCTGAACACTGTGAGCAGGACGCACTGCACTGAATGTAAATAGCAGGAACGGATCTAGCTGAACACTGTGAGCAGGACGCACTGCACTGAATGTAAATAGCAGGAACGGATCTAGCTGAACACTGTGAGCAGGACGCACTGCACTGAATGTAAATAGCAGGAACGGATCTAGCTGAACACTGTGAGCAGGACGCACTGCACTGAATGTAAATAGCAGGAACGGATCTAGCTGAACACTGTGAGCAGGACGCACTGCACTGAATGTAAATAGCAGGAACGGATCTAGCTGAACACTGTGAGCAGGACACACTGCACTAAATAGTCTAGATAGAAGATAACAGGAACGGATCTAGCTAAACTGAATACAGTGTATATATATATATGCAACACCTGGGATGCATATATATACACAATACACTGTAAGTGCAGCTAACTGACTGACTGTTCTGCCTAATCTATCTAACTCAAATCAAATGACACTGTCTCTCTCTCTCTCTATCTCTCAGCACACCGGAACACACACTACACAGGGCCGCCGTGCAGGCGGCCTTATATAGTGTGGGGTGTGTACTAAATCCCCTGAGCCATAATTGGCCAAAGCCACCCTGGCTTTGGCCAATTACAGCTCTCTCTACTGACGGCGCTGTGATTGGCCAAGCATGCGGGTCATAGTGCATGCTTGGCCAATCATCAGCCAGCAATGCACTGCGATGCCGCAGTGAATTATGGGCCGTGACGCGCCACACGAATTTGGCGCGAACGGCCCATATCGTTCGCAATTCGACGGACGGTCGAACAGCCGATGTTCGAGTCGAACATGGGTTCGACTCGAACACGAAGCTCATCCCTAGTCAGTACATGTTGGCATTCATGGTTCCCTCAATGAACTGTAGCTCCCTAGTGCCGGCAGACTCATGCATCCCCAGACTATGACACTCCCACCACCATGCTTGACTGTAGGCAAGATACACTTGTCTTTGTACTCCTCACCTGGTTGCCACCACACGCTTGACACCATCTGAACCAAATAAGTTTATCCTGGTCTCATCAGACCACAGGACATGGTTCCAGTAATCCATATCCTTAGCCTGCTTGTCTTCAGCAAACTGTGGGCTTTCTTGTGCATCATCTTTAGAAGAGACTTCCTTCTGGGACGACAGTCATGCAGACCAATTTGATACAGTGTGCGGCGTATGGTCTAAGTACTGACAGGCTGACCCCCCACCCCTTCAACCTCTGCAGCAATGCTGGCAGCACTCATACATCTATTTTCCAAAGACAACCTCTGGATATGACGCTGAGCACGTGCACACAGCTTAATTGGTCAACCATGGCGAGGCTTGTTCTGAGTGGAACCTGTCCTGTTAAACCACTGTATGGTCTTGGCCACCATGCTGCAGCTCAGTTTCAGGGTCTTGGCAATCTTCTTATAGCCTAGGGCCATCTTTATGTAGAGCAACAATTCTTTTTTCCTCAGGGAGTTCCTTGGGGAGTTCTTTGCCATGAGGTGCCATGTTGAACTTCTAGTGACCAGTATGAGAGAGTGAGAGTGATAACACCAAATTGAACACACTTACTCCCCATTCACACCTGAGACCTTGTAACACTAACGAGTCCCATGACATCGGGGAGGGAAAATGACTAATTGGGCCCAATTTGGACATTTTCACTTAGGGGTATACTCACTTTTGCCAGCGGTTTAGACATTAATGGCTGTGTGTTGAATTATTTTGAGGGGACAGCAAATTTACACTGTTATACAAAGCTGTACACTCAATACATTGTAGCAAAGTGTTGTAGCAACATTGTAGCAAAATGTTATTTCTTTCACATGAAAAGATATAATAAAATATTTACAAAAATGTGAGGGGTGTACTCACTTTTGTGAGATACTGTATATACCGCAATAGGAGCATACCTAATTCATTTTATAAACTGTGGCTAGCAGTACCAGGACTAGCTCCCTTTTCGCTAGTCTCTTTCAGACTACTACGATGTTGTTGAATTTAACTTGGAGCACATAATATCTCATGTACAAGGTTGTGGGTACTAATTAGATAATAAATGTCTGAGCAATTGGATAATCCAGTCGCTATAGCGATGCGTATTGTTCTAAGTTGTGATCAAGCGAATAGCCACGCTTGTGCGAATGCAGACAGCGTTATGTTTTGCATATATTTTTAGTAGAGCTGGTGCTTCCTCATGTCTGGTCGCTATACAAAATCAGGGATATAAACGTGTAGTGTCATTATATGTACTAGTATGTGAACCTATGTACCATCTCTTTGGTTTAGATAATTGTCTGACTGATTAAGACATAGCTCTCACATTAAGCTTACATGTTTTTGGCAACTGAATGTATATGTTTTGGTAGTGTTTTTTTCTCTCCTTCTTTGTTTTGTTTTATAACTGCAAAAATTTTAATTAAAATTAATGGAAAAAAAAAAGCCGGGAGGCAGAGGTGGGCATTCGCGTCATGTGACTGCTGTGATTGGCTGTCACAGCGGTCACATGATCAGAAAGCTCCCGATCCCAAGTATGCATCGGGAGCTTACCCATCCCCACCAACTACCGTGCTGGGAGCATGCAGGGAGCACGCTCTCAGCACGGAAATGCCGCATACACACGATTGGACATTCCGACAACAAAATCCTGGATTTATTTCCGACGGATGTTGGCTCAAACTTGTCTTGCATACACACGGTCACACAAATGTTGTTGGAAATTACGAACGTTAAGAACGTGGTGACGTACAACACGTACGACGAGCCGAGAAAAATGAAGTTCAATAGCCAGTGCGGCTCTTCTGCTTGATTCCGAGCATGCATGGAAATTTGGCAGTCGGAATTGTGTACACACGATAAGAATTTCCGACAAGGAATTTTGTTGTCGGAAAATTTGAGATCCAGCCCTCAAATTTTTGTTGTCGGAAATTCCGACAACAAATGTCCAATGGAGCCTACACACGGTCGGGATTTCCGACAACAAGCTCACATCGAACATTTGTTGTTGGAAATTCCGAGCGTGTGTACGTGGCATAATTTGTTTACACAGGGCCACATGTATGTGGCCACTCAACGTTAAGGCCCACCCACTAGAAGGCTGCATAGTACTGTCAGGGCCAAGGGTTTAAAGTTGCCCTCTGGTCGCCATTACGTTTGTTAGGCATGTTTCTGAGTTGGCAGGCATTTCTTGTAAAAAGCTTTTCTTGCATAGAAACCAAAACCTTCCTTTTTATCTAAGACAGTCTCTTCTTTCCAACTCAATGAGGACATTGTCTTATCTTCCCTCTGTTCTGCTCCAAAACATAACAAGGAAACTGCCTTACATTGCCTGGATCTGGTCAGGGCTTTCAGGATCTACTTGGCAGCCTTGGCCTTTGTTCGAAAGACTAAGTCCCTCTTTGTTCTAGAGGTTCTCATAGAAGACATTCTGCTTCTGGATTGCCAGATGGATCAGATAACTTATTTCTAGGGCTTACACCCTTACAGTGTAACTAAAGGCCATCTGTGTCCCATGGGGGAGACCCCCCCCTGCTTCCTGTGCTACGACAGGAAGTCAGAGAAAATCCCTCCAAAGTGAGGGAATCCCAACGTTTCACCAGGGTCACCAGAACTACTAGAAGATTTCTATGCTATCACTGTTTTGGTGTAAACCCAGAATTTGGGATTTTCTTTTACTTTCAATAATTTTTTTTTAATTCCTTTATTTCTCAATTGCGCACAGAAACAAAAGTCAGACAATTTATAAATATAGGTGGGTCAATTTAAATGATCAAAACAGAATACATGTCCACAAGCAGCGATAACCTGACTGCCGGAAAGTAGGAAAGAGGCACAGGATGGTATAAACATGGTATCGTTTGTAGCCAAAAAGATGTCAAGGGCAACAGTGAAGGTAATAATTGAGAAAGCTACCGTTATAGTAAACACATTAGGGCAGACACTAAAGTGAACTGTGCATTCTTTAGAGTTTCCGACATTGAAAGACCACAGGGAAAGCATTGCCAGCTGCGAAACAAGGGTTATAGGTCCAGATGAGGGCAGGCAAGGTGTGCAGTATCGGGTCATTAACAGCCAAAAAAAAAAAGGGGGGGGGGGTGTGTCAAGAGAAAAAAGGAGCAAAGAGAGAGGAGAGAAAGACCCACAGAAGGGGGGGGGGGGCAGAAAGCAGAATGAGGATGGGGGGGATAGGAATGAAGAGAGAACGATCGGGAAAGAGCCAATAAGGCAGGGCAGGTACAGGTACATCATGAAAGTCTATGGCAGTGAGTTTTTACTTTCACTTTTAATGATATCGGTAAACAGGACAAACAGAGGAAGTTAATCTCCCTAATGGGGGTACAGGGAGCAAAAAAAAAAAAATATGACAGGTGTTCTAATCCATCTCCATTCTATCCAAAACTTTAAAAAAATGTTTTACCTTTTGTTATACTATAAGGCAAGCTTTCCTCCCTTACCCATCAGAGCTCATTTCAACAGGGCAGTTGTACTCTCTTGGGCTTTTTAGCATCAATCATGTGTATCTCAGATTTACATGGCCTGGTCTCGTGATTTACCTGGTCTCGTGTTTACACATTTTCTAAGTTCTAAAAGGATGCAAGCTTCGAGGATAAAGTGATTCAAGCTGTTATTTAAGTGTTTGAGGGATCTTTTTTTGTGGGCCTGTTGGCAGTTCTGTTTTGTGTTGTTGCTCACCCCCCAGTTTATTGCTTGGGGACACCCCATGGTCTATGAATACAATTCCTGTTTCCTGTACTCTGCAGTTAAGGTAATAAGAATTTTGACTTACCTGTAAATTCCTTAAGGTGGAGTACAATACAGGACACTGAAGCAAAGTTTGCCAGTGTCCAATCACGTAACATGACCCGCATATAATTATGGTCTATGAATACATGTCCTGTGTCCCATACTGCACTGCAAGATTATGGAATTTACAGGTAAGTCAAAATTCTTTTTTTTTTTCTTTTTGTTCTCCTCACTCATGCCTTTCTTTCCTAGGTGAGAATGATTTACTATACTTTCTGCAACCTCTGGGATATGAATGTCATAGATCCCAGAAGACTTCAGGTAACTCCGAGAGCACTGGATGCATGTGAGCTGCTCTGGTTGGAGAATCTTATTTAATACATGTTGTCATAGCATCAGAAACGTGTAATCAATATTATTTGTTGGCAATTACGCTGGGTGTGCATACAAAGGATTGGCAGCACGCGTACACCCAGAGCTATAGCTTGGGGTTTTGTTTTGTTTATATGTTGCCAATACTATGGAAGCATGTAAGGGGCCACAGTATCGGCAATGTGGAAAGGAGTACAATAACTGGTGTAGCACTAACTCACAATGGAGCTGCTGATTTTTAGCGGGCTGTTACCATCACCTCGTTACCTGTAATTTCACCAACACCGGGTCTAGGGTTCCCGTTGAGCTTACTATCAAACAATGTAGGCACCAGTCACTTGAGTACTTTACCAATGCTTTAATGGGATATAACTGGAAGAAGTAGCAGGAAAGAGGTAGAAGAAGAGCTACAGGGAAGTTCAAATACCTTTTCTTGGTATAGCACTGAGTAATTGGAATCTTTAAGGATGAATATACTTTCCTTTCAGGAGTAAATGTTTGCCCGCCTGGATAGGTTTCTCTCACCAACCTAGCAGCCGGTACGCAGCACGAACAAAAACTCTCTGCCACAGACTTGAGTGAAATAAAACCTGTACGATCCTCTGCCACAGGATGTAGTGGTCTTCGATGAACAGCAAACACAGTACCAGAACCTTTAAGCCGACCCAGCAGTACTTGTGCGGTAGGATAGTTTAGGATATGTCCTCCAATCGAGTCACCAGGCCCTTCTTAAGACCAGCCTTGCATGGTCCCTTCCAAGATGGGTCCTCCCCTGGATCTTCCCGATTGTCCGGCTTCTTCCCGCAGGACAGACAGCACAGGACCATCCCAACGATAGCAGACCCCAGACAGGCCTCTGGGTCTACCTGCCCGGCTGCAGCAGCACAACCCTCCAGGCTGGAGGGCCACGAGGTAGCACTCACTGACTCATACCTCTAGGCCAGGAGGGCCACGAGGCGGAAAAACCCCCTAAACATGGCGTCTGTCCCATAAATACCCTCTCCCAGAATGCAACTCGGAGGACCACCTCCGCCGAGTTATCTCCGGGACAGAAGAGCACTAATACACTTCAGCATGTTGCCTTTCAAACACCGACCCATGCAGTGTTGCCAACCGTCAGTATTTTTACTGGCAGCCAGTAAAAAACGGGCACTTTTCTCCTGCCAGTAAATGCCAGTAAGAGGAAAAGTTTGCCAGTAAAAAATATGGCTGTGACGCTTGGCTCGAAACTGGGCTGCACAGCTCGGGTCCAGAGCCAGCCGAGACCATCAAAGTGTCTGCTACAGTGTGTTCGGGTAGTACCGGTGGGGGGCTAGTCTGGTGCTAGACCAGCCCCCTAGAGCCTTGTGTGCGGGTCTGCGGGACGGGAGCAAGGAAAGCCGGGAGCGGGACTTTCAGTGCTGTTTGAACTGGAGGGGACTGAAGGGACCACCTGGCATGGAGAGAGACTGTCAATGTGATTCAGGAGGGGACACGTTGTGTCGGTAATCTGTGCTGCTGCACACTGCTGTCAGTGTCACTATGAGAGTCAATTTCATGTGTGTGTTCCGCCCATTCTAATTGCCCCTGTTGAAGATGGTTTGATCGAAACGCGTAGGGCGTTTTTATATACCCTGTACACTGCCTTGTTAATCATGATCACGTTTTATGTATTGCAGTGTTTTTAGCAATAAAATACCCTGAGTTACACTATGTCGAAGCAGCCCTCTTTTTTCCACATGTTCCGGTGAATTGAGAAATCACTTTCCTTTGGGAACCAATCCTATCCTGTTCCAGTGGACCGAGAGGGACATCCCGGCCGGGTAGAGGCTCCACCCTTGCCTCCATCATTCCACACTTTTGCCCTTGGTGGCACAAAGCTCTATTGATTCTATGCTCATGGCAGTAGAATCCAACTTTTCCGGTAAGCGTATTCCATCTATCCGTTTATCTTGATGACACCTGAGCTGACCGTTGAGAAGCTGAAAGAACTGCCACACGGATCACATATATTCACTGTGGACTGTTTTTTGCTTTGACAACACGTCATTATTGGGACAATATGTTTATGTGCACAGAGATAATTTGCATATGTGTTTTTTAGCGCTACAATTTATTTAATTTCTGTTCACATTTTTGTCATATGGTATGTAGCAGCTTGTTCACTACTCTCTTTTTGGGTAGCGCATTAATTATCCCCTCTTTTCAGTATCTCTAATTTCCTGTCCCTGAGCCACTTACTATATTGAAAATAAAATAAGAAATATGCTTTTTGCCTGAATAGCTTACCTTAAATCACATTGCTAATTGCACATTAGAATTATTTGTAACCCAAATACTGAAATTTGCACTTAAAACTGTAATTTTGTAACTTATGGAAATGCCAGTAAAAACGTGGCTGTGCCAGTAAATTGTGGGTGTCATGTGAGTAAATTTTAATCTGGTAGGTTGGTAACACTGGACCCATGGTGACAACGACACCCACAGGCACAGTGTGAAACTACACGCAACACAGCCAAACTGGAACAGAGGCCAAATCTGACAATAAACTGAATCTGAACTATGTACAGAACATATGACCCACTAAATTTACCTATAAGCGGTAGATTGAAAAATCTACCAGCGCTACATACTCCCCCCACTACAATAGACATTGTCCTCCAGAATAGCCTCAAGCCTGAGAGTAGGTATTTGAACTTAGAACTTGGATGAGAAAGAAGAAAAGACAGTATAGAAATGTCACAGTTTTACCATTTAGACAACGACATATTCACATCAGCAAAAGAAATCACATTAGACATATCACAAGACCCCACTATCTACATAGCTGAAAAGCCTAACAGCTTGATAGGAGATCTGATTGTTCCTGAAAGAAACAAAGTTAGACACACACACAACAAAAAAATATACAGTATCATCACTAAACGATTCAGGAGCAAAGCCTCATTCAAATAAAAGAATGACACTCTCTTCCCACATATTTTTCCTTTTTAATGGAAATGAACTAAAGTAACTTGAACAGTCCATCCCTATCTCTGGGCAAATTATATCCTTTCGATAGAGGAAATCCAGCTAGCAAAATGTCTTTGGATTTGAAAGCGCTGAGATGAATAAAATCTCTTGACCACGGAGATCTCTAAACACTGTGTGGCAGTAGGACCCTGTGCTACCTGGAAGATTGCTGGTTTACGCCAGATTTTGGAGAGAGAGGCACGCTGATTGCACAGCTGTGTGCTGGGCTATTTAATTGTGACCTGGCTATGGCTCAGGGTTCCACCCAACAGACAGGAAGTCTGTGCATGGGAGTCAGGTGGACTCCCATTCCTCTGAGAGGAGTCAGAGGCTGCAGGAGGCAGCCAGGGTATGCATGTCTGCATGAGGCAGATGTACTTGGTGACAGAGCAGCAAGTAGTAAGCAGCAGGAGTAAGCTTCACTCTAGGAAACTCTTTTGGGTCTGAGGAGCAGAACTAAGGCCTAGGCTAAAGGCCGGAATCAGCCGTATGGCAAGAATGTACGCCAGGAGGCTAAAGTATTGAGTGTGCAAGATACAGTAATGGTGGAAACCCCTGCGAGGGCTACTGATGTCTTTGTGAACTTTTCCGTGTTTTTAAATAAAAGTGGGCTACCAGGCCCTTAAAAATACAGTTTTGTACTGGAGAACTCTCTGACAACGCACCTACCGTTTGAGTCTGATACCCCAATCTTACAACTGACACTATCTGGCTATATACCCCAAAGTTCTTTTGCATAATCACCAATAAAACCGGGGATCTGGTAATGTCAGTTTCTTCCCTAGTTTATCCACGGTAGTGATAAAGTACACAATTTCATCTTTTCCAGGTCTGCAAATGACCACCTTGTCAGCATAGATGTGCCGATCATAGTTCCAATGCAGCAAAAATTCATTGAAGCGTTCATCCATGGCAACAGAATACCCAGCTTTCTGGAAAGGTTTTGGTACTGACAAATAGTCCCAAACAGCTTCACGGTACCATTGTTCCCGGTTGGCCTCAATTTCCTGCATAATTTCCTGAGTAACGTAGGGAAATTCCAGACCATGTTCTGTGGCAACTCGTTTGGTGAGCACTCTCTGCAAACGGGCAAATCTAGGCAAAGTTCTATTTTTCCCCAAACCAGGAGGCACACAAGAATTCGGTGATTTACGCACCATAGATCCGACGGGTGTCGGCTCAAACTTAAGCAAACTAGCAACTTTAGACAATGTCTCTTTGGTAGTACTGTGCGGCTCCACACAAGGTGATGTCTTCCCAGAATTCAGAGCTGTCCATTCTGAGAAAGTAAGGGCAGAAGCAACATCATCATCGGAGAGATCTGACATAGCATCTATCTCCGAGTCTCTCAACTCTTCTGCTGGCAAATATTTACAAAGAGTCCCAGATATGTCCCCTTTTGATCCCTCACCCGTTCCTGATGTGGACTTCTCCTGATCCATATATTCCTCCGGCTCCGGTTCGGGTAGTCTCTGGGGTAGACCACGGCCGCGGGAAGCCTTCACATATCCCACCTTCCTTTGGACAGGTGCAACTGGGATAGGTGTGGTAGAAGTAGAAATGAAGGTGATGTCCGCTGATGAAGCGGTGACAGCGACATCTCCCTTGGAAACTCTCTCGGTATTAGGCGAGACCACAGCCTGTTGCTCTCCAACAGCAATGGTAGCGGCTTCCACTGTGGCGATACCTGTAGCCCAGTCCACCCGATAAGCACGGGGCGGCATTGTAGGTTGCTCCACTGTAAACGAATATTCTCCGCACTGCAAACATTGAACAAATGGACGGAGATGTATGGCCAGTCCTTCACACTTGTGGCAAAGCATGCCCAGCCCTTCGATATCTCCAACTGTGTATAGCACGAACTGCCCCTTCAGCTTAAAACGAATGCCAGTATCTGTAAGCAGGGTTCTGGTCAGCATAGCACCCGCAGTGGTACTCGTAGGGAACATCTTGGACCCCGTAGTTGACGGTACCAATAGGAAAGAAGACATGGCTGCACTCTGATCCTCTTAATACGATCACGAGGCCTCTTTTCTCCTTTGGCGCCAAGACACACATACCCGCGTCCCACGCGGCAACAAGTAGATGTGGCTCCTCCCACTTGTTTCTCTGATCACGTAGCTCCCGGGCTTTTACTTCTCACCCGCAGCCTACGCAGGCAGAAATAAAGTCCTGCAATTTAACCCCTTTTCCTGAAAAAGTCCAGAAACCTCTTCTAGTATAAACTCTCGGTGAAATACTTCTCAGGGCTGCCTAGGGCAACGGCAAACAATCCCGGACGAGCCCCCACATGTAGCACTAACTCACGGTGGAGCTGCTGATTTTTAGCGGGCTGTTACCGTCACCTTGTTACCTGTAATTTCACCAAAACCGGGTCTAGGTTTCCCGTTGAGCTTACTATGAAACAATGTAGGCACTTGAGTACTTTTCCAATGCTTTAATGGGATATGACTGGAAGAAGTAGCAGGAAAGAGGTAGAAGAAGAGTTGCAGGGAAGTTCAAATACCTTTTCTTGGTATAGGATTGAGTAATTGGAATCTGTAAGGATGAATATACTTTCTTTTCAGGAGTAAATCTTTGCCCGCCTGGATAGGTCTCTCTCACCAACCTAGCAGCCGGTACGCAGCACAAACAAAAAGTCTCTGCCACAGACTTGAGTGAAATAAAACCTGTACGATCCTCTGCCACAGGATGTAGTGGTTTTCGATGAACAGCAAACACAGTACCAGAACCTTTAAGCCGACCCGGCAGTACTTGTGCGGTAGGATAGTTTAGGATACGTCCTCCAATCGCGTCACCAGGCCCTTCTTAATACCAGCCTTGCATGGTCCCTTCCAAGATGGCTCCTCCCCTGGATCTTCCCGATTGTCCGGCTTCTTCCGGCAGGACAGACAGCACAGGACCATCCCAACGATAGCAGACCCCAGACAGGCCTGTGGGTCTACCTGCCCGCCTGCAGCAGCGCAACTCTCCAGGCTGGAGGGCCACGAGGTAGCACTCACTGACACATACCTCTAGGCCAGGAGGGCCACGAGGCGGAAAAACCCCCTAAACATGGCGTCTGTCCCTAAATACCCTCTCCCAGAATGCAACTTGGAGGACCACCTCCGCCGAGTTATCTCCGGGACAGAAGAGCACTAATACACTTCAGCATGTTGCCTTTCCAACACCGACCCATGGTGACAACACCCCAAGATAATGTCCTTGAGGACGAAACGCATTGGGACGGACTACTGACACCACTGACACTGCCATACCATCTATGTACTAAGCGCTTTTTTACTCTTCAGAAATGTGAGTGTTTTTATCTTCAATAAACATGCTTTAAGCTTTTTATACAGTATTACGCTATGTGTTCTCACATTCCTTCCACATATACTTTGGATGCCTGATTGGACCTGCCCTTTTGCCATATATATCCTTGCAAGTACCCGGGTCACCTGGATTTGCGTTCTTATTAACAGATACCATCAAGGATCCCCACTTTACAAGCTTGATTGACTCAGTGGGTGTATACCCATCTGTGTCCAATCTTTCTGGTAAGCCCCCTTTAAGAGCGGTGGTGGATCTTCTATCAACACTTCATATTTTTTCTACACTTCCTGGTGTTATACATTTCTCAGGACTTCACTTTCTCACGGACTTATTTTATTTAGAACACCAATTATAAGTGTGTCACAAAATACCTTTTTGTGTCATGGACACAATGTATATAATTTAGAGTGTTCACCATATGATATCATATACCTATGGATTTTATGCACTGACTAATATTATTTATTGTATGATATGAATTAATGTTAACCACTACTTCCACACTTTTTAGCGCTGCACTTTTCTCTATACACTTCAGCATATTGCCTTTCCACCACCACCACCTTTGACAACAACACCCACAGGCACAGTGTGAAACTACACGCAACACAGCCAAACTGGAACAGAGGCCAAATCTGACAATAAACTGAATCTGAACTATGTACAGAACATATGACCCACTAAATTTACCTATAAGTGGTAGATTGAAAAATCTTCCAGCGCTACACTGGCAAAGAGCAAGGACGTGCTGTGTTTATCTTCTGAGTGTGGTTTACTCTTTTCTTATGTTATCCCCTACCTGTTAGGCTCCGTTCACATCTAGGCGTTTTTGGGCGATTTTCTGATCTAAGCCTCAGCTCTAAAAACGCCCAACAAGACAAATCCCATTTATTTCAATGGCAGCTGTTCACATCTGAGCGTTCTGTCGCCTTATGTAAAACGCCTATTGCTCAAAAAAGTACATGAGCTTATTTTTTGTCAGATTACAGGCATTTCTACTGCTTTTCATTGGTGACTTGTCAACTTAAAAATGTCTGTACAAAAACGCTGCAATAACTCTGCAAAAGCGCCCGATAAAAAATGCTTGTGCTTTTGCTTTTGTTTTGTTCAGTTAATACATACCCATATAGACTTCTGGGCGGACTCTTTGTTTGTATCTTTAAGTGGAAGTACATGCTGTATTTGTATCACTCACACATGTATATATGGTGTGGTACGTTGTACCTTGTTTTTTTTGTTTTTTTTCTACAAGCATTAATAAAATTACCTGTAAAAAAAAAATAGAGCAAGGAAGTAAAAAAAAAAAAAAAGATGAAAAACAAAAAATGAGTTTTACTTTAAGCTGCACTGAACAAGAATTTCACAGATCTGCATGGGATAAAAATATGAGTCATTAGAACATTAATAGGTCTTTGAGGGAACAGAGGGTGCTTTGGGGAATATTTATGGATGAGGTATGGATGTGCTCAGGGTGTGGAGCTAGCTTTGCCTTGCCCATGATGAATCCTACGTGACATCGTGCTGTAGTGTCGACAGTTCTTAAGTAGGCAACAGCAGCTATTGCCTTGATAGAAGCATCACAGAAATATGCAAAGGTTTTGGCTCTGTGTCTGTGTAGAAGGTATTGGAGCTTATGGGCGTGAAACATGGAGATCAGACAAGACTGACAGAGTTCTTCCACTCTACCCAAGAGTTCCTCTTATCAGGGGGTAGTGGGGCATCCCAGTCAGATGTTTCACGAATCAAGTCTCTAAGTAGGGCTTTACCTTGAATTGTAACAGGTGCCGCGAATCCTAATGGGTCGTATGAGCTATTGATTGTGGACAAGACACCTCTGCGAGTGAAAGGCTTTTCTTCTCCATTTATTTGGAAGGTAAAGGATTTCAGATTTCAAGTCCCAAAGTAGACCTAGACTGCGCTGTACAGGTAAAGAGTCAGTACCTAGATCTAAGTCTCTTAGATCGTTAGAATGGTCTTGAGCAGGGAAAGCTTCCATTACCTCTTTGTTGTTGGATGCAATCTTGTGAAGCCTGAGATTAGAACAAGCGTTTCCTGTGCTCTTTTAAGAAGACAGATTGCAGACTCACTGGAAGGTAAGGATTTCAAGCAGTCATCTACTTAAAAGTCTTTCTCTACAAATTGCTTTACATCTGAGCCTTACTTAAGTTCACCTTCTTATCTATGTCCATATCCAGTCCAGTCCAGTCCATAGATAGCGACTGCAGGTGAAGGGCTATTGCCAAAGATGTGTACCCTCATGCGATACTCTGAGATGTCTTTGGAAGGGTCATTGTGTCTGAACCAAAGGAACCTTGGGAAGTTTCTGTCTTCCTCTCTGACCAGGAAGCAATTAAACATCTGTTGAATATCAGCTATGAAGGCAATAGAATCTTTGCGGAAGCGTAAGAGCACTCCCAGAAGTTTGTTGTTGAGGTCTGGACCTGTCAAGAGGACGTCATTCAAGGAGACACCCTTGAATTTGGCACTAGAGTCAAACACTACTCTGATTTGACCTGGCTTTTTAGGATTGTACACTCCGAATATAGGGAGGTACCAAAACTCTTCAGAGTCTTTAAGGGTGGGAGCTATCTCGGCGTGACCGTTCTCAAAGATCTTCCCCACGAAAGAAAAGAAATGTTCTCTCATCTCTGGCTTTCTTTGTAAATTACGTCTAAGGGAAGCGAAACATTGTAGCACTTGTTCTCTGTTATTGGGTAAGCGTTGTCTCTGTGGTCTGAAGGGAAGAGGTGCGACCCAGCTGTTTGTGCTATCTTTGATTAGTCCTTGCTCCATTACTTCTAAAAAGCGTTTGTCCTCAATAGACATTGCCACACGATTGTCATCTTTAGTTCTTTGAAAGACTGTGCACCCTAAATGGTCTCGGTCACTGTCACAGGCAAAGTTGTCACTAGTGGGGCTTGTGAAGGGACAAGACAAGTGGGTGGTGTAGGGTGATTCCTTAAGAAGGAAGTGGTTGTGGCATGCTTGGAAAAGAGAGGGACGCCCATTCTCTAGGATATTTGTGAGCATGCTGCTAACGGAGTCAGGTTTGTGCACGCTTTCTAGACAGACATCTCCTATGATGACCCATCCAAGGTCTAACTTCTGAGCATAAGGAGCGTTGTTAGGACCATTAATTTGAGCTCTTGATTTGTGGACTCGTAATAAATCTCTCCCAAGGAGTAGGATAATCTGAGCCTGAGGATCAAGTTCTGGTATCAGATGCGCTATGCGTTTCAAGTGTGGGTGATGAGCAGCCATATCTGTTGTAGGTATTTCAGATCTATGGTCGGGAATCTGGTTGCATTCGATAAGAGTTGGTAAAGACAAGCATGATTGGCCGTCAACGGACTTGACTTGGTAGCCGGATGCTCTCCTCCCCGCTGTCTCCACTATTCCTGCACAAGTATTTAAGGAGTAGGGGATGCTGGGGTCTTTAATGCCAAAGATGTCAAAGAAGGTTAAGCTGGCTAATGACTTGTTACTTTGGTCATCCAGAATTGCGTAAAGCTTAATAGCTTTGTCTTTTTGGCCTGACTCCTTTTCAGACCTCTGTACATTGTGAAGTGATCTCTGGTGTAGTTGTAATGGTGTGCTCTTCCTCCCCGCCATGCTCACTAGTGCTGAAAGCGTGTTGTAAAGTCCATGGAGCTGGCCCAGGGTGTAAACCTGTGTTGTGATCTGAGCTGTCACATTCTGTACATTTTAAACTGACCTTACAGTCCTTGGCGAGGTGAGATGTGGAAGAGCAGCACCTGTAGCAGATGTGGTTCTCCTTGAGGAAGGCCTTGCGGTCCTGCAGGGTTTTCTCTCTGAAGGCTCTGCATTTTAGGAGAGGATGTGGCTTCCGATGCAAGCGACACTGCTTACCAGGATCTTTGGCCTTTGTCTCTGAGTTTGAGAAGCTGGCAGACCTGTGAAAAGAATCTGGAGGAGTCACATTAGTTTTGTGTACTGCTACTGGAGGTTTACGAGGATTAAGTCCTGAAGGAGCAGCACATGACAATGTAAAATCAAAACTTGCTTCATTTCTTGTTTTAGCTTGCTGACACACAAAGTCCACAAAAACAGAAAAAGGAGGGAATGGAACATCATGCTGTCTTTTAAATCGGGATCTATGTGTAATCCACTGCTCTTGCAAGTTATAGGGTACCTTTTGTACAATGGGGTTGACACCTCTGGCTGTATCAAGGAATGCAAGTCATTGTAAGTCCCCCTCGGATTTAGCTACTTGAAGTTCCATTAGCAAGTCACTTAGCTCCCTAAGTTTCTGGTAGGCTTTGTTAGGTATTCTGGGTAAGTTATCAAGCCTTTTGAATAGTGCGCTTTCTACTGCTTCTGCTGAACCATAACACTCATCAAGTCTATCCCAAATCATTTTAAGACCAGTGTCTGGGTGGTTTATATTTATTGTCCTGATTCGCCTGGCATGCTCGGCAGACTCATTTCCAAGCCATTTGATCAGGAGGTCTATCTCTTCACTGCAAGACAAATCTAAGTCTCTGATGGCATTTTGAAAGGAAGACCGCCAGGCTCTGTAGCTTTTAGGGCAGTCATTAAACTTTTCAAGTCCTTTGGTGACTAACTCACGTCGTGCAAAGAACTTTGTAAAGTCTATGGTGGCTTGGTTAGCCTGCTGTGTGTTGCCATGGTGAGATGACTGTGTGTAGTCATACCTTTTGAGGGTGTCAAGCCGGCCTCTGTTGTACCATTCTGACTTGGACGTTGGTTCTGGAGGTCGATTAGAAGGCTCTGTTATTTCACATATAGGGAGTTTTTCGTAGGAGGCATCACTTTCTTATGGATTTCTCCTGTTTGCAGGCTTGAGGCTTGTCGCTGACTTGCGGCGGTACTGTGTAGTGTCTTTGGCTTGTCTCTTTGACGTCATCTTTGTCACTGCTTGGCTTAAAATGTTGGTTGATGTAATCTGAAGTTCGTTGTAGAGAATCTTGAGTTTCAGATTCTGGCTCGAGAATATTGCTGCGTCTGCTGCATTCACTTCTCGGGTATACAGCTAATTCTAAGGCCTCAGCTTCGGCTATGGCGGCTGCTGCTGCTTTCTCTACAGTTTTTTTATCTAGGGCAGTGGTTCTCAACCTGGGGGTCGAATGACGGTTTGCCAGGGGTCACCGAATCCTGGGTGTTCATGAATCCCGCACTGCTCTCCCAGCCTTTTCGTGGCCGCCCAGCAGTGTTTTCCCTGGAGCCTGTGGTTGCCCAGCTGGGCAGCTCCTGGAGCCTGCGGCAGCCCACTCAGCCTTTTCGCAGCCACCCATTCAGTTCACGGCATGGCTGGGGGGCAGAGACTAGAGGTCAGCTGACTGGTGAGGAATGTGAAGTGGGAGGGGCTGGAGGAGACCCTATCTCCTGATTTCGGCATAGGTGTTACTGCTGCGAGTAACCTCAAAGTTGGAGATACAGTGAAGCCAGAGACACAGTGAGTAACACTGCCTGATTATAATTGCCATTAAAAGTCCCCACTACAGTTTTCAGATCAGCAGATGACCTTGATCAAGAGCAACTAAGTTGCTCTTGCTGTACGAGTGGAAGGGACTCATGGAGCACTAAGTGTCCGCGGGTTAGGGGCACAAATTACTTGTCTTGCCTTGGGTGCTGACAACCCACCCTACGAAAATAATTTTACTGTCAGGGGTCCCCACAACTTGAGAAATTTTATCAAGGGGTCATGGCACCAGAAAGGTAAAGAAACACTGCTCTAGGGTTACTTCTAGGAGGGCTTCCTGGGCCTCTAACCCTGCCTCTAACTGTTGCTGCGCTTTCTCGGCCTCTAACTGTCGCTGCCCTTTCTCAGCCTTCAGTCTCACTTTCTCCTTTTTAACCTGCATTTCTTGCTCAGCAAAGGCTGCTCGGGCCTTGGCGGCTTCAGCTTTTGAGTGCATTGCTTGCGAAGGAAGATCTAGAGGAGCCGAAAACTTGGGACCTTGTCTTGAGTGAGGATGCCTGGCTATGTGACATGTTGCTTGTAGGAATGCTTGACTGTGTAGAGACTGCTGTATTGCCGTATGCAGGTGACTGCGCTGACAGGGTAGCAGGCCTCTGTGTAGTCACTGTCCTAAATCCCACTTACTGGATAGCCGCTGTTTCACTGTTCTGTTCTCGCTACACGTTTGCCCCTGGCGTGTATGTAGCTCAACATACAGTTTAAACCTTGAATCCTACAATAACCAGACTGTCTGTAACTTTGGATCTTTATTACGATGAACAGGTGGTGGTCATATAAGATAGAATATGATATGCGCGGTGAAACAGCCGCCCTAGAAGGATTGGGAATTCCTCAGAACATGCATTACAGGCTTAGCTGGCTCCATTGCAGTCTGTTCTCCTCATGGTAAAGATGAAAGAGTTGCAATAGGAAGTGGGCTAGTTCCTAGTGTTATGACAGGAAATGTCTATTAGCCATAGAACACTACCCATCAATAGTCCTTTGTTGAGAGTGGCATCTAGTGGGCAATATTGATATTGCAAGTACAGAAGATGTTATTTTTTTCTTTATAGGCTGAAGGCATGACAAACAGTGTTGTCCGAGTATTGAAATAATGTGCTGGAAGCTTCTTGTTTGCAGGGACTACTTTACTTTCATGAAGGTTTGCAGAACATGTCTTACAGCATGGGAAAACAGAAACAGAAACTGAACACAAACAAGTACACTCAGAGGAAAAACAGTACTTCCTCCCATTACATCATATCATAGCTACACACTGTAATACTGCAGCACCACCTGCTGGTATAGACAGGTATAATGCATATTTATAGTTCACAGTATATAAAGCTACCATGCTGTTGTTCTTCCAACACCGATTCTTAACAGCATGTGCTTTGTCAAATTACATTCAGCTTCTTCTGTATATAACTATGACGTTCCTTCAATAAAGGCTTGGTGATTGCATCAGTAGTCACCTCCTCTGAAGGGCAGTTTTGAATGTCAACAACACCTTGCTCTTCGATTTGAAAATTTTTGTTTCAGCTTGTGAACTATCTGATTGTAATCCCCTTCTTGTTCAAAACAGGTTATGTCATCAACATAGATAAGGATGTATATCCATCTGTATTCTTAACGCCTGGAGTAAAGACAGGGGTCTACGTTACTTCTTGAGAATCCCAATGTGGTAGGTACTTCATTCACTTTCTCATTCAATATCCTTGCAGATTGCTTAAGACCGTAGATGCTCTTCTGAAGTTTATGCATAAGGTTGTCTCCTTGCTGAAACCCTGGTGGTTGCTCCATGTGGAGGTCTTCCTTAATGTCTTCATATAGGAAAGCAGTTTTAAAATCTAGGTGTTTGACTTGCATCCCCTTGCCGGCTGCAATGCTAACAAGCGCTCTGATGGTGGAGTGTTTCACGACGGGAGCGAATGTTTCATTGTATCTTCACCGAATTTCTGGGAGTAACCCTTGGCAACTAGTCTGACTTTGTATTTGTGGATATTCCCTTCTGCGTCTGGCTTTACTTTGAAAGTCTACTTACTTCCTATAGTTTTGCGATTAGGAGGGAGCCCTGTGAGTGCCCAGGTTTTATTTTCTTGAAGTGACTTTAATTCTTCTTCTGCTGCCGTTCTCTATTTATTGGCTTCACGTTTTGGCAGTTTTTCTATGTCTTCCCAGGATGTTGGTTCAAGTATGCTGTGTGTTTTGACAGTGTATGACAGCTTGCAGGGTGATATCCCCTTTGTAGTGGATCTTCTGACTTCAGGCAGTTCAACAGGATCTGGTGGGGAACTTGATTTAGGCATTGTGAGTTCCACCTCTTGTTTTGACTCCTGTACAGGTTCACTTTGTGTTTTTGTATATCTTAAGAGCTTTGTCATCATGGTGCATATTTTCTTTCCTTCTGTCATATTCATCAATTAATTTGCCTTTGACTAATTCTAGCATTAGTTCCTGCTCGGGTCTGGTTTCTAAAGTGTTAATAAGAGCAGTATATGTCTCTGGAAGGCTGCAGTGGAGCAGGGCAACGATATGGTTATCTTTGATGTCCTCTCCAATGGTGTCCTCTCCAGGTAATATCAGTAGCCATGAAAAGAAGAAAGATAAAGGGCGCAACAAACAAATGTACTATATAATAAAGTTAATATTAAGTGTATACTATATCAATAATTAAATTTATATAAGTATAGCAATAAATGGTTCAAAATGCACAGCCAATGTACTCCTAACACAACAAAAAGTCCATATGATAAACAGAATTATTGTGAATAAACACATCTTCTGTATTCACCCCAACCACCGTGATTTTCTAAAGTGCTTCAAGCGAAATGGTAAATCTAGATGCTCACCAGATAGCATCGGCCACCAAGTGACCCACAGGCATGTAGTATAAGGTATCTTTAAGACATCCAATGTGTCCGACCAGGAATCACACAGCATACAGCATCCGTTTAGTAAATATGCCAAATTTCCAATCAAAGCAGTAGTTTATATTTATATGTATATGTATATGTATATATATGTGTGTGTGTGTGTGTGTGTGTGTGTGTTTTCTTATGTTGAGCTCATATCTCAATCTGCAAAATTTAGCTCCTCCATACTGACCACAGAAAGGCAAAGATAGTGTAGTAACGTTTTTTAATCTCTTAAAATGCAGAACTTACATTCCAAATGTTCAGTGTAAGATACAGCAGAAATACGAATGCAGCTTGAAGGAGAGAGGAAGCCGGTCCATCACCATTGAATTACTCCGTGGTGTTCGGCGTGTGTCTCAGCTGTAGGGCGGAAATGGAGCACACGTGTAATACACTATCTTTGCCTTTCTGTGGCTCTGTATGGAGGAGCTAAATTTTACAGATTATTGGGATATGAGCTTAACATAAGGAAACATATCTATATATATACCACTACTGCTTGGATTGGAAATTTGGCATATCTACTAAACGGATGCCGTATGCTGTGTGATTCCTGGTCGGACACATTGGATGTCTTAAAGATACCTTATACTACATGCCTGTGGGTCACTTGGTGGCCGATGATATCTGGTGAGCATCTAGATTGGGTGAAGCATTTTAATTGAAGCACTTTTTGCACTTTAGAAGATTTGTTTATTCACAATAATTCTGTTTATCATATGGACTTTTTGTTGTGTTAAGAGTACATTGGCTGTGCATTTTGAACCATTTATTGCTATACCTATAATAATTTAATTATTGATATAGTATACACTTAATATTAACTTTATTATATAGCACAATTGTTTGTTGCGCCCTTTATCTTTCTTCTTTTCATGATTATTAGTTATCACTAAGTTTAGATGCAGCATCAGACATATTAGGAATCTATATTTGGCGCTGACACCCCATTTTTTTCACTTCACAATATCAGTAGCCAGCATATATCCTTTTGATATATTTTTTAGTGAAGATTAAAAAAATGAGTTATTTCTATAACTGGCATTTCTCCCAGCGTTAACTAAAGAACAACGTTGTTCCCTTGATATATAGTATATGATCTGCCTCTAGAATGTTAGACTCCTGGCAAGTCAAAAGGCACAGTTCCCAGTAGTAATTGTACCCCTACACATTTTGAGTAGTCCAAGTAGGACATCTCTTTTCTGTTCTGCTGGTCTAAGTCACTAAAGCTGAAGATTTGTCATATATCATCATCTACCAACAGCTGCTGTGGTAGTGTCATACCAGACTCTAGATCCCTTAAATTCATTCCAGCAGTCAAACAGTGGATCTGTGTCACTTAGAAGCCGCAGATTTGGGAGATTCGCTGAAGCTTTTATTCCTCTTGCAAAGATGAGTATCTCATAAAGAAGACCACCAGGACAGCGAGTATGGGTTATTTTCCCTAACTTTTTTTTTTTCTAGTGTTATCTAAATTTCTACTGGGACAGAAGCAACCCTCTCCTTTTCCTCTCCAATGCCACTTTATATGATTGCTCTTCCATTTTCTCTGCTTCCCGGAAGCAGAGAGGAACCTTTGTTCTTTAGTTTGTTTCCTGGAGGGCCTTGGGCTTTGACTTTAGAAGCTTATGTAGACAACCCCCCATCCCCGAATCATCATTTTTGGGGCCTCCTTGTACACCATTGGAGAAAAAGTGTTCATCTTTTTTAGGCACAGAGACCAAGGTCAATCTAAGCACAGTCAGTGTTGATGGGGAAATCCCTCCTGCAAAGCTATCGAGTTCTCCCAGTGGGGAGGCATGGGGAGCCATCCCTAATGGGAAAATTTACAGCAATTATTGCCAGCGGCTATAGCCGCTGGCAATAATCGCATGAAAAATCCGAAAGGCTGTTTGTACCCAAGTCGATCAAGCAAACGACTTGCGTACAATCATCCTGCCCATAGATGGTTCAAATCTCGGTCGGCCCCTGCTGAACCAACCAAGATTCAAACCATCTATGTTCGACTCTACTGTAAGTACAAATAGTGAACAGTACAGCCATAGAATTTTTATGGCAAATGTAGGTAGAACTTGCAAACAGCGCAGGTGAGACACAGTTTGAGAATAACAAACAACAGTGGCATGTGTACATAGCAGGTACAGCAAACGCTTAAGGATCAAACAAGTACACACAAAAACCAACCATGGATGGTAAAAAAAAATATTGGGTGTGCTAATTCTAAGAGTGCTGGCCAGATAGGGTAGGACCTATTTTCTGCTCTGTACTGCTCCATAGGACGACAGAAACAAGAAGACTAATGCAGCGTACACACGAGCGGACTTTACGGCGGACTTTGCCCGGCGGACTGGATTTCGTCAGACAATTCGATGTGTGTGGGCTCCGGACTTTGTTTGCTCAAAAGTTGGACGGACTTAGATTTGAAACTTGTTTAAAATGTATCCGTTGAAATCGAGTCCGGTCGAAAAGTCCGCCGTCTGTATGCTAGTTCGACGGACAAAAAGCCAGGCTAGGGCAGCTATTGGCTACTGGCTATGAACTTCCTTGTTTTAGTCCGGTCGTACGTCATCACGTACGAATTCGACGGACTTTGGTGGATTGTGTGTAGGCAAGTCCGTTCATTCAGAAAGTCCGTCGTAAAGTACGTCGAAAAATCCACCGGGCAAAGTCCGCCGTAAAGTCCGCTCGTGTGTACGCGACATAACATGTTACTTTACGACTCTCATCACAGTTAATAAAAGGACATTGGTTTTTTTTTACTAAAGCTGGAGAGTGCAAAATCAGACTCACTTCTGCATAGAAACCCATCAACTTCTAACCTCAGCTTGCTTACTGGGCACTTAAACCCCCCTCCTGCCCAGACCAATTTTCAACTTTCAGCGCTGTCACTCTTTGAATGACAATTACGCGGACATACAAAACTGTATACTAAACTGTACACAGGCTGCACGTGGGCGGGGTCAGAGCGTCAGTGGAGCTCTCGGCCCCGCCCCCTCTCAGCTGGCTAGCACGGAATACATCCTCCCATGTCCTCTGTGCGCTCTGCAAAGCTGTCATCGGGGCGACCATTCACGGGTGATGTAGGCCCAGGGCCCACCCAACAAGGCATCAGTGAAGCTCCCAGCTGCTTTAGTGAGAGCAGAGAGTGGAAGCCCCGCCTACAGTCCTGAATGTATGTAGTGAGTTTGGCTGGCCAGGTATGTCCTTACAACCATAAAATGCCTGACTCTTTAAACCCTGAGCTGTGTTATTTAACTGTAAAGCTGTGCATTGCTGAAAGTTCTCTGGCCATCCCCTGTATAATGTCTGCAGTCTCTGATTGTCTCCTGCAGTATGTCCGCAGTCTTGGATTGTCTCCTGCAGTATGTACACAGTCTCTGATTGTCTCCTGCAGTATGTCCGCAGCCTCTGATTGTCTCCTGCCGTATGTCCGCAGTCTCTGGTAATCTCCTGCAGTATGTCCGCAGCCTCTGATTGTCTCCTGCAGTATGTCCGCAGTCTCTGAACCTCTCCTGTAGTATGTGTATTAATATGCCCCTTTACTTGCTCAATTATTTGGGATTGCTCCACTGCTCAGTGAGAGGTAATGATGTGCATGAACCTCTAGCAACCAATCAGCAAACAGTAGTGATCTGCTTTAATCTCTAGCAACCAATCAGTAAGTGCTAATGATGTGCTGTAACCCCTAGCAACCATCTAGTGAGCGCTAATAACATCTAGCAACCAATCGGCAAGCAGAAATTATGTGTTGTAACCTCTAGAAACCAGCCATTGAGCAGTAATGATGGGCTGTAACCTCTGGCAAACAATTGCAATCGCTGCGTGATCTGCTGCAGTAAACTGATTTTGAGTCTACCTGCTATTTTTTGTATGTCTCAGAATGGAGGGGGGGCCCCAAGAAAATGTTTGCCAGGGCCCAATCAAAATTAAAGACGGCCCTGCACAGATAAGGCGGCACTGATGGAGACAGATAAGGCGGTACTGATGGGCACAGATAAGGTGGCACTGATGGCCACTGATAAGATGGGATGCCAATCAGTGCCCACAATGGGCATCACTGATTGGCAGGCATTATTGTTTGGCACTGATTGGCATCCATCAGTACCATTTCTCTCCCTTCCCTTGCCAGGTTTCTTTTGCTGAATTACAAGTATCATTCTAGCATCAAAAAGATCTTGAAAAACGCTTTCGGTGGAACAACATTAGAATTATGAGTCTACCCAAAAAGGCTGAGGGTCAAAATCCTGGGGACTTTGTGGCAGACTGGCTCAAATCTACATTCCCTGAGGCCAGCTTTTCTGCTGCCTTTGCTGTTGAAAGGGCCCACAGAGTGACAGCAAAGTCTCCTCAGCCTGGTGCTGCTCCACAGCCCCGGCTTGCTAGATTGCTCAATTGCAAGGATCATGATTTTATTCTTCACAAAGCATGGCAAAAAGATTCTAATTTCCAAACTTTTATTTCAGGCCCGAAAACTCATACCTCTCAATTGGCGTACCCAAGTTAGTACTTATCTTCCTAGGGATTTTCCAGCATAGGGGAACACTGAACAAGTTTGGGCTCGATTTACACCTATGCGTTTTTTAATGCTTGTTGCTTTTTGCAGAAACGCACTACAGTCCATTTAACAGGGCTTCCCATGGGACACGTTTACATTTATACTTTTTTCAGCCACTTCGTTTTTGGAAAGGGTCAGGGACTTTTTTAACCACTTCAATACCGGGCACTTATACACCTTCCTGCCCAGACCAATTTTCAGCTTTCAGCGCTGTCGCACATTGAATGACAATTGCACGGTCATGCTACACTGTACCCAAACTAAATTTTTATTATTTTGTTCCCACAAATAGAGCTTTCTTTTGGTGGTATTTGATCACCTCTGGGATTTTTATTTTCTGCTAAACAAATAAAAAAATAATTTTTTTTTTCTTTCTGTTACAAAACGTTGTAAATAAGTAAGTTTTCTCCTTTACTGATGGGCACTGATGGGCACTGATAAAGCGGCACTGATGGGCACCGATGAGGTGGCACCAATGAGGTGGCACTGATGGGCACTGATGGGGCACTGATAGGCGGCACTGATAGGTGGCACCGATATGCAGCACTGATGGGTACACATTGGTGGCACGGATGGGCACTGATAGACGGCACGGATGGGCACTGATAGGTGGCAGAGATGGGCACTGATAGGTGGCACAGATAGGCATGGGTGGACACTGATAGGTGGCACTGATATACACTAAGAAATGGTACTGATGGATGCCAACAAGTGCCAAACAATAATGCCTGCCAATCAGTGATGCCCATTGTGGGCACTGATTGGCATCCATTGTGGGCACTGATTGGCATCCCTGGTGGTCTAGGGTGGCATACCTGGTGGTGACTATTGGTGGCATCCTTGGTGGTCCTGGTGGCGTCCCTGGTGGTCTAGTGTGGGCATCCTCGGGGGGGGGGGGGCTGCGCTGATAATTGATCAGCACAGACCCCCCTGTCAGAGGAGCAGCTGATCGCCTTTCCTCTACTCGCGTCTGACAGACGCGAGTGAGGAAAAGCCAATCAACGGCTCTTCCTATTTACATGATGATCAGCCATGATTAGACATGGCTGATCATGTGGTAAAGAGTCTCCGTCAGAGACTCTTTACGTAGATTGGAGTTGCGGTGTGTCAGACTGACACACCTCAACAATAATCGCCGTATTGCGCGCCCCCGGGGGCGCGCAGCGGCTTGATGACCTAACGACGTCATATACAAGAACATATTTGGGGGGCACACCCTACAATGCGTTTAAATTCAAGATGGTGCTGCTATAAGACCTACAAACAGTACAAAATATTTTACAGCGCACACATACAAGAATGACATTTCCTGCAAGGCTAGTTAAAAACACCTGAACATATTAAAAAAATACGGGGGTTTGGTCACACTTTATGGTCATATAGTGCTAAGCCCACTTACTGTGACAAAGTACCCCGAATTAGCGGGTCCTACTCTAGTTATAGAATGGTAGATCCTTTGTCTCAACCATGGGAGCTGAACTCCTCTATGTGGGAGAACTGAAGGGGATACATCCTATACACTGGTGACCACTAAATAAGAGGTAATGAGGTGGGGGGGGGGTGCTCCAGCCCAAAAAACCTGGTCAGGGTCTATTACAATATACAAGAACATATTCTTGTATGTGTGCACTGTAAAATATTTTGTAATGTTTGTATGTCTTCTAGCAGCACCATCTTGAATTTAAACGCATTGTAGGGTGTGCCCCCCAAATATGTTCTTGTATATTGTAATAGACTTTGACCAGGTTTTTTGGGCTGGAGCATCCCTCCTCATTACCTCTTATTTAGTGGTCACCAGTGCAAAGGATGTATCCCCTTCAGTTCTCCCACATAGAGGAGTTCAGCTCCCATGGTTGTGACAAAGGATCTTCCATTCTATTACTAGAGTAGGACCCACTAATTCGGGGTACTTTGTCACAGTAAGTGGGCTTAGCACTATATGACCATATAGTGTGACCAAACCCCCGTATTTTTTGAATATGTTCAGGTGTTTTTAACTAGCCTTGCAGGAAATGTCATTCTTGTATGTGTGTGTGCTGTAAAATATTTTGTACTGTTTGTAGGTCTTATAGCAGCACCATCTTGAATTTTAAACGCATTGTAGGGTGTGCCCCCCCAATATGTTCTTGTATATTGTAATAGACCCTGACCAGGTTTTTTGGGCCGGAGCACCCCTCCCCCTCTTCATTACCTCTTATTTAGTGGCCACCAGTGCATATTATGTATCCCCTTCAGTTCTCCCACATAGAGGAGTTCAGCTCCCATGGGTGAGACAAAGGATCTTCCATTCTATTACTAATGTAGGACCCACTAATTCAGGGTACTTTGTTGCAGTAAGTGGGCTTAGCACTATATGACCATATAGTGTGACCGAACCCCCGTATTTTTTGAATATGTTCAGGTGTTTTTAACTAGCCTTGCAGGAAATGTCATTCTTGTATGTGTGCTCTGTAAAATATTTTGTACTAACGACGTCATATGACGTCCAGATAGGATATTGAAACCACTTTGCCACCTTCATTTTGCTATATGGCGGGTGGAAAGTGGTTAAAAGCAAAACAGTGTGTTTTTGGTTCAATAGATTTCAATGGAGACGCAGCAGAAAAGCATGTAGTGTGTTTTTGCTGCATTTTTACAGCGGTTTTCCCAAGTTTCGCATTTTTTTAATCCACCCAACAAATTATCCAAAAAAAAGCATTAAAAATGCAAAACGCATCAAAAAACGTGCGAAGAATGCATCAAAACGCAAAATGCACCGCAAAAAGCCCTGCAGAAATGGATTAAAAGCAAACTGCATAAATGTGAATCGGGCCCAATGGAGAAGCTGCAGAAAAGCATGTAGTGCATTTTTTCCACGATTTGTGTTTTGTGGTTTTTTGATCCACCCAACACAAATTGGGCAAAAAAAGCATAAAAAATGCAAAACGCATAAAAAAAAGTAAAGAGAAAAAAAAAAAGAAAAAAAAGGAAGGGGGCAGGAGGAGGCCCCCTAAAAAAAGATGGTCCGCTCAAGAACAACCAATTATGAACCTAAACAAACTTTATTGTGTCATGATACTAAATAGAAACATAATCCACTAACCATGTGTATTTAAAAAATAGGGCAAAAACAGTCCTATTATGTGCTGGTGGCCACCACAGACATTACACATACATCATAAATTCATGCACTCACACTCATCAATTTTAAAGTCACTAAAGACCCGGGTCTATGCAATTTCCATGGAATTCCAGAGCCAGAATGGCTACATGAATAGTAGACTTTTGGTCCTTCTTAGATAAAGTGCAAGTGCTAATGAAAAACAAGGATCCCTTCAGATGTGAGCCAGTAGCTAGTTAGACATATGTATGTGTCATCCGACGAGGAAAAAGGCAAGAGCGTCCTGGTTATATGGTGAACAGTTGCAACTTCAAAAGGGGAAGGGGGGGGGGGGAGCAGCAAACTCACATGAAGGGCATTGAAGGTAGGTGGAAAATGGCCATTAGTAAAGTGCCTCGTATATGTAAAGGTACATTTTAGCTCACCGTCTGGCGTCTTCAATTTGCCTAATTCACTGGTTATGAAACGTCAATACGTTTGAACCCTGCGACTCACCTTACATCTTGCCGGAGGATACCCGGAAGTAACCGCTCATGTCCACAACAAGCCAACACGCCGCATGAACGTATCCTCAACTCATATGAACGCGGCCATCAGCAACTCTTTCGGGCTCTATCTCCTCTTCATTGAAGACGCCAGACGGTGAGCTAAAATGTACCTTTACATATACGAGGCACTTTACTAATGGCCATTTTCCACCTACCTTCAATGCCCTTCATGTGAGTTTGCTGCTCCCCCCCCTTCCCCTTTTGAAGTTGCAACTGTTCACCATATAACCAGGACGCTCTTGCCTTTTTCCTCGTCGGATGACACATACATATGTCTAACTAGCTACTGGCTCACATCTGAAGGGATCCTTGTTTTTCATTAGCACTTGCACTTTATCTAAGAAGGACCAAAAGTCTACTATTCATGTAGCCATTCTGGCTCTGGAATTCCATGGAAATTGCATAGACCCGGGTCTTTAGTGACTTTAAAATTGATGAGTGTGAGTGCATGAATTTATGATGTATGTGTAATGTCTGTGGTGGCCACCAGCACATAATAGGACTGTTTTTGCCCTATTTTTTAAATACACATGGTTAGTGGATTATGTTTCTATTTAGTATCATGACACAATAAAGTTTGTTTAGGTTCATAATTGGTTGTTCTTGAGCGGACCATCTTTTTTTTTTTTTTAGGGGGCCTCCTCCTGCCCCCTTCCTTTTTTCTCTTTACATATGCTCTTATGGTCCATTGAACAACTACTTGATAGCTAGTTAGCCACACACCATTGAGTTAATTAACCAATGATATGGGTGACGCTAGGGGTACAACAGTTTGATAAAATTACTTCAGTGGGTGGGAAATCCCTTCCCCCTATCCGTCACCCCAGAACCTATTGCTGGATGATTTAAGGTGTCCTCCCCCCCTTTTTTCTTTATATGCATAAAAAAAAGTGCAAACAATGCGCAAAAAATGCATGTGAAAAAATGCAAAATGCACTGAAAAAAGCATTGCAGAAAGGGATCAAAAGCAAACTGCATAGGTGTGAACCAAGCCTAACAAGCTTTGGAACTCATGGCTCTCCATCCCTGGGCTAGCCCCCTTTTCTCTTGGTATTCAAAATCTACTTCAATGTCCATAAGTTTTTCCTTCTATAAACGGGTAAAATAGGCCGGGTTTCTTACCTGTGTAGGCTATTCCCTGTGGTAAACATTTGATGATTGGCTAGCTACCTGCTGACTCTGATCTACATGCTCTCTAGCAGTGACCAACAGTTGATTTAGGTTGCAGTGCTTTTTGATTTGAGATCTTTACTTCAAAATATTTCATATATTGACTAGTGTTTTATTTCTTTCGTGTACCTGTATAAGCATGAAGATGCTTTGACACTGTGGGGGAGATTTACCAAAACTGAAGTGTGCACAATCTGGTGAAGCTCTGCATGGAAACCATCAGCTTCCAGGTTTTTGTATCAAAGCTTAACTGGACAAGCTGCAGTTAGAAGCTGATTGGCTGCCATGCACCAAATACTGAGTGCTCCGGTTTTAGTAAATCTTCCTCACAGTGCAGAACTTTTTTTTTTTCTTTGTAAATGGATTAACTGCTAGGTTTTAATAATGTCTTTCAA
This sequence comes from Lithobates septentrionalis, assembly GCA_037952835.1. Lineage (NCBI taxonomy): Eukaryota > Metazoa > Chordata > Amphibia > Anura > Ranidae > Lithobates > Lithobates septentrionalis. The sequence continues at coordinate 1,267,803 of JBBDGP010001075.1, read as the reverse complement.
TGCTTTCTACATTTACTATGTGAAGGTCAAGTATGTGTTAATGGAATGTATGTGGTGTTTTTTTTATAAAATAATAAAACTCAATAAAAAGGCACGTATGAAAAAAATTACAAGGCGTGTAGTAGTTATACATGTTATCTTTGCCTTTTAGATTTTTCCTTTGTTAGATGGTTTTTTTACTTCACCTAGAGAATTGTTTAATCTCTATTAACCTAATCTATTAACCACTTCAGCTTCAGGTTTATCCCCCTTCATGACCAGGCCATTACTTTACTTTAAAGTTACTTTAACTGACAACTGCGCGGCCATGCAATTCTGTACCCAAATAAAATGTATGTTCTTTTTTTTCCCCACACATAGAGCTTTCTTTTGGTGGCATTTGATCACCTCTGCGGTTGGTTTTTTACTTTCTGTTATTAAACACATCCAATAAAAAATTTAAAAAAATTAAAATTTAAAATTTTTTTTTAAAAAAATCAAATTTCTTCATCAATTTAAGTGACACCAATACAGTGATCAGTGCTAAAAAATATGCACTGTAACTGTATTAATGACACTGACAGGGAAGGGGTTGATATCATGGGCTATCAAAGGGTTAAATGTGTTCCTAAGGAGTGCTTGCTAACTATAGGGGAGGTGTTTTTACTTTGGGAAGGCAGAGATCCGTGTTCCTGCTTAGCAGAAACACAGTATCACTACCTTCCCTACTGACAGAATGGCGATCTGCCTTGTTTACATAGGCAGACCGCAGTTCTGCTTCCCTTGGGAACAATCGGTGGGTCCCGGAGGACAACGAGTACACTGATTGGCTCCCACTGTGTCCAGTCACAGTGGGAGCGGGTCGCCGCCGGCGCATGTGCACGCCCCAGACCCAGAAGTGCAAAATCAGTTACCTGTGCGTGATTTTGCACAGGAGAGCCGTATATGTACTGTATGCGGACAGCAAACAGTTAAAATGTTTCTTATGGCAGAAAGTTTTCTTGCATGCTTCATACTATGCATTAAGGTAAAAAAAACTTTCTGCATGCAGCTCCCCCCATCTCCCCCTTATACTCACCTGAGGCTGGGGCACAGAGCGGGGCTCGGGAGCAAGCACGCATGAGTGCCCCTATAGCAAGCGGGAGCACTCGGCATGGGAACCCCAGAAAATTAGAATTTGGGCTGCACTGAGGAAAATGGTATGGCATGTTTGTTATTCTAAAAAAAATAAAAATGAAACATTTACAATCACTTTAAAATTCTTAATAGTAGAAGAAGGTTCCGGTTGTGCAAGGCATGCCTTAAATGTAATTGTTTTGAGGAACAGTTAAATCAGTGGGTTTAGTTCCGCTTTAAATTGATGGGTTTTGTTCCACTTTAAAGCACAGCCAGCCAATTAGAAAAGAACAAATGGGTCAGTTATGTGAAATTCAACATAGATACTGAATATACGATGGATTACATTTTCATTAAATATGCAAATGTCCCTAATAAAGTGATACAGCTATATTAACATGTAGCATTCATTTGATGAAACAATTTTGCTTTCCTAAGACATCACAATATTCCTATAACATTTGAACATATTCCCAGTCCTTTTCTGACATTTAGATTACATGTTCTATAAATCTCCCATTCAATTTCCTTCGGTCAACATGTACAGCTACAATTGTATTAGCCCATTATTACGCATCTTTCTGCTCGCCCTGGGGATCCTGCAGGTGGAACTAAGGCTTCTAAATATAGTACAGTTCTCAAAGGAAGGACCACAACGCGCTCTCTCCATGGGGGGGACCGCCTTCCACAGTAAAATTGTAACTTCATATAACTCCAATTAAATTTAAGCTCATTTTAATCACAGTAGCATATAATGTTTATATTTTGTTTTTATTTATTTTTTTATGAAATGATAGACAGTTTGTATTTCTGAGCTATCCCTGCTTTGCTGAATGTACTTAGTGTAGGAATGTCTGATTGAATCCATAGGATGTGTTACAGTGAGCTAGTGTACAAGAGCATCATTCATCAGCACTGGACAGCTCCTCCCAGAATGCAACTCCCACTAACAGCTCACTCCTGCCTCTCCTCCCAGCCTCTGCTTCCCTCTTTCATTATTGCTTTTCCCTAGTCCAGTACACACTGTACATGTCAGTACCAAATCCTTCTGCAGATGGGTGCTGATGACTTTTCTACTCTGTTTGCAGGCTGATCTATGAAGGAGCTAACACTCTCAACATCCCTTCACTCTGCGTCTTCTATTTTACCCATCGTATTGGAATTTTGCAGAGGTTGGACACCCTCCGCCTGTTGTGACTGAAGCCCTGGCTCTCTGAAGATGCTGGGCAAGGATTACATGCTTGCTATCATTATCGTTAATTATGACGGTAAGTTGATTCGATTATCCGGTCTGGAATGCCCTGTAGTCTCTTAAACACTATGCACAAGAAATGAGTTGCCTTACAACCATTATTAGTTAAAGATTTGCTGTATCTATGCAGACTTTCATGATGGCTTCCTGGAACATCAGGTGAGATTACATGTACACTATACAAACCCAGATGAAACATTGACTGTATCACTTATTGTTTCCAAAAAAAAAATAGTTATTTTTCAAATTACAAACCAATGGTGCGTATACTTCTGTATGACTACAGTTTATGAAATAGTTTACTGTGAGTTAGTGTATGTGTTTTCTCCTTAGTAAATAGACAGATTTAAACCTAAAACTTAATAAGAACTTTGAAAAATATTTTGATGTTAACCATGAAGATGCAGATTTTGATGTTTTTGCATTCAAATCTCAACTTCTTAAATCATAAGGACTGACAGCTATAAATGACAAGCATGTATATTAGATATACAGCAAAACAAAAGGTTTTATAAACCACCAAATTACTAAAAGTGTCAGTTCAACCTTTGTTAAAAAAAAAAAAAAAGTGTCAGTTAATGAAAAACTGATAGTTCAGCGAGGGGAGACTAGCAGGTTTGAACCTTCCCAGGCGCATTATACCTCTCAGAAAATCTGGTTCCACTTCCAACATTTATGCATGTAGAGGTCTCAGTTTTTTTATTAAAATTTTCAATAAATCTGTTTCATGCAAAATGTAGCAGGAGGAGTTAAACACTATGCTGAGAAGGGCTAAGGAAGAACTCCAACTGAGAGTCTTCTCCATTGCAGTCTGTAAGAGATGCAAGCATGCAGTGTATCATTCATCTCACCTAAGTCCACTCAAAACTGATATATCAGTAGACTGGCTCATCAAGATTATTCTACCTAAATTGTAATGCCACCTTTAGGAAAATTATTATTATAATTTATGATATCACATGCACCATAATTTGTTTGCAGGTTATTAAAAACCGTATTGTGCCCAACGAGGAATGCTCAGGTTTAACGTGACACTAAACTCTTATTTGAAAAAAAAAAATATATATATATATATATACCTTCTATTGCTCTCAGCCTTCTCTAAATCTACAATTTGTTTTGTTTATTGCTATGATCCGGCTTCCTGTTAGAAGGTGGCAACATTCGTTCTCCATGGTCCCACTGTATGTAGGAAAACATAGCTACCCTCTCTTGCTTACTCTTGGCACTATGGACTTTGAACTATGGGATGTACAGTGTGCATAGAGCAAAACATATAACTGCAACCAATGTGCATTACTTGTTCCAAACATATGGAAGTGAGGGGGGAAGGAGAGGTTCAAGAGTTCATGGAAGACATTACAAGGAGGCAGAAAAACACAGTAAGGAATGACTTCATGAAAAATAGATTACAGGGCCACGAAATATTGGATGTGTATGGATTATTTTTGGAGAATAAGAAGGTTATTTAGTGTCACTTTAACTTGTTGCCAGGGTAGTCTAATGCTGTCTAATGTTACCTACAGTTAACTCTGGAATGTTCACAATCCAGTCCATTTATAGTTCCTACTTGGTAAAAGTAAAATGGAGATAGATCCCATTAAACACAGTGGATTTTCTTAAAAAAAATAAACAAATATTAAATCTAAGGCAGAAAGGGTAATACCTTGGGTTATAATAGCCAAGGTTATCTAACAGAATCGTCATTGTGATGAGGCAACTCCATTAAAAATGGTGTTGGTTTTGCTGCATGTAGGGTCTTGCCAACACAAGTTATGAACGGCTGAGGATCGTGGGCAATGACATTTACTGGAGGTGGACCCCTTCAATGATGTCAGTGCAATGTCAGCAGCATTATTGGCATCAAGCCACCTTTCAGTGGCTGAGAGCAGTAACCAATGTTGTAAACAGAAATATTTGTATGTGCATGTTTATGTTTAAAATTGTATGTGTACATAATTACCGTATATCTTTATTTCTCCTGAAATGTATTTTATAGTAGTGCCATGAGCATATTTCTTTTTTTTATACATCACTATAAAGTCAGAGCCATAAAAATACATTTCATTTCTTTTGCATTTAAAGTGGTTTCATTTTGCCTGTTTGTGTTTCTGCAGAAGTATGATGAAATCCATCTTTTAAATAGTCTTCACTCATTTATACATAATCAAAATTCAGTTTAAACATGTTTTGCTTCAAATATATTTGCCATTTTAACCACTTCAGCCCCGGAAGATTTGGGTGCTCAGTGACCAGGCCATTTTTTGTGATACGGCACTGCGTCGCTTTAACTGACAATTGCGCGGTTGTGCGACACTGTACCCAAACAAAATTGACGTCCTTTTTTTCCCACAAATGGAGTTTTGGGGGGGGGCACACTTTTTTTTACTCATTTTTTACCACCAATCTACAGCCAATTTGTTCGCCTAACACTATTAGCAAGTTTGTGGCTTACTACCAGGTTTATACCAGCCCAAGCATCCTCCAAAAAAAACAGGATTCTTCTCATGAAGACCCCTGGCTAAAGCCTAATGTAATGTGTGGTTTGGCCCATCAGTGTAAAATACCAGTGTTTTTGGGCACCCGAAAAGCATAGTTGCAGCATTCATATCAATATCTATGACAGGTTGAAATATGCAGCAGGTTGATGCTTGCATTTACACTCCTATGCTTTTCAGGGACACATGCCCCAAACCCAGGAATTCTGCTCCTGGGACATATGTTCCTGAATGCATCTGGTCCCTCAGTACAGCATCAGACTGCTGTATATGTTAGCCTGTCACAGGTTTTGGCAGGCTGCTGACTATGGAGCTGGATGCTGCACCCTGTGCCTTCTGGGCTCCTAAAAATCTTGTAAATTCACACTGATGGGCCAAACTGCCTGAGTGCACGTACCCTAAGGATGAAAGGTGCTGGTACTAGGCAAAAATGCATTTATGATGAATGGTAAATAAAACACTTAGAGGTATATTTATTATTGTTTTACTTAAGATTTGCATGCTTTTTTTAACTAAGATTTTGTTGGAAAACTGTGTAAATCCCTAGTGGCAGTTGTGTGGATATTGCGAAAACATTGATAAATAGACCTTTTTACATTTTTTGCTTAATAGTGAATCTCTAGTTTAGTGTCTACATCTATGAATTAATAAGTCCCTACTGGCTTTTTTGTAATATTGGAGAGGCTTTAAAAAGAACTTGGAAGATGGTGGGGTACTTAAAAATAAATTTGTATTTGTGATTTAGTTTAGTTCTGTGAGTCATTTATTATGCAAATTAGCAACAAAGTTAAATGCAAATCAGGCTTCTTCTAACATAATAAAATATTTGTGGCAGTTTATTGTTTTTTTGTGACCACCTGCACCTAAAACCCTAGACAGCAAGTTGAAGTAATTAGTTTGCCAAATGTCCACCCCTGGAATATGGACAGTGGACAAGGCTAGAATATGAATTTCTGCCCAAAACAGAACCTGTTCTGTTTCACTTTCCTAAGTAAAATGTCTGGTTCCCCCCTGATGATTGAGTTGCGCCACTGCTGTGGCATTGTGCAGCTGAATCTGGACTGTGCAGGTGAAAAGCCTGGCATTTAAAGCGGGAGTCCACCTAAAGAAAAAAATATTAAAAGCCAGCAGCTACAAATACTGCAGCTGCTGACTTTTAATAAATGGACACTTACCTGTCCCAGGGTCCAGCGATGTCGGCAGCCGGCGCCGATCACTCGCTCGACTCTTGGCAGCGATGTGCTCGACTCTCAGCAGCGTTGAGGCTTCACTTCCCGGTTCCCTACTGCGCATGCGCGAGTCGCGCTGCACGTCGTAACTGGTCCCCGCTATCTCCTGGGACCTCTGTGTTTCCCAGGAGACAGCGCGGAGGGACGGGAAGAGGCGTAGACTCCTGTGGGAGTCTATGCCAGGAAGTGGGTGCAAATACCTGTCTAATGCCCCGTACACACGGTCGGACTTTCTGTCCTACTTGGTCCGGCAGGTGCGCCGGACTTTAAAACGGACGGACTTGCCCACACACGACCGGACTATTGCGGCGGGCTAAGTCCGCCCGTCTTTCCGACGGACTATAGCCGGACTTTCAGAATGAACGGACTTACCCACACATGGACAAGTCCGTTCATTTTGAACGTGACTCAGGTGTGACGGGACTAGAAAAGGATGTCAATCTTGCCGCTTTTATCGGCGAGATTGACACCTTGTGAGCCCCGTCGCGGTGCATGCCAGGCCCTTAGGTCTGGTATGGATTATAAAGGGAACCCCCTACGCCGAAAAAACGGCATGGGGTCCCCCCTAAAATCCATACCAGACTCCGATCCGAGCACGCAGCCTGGCCGGTCAGGAAAGGGGGTGGGGATGAGCGAGCGCCCCCCCCCTGAACCGTTCCAGGCCGCATGCCCTCAACATGGGGGGTGGGTGCCTTGGGAGGGGGGCGCCCTGCGGGCCCCCCCACCCCAAAGCACCTTGCCCCCATGTTGATGAGGACAAGGGCCTCTTCCCGACAACCCTGGCCGTTGGTTGTCAGGGTCTGCGGGCGGGGGGCTTATCGGAATCCGGGAGCCCCCTTTAATAAGAGGGCCCCCAGATCCCGGCCCCCCACCCTATGTGAATGAGTATGGGGTACATGGTACCCCCACCCATTCACCCAGGGAAAAAGTGTAAATAAAACACTACACAGGTTTTTAAAATATTTTATTAAACAGCTCCGGGGGGGGGGATCTTCTTCCGGCTTCGGGGGTCCCTCCGGTTCATCTTCTCCCGGCGTCCGGTTGGTTCTTCTCCGCTCTCTTCTCCCGGTGTTCCAGTTCTTCGGCCGGCTCCTCCACTGTCTTCAGGTAGCTCTCTTGCCAGCGGAGGTCCGGGCTTCTGGGCTTCTAGGCTTCTGGGCTTCTTGTCTTCTCTTCTCTTCTCCAGATGTTGACACGACGCTCTCTCCGGCTGGACTGCTCTCTGAGGGCTGCGTTGTGACTTATATAGGCGGAGACCCCGCCCCCTTTTGATGTCACAGTCCCTGGGTGTTACCAGAACAGCAAGTAAGGTGAAATCTCTCTAAAGCCACGTACACACGATCGGATTTTCCACAGACAAAGCGCCAGACTTTGGTCTGAAGGGTGTGTCGTGAACTTGTCTTGCATACAAATGGTACACAATTGTCGCCCAACAAACACGTAGTGACGTACTATGAGGAATTTCAGCTCTTGAGCACCACCCTTTGGGCACCTTCTGCTAATGTTGAGCATTGATTCTGAGCATGCGTGTTTGTACTTTGGACTTTTGTATGACGGGCTTGTGTACACACGATAGGAAAATCTGACAGCAGACGCTGTCCGCCGAAACATTACTAGCCTGCCATCCAACATTTGTTGGCGGAAAGTTGGCCAACAATTGTCTGATGGAGCGTACTAACGGTCGGATTTTAGGCAAACAGTCTGTCATCACACAATTCCCGGACGAAAATCCGATCGCGTGTACGAGGCTTTAAGCTCCTTTTTAGCACTAAAACCTAACAGGAGTTCTAATTCTTCCCCATGCCATCCAAAAATCCATTGGTGGTGTTCTAGTAACAAACCATACTGCTTGGTAAATGCAGTTACTGAAAATAAATCACTGCCTTGAATTTTCATATACTGAGAAACAAGCTGTCTGATTGACATATTGTTGGGTGGATTCAACATGTTTTGTTGATTTCTGAGCTGGACTAAAGCTGGCCATACATTATACAATTTTCTTATTCAATTTTCCTTACATTTATCTTCAACTATGTAATGTAAGGGCCTGCCTGATTGCATACAAGTTGAAAGTGTTTAGGTTTGACCTCATCTTATATGGCTCTGGTAAATCTAAGGAAAGCTGTACAAGAAAATTGTATAATGTATGGCCAGCCTTATGTTTGGCTCTGATCTCATATTGGCTACCTACCTGTCTCCGATGTATGGAAGATACTCCCTGAAGAGTAAGCAAAGTGTGGCAAGGCTTGATGATCAGCAGAGGATCACAGGCTTCAGTGATACACTTTGGCATTGTGTTTACTGGTCAAACTGCTTGTTGCATCAAATATGAGATGATTATTTTTTTACTTGCCGCATTTACTGAGCAGTATGGTTTTTGATGGGTACAGTGCCAAAAGTAATCCAAATGTATTTAGTGCAGTGTATACACATTGTTCTGTTTATTTATGGAAATACTTTACACTATAAAATATTTTATCAGGTATCTCACACTGCTTCTACACTTCTGTTTTAGTTATAATATACAGAGGACAATGTGTGCTCTCTGATGTCCTGTCGTCTGTCCTCTGCATTACACTGTAGAGAACGCTAGTGACTAGGAGGCAAGAACTGTCACGTGATTAACAACAGGTTTTTTTTTCCTTCTCCTCCAGGTACACTTGTTTTTCCTCCCATTAATTAGAATGAATGAAGCTTTGATTGCTTCAGGCTGGGTTCACACCATTGCGAATTGGATGCGGTCTGCCCGCATCCAATTCGCAATAGCAGGAGATTTTGACCGGCTCTCTATGGAGCCAGTTCACATATCTCTGCTGCGGCTCCAGTGCAAATTTGCACAGGGGCCCTGTGCGTCTTTTGGTCCGTTTCAGGTCCGAATTCAGACAAAAATTTGGGCTGAAATTGGACCTGAAATGGTGAACGGGGATGCACAGGACCCCTGCTGGGAGCCGCATCGGTATTAGGTGTGAACCCAGCCTCAGAGTCCCAAAGCAAATTAAGCATAATACACATTTATGAAGCACACAGCAGTGGTATAAAAAAAAATGCTGCTTTATAAATGCTACCCCCTTGTTTCACCTTTGGCCATTTGGGATGTAGGAGAGTCTATAAAGGAACTGTCAGAGAAAAGGCTTGATTGCTTCAGAATGTATAGTCACAAAACATTGTGTGTTCTAAACTTTGATCTGGTGTAACGGTTTTTATGTAAAACAGTCAAAATGATCATTGTTAGTAGCTCTGCAGCATACTTTTTCTAGGAAGAAGCAGGCTTGGAAAACTTGTATGCTAGCCACAAATGTATTCCTATTGCTAAATTAGCTTAACTTAAATCCAGTCAAGATCTTTGTGCGCATAGAGGGCCAGTTCACACCACATGCAATCCAGTGCGCTTTTTTCTGCATCAAAAACACATGGAGAGTAGGTTATATGGTTTCCAATGGCATAGTTCACACCAGTACAGTCACTTCCAGGGCTTTCCAGTTCCAGAAAAAAATAGAACATGCTGCATTTTTCCTGCACTGGACTGTACTGGAATTCAGTAAAACACATCAAAAACACATCGGAATACACTGGAACGCATAAAAAAATGCATCAAAAACACAACGGACCCTAGTACAATGAAAAAAAAACAGGAAAAAAGCATCTTGAATGCATCCAGAAATGCATCAAAAATGCACTGGAACGTGCCAAAGACTTGTTAACAACAAGCATGCAAAACACATCTGGAATAGATCTGTAGTGTTTTTGTGGTGTGAGCCAGCCCTGAGATAATTTTTTTAAATGGTCTCATATACTTTCTGTGTATTAACTTACATCTCTAATAAAGTAATTAAAGAGAAATTAACCTTGTGGACATTTCTACTCCATTACATCAAAACTAGATTTTGATTGGAATTTATATCAAAGAATTTTGTCCCTTACCTTGCACACTGCTTAGGTGAGAATTTGTATTGCTTGGTACCGATATTGTCAAACAACAGTAAATGTATAATAGGTGTATTTGTGCTAACTTACTAAATGTGTTATAATAGTCTGGAACGTTAGCAAATAATATATCGAACCTAAAACAGATATGTATGATATATAGATTTTTTAGAAAACAATTTCAAACAATTGGTGGATGCCTGCTAAGTACCCCTGGTTTAGCATTTGTTAAGCACTAATTCATTAGGCACTAAAATCCACATACTGTAATAATCTAAGCAACTATAAACATCCGCAGTGCAATAGTGGGATTTCTTTCCCTAATAAAGAAGGTAGTGAGAACAGTAATGAGATAATAAAATTCAAACTTTCTGATTGTTCAAACAAGTGACTGTGCCATACATAATACAAGGGGGAAAACACTGTATATACAGTACTTCAGGACAAAGCTGTATAGAATTGGGGACACTTAACATACATAGGCACTGCAACTGTCCATTAGTATTCTTAGAAAGATTTGTAATTTTTATTTTAGCCAAATCTAGTATGTTCATTAGAATTTGTGCTGAACAGTTACTGCAAAATATTGAAGCAATGCCAATACGGCAAGTTGCTTGCTACATTTGAAATGATTTCTTTTAGCTTTGTTTTCTGACTGAACACAATAGAATTGCATTAATGGCCATATGCATTACTCAATGCAGTGATTGGAAATGCATTCAAGGAAAACAAACATTAAAATGGGAGTTTAAATATAGAGAGCATACAGTATATACCACAGTATATGCTCAGTTTAAAGACGGCTGTGGTGCTTTCTGTGTGAATACATTTCAAGTGTTAAAAGCATGGAAAATTGCAGAGATGCAAACAGTAATTAAAGTGGGGGCTCTGTGTACTGAGGGAGAGGGGGAGCCTCATGTACTGGGGGGAGAGGGAGGAAATAGTAAGGGGAACTCTGTGTTCTGGGGGGGACAGGGAGTAGGGGGGAGATCTGTACTGGGGGAGAGGGAGGAGGGGGAGCTCTGTGTACTGAAGGGAGGGGGAGGAGGGGAAAGTTCTGTGTACTGAGGAGAGGAGGAGATGCTCTGTACTAAAGGGGGGGGTGCTTTTTAGGGAGTGTCCTTGGGGTGGAGGAGAAGCTTTGTAGTGCCGTTTCTTCAAGTGATGCCACTGATGTAGGGACACTTTTCCTTCCGGTAACACCACGACTCATGGACATTTTTTCCCCATTCATCTTTCAGGACAGCACCATAGAGAGACACCGGCTCCTCCCCTCTTAGGAAACACCGCCTTCCAATTCAATATTTAAATCTCATCTTCCCAACGGCCCCTCAGTTCAGGTGTTTCCTCCGGTGGGGAGACACTGCTTGGGAACCAAGGCGGATCAGTCAGGGAGACTGAAGCCAAACAATCTGTCTGTGGAAGAGGGGGAGTCGGGTCTCTCTAGCTCTTCCCTCTATTATTTTTTATTCAGTCAGGTAAAGGCTGGGGAAGCCTTACTTGCCTGTTTTTAAACTGAATTAGCGCGCCTCAGCCTCTCTTGGAGAAAGAGACAGCTAAGGGGGTCTGTATTTCTTCTGCCTAGGGGGGCGCTGTGGGAAGTGCCTGAGTCTCTCCTGCTTGCTCAAGCAGCCAGCGTCTGAAGCTCTATGGCCGGGTCGGATGACGGGTGACGTCAGTTCCGGCGAGGGCGGGCACTTCCGACGATTCCGCGTCTTCCGGTTCCGGACGCGGAGAAAGAAAACGGACCGAGCGTTCGGCTGGTGCGACCCTCTTGCCTTGCTGTAGAGTCAGCTATCGGGGGAAACGATCGACCACCATCCTCAGCGGACATGTCGGAGACAGAGGTCTCTAGAACTGCTCCAGGAGACAGTAGCACCAGCCATGCTAAGGTAAGTGGAACCCTGGGGTGGTGTTCCCTTACCTAAATCCCGATAGCTTCACGGGTGTTCTCCCCTCACTGGTGGTCGGGGGGAAGGGGAGTGTGTCTGGGACCCTGGTGGTGGTTGGTCCTGGGGGGGGCACTCCTGGTGGACCTCTGTAGAAGCACTGGTGGGATTGGGCATTTATGGCGACTCTCTCTCTCTCTCTTTCTTTTTCAGAAAGCCACAGAGAAAAGCAAGTCGCCTCATGGTTCAAAGAAAAAATGCCCCTCTTGTAGAGCTAGTATGGGGGAATCCTGGTCCAAGGCACTTTGCAAGGAGTGCATTGATGGATTGGTCAGGGAACAGGCAGCAGAACAGGGTACAGAGCTTGCTGCATCCGTCAAGGAGCTTTCTAGCACCTTTCAGTCCTTTAAAGCACTCTTTTCCAGCTTCCAGTTGCCGCAAGCCCAAAGCAGTCCTTTACCAGTGCAGCAGAGTGTTACACCTAGCCCAGTGGATACTCCCTCTGTTAGTGGAGAGAGACCAGGGGGCTCCAGAGTGGATATTGAGGAGGAGCCAGATAGCACCGCTTCAGATTCTCAAAGGGAATCGGATGTGGAGGAGGTGGATGGGGAATCCACAAAAACCTCTCGCTATAAGCTTTCCCTGGATGAAGTGGAGGAGCTCTTGGGAGCTATTCACACCACTTTGGGTATTCAGGAAGAAAAGAAGGTGTTATCGCTCCATGACCAAATGTATAAAGGTCTTTGGGAACAAAAAAGGAAGGATTTCCCAGTCCATGATGTATTGGTTGAGGCCATAAAGAATGAATGGAAAGATCCTGAGAGAGAACCTTTCTTTTCAAGGGCTTTAAAGCGAAGGTTTCCTTTTTCAGAAGGGGAGTCTCTAGTCTGGAATAAGACCCCTAGGCTGGATGCTGCTTTTTCTCAGGTTTCCAGGCAAACAGATCTGGCCTTCGAGGACATGGGGGTTCTTGTAGACCCCATGGACAGAAGGATGGACTCTCTCTTAAAAAAGTCCTGGGATTCATCACAGGGAAACCTTAAGCCTGCCATGGCGGTCACAGTAGTGGCCCGCAATATGGAATATTGGCTTACGCAGATAAAAGCGCATATTGAGGCAGGAACGCCAAAAGAGACTATTTTGGCTTCCTTCCCCATGCTACTTAAGGGTGTAGCGTATATTGCGGACGCTTCCGCCGAATCAGTGCGCATGTCCGCAAGGTCTTCAGCCCTCACTAATTCGGCTCGAAGGGCTCTATGGCTTAAGACGTGGCAAGGAGACAGCGCGTCTAAAGTTAAACTCTGTGGAATTCCCCTCACAGGAGATCTCTTGTTTGGCCCAGGTTTAGAGACCGTTTTAGACCGGACGGCCGATAAGAAAAAGGCCTTTCCCATTAAAAAGAAATTTGGGGAGCAGGCTAAAAGAAAGTTTCGCCCTCAAAGAAAATTTGAAGCCCCAAAAGGAGAGCGGCAGAAAAAAGCTTGGGGGCAGAAGGGCAAGGGGCGGGGAGGTGCAATTGTTCGCCCTCCTGAACAGCCCAAGAAGACCCAATGAGGGGGTAACCACGGTGGGAGGAAGATTGGGGGCCTTCCTCCCACAATGGGAGATGATCACCTCCAACCAGTTTGTGTTAGGGATCATAAGAAGAGGTTACCAGCTAGAGTTCTCAGAACCCCCTCAGCACAGACTTCTGGTCACCGAGCTGCCAAAGTGTGCAGAGAAAGCGTCAGCTCTTCTATCCTCCCTACAGGAGTTAGAGGAACAAGAGGTGATAGTGAGGGTGCCTGTAGAGGAGACAGGCAGAGGCTTTTACTCCCACATTTTTGTGGTCCGCAAGCCGTCGGGAAAATTCAGACTTATCATGAATCTGAAGCCTCTGAATGTCTCAATCACCTACAGGAAATTCCGGATGGATTCTATCTATTCGGTGAAAGCGCTTCTTCCCCCAAATTGCTTCATGGCGTCAATAGACTTAAAGGACGCTTATCTGCACATTCCAGTCGCAGAAAGTTACCAGAGGTTTCTCAGACTGGCGGTGAAAACTGGGGAAGGAACGTTTCATCTACAGTTCAAAGCACTCCCCTTTGGACTATCCTCTTCCCCCCGCATCTTCACCAAAGTGATGGTGGAGGTCCTGGCTTTCTTGCGGCTCAGAGGCATCTCTGTAGTCGCGTACCTGGACGACCTGCTCCTGTTTGCTCCTTCCCCGGAGCAGTTGTACCAGGATCTTCAGGTAGCAAGAGACAGCTTAGAAAACCTGGGATGGCTCTTGAACCTGGAAAAATCCAGTTTGGTTCCGGCCCAAAAGGTCACCTTCCTGGGCTATGTACTGGATTCGACAAAACAAAAAGTGTTCCTTCCAGCAGAAAAAATCCAGAAGGTGGACAGAGCAATATTACTGCTCCAGGGCAGCAGTCAGATCTCAGTAAGGAAAGCAATGTCAGCGCTGGGCTTACTGACTTCCACGCTTCCGGCAGTTCAGTGGGCAGGGCTGCACTTTCGCCCCCTACAGCTGTTTATTCTAAATGTCTGGGACCACAGTCCAGCATCTCTGGACTCCCTTATATCTGTGCCAAGTCAGGTCAAAAGGTCCCTCTGGTGGTGGAGGAAAGGGTCCAATCTCTCACAGGGTCTGGAGTGGGTTCTTCCAGTGTCCAGAACAGTTACGACCGATGCAAGCGGCACAGGGTGGGGAGCACACCTAGATTCCAAGATGATACAAGGCACCTGGAAAAAAGAAGACGCAAAGAAGTCCTCGAACTGGAGGGAACTGAGAGCAATAGAGTTGGCTCTCAGAGCTTTTCAGAAAGAACTCCTGGGACAGCATGTGAGGGTCCGTTCGGACAACTCATCAGCAGTGGCCTACATCAACAGGCAAGGGGGAACCAGGAGCAAATCCTTGTGGGGTCTGGCAGAATCCATCCTCAGGTGGGCCGAAGGGAGCATTCTCTCTCTTTCTGCAATACATCTGAAGGGGGAGCAGAACCAAGTGGCAGACTTTCTGAGCAGAAAAATGCTGAAGGAAGGCGACTGGGTCTTGAATCAGGACATCTTCGAGATGATTACTCGGAAGTGGGGGGTTCCCTCTGTGGATCTCTTCGCCTCAAAGGCAAATACAAAAGCTCGTCTGTTCTTTTCCCTAAACAGATGGGACGGAGCAGCCGGGGTGGATGCACTAGCTCAGAGCTGGCGTTTCTCAAGGTGTTATGCCTTCCCCCCTCCCGTAATGATTCCAGCAGTTCTGAGAAAATTTCGGTCAGAAGACACAACCCTCATTCTGATAGCACCACACTGGCCAAGGAGGCCGTGGTTCTCTCTCTTGAAGAGTCTGACAGTGGAACCTCCCTGGATTCTACCTATCCAGGAGGATCTTCTCTCTCAAGGCCCAATCTGTTGCCCTCAGGTGGAGCGATGGAACCTCGCAGCGTGGCTACTGAGGAAGAATTGCTGAAGGGCAAAGGTTTCTCGGATCGGCTAGTAACAACTCTCCTAAATTGCAGGAAAAGAGAGACGCAAGCCATTTACCTAAAGGTGTGGAAACGCTTTAACAGTTGGTGCACAGAAAGCTCCTTCGATGTACGAAGTTCTGTAGCAGTATTAGAGTTTCTGCAGGCAGGAGCGGACAAAGGATTAGCCCTTAGCACCTTGAAAGGACAGGTATCGGCACTAAGCGTTTTCCTGGAAAAGCCACTAGCTATAGATCCTTGGATAGCTAGGTTTTTTAGAGCTTTAGGCAGACAGAGGCCTGTTAAAAGTTCCCCATTCCCAGTGTGGGATCTTTCCTTAGTTTTACAGTCTCTTACAGGGGATCCTTTTGAGCCATTGGAATCCTGTACCTTGAAGTTGATCACCCTCAAAACAGTGTTTTTGGTGGCGATCACCACAGCAAGGAGAGTAAGTGAACTTGAAGCCCTTTCTATTAGGGCGCCTTTTTTTCAGGTTTTTCCGGACCGTTTGATTTTTAAAACGGATCCGGCCTTTTTGCCAAAAGTGGCCTCGAGTTTTCATAGGGGCCAAGAAATTATTTTACCTACCTTCTGTTCGAATCCTGTGAGGGAACAGGAGCATATTTTTCACAAACTGGACGTTAGAAGGTGCGTCCTTCAGTACTTAGTACGAAACAGTTTAGGAAATCCGATTCTTTTTTTGTATTATTTTCAGGGGCTAGGAAAGGGTTCAAAGCCTCTAAACGATCAATAGCCAGATGGTTAAGGTTGGCCATTAGCCAGGCATATGTAGTCGGGGGTTTGGAGCCCCCGGAGGGTATTAAAGCACATTCCACCAGGGCAGTGGCAACTTCTCAAGCAGAGTGGGCTGGTGCTTCTCCGGAGCAGATCTGTAGAGCAGCAACGTGGTCCAGTTTTTCCACGTTTGTGAAGCATTACAGATTGGACCTGCTGTCAGCCAAAGACCAAGCCTTTGGGCGTAAGGTGCTGCAGGCAGTAGTCCCTCCCTAAGGTAAGGTGCTCGCTTATCCTCTCTATGGTGCTGTCCTGAAAGATGAATGGGGAAAAACGGAGTTACTTACCGGTAACATCCTTTTCCAGGAATCTTTCAGGACAGCACTAGTACCCACCCAGGTTATTGATCATCTATGAGAACTCATCGCATGAGAACGTCAGGTAAGATAAAGATTTGTATGACGTATTCTTGTGTCTCCCCAGCTGGCTGGAGGAACTCGTGAAGAACTGAGGGGCCGTTGGGAAGATGAGATTTAAATATTGAATTGGAAGGCGGTGTTTCCTAAGAGGGGAGGAGCCGGTGTCTCTCTATGGTGCTGTCCTGAAAGATTCCTGGAAAAGGATGTTACCGGTAAGTAACTCCGTTTTTCCTTCTGGTGACACAACCAACTCAGGAACATTTTTTTCTTCCAGTAATACTACTGATGCAGAGACTTTTTTTGTAATTTCAGTAACACCACCAACTCAGGGACATTTTTTTTCTTCCAGTGACTCTGTCTAAGGGACATGTTTTCATGTCAGTGATTAAGCTGACGGAAGTTTTTTCTGCTGCCACTACTTATTTGTTTACCACAATCATTACAAACATTTTCGCCCTTGCCATTATTGGCCCGTCCCCTTCTCCATCCAAATGGGGGTGCAGGTCAAGGGGATGTTGGGGGGGCACAGTTTCCCATCTTCACCCTGGGAACTGGTTGACCTTGTTTCGGCACTGCCTGTTTGCCCTTAGTAAATCAATCGTAGTGCTGAGAAATGAAGAAGAAAGAAATGAAAACCCCTTCTACATAACAGTGTTTCTCTCACAATTTTCATATGTGTGTAAAAAAATAAAATGAATAACAATAAAAAAAAATTATATATATAGTATACTGTTTGTATATGTATATATATATTTAACATGTATATATTTTAAACTTTGCTTTGTGATGCTTTTTGTAAAATGAGTTTCAGCATTTTCCTGTGTTCTTTTGCTAAGTATATATTAGGTTTCACTTATGATACAGCAGAAAAATGCATAGGCACAGCACAGTCATTTTGCTGAAATGTATTATGAAAGAACAAGTATACAATTATTAAATTAATATTTTAGATCATGGCTGTGAAGTTCTAATCGAAGAGAACACTTGTACTGTGCAAGGCCATAAGGACCATTAATCTTCGCTGCCACATGTTGGCTCTATGTTCAGCTGCCTCTAATATATTTTCCAATTAACAGGCGTCTCTATCTCTTCATTGTAAGTAGAATAACAAGTAAATTAAAGCAAGTGCTTTTGCTTGGGTGAATTAAGAGGTGGCTAGTTGTGTTGGACATCTTCTAGATCTCCAGGCAAAACATAACATTCTGTAATAAATGGGCAAAGTGAAAAACTACTTTCAAGTACTATAGGTCTATCAGGGATCATCTTTCCATCTTTTTCTGTCCATAACATGAAACTGTATGTAATTTCCCTTTTGTTTTATGACCTGGCTGGAGTTCTCTGTTATTCTAACCAAAACCGAATTTTTGTCAGTTCAACTGTGCACACATATTAAATAGAAGTTGGGTGTGCAATCACAATCTATCTAGCTGGTAATCTTCATTCAAATAATAGCACATAGACACAAGCTTGCATGTCCTACCTGTGTGCATGTCTATGTGCAGACACTACTAATTGAGGATTAAAAGCTCATAGTTTCACATCCCCAATGATTTGTTGAACAGGGTATTTGCTGAGTTTTGAGGGTACCCCTAGACTGGAACATTATTTTTGTTAATAATATTTAAACATTGTATTTGTGTTTGTAGGACCTTTTGGCCCTGTTGAAACTTTCCCCTAATTTTAGCCTGTGATCATAAATATGAGATGAAATACTAACGATGATCACACCATGTACATTAAGCTGCATTGATCTGCATTGATGAATGCAGGCCTAACGCAGGGACACATACCAAGGTGTTACTTTTGACTTCAAATAAAGTAAGAAAAAGGGAAACAATGTGATGCATTATTACAATGCATTGCAGCGCGGGTGCACAACACACACTAGGATGCATTATGCACACCATAATGCATGCTCACTTGTTTGGATCCCAACTGATACCTGTGCTGAGGATTTCTGACCTCTTCCTCTGAAAATACTAGTTGTCTGGCTATTGTGCAGTTCCAGTGTCTTTAGGACATAGTCACTGGGCCAGAACAAGCATGTAGATTAAAGTTGATTATACACTATACAGTCTGGCTGTATATTCACCTTTTTGTTCTACTTTTAACTATGTAGTGCAAGGGCTTGCCTGATTTTATACTAATGGAATGATCACCAGTTTTGCATGGAGATGGGCTTTAAAGCTGGGCAGATTTCTCTGCATCCAATTCGCATGACAGGAGAGTTTGACTGGCTCACACAACTCCGGGGCGGCCGCGGAGCCAAGGGGTTCCGTGTGTCTTTGGCTCAGTTTCAGGTCCAAATTCAGGCAAAAATTTGGGCCTAATTCATCCCTGAGAACAGAGAAGCTTTCCTGTTAAAAACTGACCACACTAAGCAGCAGAGCACAGCGTGGTCAGTTCTCTAGCTATGCTGGCAACTCAGTGTGCTCCCCTCCAATGATCAGACTTGTCCTGACATGCCCCACTGCGTGACTATTTACTGAGAAGCTCAGTGTGCTGCTGCTTCTCCTCCCCCCAGCACTTATGCAGCTGAGATCATAGGGAATGCGATCACTTATAAGAGAAAAAAAAGGTATTTATAAAGTTTTTTTATATCTGTACAAAAATGTTTTGCATTTCATTGCTTTTTCAAACTGAATGGGTTGTTTTACAAAGTAAACGTTTACAATCACTTTAAGCCATTAAGCCAGACTGGGGGCAGGAGACTTGATAATGACCACATATACAATAAAATATGGCAACTTTACAGCCATAACTATCCTGTCCTAATGCCGCGTACACACGGTCGGACTCTTCGTCTACAAAAGTCCAACGGACGCTGACGAACTAAAGCTGGCTGGTAATCCGATCGTGTGTGGGCTTCTCCGGACTTTCAACTGACTTTTTTAGCCTCAAATCCGACGTACTTTAGATTTGAAACATGCTTCAAATCTTTCCGACGGACTCGAGTCCGGTCGAAAAATCCGCTCGTCTGTATGCTAGTCCGACGGACAAAAACCCACGATAGGGCAGCTATTGGCTACTGGCTATGAACTTCCTTATTTTAGTCTGGTGTACGTCATCACGTAAGAATTCGACGGACTTTTGTGTGATCGTGTGTAGGCAAGTCTGTTCGTTAGAAAGTCCGCCGCAAGTCCGTCGAAAGTCTGCCAAAAGTCCGTCGAAAGTCTGTCGGACAGGCTGTCGGACTTTTGTAGCTGAAAAGTCCGACCGTGTGTACGCGGCATAAGAGTTTTTGAGCAACAAACTTTTTCAGCACAGTAGTCATTTAAAGGTCCAATTGTGGTAGATGCTGGCAATTTAAACCAGCTGCAGGCTTCTTTAATTTCTAGGCCTTTAATTTCTTCCCTTTTTAAATCCTAAATCCCAAATTTTGTTTTAGTTCTGGATACAGTTGGAAAATATTCAGATTACTGTCAGGTTTTTAGTTTTTTCTGTGACTTCATTAAGGAGATTGTACCTTTACTTCCTGACCATGTAATGCCATTGAGAGAAATGGTGGGTACAGTCATCATCTGGATAGATACACTTAACAATCAAAGACAAGCAAGCGTGTATATATATATAGAAAAGTGGTCACACCATACATAAACAAAACCGTACAAATACTATATCAAATAAGTATACACATCAGATGTTGGAAACATCCAGGGCCAATCACCCACAGGTAAGTCTGATTAGATGCAAACAGCTGCAAAAGGCTGTGGATGCTGTCAGACTCTCATTGCTTTGTATGGGGCTTCCCACATACAGCTATTCGCAGAAACCAAACTGCAGAAATTCATAGTCTGCCAACAAACACATGTGCTTTTTTCTCAGATAACAGCTCTTTCAGTGTGTTGACTTCTCTCAAACCCAATTTATGCTATTTTGGATGTTAGGGACACTTTACCTGGCTATAGTGGAGATTTTAAAAATGATCTTAGCTGCAGTAGAATGTTAGGCTGGGCATACACAATTATTATTTTTTTTTTGTTTAGGCTGGATGATAAAAAAAGCGAACAGATTCCTCCATCCACACAATGAGGTGGATGGAAGAAATCCCCCCCCCCCCCCCCCATCCCCACTGGGACATTGGCTGTACCTGCTGATTGAGGATATTTTTCGAAAATGTTCCTTCAGCAGAATTTGATCAAACGATTGGCTACTGTTGAGCAAGTACAGTCTCACACTGATCAAAATTCATTCTGTCCCTGCTGATCCGACTGAAATTCCATCAGTGTATGACCAGCTTTAGGCTAGTACAAAGTAAAGAAAAATGGCAAGGTGGATTCCCAAATCTTAAGAGACAAGTCTGTGGTATTTATTACACCCCTCAGATGCTTTCTGATATCCTAAAAATGTGGGCAATGCATATACACCAACCAGCTCTAACACAATTGCCACCCACCATAACATTATGACAACCCACCTAATATTAAGTAGGCCCCCTTTTGACACAAAAATAGCCCAGCCCCATCAAGGCAAGGACTCCAATAGACAAAGCATCACACTGCTTCCGCCGGCTTGCCATCTTCCCATATTCCATCCTGGTGCCATTTTTTTCTCCAGGTAAGTGACGCACACACACAATCCACAAAATGCAAAATAAAAAACATGATTCATTAGACCAGGCCACCTTCTTCCATTGCTTTGTGGTCCAGTTCTGATGCTCACATGCCCATTGCAGGTGCTTTTGGCTGTGGATATGGGTCAGTATGGGCACTCTGACCTGTCTGCAGCTACGCAGCTCCATATGCAACAAACTGTAATGCACTGTGTGTTCTGACACCTTTCTGTTGGAACCAGCTTGATCCTTTTCAGCAATCTGAGCTACAGTAGCTCTTCTATTGGTTTGAAATACATGGGCCAGCGTTCGCTCCCCATGTGCATCAGTAAGCCTTGGCTGCCCATGACCTTGTTGCCGTTTTGCCAGTTTTCCTTTCTTGGACCACTTTTGGTAGGTCCTGAACACTGCAGTACAGGAACCTCCCAGAAGAGCTGCAGTTATGGAGATGCTCGGACCCAGTCATCTAGACGTTACAATTTAACCCTTGCTTAACCTTACGCTTGGCCATTTCTTTTGGTTTCAACACATCAATTTCAGGGACATGTTCACTTGCTGCCTAATATATCCCACCCATTTTCAGGTGCCATTGTAATGAGATATCCAATATTATTCACTTTACCTGTCAGTAGTCATAATGTCATGGTGGCTGAGACCGATATATATATTAAAGGAGGTGGTTACAAAAAAACTTGTTTAAAATAAAATGGATTACCTAAGTACCGTTCTACTACAAAAGCTAGTAGCAATGGGAAACGTACTCCCAGTCAGCAACTGGAGCCCAAGAATACCTGCAATTATAGAATTTACGACACCAGAGTGAATACTGTTTTTAAAGTAAAGTTGTCAGCTGCCAGACATTGGGGTTGTGATAAATAAAGGCATATCAATTATTAAAAGGCTGAAAGAGACGACACCTCTGTCCATGTAAGCAGTCATCCGGGAGCAGGTTTCAGCTAACCGTCTCCTGCTGTGCATACATCCTTATTAGACACATTCCCCTTTCTATGCCATACTGCTGCTAAATACTATCTGCATAATATAATTATGGCACTATAAACTATTGAAATCAAAAACTACTATTTCTTTCTAAGTCTTTAATCATTTATTTATTTTAAAGAAACAAATAAATAATTAGATATGCATGTGTGGAGGTTTAATAGGCTTAAAAAAGGCTTATAAACTCATGCAATATTCTACTGGCATAGACGTTAGTCAATAATTAGATTTTTAGAATCTCCAAGAACTGATTACCAATGTGTAATTATATGTGGGAGTTTTTTTTATGAAAAATGCGATCATTTCACAAATGCATAATTTAGCTTTATCAAAATTCTGCAGAACAACATCTCTCAGAATGCAATTATCAGTGTAGTCACAACACTTTTATAGGTTAACACTTTTAAAATGAGTCATGTTGCCACTTAGAATGTTGAAACAAGGTATCATAATATGGATGATTACACTATGAAAAATTATCAGCAATAATTTTATCTTCTTTTCTTGCTTTTTACTTTCTTTTTTGCTAGCTATACAGTATAGTGGGAAGTAAACTTTTATAAACTCTCCCATACCTTTTGGGGGGTTGGAGCATGATATAGGCTAGAAAATGGATTATCATGACTACAAAGTGTTTTGAGCTGTCAACAGCTTTTGTTCCATCATACTATGTCCCTGTATTACATAACTATGTATGTTTCCTTTGCATTTTATTTTTTTTCATGGTTAAGTCTTGAAAAACCTTCAGTAAATACATCCTATTGGAAATACCAGGAAAAACTGATTTTGGAATAAAGAGTACACATTTCTTATGATGTACTCATTATATTTATCAGACACAGGAGGGACAGTAGTAAGTGATATTTACTTATAAGTAGTTGCATTTGTATTTATTGTATCTTTTTAAGCCAATGTTGCTTTGTTATGTTATGAGTTTGTTATGATCCAGATTATTCCCTTTTGCCATGGCTTGCCCCTCAGTAACCACTCAACAAAGACCTTAAAAAGAACAGGTCACCATGGGCATGTGTAGTATAAAAGACTCTCTGCTCTTTAATAGGGATGAGCTTCGTGTTCGAGTCAAACCCATGTTCGACTCGAACATCGGCTGTTCGATCGTTCGTCGAATTGCGAACGATATGGGCCGTTCGCGCCAAATTCGTGTGGCGCGTCACGGCCCATAATTCACTGCGGCATCGCAGTGCATTGCTTGCTGATGATTGGCCAAGCATGCACTATGACCCGCATGCTTGGCCAATCACAGCGCCGCCTGAACAGAGAGCCGTGATTGGCCAAAGCCAAGGAGGCTTTGGCCAATTATGGCTCAGGGGATTTAGTACACGCCCCACACTATATAAGGCCGCCTGCACGGCGGCCCTGTGTAGTGTGTGTTCCGGCGTTCATAGATAGAGAGAGAGAGAGAGAGACTGACAGTGTCATTTGATTTGAGTTAGATAGATTAGGCAGAACAGTCAGTCAGTTAGCTGCACTTACAGTGTATTGTGTGTATATATATGCATCCCAGGTGTTGCATATATATATATATATATACACTGTATTCAGTTTAGCTAGATCCGTTCCTGTTATCTTCTAGACTATTTACATTTAGTGCAGTGCGTCCTGCTCACAGTGTTCAGCTAGATCCGTTCCTGTTATCTTCTAGACTATTTACATTTAGTGCAGTGCGTCCTGCTCACAGTGTTCAGCTAGATCCGTTCCTGTTATCTTCTAGACTATTTACATTTTGTGCAGTGCGTCCTGCTCACAGTGTTCAGCTAGATCCGTTCCTGTTATCTTCTAGACTATTTACATTTAGTGCAGTGCGTCCTGCTCACAGTGTTCAGCTAGATCCGTTCCTGTTATCTTCCTACTGACAGGCAGGCTTGTCTGGTTACAGTATATAAAGCTACCTGAAGAAAATTACTGGTGTTCTTTTGATCCTATTAGTACCACGGTCAGGCAGCTAGACTATTTACATTTAGTACAGTGCGTCCTGCTCACAGTGTTCAGCTAGATCTGTTCCTGTTATCTTCCTACTGACAGGCAGGCTTGTCTGGTTACAGTATATAAAGCTACCTGAAGAAAATTACTGGTGTTCTTTTGATCCTATTAGTACCACGGTCAGGCAGCTAGACTATTTACATTTAGTACAGTGCGTCCTGCTCACAGTGTTCAGCTAGATCCGTTCCTGTTATCTTCCTACTGACAGGCAGGCTTGTCTGGTTACAGTATATAAAGCTACCTGAAGAAAATTACTGGTGTTCTTTTGATCCTATTAGTACCACGGTCAGGCAGCTAGACTATTTACATTTAGTACAGTGCGTCCTGCTCACAGTGTTCAGCTAGATCCGTTCCTGTTATCTTCCTACTGACAGGCAGGCTTGTCTGGTTACAGTATATAAAGCTACCTGAAGAAAATTACTGGTGTTCTTTTGATCCTATTAGTACCACGGTCAGGCAGCTAGACTATTTACATTTTAGTACAGTGCGTCCACCTCACAGTGTTCAGCTAAAGCTACCTGTAGAAGGTTGGTGGTGTTCTCATACTACAGGCAAGCAGTTGATTTTGCTAGCTGCAGTATCAGTATATATATATATATATATATATATATATAGTGGCTTGCGAAAGTATTCGGCCCCCTTGAACTTTTCAACCTTTTGCCACATTTCAGGCTTCAAACATAAAGATATAAAATTTTAATTTTTTGTGAAGAATCACCAACAAGTGGGACACAATTGTGAAGTGGAACGAAATCTATTGGATATTTTAAACTTTTTTAGCAATTAAAAAACTGAAAAGTGGTGCGTGCAAAATTATTCGGCCCCTTTACTTTCAGTGCAGAAAACTCACTCCAGAAGTTCAGCGAGGATCTCTGAATGATCCAATGTTGTCCTAAATGACTGATGGTGATAAATAGAATCCACCTGTGTGTAATCAAGTCTCTGTATAAATGCACCTGCTCTGTGATAGTCTCAGGGTTCTGTTGAAAGCGCAGAGAGCATCATGAAGACCAAGGAACACACCAGGCAGGTCCGTAATACTGTTGTGGAGAAGTTTAAAGCCGGATTTGGATACAAAAAGATTTCCCAAGCTTTAAACATCCCAAGGAGCACTGTGCAAGCGATCATTTTGAAATGGAAGGAGTATCAGACCACTGCAAATCTACCAAGACCTGGCTGTCCCTCTAAACTTTCAGCTCAGACAATTAGAAGACTGATCAGAGATACAGCCAAGAGGCCCATGATCACTCTGGATGAACTGCAGAGAACTACAGCTGAGGTGGGAGAGTCTGTCCATAGGACAACAATCAGTCGTACACTGCACAAATCTGGCCTTTATGGAAGAGTGGCAAGAAGAAAGCCATTTCTCAAAGATATCCATAAAAAGTCTCGTCTAAAGTTTGCCACAAGCCACCTGGGAGACACACCAAACATGTGGAAGAAGGTGCTCTGGTCCGATGAAACCAAAATCGAACTTTTTGGCCACAATGCAAAACAATATGTTTGGCGTAAAAGCAACACAGCTCATCACACTCAACACACCATCCCCAATGTCAAACATGGTGGTGGCAGCATCATGGTTTGGGCCTGCTTTTCTTCAGCAGGGACAGGGAAGATGGTTAAAATTGAGGGGAAGATGGATGCAGCCAAATACAGGACCATTCTGGATGAAAACCTGTTGGAGTCTGCAAAAGACCCGAAACTGGGACGGAGATTTATCTTCCAACAAGACAATGATCCCAAACATACAGCAAAATCTACAAAGGAATGGTTCACAAATAAACGTATCCAGGTGTTAGAATGGCCAAGTCAAAGTCCAGACCTGAATCGGATCGAGAATCTGTGGAAAGAGCTGAAAACTGCTGTTCACAAACGCTCTCCATCCAACCTCACTGAGCTCGAGCTGTTTTGCAAGGAAGAATGGGCAAGAATTTCAGTCTCTCGATGTGCAAAACTGATAGAGACATACCCCAAGCGACTTGCAGCTGTAATCGCAGCAAAAGGTGGCTCTACAAAGTATTAACGCAAGGGGGCCGAATAATTTTGCACGCCCCACTTTTCATTTTTTTATTAGTTAAAAAAGTTTCAAAAATCCAAAAGATTTCGTTCCACTTCACAATTGTGTCCCACTTGTTGGTGATTCTTCACAAAAAATAAAAATTTTATATCTTTATGTTTGAAGCCTGAAATGTGGCAAAAGGTTGAAAAGTTCAAGGGGGCCGAATACTTTCGCAAGCCACTGTATATAGATATATATAGATATATATATCCCAGCTTAGTGCAGCTACAGGCCATTAGTATGTCTGGAAGGCCAAGAAGGAGAGGCAGACAGTCACAAGCCAATAAGAGAGGGCAAGCAGGCTCTGTGTCTAGTGCTGGTCGTGGAGACGGTGCATCCTCATCAGCACGTGGCCATGGGACACGCTTGGCCTTTTTTTCGGCAGCTGGCCGTGTTGAGCCGCAACATGCGGAAGACTTGGTCGAGTGGATGACCAAGCCGTCCTCATCTTTCTCATCCTCTCTCACCCATGCCCAGGGTGCTTTGTCTGGCAAAGCAGCGGCCTCTTCCCTCAGCTCAATGTCATCAGTGACTCCTTCCCTAGCTCCACCATGTCCTCCTGAGGAGTCCCTCGAACTGTTTGACCACAGTGTTGGGTACATGCTCCAGGAGGATGCCCAGCGTTTGGAAGGCTCTGATGATGATACTGAGCTCGATGAAGGCAGTAACATGAGCACGGACAGAGGGGGTGCCCAAGAAGGACAGCAATCTGGCAGTCATGCTCCCCCTGCTGCAGCATACTGCCAGGTTTGCTCCAGTGATGAGGAGGGAGGGGATGATGAGGTCACTGACTCAACGTGGGTGCCTGATAGGAGAGAGGAGGAGGCGGCACATCACCAACGAGGCAGGATGCCCTCCAGGGGCCAGCCTAAGGGCAGCACATTGACTGCATCATACCCCAAAGCTCCACATGTGCAGGGCGCTGCAGTCTCTGCGCGTTATTCAAAAAGTTCTTTGGTGTGGGCCTTTTTTGAGACGAGTGCATCAGATCGCACCGCTGCTATTTGCAACATATGTCTCAAGCGTATCTCACGTGGCCAAAACATCTCCCGCTTGGGTACCACATGCTTGACCAGACATATGTTGACCTGCCATGCAGTTCGTTGGCAAGCGTATCTAAAAGACCCACACCAAAGAACAAAGAGGATCTCTCCTTGCTCCTCATCAGCTGAGATTTCCAACCCCACTAGACCTCCAGTCCTCTCTGAGACCTGCAGTGAGAGGAATGAAGGTGTAGAATTAGGTGTGTCACAGCCAAGTACTTGTGGGCAATCTGCTTTTGGTACACCGACGTCAGATTGTACCAGGCAAATTTCCCTGCCCCAGCTGCTGCACCGCCGAAAAAAGTTTGCTCCCAGCCATCCACATGCCCAGCTGTTGAATGCTAGCTTGGCAAAATTGCTAGCACTTCAACTGCTGCCTTTTCAGTTGGTAGACTCTGCCCCCTTCCGTGAGTTTGTGGAATGTGCGGTTCCTCAGTGGCAGGTACCCAAACGCCACTTTTTCTCACGGAAGGCGATTCCGGCTCTCTACCGTCATGTGGAAGGCAATGTCCATGCCTCGCTGGACAGGGCGGTCAGCGGTAAGGTGCATATTACCGATGACTCATGGTCCAGCAGGCATGGACAGGGACGTTACCTAAGTTTCACGGCGCATTGGGTGACTCTGCTGGCAGCTGGGAAGGATGCAGGACAAGGTGCAGTAGTGTTGGAGGTTGTTCCGCCACCACGCCTCCAAAATGCTAATGATTGTGACACACCTCTCTCCTCCACCCCCTCCTCTTCTTCTTCCTCCATGGCCTCTTCCTCGGAACCAGCGGTGCTCCGTAGTCGTTCAAGGGGCTACGCAAGTACGCAGGCCAAAAGATGCCATGCGGTGCTTGAGCTGGTGTGCTTGGGGGACAGGAGCCACACTGGGTCAGAGGTTCTGTCAGCTCTGCAGGGGCAGGTTCAGAGGTGGTTGACGCCACGCCAACTTAAGGCAGGAATGGTGGTTTGCGACAATGGCACCAACCTCCTCTCTGCCCTCCGACAGGGACAAATGACCCATGTGCCCTGTTTGGCTCACGTCCTTAACTTGGTGGTGCAGCGGTTCTTGGGCAGGTACCCGGGCTTACAGGATGTCCTGAGGCAGGCCAGGAAAGTCTGTGTGCATTTCCACCGGTCATATAATGCCAGTGCTCGGCTGACGGACCTCCAAAAGGAGTTTAACCTGCCCAAGAACCGCCTAATCTGTGACATGCCCACCAGGTGGAACTCAACGTTGGCCATGCTGCAGCGGCTGCACACGCAGCAGAGGGCCA
The DNA here is from genome assembly GCA_037952835.1 of Lithobates septentrionalis. Lineage (NCBI taxonomy): Eukaryota > Metazoa > Chordata > Amphibia > Anura > Ranidae > Lithobates > Lithobates septentrionalis. Next base: position 1,239,403 of record JBBDGP010001075.1, on the reverse strand, counting down.
TCAATGAGTACCTGTGCGACTATGGCACCAGGACAGGGTCAGGGGAGCTTGGGTTTTTTTCCCCACGCCAGTGGGCCATGATCAGGGATGCATGCACTGTCCTGTCACCATTCGAGGAGGCCACGAGGATGGTGAGCAGTGCATGCATCAGTGACACTGTCCCCCTTGTCCACCTGTTGGAGCACACGCTGCGTGGAATAATGGACAGGGCACTTGAGGCAGAACAGAGGCAGGAAGAGGAGGACTTCCTTAGCTCTCAAGGCCCCCTTTATCCAAACAGTGTTCCTGCGTGCCCGCCAATCACACAGGAAGAGGACGAGGAGGAGGAGGAAGATTGTGTCAGTATGGAGGTGGAGCCTGGCACTCAGCATCAGCAGCAGTCTTTAAGGGATCAGTCCCAAGAAACACATGGACTTGTACGTGGCTGGGAGGAGGTGGCTGCGGATGTTGTCGTCCTTAGTGACCCAGAGGACTCCAGACCGAATGCCTCAGCAAACCTACGCTGCATGGCCTCCCTGATCCTGCAAAGCCTGCGTAAGGATCCTCATATTCGTGGTATCAAGGAGAAGGACCAATACTGGCTGGCAACCCTCCTTGATCCACGTTACAAGGGTAAGGTTGCGGACCTTATCTTGCCATCGCAGAGGGAGCAGAGGATGAAACATCTTCGGGAGGCCTTGCAGAAAGGTCTGTGCAACGCGTTCCCAGAGACTGGGAGGTTACAAACTCCTGTTTCTGGACAATGTGTTGCTGAGGCTTCGGTCAGTCAAAGAAGGAGCGGTGGAGAAGGTGGCCGTCTGACCGATGCGTTCAGACAATTTTTTGGTCCGCAGCCCCAAGGTATGATCGGTTCCAGCAACCATCGCCAGCGTCTGTTTTACATGGTGCAGGAATACCTAGGGGCAAGATTAGACTTGGACACCTTTCCCACCGAAAATCCTCTGGGTTACTGGGTCTTGAGGATGGATCACTGGCCAGAGCTTGCACAGTATGCAATTGAGCTACTGGCCTGTCCTGCATCCAGCGTTCTTTCGGAACGCACATTCAGTGCTGCTGGAGGCGTGGTAACCGATCACAGGGTGCGTCTGTCCACCGACTTGGTCGATCGGCTGACCTTCATAAAAATGAATCAGTCTTGGATCACCACCAGCTACCAAGCACCTGATGCTGATGTAACCGAATATTTTTTTTCGAAATCTCAGATCCCTTCAAAGACTGCCTATGCTGATGCTGAGTGACTATCCCTGAGTAATTATCCTCTTCCTCCTCAATCATCACGCTGATAGCTTGTAAGAACATTTTTGGTTCTGGGCGCCACCACCAGTGCCTAAGGCACAATTTTTCTGCCCCTGTTTAACAGGGGCGTGTAATTACAATTTTTGATGCAATACTTTGCAGCAGGGCTCGTTCCTGCATTCCAACTAGAGTGTCTGTGAGGGGTTGCAGTGTTGTGGCACCAGCACCAGTGCCTAAGGCCCAATTTTTCTGCCCCTGTTCAACAGGGGCATGTAATTACAATTCTTGATCTAATATTTCACAGCAGGGCCCTGTGAGAGTATATAGGGCAGGACCCTACTTTCAAACATCTAACTTACAAACGACTCCTACTTGCAAACGGAAGGAGACGACAGGAAGTGAGATGAAATCTACCCCTAGGAAGGGAAATTCTCTCCTGTAAGAGTTAATATGGGAAAACAATTTCTCCTTTCCACTGATGCTTTCCAATCCTTGTTCCACAAAAAAACCCAAATTTTCAAAAAACATTTTTCATTGGGACAAAAAGTGAGGTGAAATCTTCTGAAGAGGAGGAAAGACAGCAAAACAAATGTCACAGGGGTGATAACCCTTCCCTATGTTTTCCAAAAAGCTTAAAGATTTTTTGGCTGGAGCTAAACACGTTAAAAATGTACCCGTTCAAAATTACAAAGATTCTACTTAACAACAAACCTACAGTCCCTGTCTTGTTTGCACCGCCTGTATACTGCTGTTCAGAGTATATAGGGCCTGGTGGCCCCACACCTTTCCTTATTTTAATTTGGGTGCGGGGTTCCCCTTAATATCCATACAAGACCCAAAGGGCCTGGTAATGGACTGGGGGGTACCCATGCCGTTTGTCTCACTGATTTTCATCCATATTGCCATGACCCGACATTACATTAAACCCGCAAGCAGTTTTAAATGAGATTTTTTTCCTTTGAAAATGACATTTGGTGCAGGGACTGTTCTAAACACGGGAAACATGCGTCACTTTACAGGCATACTATAGACACCCCCCAGGTATGATATTTAAAGGAATATTTCACTTCTTTTTTTTTTTACTTTAAGCATCATTAAAATCACTGCTCCCGAAAAAACGGCCTTTTTTAAAAGTTCTTTTTGCATTGATACATGTCCCCTGGGGTAGGACCCGGGTCCCCAAACCCTTTTTAGGACAATACCATGCAAATTAGCCTTTAAAATGAGCACTTTTGATTTCGAACGTTCGAGTCCCATAGACGTCAATGGGGTTCTAACGTTCGTGCGAACTTTCGGTCCGTTCGCAGGTTCTGGTGCGAACCGAACCGGGGGGTGTTCGGCTCATCCCTACTCTTTAATTACAATGACAGTACAGCCTTGTCTTTCAGGAATTAATGATTTTTTAAAATAATTTACTTGCATTCTCTTTACGCTTTGTGCATGTGCGTAGGGAACCGGCTGTGAAGCCGAAAGGCTTCACTGCTGGTTTCCCTTACCAGGAATGGTGGCGGCAGCACCTGAGAGCCGATCCGAAAATTGGCTGGGGTGCCGACATGGCGGGAACCCTGGACAGGTAAGTGTCCTAATATTAAAAGTCAGCAACTACAGTATTTGTAGGTGCTGTCTTTTAATTTTTTCGTGGAGGGGCCAGAACACCTCTTTAAATGATGATTTGCTCTACTATAGCAGTCCAGAGCATCCCGGTTTTTAGTCTTTACAGCCTGGCCCTTTAAGGACTGCTCTGATAGAAAGCGGATACAAGTAAATAACTGCACATACAGCTATTCCTGAGAGGCTATAGCAAATGAGATCCAGATTTTTACAAATGCCCAGTCTTGACTCATTTTGCTTAAGGGATAACTAAACCAAAGAACAGTCTTTAGATGTGATGGTTGCATTTGTTTTCTTTTTTTGGATAAATATACACTACCGTTCAAAAGTTTGGGGTCACCCAAACAATTTTGTGTTTTCCATGAAAAGTCACACTTATTCACCACCATACGTTGTGAAATGAATAGAAAATAGAGTCAAGACATTGACAAGGTTAGAAATAATGATTTGTATTTGAAATAACATTGTTTTTACATCAAACTTTGCTTTCATCAAAGAATCCTCCTTTTGCAGCAATTACAGCATTGCACACCTTTGGCATTCTAGCTGTTAATTTATTGAGGTAAGCTGGAGAAATTGCACCCCACGCTTCTAGAAGCAGCTCCCACAAGTTGGAATGGTTGGATGGGCACTTCTGGCGTACCATACGGTCAAGCTGCTCCCACAACAGCTCAATGGGGTTCAGATCTGGTGACTGTGCTGGCCACTCCATTACCGATAGAATACCAGCTGCCTGCTTCTGCTGTAAATAGTTCTTGCACAATTTGGAGGTGTGTTTAGGGTCATTGTCCGGTTGTAGGATGAAATTGGCTCCAATCAAGCGCTGTCCACTGGGTATGGCATGGCGTTGCAAAATGGAGTGATAGCCTTCCTTAGCTTTTACCCTGTACAAAGCTCCCACCTTACCAGCACCAAAGCAACCCCAGACCATCACATTACCTCCACCATGCTTAACAGATGGCGTCAGGCATTCTTCCAGCATCTTTTCATTTGTTCTGCGTCTCACAAACGTTCTTCTTTGTGATCCAAACACCTCAAACTTGGATTCATCTGTCCACAACACTTTTTTCCAGTCTTCCTCTGTCCAATGTCTGTGTTCTTTTGCCCATCTTAATCTTTTTCTTTTATTGGCCAGTCTCAGATATGGCTTTTTCTTTGCCACTCTGCCCTGAAGCCCAAAATCCCGCAGCCGCCTCTTCACTGTAGATGTTGACACTGGTGTTTTGCGGGTACTATTTAATGAAGATGCCAGTTGGGGACCTGTGAGGCGTCTGTTTCTCAAACTAGAGACTCTAATGTGCTTATCTTCTTGCTTAGTTGTGCAACACGGCCTCCCACTTCTTTTTCTACTCTGGTTAGAGCCTGTTTGTGCTGTCCTCTGAAGGGAGTAGTACACACCGTTGTAGGAAATCTTCAATTTCTTTGCAATTTCTCGCATGGAATAGCCTTCATTTCTAAGAACAAGAATAGACTGTCGAGTTTCAGATGAAAGTTCTCTTTTTCTGGCCATTTTGAGCGTTTAATTGACCCCACAAATGTGATGCTCCAGAAACTCAATCTGCTCACAGGAAGGTCAGTTTTGTAGCTTCTGGAAGGAGCTAGACTGTTTTTAGATGTGTGAACATGATTGCACAAGGGTTTGCTAATCATCAATTAGCCTTCTGAGCCAATGAGCAAACACATTGTACCATTAGAACACTGGAGTGATAGTTGCTGGAAATGGGCCTCTATACACCTATGTAGATATTGCACCAAAAACTAGACATTTGCAGTTAGAATAGTCATTTACCACATTAGCAATGTATAGAGTATATTTGTTTAAAGTTAGGACTAGTTTAAAGTTAGCTTCATTTAAAAGTACAGTGCTTTTCCTTCAAAAATAAGGACATTTCAATGTGACCCCAAACTTTTGAACGGTAGTGTATTTTCAGCAAGTTCTGAAAATATCCACTGATTTTGCCAGAAATGCAGTGCCCTTGTATCTGGGTGTGAACAGAGGAGATGCACAAAGGCAGCACAACCTGGGTGGCAACCACAGTTCCTTATTTAGACATCATGCTGAAGTGACCCACTGACTAAAAATAAGCCTGAAAAAACAAATACAGCTTCCACATCTAAGGACTGGTAAGCTGCGAAATATTTCCTTGTCAAAATAGTTTTATTGAGTACGGAGATTATGTACAGATAACATTGAATAATAACATACATTCAGTATAAGGAAGCTCATTTACAATTAAAGAATAGTTAATTCATTAATAATATCATAAAACAAGGCAATATATTTTAAAAGGAAATAAAGAAATAGGAGAGAAAAAGAACTTTGGAGTCTTTGTCCATTTCAAAAGAATAGAATTAAATGAGTTATGCAAGTTCTGCTACATCGTTTGCCTTGTTTTATTTTTATTTCTAGACAATAATTGAGATTATTATTTAAATATCAATTAGAGCTTCAATATCATAGAATAATATAGTATAAGGAAAAGAAAGGATAGAAAGTATAGTAGGAAGGGGAGAAGAGAAGAAGGTTAAGGGAAAGAATCCGCGAGGTCAGGCCGAAAGTCACCACAACAACAAGGGCTGAAATATAGCCTATATCATGTTATCACAACTACCATGGCAGTAGAACACTCTTGTCTAGGGTTGGCATGGAATATGTAATCCAAGGCTGCCATATTACCTCAAATCTGGGGATCGTGTCCAATTCTATAGCTATCATCTTGGCATGAGTCATATAGTAATTCATTTTAGCTTTTGCTTCATTTATATCTTATGTTGGTGATTTCCAAGATTTTGCTAAAGTCTGTTTAGCTGCTGTGAAGAGATATACCAACAATTTGAATTGGGTATGCGTTATGAATTCAGGTTTTAAGTTGAGAAGGGCCATTGCTGGATCGAAAGGGATTGTTTTCCCAATAAGGTTAGTTGCAATGTTAAAAATTCCCCTCCAGAATATTTGAGCTAATGGACACGACCACCAGATATGAAGGTATGTGCCAGGATCCAAACAACCCCGAAAACATTGCGCCGAATAATTTTGCACATATTTTGCTACTCTAGTAGGTACTAGATACCAGCGTGTTAAAACTTTATAATTAGCCTCAACCGCCAATATATTAGGGGAAGCGGTTTTTGTTGTTGACCATATTTGTTTCCAATCTGAATTATCAAAAGTACGCTCAAGGTCCTCTTCCCATTTCTGGACATAGGATAATTTGTCTTTACTGGAATGAACCAGCAGGTGAGAATATATAGTAGAGATTGTGCCTCTAGCATGCGGATCTTTTTTACAAACTTCTTCGAAACTAGTCATATGTGTTAATGGGGATGTTTGAGACACTAAGGGTGCAAAGAAATTTTTAATTTGGAAGTATCTAAATAATTCCGACTGCGGTAGACCATATCTCTCACAAAGGGTTGGAAAAGGGATGAATGATGAGGAATGTACAAATTTATACATACACAGTACGTCTCTAGATACCCATTCTTTAAAGGAATTAGGGAATATCCATGCTGGATAGAAAGCAGGATTTTTATAGAATGACAACATCGGGTTATGAGATGATTGTAAATGGTTATTCTTTTTGAATCTATCCCAAAGGGAAATGTAGTGTTTAGTAATTGGATTCTTTAGGTCTATGCGATCTTTTGGAGTGATCCATAGTAAGTTTGATATTGGAATAGGATCGCATTCTGTGGCTTCAATATGTACCCATAAAGGGGTCTCCTGATACGCATGATATTTAGCCAGGCTTGCTATGTGTGCAGCCCTATAGTAATAAGCAAAATTAGGGCAACCTAGGCCTCCGTTTAATTTTGGGAGATATAGTGTATGTAGTTGTATGCGTGGTTTGGAGGAACCCCATATGTATGACGATGTTTTCCTTTGTAATATTCTTAGGTGATAAGCTGTAATAGGAATTGGTAATACTCTGAATAAGTACAGTAATTTCGGTAGTATCGTCATTTTTACAGCGTTGATTCTTCCGAACCACGATAATGGAAGATGAGACCATGATTTCATTAAGTTTGATAATTGTTTTAAAATTGGAGGGTAATTAACTGAAAATAGATCTGCTAATGATGCTGTAAGATGTATGCCTAAGTATGGGATTGATCTGTTCGACCATGTGAAAGGAAGACTAATTTTAGCTGAAGTCAGTTCAATGTTAGAAAGAGATATGTTCAATGCTAAACATTTTTTAGGGTTTATGTATAAACCAGAAATGTTAGCAAATTTATTGAGAATTGGGATTAGGTTTGGGCCTGACACTTGTGGAGATGAAAGAAACTGCGAAATATTTCATTTAATGCTGAATTCCAATTAGCTATAAAAGACAAATATTAATGCAACTCTGTATTCATTAATACATCCTTAAATGCATTTTTTAAATTTTACAAAAAGTACCTAAATGTGACTTAGTATCAGCCTCTTGCAGCCCCTGTACAGCAATGCTCAGACTGGGGGAGGGAGAAGCACCACAGCATCCAATCAGTTGTTCTAATGTGCAGGAGTGCGCTGATAGGAGAGCAAAATGACATGAGAGATGAGCTCATCATTCTGTTGGTTTTCCTGTCACTGCCCAGTGTTACTAAACTTCTGCAGAAAAAAAGGTTTTCTATCCTGCCAGACAGGGATGTTCTGTGTAAGAAGTACTGTGTAAATCTCAGGACTGGATGTGTTTTGAGGACATGTACCCACATCCACACCCACAAGAATGTCAAATTTGGGAGGAGTGGCATATCCATGCAGCTGCTGCATCCCACTTGACATGAATGGGACTGCACAGAAAACCTGTATGTATGCCTAAGTATACCCGTGTGAACAAGCCCTTATATGTATCTATTCTGTGCATTTAGCTGTACGCTTGTAATTCAGCTTTGACCATAGCCAACCTGCCGCCGTCATTATACTGCGGCAGGTTGGCTATCCTGGGCAAATCGACGTAGCTGTATGTCGAGCCTTTAAATCACCTTAGCAGCTGCGCGTGCGCTCGCTGCGTGACGTAGCAGCTGCTGCATGTGCCCGGTGGCCTCGATGTCCGCCGGGCACACGTGATCGCTCCTGAGAGAGAGAGAACGGGGGGATCTGTCAATGTAAACAGACAGATCCCCCATTCTTTCAGGGAGACGATAGAGATCTGCTTTTTCTAGTGAATAGAAACAGTGATGTCTCTCTACTCCCAGTCTTTATACTGCCCCCACAGGACACACTTAACCCCTTGATCGCCCCCTAGTGTTAACCCCTTTCCTGTCAGTGACATTTATACAGTAATCAGTGGCTATTGTTAGCTCTGATCGCTGTATAAATGTCAGTGGTCCCAAAAATGTGTCAAAAGTGTCTGATCTGTCTGCCGCAATGTCGCAGTCCCGATAAAAATCGCAGACCGCTGCCATTACTAGTAAAAAAAATTAATAATAATAAAAATGCCATAAACCTATCCCCTATTTTGTAGACACTATAACTTTTGCGCAAACCAATCAATATACACCTATTGTTTTTTTTTTTTTTACCAAAAATATGTGGCAGAATAAAAATTGGCCTAAATTTTTTATTGGGTGTGTTTTATAGCATAAAATAAAAAATATTGTTTTTATTCAAAATTGATGGTCTTTTCTTGTTTATAGCACAAAAAATAAAAACCACAGAGGTGATCAAATCCCACCAAAAGAAATCTCTATTTGTGGGGAAAAAAAGGACATCAATTTTGTTTGGGTACAGTGTCGCATGACCACGCAATTGTCAGTTAAAGCGATGCAGTGCCGTATCGCAAAAAATGGACTGTTCAGTAAGGGGGCAAATCCTTCCAGGGCTGAAGTGGTTAACCAGGACCAGCAATAAAATAGCATGGATATGCATGAATGCATGAATGTGAGAGATGACATCACTAAGGGAGCAAGGGAGGAGGTGGAATCCTTATGGGTAAAGCTCCAAAAGGGATAAAACTAAGGGGAAAGTAATACTGGGAGTATGCTATAGGCCCCCTAACCTGAGGGAGGCAAGGATGGGAAGTGTCAACATAATGGGGGATTTTAATTATCCAGACATAGACTGGGTGGAAGGAACCGCGCATTCATCCAAGGCTCGCCAGTTCCTAAATGTCTTACAGGACAATTTCATGGGTCAGATGGTAGACGCACCAACTAGAAACAAGCGTTACTAGACCTACAGGTTACCAACAATTCAGACCTGATCATGGATGTGGAAATACGGGGCAATTTAGGAAACAGTGATCACAGGTCAATTAGCTTCAGTATAAATCACACAAATAGGAAACATAAGGGGAATACAAAGACACTGAATTTCAAAACAGCCAACTTCCCTAAACGACGAACCTTGCTAGAAGATATTAATTGGGATAAAATCTTAGGAACAATGAACACGGAGGAGAGATGGGTTTGCTTTAAGAGCATATTAAATAAGGGCATTAGCCAGTGCATCCCATTGGGAAATAAATTTAAAAGAGTGATTAAAAGTTCTGGGTGACTTAACTCCAATGTAAAAATGCACATAAACACAAAGGAGAAGGCCTTAAAAAAATACAAGGCTGAGGGATCATCGTCAGCATTCAAACTTTTAAAAGAATGCAACAAGAAATGTAAGGATGCAATTAGGGCGGCTATGATAGAACACGAAAGGCACATAGCGGAGGGGAGCAAAAAAAAATCCCAAGAAATTCTTTAAGTAAATAAACAGTAAAATAGGGAGGACAGACCATATTGGCCCCATAAAGAATGAAGAAGGGAATTTGGTTATAAAGGATGGTGAGATGGCGAAAGTATTGAATTTATTCTTCTCAGTCTTTACGAGGGAATTGGGGGGGCTTCAGTAACCAAAACTGCAGTGTTTATCCTAATGACACATCACAGGAGGCACCCTCATGGCTAACAGAGGACAGAATTAGACTTGAAAAACTTAACATTAATAAGTCACCTGGACCAGATGGCTTGTACCCGAGGGTCCTTAGGGAACTCAGTCAAGTAATTGCCAGACGGTTGTTCCTAATTTTTACTGTCAGTCTACTGACTGGAATGGTTCCAGCTGATTGGAGAAAAGCCAATGTAGCACCAATATTTAAAAAAGGGCCAAAATACATCCCTGGGAATTACAGACCAGTTAGCCTCACATCAATAGTATGCAAGCTCTTGGAGGGGGTAATAAGGGTTTATATACAAGATTTTAGTAATGAAAACAATATCATTAGCAGTAATCAGCATGGATTCATGAAGAATTATTCTTGCCAAACCAATCTATTAATCTTCTATGAGGAGGTGAGCTGCCATCTAAATAAAGCGAGGCCCGTGTATCTGGATTTTGCAAAAGCATTTGACACAGTTCCCCATAAACGTTTACTGTACAAAGTAATGTTCGTTGGCATGGACCAATGGGAGAGTACATGGATTGAAAACTGGTTACAAGGGCGAGTTCAGAGGGTAGTGATAAATGGGGAGTAGTCGGAATGGTCAGGGGTGAAAAGTGGGGTCCCCCAGGGTTCTGTCCTGGGACCAATCCTATTTAATTTGTTCATATACGACCTGGAGGATGGGGTAAACAGTTCAATCTCTGTATTTGCAGACAATACTAAGTTAAGCAGGGCAAGAACTTCTCCGCAGGATGTGGAAACCTTGCAAGTAGATCTGAACAAATTAATGGGGTGGGCAACTACATGGCAAATGAGGTTTAATGTGGAAAAATGTAAAATAATGCATTTGGGTGGCAAAAATATGAATACAATCTACTCACTGGGGGGAGAACCTCTGGGGGAATCAAGGATGGAAAAGGACCTGGGGGTCCTAGTAGATGATAGGCTCAGCAATGGCATGCAATGCCAAGCTGCTGCAAACAGAATATTGGCATGCATTAAAAAGGGGATTAATGCAAGAGATAAAACGATAATTCTCCCACTCTACAAGACTCTGGTCCGGCCGCACCTGGAGTATGCTGTCCAGTTCTGGGCACCAGTCCTCAGGAAGCATGTGCTGGAAATGGAGCGAGTACAGAGAAGGGCAACAAAATGAATAAAGGGACTGGAGGGCATTGGTTATGAAGAAAGATTATTAGCACTTAACTTGTTCTCTCTGGAAAAGAGATATGATTTCAATTTACAAATACCATACTGGTGACCGCACAATAGGGATAAAACTTTTACGCGAAAGGAAGTTTAATAAGACATGTGGCCACTCATTAAAATGAGAAGAAAAGAGATTTAACCTAAAACTGCGCAGAGGGCTCTTTACTGTAAGAGCGGTAAGGATGTGGAGTTCCCTTCCACAGGCGGTGGTTTCAGTGGGGAGCATCAATGGTTTCAAAAAACTATTAGATAAGCACCTGAACAGCCACAACATACAGGGATATACAATGTAATACTGACATATAATCACACACACAGGTTGGACTTGATGGACTTGTGTCTTTTTTCAATCTCACCTACAATGTAGCTACAGTATCTCACAAAAGTGAGTACACCCCTTACATTTTTGTAAATATTTTATTATATCTTTATGGCAACACTGAAGAAATGACAATTTGCTACAATGTAAAGTAGTGAGTGTACAACTTGTATAACAGTCTTAATTTGCTGTCCCCTCAAAATAACTCAACACACAGCCGTTAATGTCTAAACCACTGGCAACAAAAGTGAGTACACCCCTAAGTGAAAATGTCCAAATTGGGCACAATTAGCTATTTTCCCTCCCCAGTGTCATGTGACTCGTTAGTGTTATAAGGTCTATGGGGAGCAGGTGTGTTAAATTTAGTGTTTTCGCTCTCACTCTCTCATACTGGTTACTGGAAGTTCAACATGACACCTCATGAATAAGAACTCTTTGAGGATCTGAAAAAAATAATTGTTGCTCTACATAAAGATGGCCTAGGCTATAAGACGATTGCCAAGACCCTGAAAGTGAGCTGCAGCACGGTGGCCAAGACCATACAATGGTTTAATGGGAAAGGTTCCACTCAGAACAGGCCTCGCCATGGTCAACCAAAGGAGTTGAGTTCACGTGCTCAGTAGGGATTAGCTCCGAGTTCGAGCCGCCAGTTCGCCGAACAGCGAACAATTTGGGGTGTTCGCGGCAAATTCTAATGCCGTGGAACACCCTTTAAAAGTCTATGGGAGAGATCAAAAGTGCTAATTTTAAAGGCTTATATGCATGGAATTGTCATAAAAAGTGTTTGGGGACCTGGGTCCTGCCCCAGGGGACATGGATCAATGCAAAAAAAAGTTTTAAAAACGGCCGTTTTTTCGGGAGCAGTGATTTTAATAATTCTTAAAGTGAAACAATAAAAGTGTAATATCCCTTTTAAATTTCGTACCTGGGGGGTGTCTATAGTATGCCTGTAAAGGGGCGCATGTTTCCCGTGTTTAGAACAGTCTGACAGCAAAATGACATTTCAAAGGAAAAAAAGTAATTTAAAACTACTCGCAGCTATTAATGCATTGCCGGTCCGACAATACACATAGAAGTTCATTGATAAAAACGGCATGGGAATTCCCCACAGGGGAACCCCGAACCAAAATTTTTTTTTAAAAATGACGTGGGGGTCCCCCTAAATTCCATACCAGGCCCTTCAGGTCTGGTATGGATATTAAGGGGAACCCCGGCCAAAATTTTAAAAAAAAAATGCGTGGGGTCCCCCTCAAAATCTATACCAGACCCTTCAGGTCTGGTATGGATTTTAACGGGAACCCCGCGCCAAAATAAAAAAAATGGCATGGGGTACCCCCAAAAATCCATACCAGACCCTTATCCGAGCACGCCACCTGGCAGGCTGCAGGAAAAGAGGGGGGGACGAGAGAGCGCCCCCCCCTCCTGAACCGTACCAGGCCACATGCCCTCAACATTGGGAGGGTGCTTTGGGAGTAGCCCCCCAAAACACCTTGTCCCCATATTGACGGGGACAAGGGCCTCATCCCCACAACCCTTGCTCGGTGGTTGTGGGGGTCTGCGGGCGGGGGGCTTATCGGAATCTGGAAGCCCCCTTTAACAAGGGGACCCCCAGATCCCGGCCCTCCCCCCTGTGTGAAATGGTAGTACCCCTACCATTTCACAAAAAAAAATGTCAAAAATGTTAATGACAAGAGACAGTTTTTGACAATTCCTTTATTTAAATGCTTCTTCTTTCTTCTATCTTCTATCTTCTTTCTTCTGTCTTCTATCTTCCTTCAGTTTCTTCCTCCATCTTCTTCTTCTTCTGGTTCTTGTTCTTCTGGTTCTTCTTGTTCTTCTGGTTCTTCATCCGGTCTTCTTGTCCGGCATCTTCCTCAGCGGTGCCTTCTTCACTTCATCTTCTTTCCTCGGGCCGCTCCGCATCCACGATTGGACAGGAGGCTCTCGCTGTGTGACGCTTCTCCTCTTCTGAAAGTTCTTAAATAACGGAGGGCGGGTGACCCCGCCCCCCTCTGACGCACAGGGTGGGTGACCCCGCCCCCTCCGACGCACGGGGACTTCTCTGTGGCATTCCCCGTGACGTCAGAGGGGGCGGGGTTACCCGCCTTCCGTTATTTAAGAACCGTCAGAAGAGGAGAAGCGTCACACAGCGGGAGCCTCCCGTCCAATCGTGGTTGCGGAGCAGCCCGAGGAAAGAAGATGAAGTGAAGAAGGCGCCGCTGAGGAAGATGCCGGCCGAGAAGACCAGATGAAGAACAAGAAGAACCAGAAGAACCAGAAGAAGAAGATGGAGGAAGAAACCGAAGGAAGATAGAAGAAAGAAGATAGAAGAAAGAAGAAGCATTTAAATAAAGGAATTGTCAAAAACTGTCTCTTGTCATTTTTAAATTTTTTGACTTTTTTTGTGAAATGGTAGGGGTACAAGTACCCCCTTACCATTTCACACAGGGGGGGCCGGGATCTGGGGGTCCCCTTGTTAAAGGGGGCTTCCAGACTCTGATAAGCCCCCCACCCGCAGACCCCCACAACCACCGGGCAAGGGTTGTGGGGATGAGGCCCTTGTCCCCATCAACATGGGGACAAGGTGGTTTGGGGGGCTACCCCCAAAGCACCCTCCCAATGTTGAGGGCATGTGGCCTGGTACGGTTCAGGAGGGAGGGGTGCTCTCTCGTCCCCCCTCTTTTCCTGCGGCCTGCCAGGTTGCATGCTCGGATAAGGGTCCAGTATGGATTTTTGGGGGTACCCCATGCCATTTTTTTAAAAATTTTGGCCAGGGTTCCCCTTAACATCCATACCAGACCTGAAGGGTCTGGTATAGATTTTGAGGGAGACCCCACGCCATTTTTTTTTTTTAATTTTGTCCGAGGTTCCCCTTAATATCCATACCAGACCTGAAGGGCCTGGTATGGAATTTAGGGGGACCCCCACGTCATTTTTTTAAAAAATTTTGGTTCGGGGTTCCCCTGTGGGGAAATCCCATGCAGTTTTTATCAATGAACTGTTATGTGTATTGTCGGACCGGCAATTCATTAAGCCACGAGTCGCGACTATTAATGAATTGCCGGTCTGACAATACACATAACAGTTCATTGATAAAAACTGCATGGGATTTCCCCACAGGGGAACCCCGAACCAAAATTAAAAAAAAAATGACGTGGGGGCCCCCCTAAATTCCATACCAGGCCCTTCAGGTCTGGTATGGATTTTAAGGGAAACCCCGCGCCAAAATTAAAAAAAAATGGCGTGGGGTACCCCCAAAAATCCATACCAGACCCTTATCCGAGCACGCAACCTGGCAGGCCGCAGGAAAAGAGGGGGGTACGAGAGAGCGCCCCCCCCCCCTCCTGAACCGTACCAGGCCACATGCCCTCAAAATTGGGAGGGTGCTTTGAGGGTAGCCCCCCAAAACACCTTGTCCCCATGTTGATGGGGACAAGGGCCTCATCCCCACAACCCTTGCCCGGTGGTTGTGGGGGTCTGTGGGCAGGGGGCTTATCGGAATCTGGAAGCCCCCTTTAAGAAGGGGACCCCCAGATCCCGGCCCTCCCTCCTGTGTGAAATGGTAAGGCTACCCCCAAAGCACCCTCCCAATGTTGAGGGCATGTGGCCTGGTACGGTTTAGGAGGGGGGGCGCTCTCTTGTTCCCCACCTGAAGGACCAGGTATGGAATTTAGGGGGACCCCCCACGTCATTTTTTTTTAAAAAAATTTGGTTCGGGCTTCCCCTGTGGGGAATTCCCATGCCGTTTTTATCAATGAACTTCTATGTGTATTGTCGGACCGGCAATGCATTAATAGCCGCGAGTAGTTTTGAATGACTTTTTTTCCTTTGAAATGTCATTTTGCTGTCAGACTGTTCTAAACAAGGGAAACATGCGCCCCTTTACAGGCATACTATAGACACCCCCCAGGTATGAAATTTTAAAGGGATATTACACTTTTATGGTTTCACTTAAAGCATTATTACAATCACTGCTCCCGAAAAAACGTCCGTTTTTAAAACTTTTTTTTGCATTGATCCATGTTCCCTGGGGTAGGACCCAGGTCCCCAAACACTTTTTTATGACAATAACTTGTATATAAGCCTTTAAAATTAGCACTTTTGATTATTCATGTTCTTGTCCCATAGACTTTAACGATGTTCGCGTGTTCGAACGAATTTTTTGCCTGTTTGCATGTTCTGGTGCGAACCGAACAGGGGGGTGTTCGGCTCATCCCTAGTGCTCAGCATCATATCCCAAGATTGTCTTTGGGAAATAGACGTATGAGTGCTGCCAGCATTGCTGCAGAGGTTGAAGGGGTGGGAGGGTCAGCCTGTCAGTCGGGTGGGGGAGTTGGCATGCTCAGACCATACGCCACACACTGCATCAAATTGGTCTGCATGGCTGTCATCCCAGAAGGAAGCCTCTTCTAAAACATGGTGCACAAGAAAGCCTGCAAACAGTTTGCTGAAGACAAGCAGACTAAGGACGTGGATTACTGGAACCATGTCCTGTGGTCTGATGAGACCAAGATAAGCTTATTTGGTTCAGATGGTGTCAAGCGTGTGTGGCGGCAACCAGGTGAGGAGTAAAAAGACCAGTGTGTCTTGTCTACAGCCAAACATGGTGGTGGGAGTGTCATGGTCTGGGGCTGCATGAAAGCTGCCATCACTGGGGAGCTACAGTTCATTGAGGGACCCATGAATGCCAACATGTACTGTGACATACTGAAGCAGAGCATGATCCCCTCCCTTCAGAGACTGGACCGCAGGGTAGTATTCCAAAATGATAATGACCCCAAAAACACCTCCAAGACGACCACTGCCTTGCTAAAGAAACTGAGGGTAAAGGTAATGGACTGGCCAAGCATGTCTCCAGACCTAAACCCTATTGAGCATCTGTGGGGCATCCTCAAATGGAAGGTGGAGGAGTTCAAGGTCTCTACCCTCCACCAGCTCTCTGATGTCGTCATGGAGGAGTGGAAGAGGACTCCAGTGGCAACCTGTGAAGCTCTGGTGAACTCAATGCCCAAGAGGGTTAAGGTAGTGCTTGAAAATAATGGTGGCCACACAAAATATTGACACTTTGGGCCCAATTTGGACATTTTCACTTAGGGGTTTACTCACTTTTGTTGCTATCGATTTAGACATTAACGGCTGTGTGTTGAGTTATTTTGAAGGGAAAGTGAATTGACACTGTTATACAAGTTGTACACTCACTACTTTACATTGTAGCAAAGCGTCTTTTCTCCAGTGTCGCCACATAAAAAGATATAATAAAATATTTACAAAAATGTGAGGGGTGTACTGACTTTTGTGAGATACTGTATACAAAAGAATCACTCCCTTTAAAATAACCACATTTTGTTGCTTTTCAGCCTGAAATTAAGACAAACACAGTTTTTGTTTTATCCAGCTGTATTTACTCAGTGCAACTTATAACATCCAAGTGAAAGATATAACACCAACATGTCAGAAAAAGCAAAAAAAAAAATTCAAAAACAGAATCACTGAGTTGGAAAAAGGATCACCCACTTGTGTCAGTATTTTGTTGAACCACCTTTTGCTTTAATTATAGCCTTTAGTATGTTGGGATATGTCTCTACTAACTTTGCACATCTAGACTTTTGCAATATTTGCCCACTCTTCTTTGCAGAATTGCTCAAGTCTTCATGTCATTCCACAGATTTTCTATGGGGTTTAAGTCTGGGCTCTTACTAGGCCATGCAAGGACATTCACCTATTTCTCCTTCGACCACTGTGTGGTCATTTGTGCTATGTGTTTTAGGTCATTGTCATGTTGGAAGGTAAACCTTCTTCCCATTGACAACTTTCTGGTAGAAGGCAGCAGATTTTCTTGAAGAATTTGACAGTATTTTGCCCTATCCATTTTTCTTTCTATCCAGTACTCCAGTCCCTGCTGCAGAGAAACATCCCCATAACAGGATATTACCACCTCCATGCTTTACTGTGGGAATGGTGTTATTTGGATGCTGAGACGTATCCTTTGGTGTTGAGGTCAAATAATCCAATTTTAGTCTCATCTGATCATAACACCTTTTCCCATGTGGCTTCAGAATCTTCAAGCTGCATTTTGGCAAACCTAAGGTCGTGACTGCATGTGGCCTTTCCTGAAGAGTGGCTTTTTTCTTGCAACTCTCCCACACAAGCCACGTTTGTGGAGAATTTGTGATATTGTTGTCACATGCACACAATGACCACGCTTTGTCATAAATTCCTGCAACTGCTTCAGAGTTGCTGTAGGCCTCTTGGTAGCCTCTCTGATCAGTTTCCTTCTGGCTCTTTTATCCAGTTTGGAACGACGTCCTGATCCAGGGAGGCTCCGTGTTGTACCTAATACCTTCCACTTTTTAATAACCTACTTCACTGTGCTTCTGGGCATTGATAAAATCTTTGACATTTTTTTGTATCTATCTCCGGACTTGCGCCTGTCCAGAAATGTATTCTTTTGACAGTGACTTGCCACCCATAATTGATTGTTTGCTTCCGTTACACTACCAGGGACTGAAATACTCCAGGAAAGCTCTTTTCATTATGAGCTAATCAAAATGACCACAGCTGATCACAGTTTAAAGTCAAATGGCTCTGTGTACCATAGAGAAGGTGATTAGCTAAGCTTGATTGACTTTACAAGTCATATTTTAGGAGGGAGGTGATCCTTTTTCCAACTCAGTGATTCAGTTTTTTATTGTATTTATTTTTTTCTGACATGCTGGTGTTATATTTTTCACTTGGATGTAATAATTTGCACTGAGTAAATACAGCTGGATAAAACAAAAACTATCTCTGTCTTCATTTCAAGCTGCAAAGCAATAAAACATGATTATTTTAAAGGGGGATGATTCTTTTCTATACCCACTGTAGCAAGAAAAAGTTGTTTTCTATTGATTGCTTAGGACATGTGTAGGTCCACTACTTATCAAGTTAGTATTGGAGCTTTGAGATTCTAATAAACACACCACCCTCTTTAAATAGAACATAAAAGTATATACCCAGAGAGCAAAAAATTGACTTTAAAGGTGCAAGAAAATCAATCAAAATCAAAATTACAAAAAAATATACATTTTTATTACATAGATAGTATAAAACTATTGATAACATTTGGGCCAAATCAACCCAATGATCAAGATACAAAAGTGTGATTGCCTCTACATGTTTCACCACAAACGTGGTTTCTTCTGGAGATTTTGTAGGACCTTGTTATTAATACATTACCACCTTTTAAAATGATCACAGTTCTAAATGATCCCCTAGACCCACCAAGAGGTTCAGTGGGGAACATCTGTGCCAAAAAAAAGGTGAGGGAAGAACGATTGCCACACCTGAGCACTCCCCTCTTTCAATTTGCCACTGTTCCTTAGCTCAGTGTCAATATGACACCTCTTTAACCAGGGAAGATTAAAAGACTTTATTCAATCTATCGCAAGGGATTGACCCTTTTAAACAGGTTATGGAGCCTTGCTGGTAACAGGGTGGATGGTCACAGCCATAGGTCCACTACTGTTCAGGGTTCTATAGCAATGCTGATATTAATGCTTCTAAATGCCTCTCATGAGTCAGAGGCACTACTCTGCATAGAATACTGATTTTCACTTGTGAGTTAGAAAAGACTAATGTCCAGTCAGCTCTTTCTGTTGGCTTGCAAAGCAATGCCAGGCTGTTTAGGAGATATCGTGCCTCCAGTGTTTTATGGACCTTTCCACAGACTTCCGCCCAGTTGGATACTCTAATGTGAGAATTTAATGAACATTCAAAGAAAGTGCCAAGGCCACTCCCACTGGCCTCTCTAAGTTTTCAGGGGAATTTGATATAGTCCAAGATTTTCCTGAAAAAAATGAACTTGTAAATGCCATGATAGCATTGTTAAATTAACCACATTGTAAATTAGTATTTTTGTTTTTTTTAATTAGGCTGCTTGTATTAAACGGTGTATTCTAGGAAGCATTTTGTAGTTATAACTAGGGAAAAAAACTGTAAGGTACCCACAATAAGATCCAATGCCCATAAAATGTTCATGCCCGCATGCATGACTGAAATCTACACTTTGTCCAATGCTTCCAATGGAATCCTTTTTTGCTTGTGTCAACTTTTTTTTTTTTTTTATATATTTTAGGTGAGAATGCATTTAACAATGTCAGGAGCCGCAACATTTGGCCAAAGATAGAATTAGAAATGACAATATACAGTTCTCAAAAAATGGTTCAAAAGTAAACTAGTAGAACAGGGCCTATAAAGGAGTCACAGTGAGCACCACCAGGATGCTTGTGCCAGCTTTTAACTAAGTTGTTTGACACCCTCAGCCAACACATTTGGCATGTAATTTTGGCTTCTCGTGTACGGTTTGTGTTGCCTTTCCATAAACCAATGGCTGATTGTTAAATGCCGAATTACCAATGAACAAATAGTCTATTCATTTTGTCTTTTTCGCTGATATTCCTGTGTTTTGTGTGGACCCTTTCAGCTCTACTTTAATGAAATAGCAAAGCTCGCTGTAGCCTGCGGAAATCACAAAGCTTGCATACATTCTTTTAGGTTATGCTCCAGAACAGTGCAGAGTTGGTTCTGGAGCCAATATATAAATTATATTTTTCTACTTTGTTTAGCAAAGTTTGGTCATATACTGTATACAGTTGTTGTCTAGTGTGCTTCATAATTACAGATTTCTTTACTACTTGTCTGCTTCAGATTATGAACCATTATAAAATTGTCACCAATTTTATAATGGTTCATAATCTGCACTGCAGCTTGTCTCAAAAATTCAAAGAGGCAGTTCAACCAGAATAAAAGTTTATGTCAAGCAGGTTAAAAAAATATATATATGCCGTGCATCTCCTCAATACTTGCACATTTCCCCATGTTTTAATTCTTTATAGGTATTCCATGAAAAAATCTTCTTTCCTGCCAGTAATACACCACCAAAATTAAAATTAGCTGCAAAAAAAAACAACTTTCAAAATAAAAAATTTTATAAAAAAGATTAAAAAAATACTCGCCCCTGGCTTTTGATGTTCGCAGGAGGCCACTACTGCTACTTCCTGGGATAGCTGGGCTCTCAACATCCTATGAGAATGCGCCCCAGCCCATTACAAAATTTTGAATGCTCAGAAGTCAGCAGTGAGGGCACCCGCAGTTCCTGGAAGTGTTGACAGCTGGGACTGAGGTGAATATTTTTATCTTTGTTTTTAAATTTATTTTTTGCAGCTAATTTTGTTTGTGCCACAGGTGGCTGTCAGGAAAGTGGGCTATCTATTTACATGGAAGGTCCACTTTGAAGACCCTGCAAGTAAAGAAAGGCACCTGTTGATCTGACAGGAATGCATTCAACTCCTAAATCCTGTTGTGGGCTGACAACACACAGCCTTTTTGTGAGTGGTGTCAGCCCTGACAACTTCTAAGCGGTATGAGCCCTTCCCTGTGTTCTTTTGCAAACTACCTTAAACTGTGCCACTCTTCCCTCTCTATAACATACCATAAATGCTAATCATTCTGTAGTCCAAAGATAACAACTAGAAGGGCAAATTATAGGACAACTCTAAATTTCTGACAAGATTAAAATGTATTTTTTGCATACATTGAACAGAAGTAACACAACACTTTCAATGCTTTATTCAACAAACCTAAAGGTAGCAAAATAGAAGATCATTGTTATGGGTTACCTACACTTTAATGCGAGCCAAGTCACCATAAAACTTCTCAGACCTTACTGCATTGGCATTTTTTCAGTCTCACATAAAATATACTCATACAAGATTATGCAATATTTGGCTATTGAATGTCCCTGTGACCTTTATAGAAAAATATATTTATTATACAGTACTGTGCAAAAATTTTAGGCAGGTGTAAAAAATGCTGTAACTTAAGAAAGCTTTCAGAAATAGAAGTGTTAATAGTTTATTTTTATCAATTAACAAAATGAGTAAAAAAGAAAGTAAATGAACAGAAGAGAAATCCAAATCAAATCAATATTTGATGCGACTCCCCTTTCCCTTCAAAACCGCATTGGTTAGTCTAGGTACACTTGCACACAGTTTTTTTTAAGGAACTCAGCAGGTAGGTTGTTCCAAATATCTTGTAGAACTGACCACAGATCTGTGGATGTAGGCTGCCTCAAATCCTTCTGCTTCTTCATGTAATGCCAGAAAGGCTTTATGATGTTAAGATCAGGGCTCTGTGGTGGCCAAACCATCACTTCCAGGACTCCTTGTTCTTTTCTATGCTAAAGATAGTTCTTAATGACATTGGCTGTATGTTTGAGGTCATTGTCCTGCTGCAGAATACATTTGGGGCCTATCACAGGCCTCCCTGAAGGTATGGCATGATGGATAAGTATCTGCCTGTATCTCTCAACATTGAGGACACCATCGATCCTGACCAAATCTCCAACTCCATTTGCAGAAATGCAGTCCCAAACTTGCAGGGAACCTCCACCATGCTTCACTGTTACCTGCAGACACTCATTTTTGTACTGCTCTTCACCCCTTTGCAAACGAACTGCCTCCTGCTATAGCCAAATATTTCAAATTTTAACTCATCAGTCCAGAGCACCTGCTGCCATTTTTCTGCACCCCAGTTCCTATGTTTTTGTGCATAGTTTAGTCATTTAGCCTTGTTTCCACATCAGTGGTATGGCTTTTTGGTTGCAAATGTTCCATGAAGGCCACTTTTGGCCAGACTTCTCTGGACAGTAGATGGGTATACCTGGGTCCACCGGTTTCTACCAGTTCTGTGCTGATGGCACTGCTGGACATCTTCCGATGTTGAAGGGAAGTAAGCATGATGTGTCTTCCATCTGCGGCATTAAGTTTCCTTAACCGACCACTGCGTCTATGGTCTTCAACATTGCCCATTTCTTTATGCTTCTTCAAAAGAGCTTGAACTGCACATCTTGAAACCCCAGTCTGTTTTTATATCTTTGCCTGGGAGAGACCTAGCTGATGCTGTACAACTTCTTTGTGTCAGCCAATGTCATTAAAAACTATCTTTAGTGTAAAGAAGAACAAGGAGTCCTGAAAGTGATGGTTTGGCCCCCACAGAAAGCTGTTCTCAACATCATCGAGTCTGTATGGGATAACATGAAGAGACAGAAGTATTTGAGGCAACCTACATCCACAGAAGATTCTGTGCTTAGTTCTCCAAGATTTTTGGAACAACCTACCTGCAGAGTTCCTTCAAAAACTGTGTGCAAGCGTACCTAGAAAAATTTATGCTGTTTTGATGGCAAAGGGTGGTCTCCCCAAATATTAATTTGATTTGAATTTTTCTTCTGTTAATTTTTTTTTTTACTCATTTTGTTAATTGATAAAAATAAACGATTACCACTTCTATTTCTGAAAGCTTTCTTCATTTACAACATTTTTTCATACCTGCCTAAAACTTTTGCACAGTACAGTATATGTCAGTGTTTTTAATCCGTTGTCTAGATAGGCCATCTTGTTGGATGCTTTTAATCAGCTGAAGAATAGCAGTAGCCAACATGATACTGAAAATGCCTGCTTCACCAGTACTCTTCACATAGCGTTTCAGGTTCTTGCACACTCACTTCTTGCAAACCCTGCAAAGGGGTTCTCAATCTCCCTGTTGCAACTTTTATTTTATTTTAAATTTCATGTGTAATAATAAAACTCCTCATGGTCCGTAAGAGGTGAATTTGAGAGCACAAATGGACCTGGAAACTTCCAAGAAATATAAGACACCAGTTGGTTAAAAAAATGTACCCATAGCTCAATGTCTGTTTTAAGTAGACCGCCGTGGCAGCAGAACATGTGGTCAAGGGTGGGACCTGAGTTCAGGCACATCCACTGGTTGGGCATCTCTACCTGATAGTTGTCCTTTTACAGAGATCATCTGCATCACTGCTGCATTCATATTGAGATAGAAATAGCAAGAGAAATTTGGGATCTGCTGATAGTTGTATGGCTAACATTTCTTAGAAGCTTATTTCATAAGACATTTGGGAGGTATTTTGTTTTTACCAAAAGGTTTAGGCTTTTTTTACTACAATCATAAGATATGGATTTTTGGACAGAGAAGAGTTAATATTAAGAGTTATTTTTACAGTAAGCTACAGTTTCCCGCTGCACAGCTGAAAAGCTTTTTGACTCACCAATCAGCTTACTCTGGCAAATGTGTGGGCAAACACACAGGCACTCCGCTAAACCCTGAAAAATTGCATTTCTACACTATAATCCACCAGATAAGAGCCTTCATTTTCTTGATTAAATCCTCTGTGCTGTTAGCAGTGTGACTCGAAATAATACCTTCCTCTAAGTGTTATTCTTAAATCATAGTTATATAGTGTGTCCTTTTATTTCACCAGATTGCCATCTTGACCCAGTTAATCTGATTGTCTTCATTTATAGCTCGATGTGAAAACAGAAATTTTCTTCTGGTGTAAAGGATTTTACGGTTCATGATGTTTATTGGCAATTTATTTATTTGTAAGTTGATACTGGTCATATTCGGAGAAGAGAGATAAAATGTAAAACTGGTCTTATTCGGTAGCCCAAATGTATTGTGGGTTTTACGTATTCTGTTTAGCATTGCTGACCATACAGAGAGGAAATCAATATGTAAAGGGAAAAAAAATACCTTAACAGCATTATCTGCTTTGAGCTTTGCTTAGTCATCAAACTGTTGGGATCAAATAGCTTTTATTTAATGGGTATGAAGCATGACCATATGGTCAATGTCAAACTAGTCATAACAGTAAATCCAGGAGTATGGGGCCACTGCATATTCATTCCAAGATCAAATTCTATGACAGTGTAGGCCTTATTCCATGATCCAACCAAAGCTTGATTAGTAACATCCACAAATCGCCCACTTTGTTGCCAAACCATTTATTTCCACAACAATCATCCCATAAGACTTTATTTTCATCTAACATATTTTAGACAAAGTGAAAAGGTGAGGGGAGGGCCAGGGGAGCTGGGCCAGCACAGACAGTATTTAGACATTCTCAGAAGAGGAGATGACTATAACATGTAGGGATGGAGGGAATTGTGCTAGGGAATTGACTCTTCCTGAAGAAATTAATTTTAATAGCAAATTCAGAGGTACGTTGTAAGTGAATTAAATGATTTATGTAAAGGAGAATCATGGCAAGTAAGCATTTAAAAAATAATTGTATTTCTATGCAGCTTTGTGTTCTAGGCCCCCCTGCACAACAAAACTAGGACCTCTACTTCAGCACAGAGGCGTAACTAGAACCTTCAGGGCCCCGGTGCAAGTAACCATGAAGGGTCCCCCTGGCAACCTACCAGGGCCCTTCCCACTGATCTCAGGAGCCATTTACTACCAATATGGGACCCTTTGTTACGGTCCCGCAGCATAATAGCATCATTTTTATTTTTTTAATACTTTTTTTTTTTTTACATATTTTTAGGACCCCTGCGGTGAAATATCAGGTGTCTAAACAGACAGAGAAAGGGACTGACGACAGAGTTTTCAGTCCCTTTTTTCTGCAGCTTCAGCAGCACAGAAAGAATAAACAGGAATAGTTCTGTACAGAGCTTCCCGTTCATTCATAAACACAGTTTACCATGCCTCAGCTATGAATGAAAAAAAACAATGTCAGTGATCAGTACCGATCAGCGATCACTGACTCTATTCATATAGACGAGGAAGAGCCTGTGGTAAGTGACACATTTACCGGCCCGTTCCTTGCTCTCCATCCTGACAGGTTCCCCCTGCAGCAGGTCGTCCTTCTGCTCACTTTGTCCCCTCCTCTAGTCAGAGAGTTCACTGTAAGCTCCTGTGCATCCAGTAGAGCCTCACTGGCATGCAATGTTCTCCTTTTCTCTTGTAGACTGAGGATTGATGTGCAGGGAATTACAGGAAGCTGGTATAATGCATTTATTTTTTTATGAAATTCATCATTGCATTATTTGATGTTTTATATCTGCCAGTTTAGCTTTAACTCCTAAATTAGCACTTAGTTAACCCCTTATTGGAACTCCATCACTTTTATAAAAAACAAAACAAAAACAATCCTGAAAAATAAAACTGTTTATATAGACCTTTCACGCTACTTGTTCCTTGAATCCTTAATCACGTGCAGAGTGAATCCACCACAGCCTTATGTAGCAAAGGCATGAATGCTGATAACATCCTTAACCTAATATAGCCACATGGCTGTATTTGGACAATGTCATTGACAGTTTGTCATGGGTTACGGCTGAGTTTTTTTCAAACAAAGAATGTCAGGAGTTGGGAAGCCAAAAGGACTACCAACAAAGCAAGTTCATCAGGAACCGGACAAAATTTGCATAGTGTAGGACCAGTTTAAGACTAGCTGGTCAACTGGAGTAACAGGAGTGTGACACAAGACAGTCGGTCTAGGGGGAAAGATTTTCATTAAGCCCTTTTGATGACCTTGTACCTTGCTCTGTATGCATTAAGACAAAGATTTATGTGTGACATCATATGAGCATCATTTATATACACCATTTGTGTACAGAGGCTCTGGTTTGTTTTCTGCTTTGATAAAATTTATTCTGCGTGGACGTAGCTCATAGGAAAGCAACTGCAATACATCTTAGACCCACACAACAACTTTGGGCTCATCTGGGCCATATGAAGGTGTACACTAATTTCAAGAACACATCTGTATATGAACTTATACTTATCCTCCTATGGATTACATATTTTCTTAATTACAGATATAAGGAGAGGCTATAATAGAGCTCCAAATGGGTGCATATCATTCTGAATTTAAACATTTAGCAGGACTATCAAGGGCAATCCCTTTTTATAACTTGCCATGGACTTTGTCTATTGGTGTATACGTATGTCTTATGGGACTTGGACTACCAATGATAATTTTGTATAATATCATCCATTTATAGGTTCTCACTCCTTTGTGAAGTGTGTTTATGGATTATTTTTCATGTTGGCAAACTTTGTCTGTGATGATCTGTAATTGGTGGTTTTCATGGATGTTGCCCTAAAATGATTATCTGTTGGTGACTCTGTGGAGAACAATCAGATGCATCTTTGTTCTCCAATAATGGAGTATACAAATTGCTGCAATTCTTTCACCTGAGTATCTGCAGATTACTCTAATAACCTATACAAAGCTTAGACATTTTTCCAATAGGTATTGAATATATTGGATAAACTGTTATTATTTTTCTTTGGAAGAATACAGCATATACTGTAAATTGTGGCATATAAATATTAACACCTGCACTTGGCTTATAAAGTGAGACTAAAGAGTTTATTTTATGTTTATGAGAAAATGGAGTTAATATACTCTTTAGGCCTCATGCAAACTGGACACTTTAACAGATGCTGTTTTTGGCTTCAGATGTTTTTTTCTGCAGCCAATAAACTCCCCAGCATGTTATCCTTTGTATCCATGCACACATAGGCTGTTTTTGGCAGGGGCGTCTTCTGGCTGGAAAAAAACCCCCAAAACTAGTGGGGTTTGAGGGGAGTATAAGATAACATAGAGGAGAGTTCAGGAGCAGTTGAAAAAAATGCCCAACTGCTCCTAAATGTCCGTTTAGCAGCAACAGTGTACAGGAGGCCTTAGGCTGGATTCACACCTATGCAGTTTTATTGCTTTTTGCAGATTTGCACTACAGTCCATTTAACATGGTTGCCTATGGAACACGTTCTGTAGTGCAAATATGCTAAATGCAATAAGCACCAAAAAATGCATAGGTGTGAATCCAGCCTTAGGCTCCGTTCACATCTCCACGTTCCGAATCACAGGCGGAATCGCCGTGATTCTGCCCGGGATTCGCAATAGCGGCAAATCGCAGGATGCATTCCCGGTGCATTGCACGTCAACTTTAATTACATCCCAAACGTGGCGTGATGTTCCTGTGATTCGTCGGGCAAGTACGAGCTTCTTTTGGGCGACTCTATTTGCACGTTTTTATCGCGATTGTCCCCCCCCCCCCCCCCCCCAATACGCCAAGATGTGAACAGAGCCTAAAACAGCTCTAACTCTGAAAAGAGCTAAAAAAATTCTGAAAAATGTGGCTATTCAGCGTTTATCAGCGTTTTTGAGCCATAAGCTTTTATGGGAGTATAGTTTTGCTTAAAAAAGCTAAAAAATGCTACAGCTAAAAAAAAGTCCAAAAGAAAACCGCTAATGCAAAAACACTGAAACTCACTTTACAGATACAGCTTTCTACAGCTAACGTTACTGGCTTTTTTATAATATCCAGTGTGCATGAGGCCTTAGACTTTATGCACACAGTACATTTGAAAACCTCTTCTGAACGCTGGAACTTCACAGCTAATAACCGTCGTTTAAAAACGTCCATTTTGCCACTTTCACATGCCGCAGTTAATGCACGTTTTGCGGCGTTCATGAGCGTTTGCGTTTAAAAGTCTTTATTTACAGATAACAATGTAGTGGTCTCCCTGACCTCCAGAGGCATAGTGGTGACCCCCAGAGTCAGGGAGAGCTGACATTCTTTCTCAGGGTGCAGGTTACTAGGCATGGTGGGTGTAGTGCAAAAATGGAAAGATGGGCGCCAGACCTGACTTTTCGACAGCAAAGGTCCGACAGAACGAATCCGCCGGACAATTCGATCGTGTGTGGGCTTCATCAGACCTTTGCTGTCGAAAAATCAGACGGACTTTAGAAATAGAACATGTTTCAAATCTTTCCGATGGACTCGCATCCGATCGAAAAAATCAGTTTATCTGTATGCTAGTCCGATAGATGAACAACGACGCAAGGGCAGCTATTGGCTACTGGCTATGAACTTCCCTATTCTAGTCCAGTTGTACGTCATCACATTCAAATCGGTCGGACTTTGGTGTGTTCATGTGTAGGCAAGTCCGTTGCGTCGGAACTCCGTCGGAACTTTGTCAAAGGTCCGTCAAAAAGTCCTTCAGAGTTCAGTCCGTCGAAAGTCTGCTCGTATGTACACGGCATTAGGCAAATGCAATAGCAACTTGGCAGACTCCACAGACCAAAAATAGAACTAGGCAGACAGCAATACAGAAAAAGGGCATTTAAGCAAAATACAGCGATCTGGCCGCAGCCTGTGTGGAAAAGAACCCCGATTACCTGACTCCTTCCAAATAAATAGACTATCCCAGCATGCTCACAGGCCAAACAAACTCCTGCTGATTGGCTGAGACAACATATCTACTCATAACCTGAATTCACTGTAATCTATCATCCTAATGCCAAAGGCAACAGTGCCACCTACTAACAGAAGAGAGAGATTACAATTAAAGGGTAGGTTCACATTTACAGAAAAACCTGTAAGGTGAACTTACACAGGACCCTCTCCTCATCCCCCCCCCCCCCCAGTCCCGCTGACCTGGAGCATGGTGATCACCCGGTAGAAGACATTGGGTTACCGCCTCACCGGTCTGGGGCTTGGAAATCCCCCGCAGCTTAATCTCCAAAACATACCTTGTCAGGAGGTACGTTTAGGAGCATTCTAATTGGTCAGCGCCATCACGCTTTAAACTCAAGCTTAGGAGAAAAACCAGTCGATCAAACTATGAATTAGCCAGGCTAGTTACCACCTAGCACAACTAAGTTTACTAGCAGCCCTGTTTAGGACAAGGGTGCTACAACAGATTTTACAGACCAGTAGACCCTCTCAAATGCCTACAATGCAGGGTTCTGGGAAGTCTGTTTTTTAATATTGCAAATGGCCAGAAATGATTACCCATTGAAAACACATATAAACTAAAACGCTTATAAACACATGTTACCGTGTTTAGACGCGTTTACATGCTTTTACAAGCATTTTGCATTTCAAATGCCTCATGTACACTGCTGCTGGTAAACGGACATTTAGGAGCAGTTGGGTGTTTTTTTTTCTTTTAGGTGCCCCTGAACTCTCCTCTGTTATCTTATCAGTACATGTACACAGGGTCGTTTATAGTCGTTTCTAGGCAGTTCAGTTTAGAAGCATTTTTTGGAACGCAAAAAAATGTGTTTAGGACGGATGTTCAGAGGCATTTGAAATGCCAAATGTCTGTAATAGCTTGTAAATACATGTAAACGTGGTAACTCGCGTTTAGCTGTGCTTTGTTTACAGCATTTTGCCTTGTCTATGCTATGGGACTACGCTGGAATAGCCGCCCAATACAGCCTCACCACATTTGGTGTGAACCAGCTCTTAATAAGTGGCTGAATTTATGTGATAGGAATCTTTCTCTGTCTTTTTAGAAAAATTCTGATTCATGTGTTTTATGAACCTAAGAGGACTAATTAAATTATTTTATTTTAAAGACAGTATGCTTATAAATATATTTATGCTTAGCACTTTAATTTATTAATGTATGCCCTATAATTTGTGTGTTCTGCATCAAATCCTTACAACCCCTAGGATAAAATCCTATAGTGCTGATAGCAAATGATCCACTTTCAAGTCTTCTGAAAGGAACTTGCAGCCTTTGTTACTGTACTATGTGACTTCATTCTCTGCACTGTGCATAGGTGAGGCTACAGATGACATAAAGAAGGCAATGCTTGAATAAGAACACACTGGCTTTTATTTTTTTGCAGGCTTAAATTGGGTGTTATTCAATTAAGCTATTGGTGCCTATAGCAAGGTTGTCATATGCCCAAGATGAATGCCAGAAAAGAAGTAAAAACCGCCCAATTGTGCCTTCTGAGGAAATTAAATGCAGAATTTTTATGTTTGATTGTGTGTACATAAAGTACACGTCATGAGTGTACAGGGTATGAAAGCCCTTCCAAAGAAATTCACCAATAGATACTGTTTTTGCATAATGGAGGATCGCAGTTTTTGTGTGAAATGCAGCTTTAGCTCTCATGCATACGGGCGCATTAGAGGCATACAGCATAAAATTCATGTCTGTAAGCTTCTGTAAGCAGCACCTGAGCTTGTAAGCCCCCAAATGCATCAGTGTACATAAGGCCTAAAATGTATATGCTCCTTTAGTCAAAATCATGTGCTGTATACTTCTCCCTTTCCCTTCGCTGGCAACTTCGCTGGAAGGTTATCCTGTACGTCGTGTTGTTGCGCTTCTACTATAGAAAAGTCTGATGTGTGTAGCAAACCATAAATTACCCCCGAAGGAGCTGCTAATAATTTTCTTCGGGCTTACCGTTACCATCTTCACAGTGTTCGTCATAGGGGTTCTTATCAACTACTCAATTGAAACACTGGCTCCAACACTTAGTCCTTTTTCCAAGTTTTATTAAAGAGACAAAAATATGCAATAGAAAAGGTACTTTTCTCTTCTTCTCAAGATACCAGCCTTATGCTCTGTCCTCTCCTGAAGAGTCCTCCCCTGGTCACTGCAATCCCTTGCTTCTTCCCGCAGGCAAGACAGCAAAGAGACCATCCTACAGACCAGTAGGCCACTAAAACTCTGATTCTTCTTTTAGTAGCTAGGCCTTGAGTCCGCCAACCTCAAGGCAGAACTTTAAGCAACAGCAGTTCCCCAGGCCAGGAGGGCCATGACGTCAGGAAGCACCAACCTATTCCACACGGTGTCTGTCCCTTAAATACCCCTGCCCAGAATGCCTGGTGGATGAACCACTCCCACCAAATTGTTTCTGAGCAAAGGGTATTCAATATGTCCGACTAGACTGTATTTACAACATCCACCAATGGTGACAGCACCACCCATGGTCAGATGGAAATCTGCACAGTCCAGCTAAACTGGTACAGAAACCATTACATTTAGATAATATGAAGCTGAGCCAAACTGTAGCTTCAACTAACTTAAATGTCAACAGAATAGCGTCTGCTCTTCAGGAGCAGGGCGCTACATGTGTATTGATAACAGTGACGGTGTGTCCTGTAGTTTAAATGAAGTGGGCACACACAGCAGGCTCATAATGCGGAAAAGCAGTAGGTTGGCATTGCCAGCCTGTAATAGGAAACTGCTTTCAAAGTGCTGTTGCTAACAGGGTCACCAAGTAAGAATAAACAAAAAAGCAGTCTCCAAAAACGCTTAGCTTTGACAAACTACATACAGCATATTGATACATAATGCCAAACATGCTTAATTTAAATTTTACTACAAGCTTTTAGATTATAAGTATATAAATTTGTTTGGAAGGAAGGTTTAGTGATGTGTGATACATCCTAGATTGTATGAAGGCTTCATGCATTTACGGAAGTAGCTCTTTTTTTGATCTCTTGTGAAATGATTAAATCTTTTATTCCATGAAAGGTCAGGACCCACATGAAGTTTATAATTTGTGTGCAGAAGAACCTTGTGAACTGTGCTATACTAATTACTAGCAAACTATGTAGCTTCTGCCACATGCAGACATCCTAGTACAGTGGTTCTCAACCTAGAGGTGGGGACCCCCTCGGGGGTCAAATGATGATTTGCCAGGGGTCACCGAATCCTGGGCTGTTCCTGAAGCCCGCACTGCTCTCCCAGCCTTTTTGCGGCCGCCCAGTAGGGCTGTTCCTGGAGCCCGTGGCCGCCCACTCAGCCTCTTCACAGCCGCCCATTCAGTTCACGGCATGGCTGGGGGGCAGAGACTGGAGGTCAGCTGACTGGTGAGGAATGTGAAGTGGGAGGGGCTGGAGGAGACCCTATCTCCTGATATTGGCATAGGTGTCACTGCTACGAGATGCCACATAGTGCACAGTGAAGCCAGAGACACAGTGAGTAACACTACCTGTGATTATAGTTGCCATTAAAAGTCCTCACTATAGTTCTCAGATCAGATGACCTTGATCAAGAGCACCTAAGTTGGCTCATCAGAACCCCCCCGAGCATTGGCACTCATCCCACCCCCCCCCCCCCCACTAAGTAGTAAAAAATATAGAATACATGGAAGGGAGAGGAAAAGAGGGGGAGGAACAAAGAAAAAGGGAGAGAAAGAATAAGAGAAATAACAAGAAAGACGGCTAGAGAGAGGGATGGGGGGAAAAAAAACAATAAATTAGTATAGAGAGCGAAAAAAGGGGAAGAATGGAAAACAAACAGAAAGAGTCGTACATCCTAAAATGTACCATATGGGGTTTTAATACTGCACGAGTGGAAGGGACTCAGGGAGCACTAAATATCCATGGGTTAGGGGCGCAAATTACTTGTCTTGCTTTGGGTGCTGACAACCCATGCTACGAAAATAATTTTACTGTTAGGGGTTCCCACAACTTGGGAAATTGTATCAAGGGGTCACGGCACTAGAGAGGTTGAGAACCACTGTCCAGGTAGGAAAGCCCAGGACATGAAATACAGTGAGGAAAAAAAGTATTTGATCCCCTGCTGATTTTGTACGTTTGCCCACTAACAGAAATGATCAGTCTATAATTTTAATGGTAGGTTTATTTTAACAGTGAGAGACAGATTACAGACAAAAATATCCAAAAGAACGCATTTAAAAAAAGTTATAAATGTATTTGCTTTTAAATGAGTGAAATAAGTATTAACATTAAAGACTGATCATTTCTTTGTCAGTGGGCAAACGTACAAAATCAGCAGGGGATCAAATACTTTCCCCCCTCACTGTACATCACAAATTACTGTATACAATAACTGCTATAATTAAAAATAAATGTTCTTGCAGATGTCATGAATGCTGCTCTACCTTAACAACTGCTCAGTGTCTGCCACCCCTCTACTGGCTTCTGATTGGCCAAAAAATAAAATTCAAAATATTACCAACATACAAAGCCATTTAGAACTCTTTCCCGAGCTACATCACCAATCTTGTCTCAATATATCACCCAAACCATCATCTCTGCTCCTCCTGCTCTCTAGCTCTCTTGTCTCCTCCCATGCTTATCTCCAGGACTTCTATAGAGCCTCTTCCATCCCCAATCTGCCAGGTTATCTCCTACTCTGTCTTCATTTAGGTGATCCCTGAAACCTCATCTCTTCAGGGAAGCCTATTGTGTCTTCTGCTAACAACTGAATCTTTTATTTCTCCCATCAGTTCTTCCCTCACAGTTATTACCACTTGCTCCTCCAAATTAGATTGTAAGCTCTTATGAACAGGGCCCTTCTAGTCCTCGTGTATTGAATTTCATTGTAAAGCGATGCACAAACCGCTATATATGTCTTGTAAATACCAACTGTTATCGCATATATATCAAGACACAGAAATATACAGTACTTTTGGATTTGTACATCGGATCAGGTAAAAAATTTGTTCTTTGTTATCTGTCTTGCTCTGCTGAAAAATGTCTGGAATCTTATTGTTTACATGGAAGAACGGTAGAAACATAGGTAGGAGATTATAAAGACATACAGTAAGCAGAGTGAATAAGGTGCTTTTTGGGCTCATTCACATGGGTGTCTAAAACACCACATTTAGATGTGTACAACTTACAGATTTGTAGGCATCTAAAAGCAACATTGTAGTAATCAATGAGGCTAGTGACACAGCTTCATCTACAACAGGGATGGGCCAAACACCCCCCGGTTCGGTTCGCCGCAGAACATGCGAACAGGCAAAAAATTTGTTTGAACACGCTAACACTCTTAAAGTCTATAGGACACGAACATGAATAATCAAAAGTGCTAATTTTAAGGGTTAATATGCAAGTTATTGTCATAAAAAGTGTTTGGGGACCTGGGTCCTGCCCCAGGGGACATGTATCAATGCAAAAAAAAGTTTCAAAAACTGACGTTTTTACGGGAGCAGTGATTTTAATAATGCTTAAAGTGAAACAATAAAAGTGAAATATTCCTTTAAATTTTGTACCTGGGGGGTGTCTATAGTATGCCTGTAAAGTGGCGCACGTTTCCCGTGTTTACAACAGTCCGAAAGCAAAATGACATTTCTAAAGGAAAAAAAAGTCATTTAAAAGTACTAGCAATAGCGCCGGCTGTTATAATGAATTGTCGTGTCTCTGCAATACTCATGAAAGTCATTGAAAAAATCGGCCTGGGATTCTCCCATAGTGCAATACCAGGCCCTTTGGGTCTGGTATAAATATTAAGAGGAACCCTGAACCAAAATTTAAAAAAAAAATGCGTGGGGGTCCCCCCCTATTCCATACCAGGCCCTTCAGGTCTGGTATGGATATTAAGGGGTATCCCGCACCAAAAAAAAAAAAAATGGCGTGAGGGTCCCCCTCAAATCCATACCAGACCCTTATCCGAGCACGCAACCTGGCAGGCCACAGGAAAAGAGGGGGGGACGAGAGATCCCCCCCCTGAACCACACCAGGCCACATGCCCTCAACATGGGGAGAATATCCCCATGTTGATGGGGACAAGGGCCTCATCCCCACAACCCTTGCCCGGTGGTTGTGGGGTTATGCGGGCGGGGAGCTTATTGGAATCTGGAAGGGGACCCCCAGATCCCGCCCCCCCTGTGTGAAATGGTAATGGGGTACAAATGTACCCCTACCATTTCACAAAAAGTGTCAAAAATGTTAAAAAAGACAAGAGACGGTTTTTGACAATTCCTTCATTATTATCTTCTTCTTTCCCCGCTTCTTCTTCCATCTTCATCTGCATCCATTGGAGGTTCCCGCAGTGTGACGCTTCTGTTCTTCTGACAGTTCTTATATAACTGAGGGCAGGGCCACCCGGTGACCCCGCCCCCCTCTGATGCACGGGGACTTCATGGGGACTTCCCTATGGCTTTCCCCGTGGTGTCAGAGGGGGGCGGGGAAGAACAGAAGCGTCACACTTCGGGAACCTCCCATGGATGCGGATCGTCCGGAGAACGAAGAGGAGAAGAAGAAGCCTGAGGAAGATGCGGACAAGAAGACCGAAGGAAGAAGCAGAGGATCGGAGGAGAAAGAGGAAGAAGCAGAGGAAGAAGCGGGGGAAGAACAAGATGGGGTAAGAAAACCGAATGCAGACCAGAAGAAGATGGAAGATGAAGCAGGGAAAGAAGAAGAGATTAATAAAGGAATTGTCAAAGACCGTCTTTTGTCTTTTTTAACATTTTTTACACTTTTTTGTGAAATGGCAGGGGTACATTTGTACCCCATTACCATTTCACACAGAGGGAGGGCCGGGATTTGGGGGTCAGCTTGTTAAAGGGGGGCTTCCAGATTCCGATAAGCCCCCCGCCCGCATACCCCCAAAACCACCGGGCAAAGGTTGTGGGGATGAGGCCCTTGTCCCCTTCAACATGGGGACATCTTCCCCATGTTGAGGGCATGTGGCCTGGTACGGTTCAGGAGGAGGGGTGCCCCCCCTCTTTTCCTGCGGCCTGCCAGGTTGCGTGCTCGGATAAGGGTCTGGTATGGATTTTTAGGGGGACCCCCACGCCATTTTTTTTTTAAATTTTGGTTCGGGGTTCCCCTTAATATTCATACCAGACCCAAAGGGCCTGGTAATGCACTGTGGGGGAATCCCAGGCCATTTTTTTCAATGACTTTTATGAGTATTGCAGAGACCCGACAATTCATTATAGCAGCCGGCGCTACTGCTAGTACTTTAAATGACTTTTTTTTTCCTTTAGAAATGTCATTTTGCTCTCGGACTGTTGTAAACATGGGAAACATGCGCCAATTTACAGGCATACTATAGACACCCCCCAGGTATGAAATTTAAAGGAATATTTCACTTTTATTGTTTCACTTTAGGCATTATTAAAATCACTGCTCCCGAAAAAACGGACGTTTTTAAAACTTTTTTTTGCATTGATACATGTCCCCTGGAGCAGGACCCAGGTCCCCAAACACTTTTTATGACAATAGCTTGCATATTAACCTTTAAAATTAGCACTTTTGATTTCTCCCATAGACTTTTAAAGGGTATTCTGCGGCTTTCGAATTTGCCGCAAACATCCCAAATTGTTCGCTATTCGGCGAACGGGCGAACAGCCAATGTTCGAGTCGAACTCATGTTTGACCCATACAGACAGCCCATCCCTAATCTACAAGTGAAAAAAAAAGAGAAAGCAGCTGTATCAAGTGATATGCAGATTTTTCATATGTACATGCATAAAGGTGTGTACGTGCATATAAACCCATGTAAACGCACACATGCATAGGCCATTAGAAGAATTATATGCATCTAAATGCAAGTACTGTAGGCACGTATTTTACGCAGGATCTTCTGTTAGCTCTGCCAGCGAGAATCTGCATTCTGTGCAGAAATACACAAATGTCCCTGTGGACAAAACCATAATCTAGATATATTATTATTATACAGGTTTTATATAGCGCCAACAGTTTGTGCAGCGCTTTACAACATGAGAGCAGACGTAACAGTTACATTACAATTTGGTACAAGAGGAATCTGAGGGCCCTGCTCGCTAGAGCTTACAATCTAAAAAGGAAGGGTCAATTGATACAAAAGGTAATAGCTGTGGGGGGATGAGCTGATGGAGGAAGTAAAACAGATATACTGTATATTTATGTGTTTTGATATATATACAGTATAAATCAGTTATTATGTAAAGTAATTTGTAATTAATTTCACAACCTGTACTTCCTACTGCAGCTAGCCATCCGCTTGTCAAAATTGCCAGTGGTCCAATGGAATCGCTCCCTCTCTAGCTGAAGCAGTCTCTCCAATTGCTAGGGACTGAGATTCAGCAACCTTCAATCCCTCCACAGAGCAATCACCCCTCATCTTTCAGGATGAGCAGCTAAACCTTTGGGCTGAAAGTGGTTGTAAACCCACTTTTTGGACTTCTACCTATAGGTAAGCCTAAAATAAGGCTTACCTATAGGTAGTGGAAATATCTCCTAAACGTGCGTCGTTTAGGAGATATTTCATTTGTAGTCCGCCGGAAATTCCAACGGTGCATGCGAGGGGAAGAAACTAAACTAAGTGCCGTTTCTTCCCTAGCCTATGCCGTTAATTGCGGAGTGACGTCACGCGGCTCCAGCGAATCACAGAGCCGGAGTCTGCGGCCCAGAAGGAAGAGGGCCAGAAGATGGACGCTGCCCACACAGGGGACATCGCTGGATTCTTTTGCAGGTAAGTGGCACATAATAGGCTAGTATGCGATGCATACTAGCCCTTAATGCTTTTCACTTGCAGGCTGCAGCAGCGAGCAAAAGAGGAAGTAAAACCCATCAGGGTTTACTTCCTCTTGAAGACTTTCTGCAGTTTACTGTTCACAATTAGGGTAACACACATCCTCCATACAGGGAGAGGAGACTGATAATAACTCCCAGGTATAACATCACTGTCTTGGGAGTGCTTCCTTAAAATTTGCTGAATGTCTGGAAAAATTGCAGGCTGACTGAAGTTTCCTTTAAAAAAAAAAAGACAGTTGCAGGAAACAGTCAGAGAGGGTAATATTGCTGACCTCCTTCTCTAAATGCTACTTCCTTACGTGTTTCTGCCATCAATACTTTGCGAGTCACTGAAGCAGGATAAGCATGCAGATTAGCAGTTAAAAATTCATATGCATACTTACTGCAGCACAATGCCTTAGCGTATTGAAGCCTCAGGATCAGTGTGACAGCCAGGTAACTAGCATGTTCAGGTTTTTCTTTAAAAAGTATTGATTTGTTTCCTAGAATACGTTGCAAGTCCGGAATTGCAATTAGTAGAGGCAAAGCAGTGATGTCTCCATCTTGCAGAGAACACATTGTATTCATTGAAAAAAAAAAGCGATCTATGAATAGCGAAGGTGCTAGGTGAGCGACCTCCTGGGGTCATTGGGGCCCTGCAAAGTGGAAGATGCTCACACAGAACTTGAAAGATCACAGCTCTTGGTGTATGCAGTGCAGACTACTGAGTTACAGCATCCCAATAGCCCACCGGCTATCAGATATACATGCTTACATTGAGCCAAGCTGGACCAATGTAAGAATGCAAAAATTATAATTACTGCAGTCCAGCTTTAAGGTGCCAATGCAGACATTTAATGTTGTCCATTGTAGTTGTTTCAGTTTCAGGTAGCTATATGTGTGGGAAATAATAAGGTCTGAGGACCAATTGTACTAGTTGAATTTTTTGTCTGTTGATCATCATAGTAGTACAGTGTATTGAGCGTTTCATGTACCTGGGAATTTGCAAGTGCAGAGAATGAGGTGTGTGTGTGAGAGGAGTACTGAGAAAGCCAGTTTACATAAGGGTGCAGTGTTGCATCTGAGAAACTAGGATTGTCCCTGAAAGAGGAGGCAGCTGCCTTTGCAAGATTCTCCAGGTCTTTCAAACCTTGGGAAGCTAGACAAGAGAAAGCAAAGGTTAGACCGCTGTCATCAAAGGATGAAAAAACTGAGAGATTGTTTTGTTAACATCTTTCTGTTTGTGTGTAATGTATAAAAAAAAGAATATACTCGAGTATAAGTCGACCCGAATATAAGCCGAGGCACCTAATTTTACCACAAAAAACTAGGAAAACTTATTGACTCGAGTATAAGCCTAGTGTGAGAAATGCGCAGCTACTGTAAGTGGAAAAGAGGGTCAACAATGCCCATTTGCAGCCTCACTGTGCCCATTTGCATGCCTCACTGTGCCCATTTGCAGCCATAGATCCCCCGAACTTCAAACTCAGTAGTTAAGGGTTCCTAGATGCCCCATAGCTGCAGCCAAAATTTGGGGTCTCTGGACCCAAAGGTCCCGAAATGACATTGCTGCAGATGGACACAGTTGACCGACTTTGGGGCCCTGTATCTTGGGGACACTTGGTGTGCAAACCCAGTGGAACTAGCACTACAACATATCCAAAGCTGGGGTTCCTAGCACCAAGTGGCCCCAAGATACTGGGCCCCAAAGTCGGTTCGGAAAATGTCAAGCACTTTTCTGCAGCAGAGAATGACATTTTCTGAACTAATTGTGGGGCTCCATGTCTTGGGGCCACTTGGTGCTAGGAACACCAGCTTTGGATATGTTGTAGTGCTAGTTCCACTGGGTTTGCATACCACATTTGGGGTTCCTAGCATCAAGTGGCCCCGAGATACGGAGCCCCAAATTCGGTTCGGAAAATGTCAAGCACTTTTCTGCAGCAGAGAATGACATTTTCCGAACCGACTTTGGGGCCCCATATCTCGGGGCCACTTGATGCTAGGAACCCCCTAGCACAGTGATTCTCAACCTGGGGGTCGGGACCCCCTCAGGGGTCGAATGATGATTTTCCAGTGGTCAACGAATCCTGGGCTGTTCCTGAGGCCCGCACCGCTCTCCCAGCCTTTTTGTCCCTGGAGCCTGTGACCGCCCAGCTGGGCTGTTCCTGGAGCCTGTGGCCTCCCACTCAGCCTCTACGCAGCCGCACATTCAGTTCACGACATGGTTGGGGGACAGAGATTAGAGGTCAACTGACTGGTGAGGAATGTGAAGTGGGAGGGGCTGGAGAAGACCCTACCTCCTGATTTCAGCATAGGTGTCACTGTTACGAGGCACCACAAAGTCAGAGACACAGTGAGTAACACTACCTGTGATTATAGTTGCCATTAAAAGTCCCCACTACAGTTCTCAGATCAGAAGATGACCTTGATCAAGAGCACCTAAATTGGCTGATCAGACCCCAGCATTGCTACGCATCCCAACTACCCGCCATCACTGCCACTCATCCCTTTCCCCCCACCCCCCACCAAGGAGTAAGAGAAGGAATAAAAATAGAGAATACGTGGATGGGAGAGGAAAAGAGGGGGAGGAACAAAAAAAAAGGGAGAGAACGAATAAGAGAAAGAACAAGAAAGACGTCTAGAGAGAGGGATGGGGAAAAAACAAGAGATTAGGATAGAGAAAGAAAGGAGAACAAAGAGAAAGAGTGGTACATCCTAAAATGGTACCATAAGGGGTTTCAATACTGTACGAGTCGAAGGGACTCAGGGAGTGCTAAATGTCCATTAGGGGCGCAAATTACTTGTCTTGCCTTGGGTGCTGACAACCCATGCTACGAAAATAATTTTACTGTTAGGGGTCCCCACAACTTGGGAAATTTTATCAAGGGGTTACGGCACTAGCAAGGTTGAGAACCACTGCCCTAGCATCAAGCACAAGAAAAGTGCTTGACTCGAGTATAAGCCGAGAGGGGCACTTTCAGCACAAAAAAAGTGCTGAAAAACTCGGCTTATACTCGAGTATATACGGTAATCCCTTATCTGATGGCTCCATCAGTTTCAATCAAACTCATTCTCACTGCAGATAAATCATAGTGCTGTGGGAATCCATAGTCATAAATTAAATAAAGGTTTGTAAAATAATAATTGTAAACATATAGAAAATATACAGTATCTCAAAAGTGAGTACACCCCTCACATTTTTGTAAATATTTTATTATATCTTTTCATGTGACAACACTGAAGAAATGACACTTTGCTACAATGTAAAGTAGTGAGTGTACAGCTCGTATAACAGTGTATATTTGTTGTCCCCCTCAAAATAACTTAACACACAGCCATTAAGCCACTGGCAACAAAAGTGAGTACACCCCTAAGTGAAAATGTCCAAATTTGGCCCAATTAGCCATTTTCTCTCCCCGATGTCATGTGACTCGTTAGTGTTACAAGGTCTCAGGTGTGAATGGGGAGCAGGTGTGTTAAATTTGGTGTTATCGCTCTCACTCTCTCATACTGGTCACTGGAAGTTCAACATGGCACTTCATGGCAAAGAACTCTCTGAGGATCTGAAAAAAAGAATTGTTGCTTTACATAAAGATGGCCTAGGCTATAAGAAGATCACCAAGGCCCTGAAACTAAGCTGCAGCACTGTGGCCAAGACCATACAGCTGTTTAACAGGACAGGTTCCACTCAGAACAGGCCTCGCCATGGTCGACCAAAGAAGTTGAGTGCATGTGCTCAGCGTCATATCCAGGGTCTGTCTTTAGGGAAATAGATGGAATGAGTGTTGCCAGCATTGCTGCAGAGGTTGAAGGGGTGGGGGGGTCAGCCTGTCAGTGCTCAGACCATATGTCGCACACTGCATCTAATTGGTCTGCATGGCTGTTGTCCCAGAAGGAAGCCTCTTCTAAAGATGATGCACAAGAAAGCCCACAAACAGTTTGCTGAAGATAAGCAGACTAAGGACATGGATTACTGGAACCATATCCTGTGGTCTGATGAGACCAAGATAAACTTATTTGGTTCAGATGGTGTCAAGCATGTGTGGCGGCAACCAAGTGAGGAGTACAAAGACAAGTGTGTCTTGCCTACAGTCAAGCATGGTGGTGGGAGATGTTATGGTCTGGGGCTGCATGAGTGCTGCCGGCACTGGGGAGCTACAGTTCATTAATGGAACCATGAATGCCAATATGTACTGTGACATACTGAAGCAGAGCATGATCCCCTCCCTTTGGAGACTGGGGCCGCAGGGCAGTATTCCAACATGATAATGACCCCAAACACACCTCCAAGATGACCACTGACTTGCTAAAGAAGCTGAGGGTAAAGGTAATGGACTGGCCAAGCATGTCTCCAGACCTAAACCCTATTGAGTATCTGTGGGGCATCCTCAAATGGAAGGTGGAGGAGCACAAGGTCTCTAACATCCACCAGCTCTGTGATGTCGTCATGGAGGAGTGGAAGAGGACTCCAGCGGCAACCTGTGAAGCTCTGGTGAACTCCATGCCCAAGAGGGTTAGGCAGTGCTGGAAAATAATGGTGGCCACACAAAATATTGACACTTTGGGCCCAATTTGGACATTTTCACTTAGGGGTGTACTCACTTTTGTTGCCAGCAGTTTAGATATTAATGGCTGTGTTGAGTTATTTTGAGGGGACAGAACATTTACACTGTTATACAAGCTGTACACTCACTACTTTACATTGTAGCAAAAGTGTAATTTCTTCAGTGTTGTCACATGAAAAGATATAATCATTTTTTTACAAAAATGTAAGGGGGTTACTCACTTTTGTGACATACTGTATATAGAACTTAATTTTTTTTTTTTAATTATTTACTACAGGTGCATATACCGTATAGTGCTGTCAATTTACGCAGCGCTTTACATCTGTATATATATTGTACATTCACAATCAGCCCCTGCCCTCAAGGAGCTTACAATCTAACTCACATTCATACATCTACAAACGAGGTTCAATTTAGACAGGAGCCATTTAACCTACCAGCATGTCTTTGGAGTGTGGGAGGAAATCTATGCAGGCACAAAAAGAACATGCACACTCCAAGCAGGTAGTGCCTTGGTTGGGATTCAAACCTATGACCCTATTGCTGCTAGGCGGAAGAGCTAACCACTACATTTATATAAATGTAAAAAATATTCAAAATTATTATATTTTTCCCTTTAAGAGTGTATTGGTCTATTAAAAACTGTATAGCCATCTGTGACAAACCCAACCGATCGGCTGTTGATTTGTGTACCGGGTTTTATGATGACTTGTCTAGTGGACAGATTACACAAGTGAAAACTGGTTAATGAGATTTGGACAGCCCTGGGTCTTCTTTCTGGTGAACTGGTGCCAAACTGTCTGGGTGGGGACTGATCTGAGTCACCTAGGCTTGTCTCAGTGACTAGTTGTTAATTAGCTTACTGATAATTAGATCAGCTGTTGATTAGCTTACTGTTTATGTTAGCTGTTCATTAGAGTGTTAGTAATCCAACAGTGATATCTAAACCGTAATATCATTGTAGACTGTTAGATGCACTGTTTAAAGTTTGCATTGCTTAGCATAATGTGATCAAGCTCTTATCTGATCTTGTGTGGTATATATTCTGTGTGAGTTTATAATAAAGTCAGTTCCAGTTTGCACCTAAGCTAGTGTCATCTAGTTCTTGGGTGCAATGCTGAGCTATAATACTGTTCCTGGTTCCTTGTTGGAGAGTGGAGGAAGCTGTATCTTGGTGGAGACACCC
Source organism: Lithobates septentrionalis (assembly GCA_037952835.1). Taxonomy (NCBI): domain Eukaryota; kingdom Metazoa; phylum Chordata; class Amphibia; order Anura; family Ranidae; genus Lithobates; species Lithobates septentrionalis. The sequence continues at coordinate 1,196,558 of JBBDGP010001075.1, read as the reverse complement.
AGGCTGGGTGCCGGGCGGTCCACCACGCTATCTAAGGCTCATCATACATCTGCAAATATGACAGTTCAATCTCTACAATCAACTTTAAATCTATCAAAACTATGTAATATATGGACCCACCTGAACTATTTGATAAAATTGTATACAATCAGGCATACTTGTTGGGAGATCTAAAGCAGATTGTACAATCAGATGATAACTTGTGTGGTGAGCTTAAATGACAATTAAAGGCATCTGTGTGTGTAGCACAGACCTCTTTTGTCTGGTCCCGTTGTTAACCCAGGTTCTGATCCCTTAGTGGAGCAAGCAGCCAGGCACAAGGTGTTTTCAGCCAGATGCATTAAATCTCACTCAGTCCTCAGACAGTAATCAAGCAGATAGTATCTTTTTTGTTGTTTTATTTGTTTGTAGAACTGGGATAGAGATTGAGAAAAGCTTTGGGATGCCCAGAACTAAACAACTTGAATGAGGACACTATCTTGAAACAGATAACCAAAGTAGAGCAGAATCTTCTGTACAGGCAGTAGCAATAGCTCAGCACAGGGGGCTTTCTCTAAGGGCCCAGCCCAGGCAGCAGGTCTCGAACAGTCCCTCTAGCAAAAAGGGATGTAAAGGCAACAGTCTCTCTTCTGAGAGTTTTCTAAGGCCTACTGACTTTGATCTAAGCAATCTGAAGGCCTTCCTCCAGCTTCGGTTGACACTGTCACAAAGTCTCCCAGGAGGATCCTCTTTGGGTGTTGCCTTAGGTTTTCCTGCGACCTTGGTGTGATCCTTCAGTTACTTGAGTAAGCTAGAATTATCCAGATACATAAACAATTACCCCCTATAGGGATTAATGGGACTTTAACGGCAACCACATATTATAAAATTTAATTTATTGAGTAGAAAACAGTATGGTGAAAAACATTGAGGTAATCAACATAGCATAACAACAAAAATATACACAAAACAAGTAGGAGGCTATACAAGCTGTACTGATATGCAGGAATAGAGGCTATATTCTATAGTCTTGCCACGAGGTCTTACGCGTTTCAGGACTAAACAGAATGTCCCTTTGTCAGAGACAGTTCGTGGGGCATAATCCTATTGTATGATAGAATACAAATGAAAACAATAATAAGTACAAAAAACAAAAAACATAAAAATGATAAAAATGACATTTGCAAGTACTACATATACAGCATTAGGTCAGTGTGAACATAAACAAAGGGAAACAACCTACCCAAACATAACAGGATCGGAGCGTCCACGCCAAGGCCACAGCGGCGAAAGTGTCAAACACCCACAGGTCCAGAGGTAAAGGAACCGGGGTGTATGGTTGGCCCCACTCTATCCACACTGGTCCAACCCACAAACGGGGGGACACCCAACAACACCACCGTTCAGGGAGAAACTGAATCACAACACTATAACCGGATGGGTATCTAAAGAATAATAAAGTATGTGCAATGTAGTTTAGTGGTGTCTGTATCAGCTAAACGGTTCAAAGATCATGATACAATAGGAAGGTTGATTGAATAAACTAAAATCATACCGAGATGTCCACAGAGTCAGTCAAAAAGTCTGGATGAGAGCCAGAAAGAGAGAAGACCATGCCTATGTAGAATGTAACACAGGTAACTAATTGAGTGGATCTTCATAACATCACGGTCTGTAAAAGACGGGAAGCAAAGCTATGTGGACAGCCATTCGTCACCAGGCTCAAGAAAAGAGGTATATAAGAACCAAACAACGCAGAGATCACTTACATATAAGTGCAAGGCTTCTTCCTGTCAGGACAGAGACAATCGTGCAGCACCGTCCGGACCGTCCATCGCCATGTGGGGCAGTGGTGGAATCGCTCCAGTCAGCGCTGTGTTATAAGGAGCCTAGGGGGGCGGGGTCAAAAGTGGCGCCGCATTACCTATGCGGCGTCATCACATCAGTCAGCAGATGAGAGAGTGTCCAAGAGCAAGCGGCTGTGCAGCGGTGCCACGCCCACTGTATCATCCTCACCCAGGGTTCCCATACAGAGAACTGTGTTCGTCTGACAGGTGGTTCCGCCCACCGAGGCGTAGAGGGCGGCTAAGCAGCACTGTTAGTCGCCTAGTGACAGATAAACAGACGCTGTGAGGCAAAACATTGACAAGACACTAGGACATGAGTATATAACCGGGAAATGTGTTTTAACACTTGAGCTAATCCTTCAAATTCCTGTAAAGGTAACGAGGATTAACAAGAATGATGGATATAATGACAATAAGAATTCCCACATCCATCCTGACTGGGCGAGCGTTGCCGATTCCCACAAAGAAGAGGGGAGGACCCCGAGCCATTGCTGCACGGCCCACACGGCCCATACAACGCCTGCCCACCGACGCAGGAAGGCCGCCAGGCGAGCAGACGCCGCTGAAAACAGCAACAAAAATGCTCGCCGGCACGCCATGAACGGAAGCCCCCCGTAGGAACAAAAAGGTCCCGGGGGGCCCCCCTGCGCCGGGCGGGACAGGGTGGGGTCAGCCAGATGTAAGGGGACACCAATGCATCCGCATGCAGACTGGGCAAGGAAAGCTCTGATACTGACAGGGCATAAGGGCAATCAGAGTGTACCACATATTTAAACTGGGCATGACAGAGAAACAACAAAGCAAATGTGAATATTGAAAAAAAGGTGACTATGACATGATGGTACACATAAAAAATTAGAGACAGAGGGAAACATAAATATCGGGAGGACCTACTAGGGGAGGCTAAAGATCTTTCTCACAGACCCCTGATGTAAAACCCTCTAGAAATGGATGTTGGCAACAGTTATGATATAGTCGGATGGCACTCCTTCCTTTTTTGATATTTAGAATTATCCAGAAGTTCATAAAGCTTCTTCTAAGCCTTGGAAGGTTTAACAGCATTTCCACGCTGGGTCACTCTCCAGCAGGAAAAGGACCTTACTTTCTGCTCTCACCCTTATATACCATTCTAAGCCCCCTGCTGGTCACTCTTAACGAGGGATTGGCTGAGTCTATATACAGGGCATATTTGTGTCTCAATTTCTGCACCTTCTGGACACTACAGCTTATAGTGGTGTGCGTTGGGGCGGGGGGATGGGAGTTAATGGTTCAGAAACAGAGGAAGTGCTATCAATTAGCAAAACAGTGGAGAGGACTAGGTGTGGCCAGGTGCTGATTGACAAGCTGCAGGTTTGCAAATCAGCAGTGACAATGCTGACTGCAACATTCCCTGTAACATCTCATTCCTCTGAAATGCAAGTAAGCACAGCCTCCATATGAGTGGCTACTCTGCTCTGAAGCAGGAGCTGCATTAGATGGACTTCACTAGCAGGATCAAAAAGTATTTGTGGGACTTTGAGGCTGGGTTCACACTAGTGCGAGTTGGATGCGGTTTTCTCCGCATCCAATTCGCATGACAGGAGATTGTGACCGACTCTCTATGGAGAAAGTTCACATATCTCCGGGGCGGCTGTGAAGCGGATTGCACAGAGGTCCTGTGCGTCTTTGGTTCCGTTTCAGGCCAGAATTCAGGCAAAAATTCAGCCCTGATTCATCACTGAAACAGAGAACAGGGACACACCGGACCCCTGCTGCAAGCCGCATGTGGCTTAAATGTGAACCCAGTCTAAAGGTGTCCTTGGGGAAAACTGGAAGTGCAGATGCATTTATAATTAAAGCGTATCCATGGTCAAACTGTAGAATCATTTCCATATTGTATTTAATTTATTTCTAGCCTATTCCTGTTAATCTCAACAATGTAGAAATCGGTAAACTTACTTTGTGAAGAATCCCATACATTTACCTAGCTCCCATCTCAAAAAGTTGGGAGGTATGCATTTACTTCCTCAAATTTTGTGACACAAATACACAATGCCCTGAATATGCATTACTGTGCCATACATTTCATAAAGCCTGCCGTCTGAACTACAAAAGTGCTGAGTGGTAGAGTTTCAAGAGGTGGAATCAGTACAATAATCTCTGCTTGCAGGCAGAAAGGTGTCATGGGATATGTAGTCCTTGAAAGTAAACAGCAGAGGAGAAGCTGCAAAACATACGAGGGAGTTGTGGGAAGAGACAGTCAGCAGACAGGTAGAACTCACAATATAAAGGGATATTTTTCAAGTAAGCCTAAATTGGATTGTAAAATAATACATTCTGTTTATATTATTACAATGTTGGTGTTACAAAATGAAAGTGTATGCTGTGACTATAGATTTCTTTTACGTTCTGGAACAATTTTTTTTTTCTAATAAGAAGTCATAGCTCTACAATAACTGACAGACAGTTGTGAGCGCATAGTTAGATTGAAAATAAGCCTGCTTTAAACTGGAGCAGCATTTTGTTACTCCACTAGAGGGAGAAGTGACAAGAAGCTTCAAGCTAACAGTAAATTATGTCCCCGACTCAACTAATTACACTTTGCTCTTATTCTGCATGTTTCTGTAAATCTCCTCAGTGAAAGATGTTCCCCCTGAAATTTAGAACAATGAATGCAACGTTTTCATACTGTATATCATAAGTAATATAAAAAAGTGCAGAATTAATAGCATAAAATAGGTAACGAAACAAATAATAAAGTAACTGAATAGATAATTACATTATTAACAAATAATTGAATAGGTAATTAAATGTTATACGGTACTGTGCAAAATTTTTAAATAGGTGTGAAATAAATTATGTAAATTAAAAATCCTTTCAGAAACAGAAGTGTTAATAATGTAATTTTATCAATTAGTAAAATGAAAAACTAAATGCAGGGCTGGATTAAGAGCATTATGGGCCTGGTGCTGAGGATTTTGGGAATAAATAAAATGAAAACACAAACAATTTTTGTTAAAATACATTCATTATTAAAACAAATTAAATTAAATGGAGAGGGGGGTAAGGGCGGGTGAGATAGAGAGAGGGGGAATGAAAGAGAGGGGGGTAAAAGACGGGGGAGAGGGTGACTTTGGGTAGCTTAAAGCGGAGTTCCACCTAAAAGTGGAACTTCCGCTCATTTGTGTCCTCTCCCCCCCGGTGCCACAATTGCCACCTTTCGGGGGGGGGGACAGGATACCTATCTTTGACAGGTATCCTGTTCCCACTTCCGGGAGTCCGGGCCACGGCCTGTGACATGACCTTGGGGCTCCCTCCTCCTCTCCCTGTCGCCGGGCCAATAAGAGAGAGGAGCGGGGCCTTACGCATGTGCAGTAGGGTTCCCGGCGTGAAGCCGTACCATGTGGAAGCCCAGGTTCTGAATCTGGGGAAGCAACTGTCAGCACTGAGAAGTCCCTCCATACTATAGGAGAGCCAGGAATGTACACGGCAGGTGTCGGCAGGGGCCAGCACAGAGGCGGGTGGAGACAAAGAGGTGCAGGCACTAGCAAAGAGTAGATGGGTGACAGTCAGGAAGGGTAGAGGGTGAAGTGCCAGGGAGGCCGATCCAGGGCTGGAGCATACCAATAAGTACGCTCCATTGAGTGACATTGGTGAAACCAGTCAGGGACCTGCACTGCTGGAGCTGAGGGACTCTCCTAGCTGCCAGGGGAAGAACTCCTCCAGTGAGAGTGGGGGGGAAGTGAAGGGAAAGATAAGACAGATTCTGGTGGTAGGGGACTTAATTCTTAGGACAGAGAGGCCAATCTGTAACAAAGACCTGAAGCACCGAACAGTATGTTGTCTACCGGCCGCTCGGGTTCGGCACATCACGGATCTGGTGGACAGATTACTGGGAGGGGCTGGGAAAGACCCAGCTGTCATGGTGCATGTTGGCACCAATGACAAAGACAGAGGCAGATGAAGTGTCCTAAAGAACGATTTTAGGGACTTAGGAGCTAATTTGAGGAAAAGGACCTCCAAGGTAGTATTCTCAGGAATACTACTGGTACATCGAGCCACACCAAAAAGGCAGAGGGAGATTAGGGAAGTAAACAAGTGGCTGAAGAGCTGGTGTATCAAGGAGGGGTTTGGGTTCCTGGAGGACTGGGCCGACTTCTCAGTTGATATTCGGTACTATAGAATGGACGGACTGCACCTAAATGAGGAGGGTCCAGATCAGCTAGGAATGAAGATGGCCAAAAAGTTAGAAGGGTTTTTAAACTAGACGATGAGGGGGGAGGGTCCAGAGGTAGAGATAGTCAGCGCGGAACATATTCCAGAGGGTAGTATTGGGGGCATTAGTGGTAGGTTGACCAAAGCACATAAACCCAAGGTAAGTATAGTAGCAAGTCCTTGTTGCAATCTCGGAACACCCAATAAGAAGATAATATGCGACCGATCTAAATTACGTGGCATGTTCACCAATGCCAGGAGCCTTGCGGACAAGATGGGTGAACTAGAGATACTGTTGTACGAGGAGGATTTGGATTTTGTGGGAATTTCAGAGATCTGGTTCAACAGCTCTCATGATTGGCTGGCAAACATTCAAGGGTATACCTTTTATCGCAAGGATAGAGAGGGTAAAAAAGGGGGAGGGGTATGCCTATATATCAAGAATAATGTACAAGTGAATGTGAGAGATGAGGGAGCTAGGGAGGAGGTGGAATCCTTATGGGTAGAGCTCCAAAGGGATGAAGCTAGGGGGAAAATAATACTGGGAATATGCTATAGGCCCCCTAACCCGAGGGAGGAAGGGGAGACAGATCTCCTAACACAATTTAGATTAGCAGCAAGGATGTTAAGTGTTATCATACTGGGGGATTTTAACTATCCAGACATAGATTGGGCGGAGGGAACCGAGAATTCATCTAAGGCTCGCCAGTTCCTAAATGTCTTGCAGGACAATTTTATGGGTCAGATGGTAGACGCACCAACTAGAAATAAAGTGTTACTGGATCTACTGATTACCAACAATACAGACCTGATCACGGATGTGGAAATACGAGGCAATTTAGATAACAGCGATCACAGGTCAATTGGCTTTAGTATAAATAACACAAATAGGAAACGTAAGGGTAATACAAAGACACTAAATTTCAAAAGAACCAACTTCCCTAAACTACGAACCTTGCTAGAAGGCATAAATTGGGATAAAATCTTAGGAACAAAGAACACAGAGGAGAGATGGGTTTGCTTTAAGAGCATATTAAATAAGGGCATTAGCCAATGTATCCCATTGGGTAATAAATTTAAAAGAGTGAACAAAAGTCCTGGATGGCTTAACTCCAATGTAAAAATGCATATAAAAGCAAAGGAGAAGGTCTTCAAAAAATACAAGGTTGAGGGATTATCATCAGCATTCAGACTTTATAAAGAATGCAACAAGAGATGTAAGGGTGCAATAAGGACGGCTAAGATAGAACATGAAAGACACATAGCGGAGGAGAGCAAAAAAATCCCAAGAAATTCTTTAAGTATGTAAACAGTATGTAAGTATGTAAACAGTAAAAAAGGAGGACAGACCATATTGGCCCCATAAAGAATGAGGAAGGACATCTGGTTACAAAGGATGGGGAGATGGCGAAGGTATTGAATTTATTCTTCTCCTCAGTCTTCACGAGGGAATCGGGGGGTTTCAGTAACCAAAACTGCAATGTTTATCCTCATGACACATCACAGGAAGCACCTCCATGGTTAACAGAGGACAGAATTAAAACTAGACTTGGGAAACTTAACATTAATAAATCACTGGGACCAGATGGCTTGCACCCGAGAGTACTTAGGGAACTTAGGGTCAAGTAATTGCCAGACCATTGTTCCTAATTTTTACTGACTGGAATGGTACCAGCTGATTGGAGAAAAGCCAATATAGTACCAATATTTTAAAAGGGCCCAAAATACATCCCTGGGAATTACAGACCAGTTAGCCTAACATCAATAATATGTAAACTCTTGTAGGGTATGATAAAGGACTATATACAAGATTTTAGTAATGAGAACGGTATTATTAGCAGTAATCAGTATGGATTCATGAAGAATTGTACTTGCCAAACCAATCTATTAACTTTCTATGAGGAGGTGAGTTGCCATCTAGATAAAGGAAGGCCCAAAGGCGTGGTGTATCTGGAGTTTACAAAAGCATTTGACACAGTTCCCCATAAACGTTTACTGTACAAAATAAGGTCTGTTGGCATGGATCATAGGGTGAGCACATGGATTGAAAACTGGCTACAAGGGCGAGTTCTGAGGGTGGTGATAAATGGGGAGTACTCTGAATGGTCAGGGGTGGGTAGTGGGGTCCCCCAGGGTTCTGTGCTGGGACCAATCCTGTTTAATTTGTTTATAAACGACCTGGAGGATGGGGTGAACAGTTCAATCTCTGTATTTGTGGACGATACTAAGCTAAGCAGGGCAATAACTTCTCCGTAGGATATGGAAACCTTGCAAAAAGATCTGAACAAATGAATGGGGTGGGTAACTACATGGCAAATGAGGTTCAATGTAGAAAAATGTAAAATAATGCATTTGGGTGGCAAAAATATTAATGCAATCTTTACACTGGGGGGAGAACCTCTGGGGGAATCTAGGATGGAAAAGGACCTGGGGGTCCTAGTAGATGATAGGCTCAGCAATGGCATGCAATGCCAAGCTGCTGCTAGCAAAGCAAACAGAATATTGGCATGCATTTAAAAGGGGATCAACTCTAGAGATAAAATGATAATTCCCCCACTCTACAAGACTCTGGTCCTGCCGCACCTAGAGTATGCTGTCCAGTTCTGGGCACCAGTCCTCAGGAAGGATGTACTGGAAATGGAGCGAGTACAAAGAGGGGCAACAAAGCTAATAAAGGTTCGGGAGGATATTAGTTATGAGGAAAGGTTGCCAGCACTGAACTTATTCTCTCTGGAGAAGAGACGCTTAAGAGGGGATATGATTTCAATATACAAATACTATACTGGTGACCCCACAATCGGGATAAAACCTTTTCGCAGAAGGGAGTTTAACAAGACTCGTGGCCACTCATTAAAATTAGAAGAAAAGAGGTTTAACCTTAACCACTTCGCATCCAGGCCAATTCTGACATTTCTCTCCTACATGTAAAATTCATCATTTTTTTGCTAGAAAATTACATAGAACCCCCAAACATTATATATGCTTTTTTAGCAAAGACCCTAGAGAATACAATGGCGGTCGTTGCAACTTTTTACTCTCGTACGGGATTTGCGCAGCAATTTTTCGAACACATTTTTTGGAAAAATCCATGCTTTTAAAAAAAAACAAAACATTAAAGTAGCCCAATTTTTTTGCATAATGTGAAAGATGAAGTTATGCCGAGTAAATAGATACCTAACATGTCACGCTTCAAAATTGCACACGCTCGTGGAATGATGGCAAATTTCGGTACGTAAAAATCCCCATAGGCGACGCTTTAAATTTTTTTACTGGTTACATATTTTGAGTTACAGAGGAGGTCTAGGTCTAGAATTTTTGCTCTCGCTCTAATGTTTGCGGCGATACCTCACATGTGTGGTTTGAACACCGTTTTCATATGTGGGCGGGACTTACTTATGCGTTCGCTTCTGCGTGCGAGCACATGGGGACAGAGGCGCTTTAAAAAAATTTTTTTATTGTCAATTTTATTTTTTTAGTTTGACACTTTAAAAAAAAAAATTTTGATCACTTTTATTCCTATTACATGTAAACATCCCTTGTAATAGGAATATGGCATGATCAGTCCTCTTTACAGTGAGATATGGGGTCAATAAGACCCCACATCTCACCTCTAGGCTGAAGCTTGAAATCATAAAAAAGAATTAACGATCTCGGCTTCCCAGCCGAGGCGCCGCCATTTATTTGAATGCAGAGGCCGGGCGTGATGTCATAACATCGCGCCCGGCCTCCGAACGATCATAGAGATTCCGGCGACCATCTGGTTAACCGTAAATCTCTATGATCACCATCCGGGGCCAGCGGATCCTGTGTCTGACTCACCGATGGAAGCGGTGAGTAGGTAGAAGCACCGGAGGGCGGCGGAAGGGGGGGAGCGGTGGAACAGCCGCTATGATAGTTCTTATGGTGTAGGGAATCACAGGCACTAAAAGAAGATATCTGAATGATGTCTGTAGCTGCAGGCATCATTCAGATATACCCCCGCAAAGTCAAGGACGGCCCTGGATGTACCTTGGGCGGGAAGTGGTTAAACTACGTGGGTACTGTAAGAGCAGCAAGGATGTAGAATTCCCTTCCACAGGCGGTGGTCTCAGCGGCTGGCATTGATAGTTTCAAGAAACTATTAGATAAGCACCTGCACGACCTCAACATACAGGGATATACAATGTAATACTGACATATAATCACACACATAGGTTGAACTTGATGGACTTGTGTCTTTTTTCAACCTCACCTACTATGTAGCTATGTAATTATGGAAAGGCCCAATAAACCGAGGTGCGAACTTCAGAGAGGGAACACGAAGTCGGAGGTTGCGAGATGACAGCCAGACCCTGTCCCCAACCTGGTAGGAAGGTGCAGGCAGGCGTCTGTGGTCAGCATGGAGTCTGTATCTCTCATTAGCATGTCGCAAAGCCTCCTGAACTTGTGCCAAGTGGAACGAAGACCATGGAGATGCTCCGCTGGTGCAGGAATACTCTGCGGAACAAATGAGTCAGGCAACATGGAAGGTTGGAAACCATAGTTTGCCATAAACGGGGACAATCATTAAGCAGAATTTAAGGCACTATTGTGAGCAAACTCTGCCCATGGTAACAGGTCTGACCAGTTGTTATGATGGTCAGAAATATAGCAACATAAGAATTGCTCCAAGTTCTGATAGTATGGTTCTGCGGCCCCATTAGACTGCAGGTGATATGCAGAGGAGTAAGCAAGCTGAATTCCCAACTGTGCACAAAAGGCTCGCCAGAACTGGGGCACAAACTGACTACCCATGTCCGAGACAATCACCTTGGGTAGCCGATGTAAGCGAAAGATCTCCAGAGCAAAAATGGAAGCCAGTTCCTTAGAAGTGGGCAACTTCTTAAGTGGAATACAATGACACATTTTTGAGAACCAGTCAACCACCATAAGGATAACTGTGTTGCCCTGGGAGTTGGGTAACTACACAATTAAATCCATAGACAGGGGGGTCCAGGGCCTCTCTCCATTGGGTATGGGTTGTAGGAGGCCCACTGGGAGGTGTCGTGGAGTCTTACTCTGAGCACACAGGGAACAGGCAGCTACGAAGGTGGTTGAATCAGCACGTAGACTAGGCCACTAGAATTGTTGGGAAATGGCCCAAAAGAGTTGATTCTTCCCAGGGTGGCCAGCAACCTTGGGAGAATGGTAAGTTTGGAGCACAGTTTCTCAGGAGGAGCATGGACCTGAGCAGCAAGAATTTTGTCACCCAAAGGAGAAGTTGGACTGGTGCATACCGTAGCCAGAATACGATCAGGAGGAATCACAGGAACCGTAACCAACTCCATCTTGGAAGTGGAGGAAAATCATTGTGACAAAGCGTCAGCCCTTACATTCTTAGTACCGGGTGAGAATGAGACAATGTAATTGAAACTTGACAAGAAAAGAGCCCATCACGCCCTTCTGGCAGAGAGGCGTTTAGCCTCAGACAAGAATGTGAGATTCTTATGGTCAGTAAGAATGAGAACTGGCACAGTGGTACCTTCGAGGAGATGTTTCTATTTTTTCAGGGCTAAAATGATCGCTAACAGCTGTCTGTCACCAATCTCGTAATTGCACTCCGCAGGTGACAATTTCTTGGAAAAGTAGCCACAAGGATGCATAGCGCTCTCAGAGGTAGGACGTTGAGATAGAAGGGCGCCAACACCAGTCTCAGAAGCATCAAAGTCAAGGATAAAAGGTAACATAGGATCAGGATGTTCCAACACAGGAGCATAAACAAAGGCAGCCTTGAGACTCTCAAAGGCCTTAATGGACTCTGGAGACCAACTCTGTAGGTTACCGTCCTTTCTGGTCATATCAGTTAGGGGCTTGACCAGAGACGAGAAGTTACAAATAAACTTCCAATAATAGTTGGCAAAGCCCAGAAATCGCTGCAGAGGATTCTGCATGGGTTGGGGCCACAGTAGTACTGCTGAAAGTTTCTTTGGGTCCATCGAAAAACCAGCAGTGGAAATGACAGCCCAGCAATTTAACCTGCTCACAATGGAATTCACACTTCTCCAATTTACAATAGAGATTGTTCTCTGTTAGTTTCTGAAGCATATGACAGACATCTGTGTGGTGGCTCTCCAAGGACTTGGATATCGTCGAGATAAATCACCATACATAACTGCAACAAATCTTGAAGGACATCATTAATAAATTCCTAGAAAACTGCTGGGATGTTACAAAGGCCAAAAGGCATAACGAGGTATTCGTAATGGCCTGTTCTGGTATTAAACGCAGTTTTCCACTCGTCGCCCCCCTTCTTAATCCTCACAAGATGCCCCTCTCAAATCAAGCTTCGTGAAAACCGTTGCTCCCTTGAGGCGGTCAAATAACTCCGTAATCAATAGAATGGGATAGGCATTCTTAGTTGTGAAACGATTGAGACCCCTATAATCGATACAAGGTCTCAGTTTACCACTCTTCTTCTTCACAAAGAAGAAACCAGCAGGAGACGAGGATTTGCTGATGATACCTCGAGAAAGTGCGTCTGCAACATACTCCTCCATGGCCTTATCCTCCAAGACCGACAAAGGGTAAACCCGGCCACGAGGGGGTATGGCACCAGGTTGAAGGTCAATTGCTCAATCATACGACTGGTGTGAAGGCAAACTACCGACTTGACCTTTGTCAAAGACATCGTTAAAATCGCGGTACTCCTCTGGCAGGGAGGAGAGTGAACAGGTGTACAGGACTTTGCCTACCTTCTGGAAGCATGTCTTACTGCATTGTTGCGACCAGGAGAGAACCTTAACGGAGCCAATCAAAAGAGGGGCTGTGCCTCTGTAACCAAGGATAACCAATAATTAGCGGAAACTTAGGTGAAGAAATAACTTGGAATTGGATTATCTCATGGTGAAGAGCCCCTACAGCCATGGACAACGGAACAGTCTCATGAGTCACATGGACAGGCTGTAGAGGTTTCCCATCAACATCCTCAATGGCAAGTGGAGTGTCGCGCAGCTGCAGTGGAATCGAGTGCTTCAATACAAAGGCAGCATCAATGAACAGGCCTGCAGCTGATTAGAGCCTGTATCCCAACAGATGACTCAGCCCAAGAAAGGGTGACCAAAACTACGGGCTTACCCTTCTGGATAACTGGGGACGAAACAACGCCATCTAAGGTCTGTCCATGACAGGACCTCAAGGTTGGGGCATTCCCTGGCCACAATAAAGGCGCAATCTCTCCCTTCTGCTAAAGGTTCTCTCATCCGCAGAGAGATGCGTGAAACCCAAGTGCATGGGTTCACCTTCACTGACCAACTCAGTACCAGGAGGCATGGGAGGTGAGGGAGGCAAGGGTGGGACTACAAAGCTTGGAGGCAAATATACAGGAGGCTTCCACAAGCGCTCCTTAAAAGATAGTCTTTCTCTGAGTCTGGAGTCAATGAGGATGGCAAACGTGATCAACTTCTCCAGCTCAGTGGGTATATCTCGGGCTCCTATCTCATCCTTGATGGTATCCAAGAGACCATGAGAAAAAGCAGCTACGAGGGCCTCATTGTTCCAAGCAACCTCTGCTCCCACAGTACGGAATTCAATGGAGTAATCGGCAACAGTTCTCGTACTCTGTTTGATGGACATAAGGGACTTGGCAGTAGAAGCGGAGCATGCAGGAACATCAAACACCCTTTTAAAAGAAGCCACAAACTCAGGGTAACTCAAGACAACAGGTTTTTGCGTCTCCCATAGAGGGCTTGCCCAGGCCAAGGCTCTCACAGAAAGCAAAGATATCACGAAACCTACTTTGCTTCTGTCCGTGAAACGCCTGGGGCAGCATCTCAAAGTATATCTCAACCTGGTTGAGAAACCAACTGCATTGGACTGGATCACCCCCAAATCACTGGGGAAGCAGAGCGAAACCAGACATACCTCTTATAGAGGTACTACTCGAGGTGGGTACCTGCACAGAGACTGGAGCAGCAGCAGGGACGGCCTGCAACACAGGTTGTACCAGAGCAGCCACAGTGGGAGATTCCAGGTGAGCTGTGCAACTCAGGAGCATTTGTAACACTATGGCAAACTGATCCATGCTGTGATCCTGATCATCCAGTCTGGAAAAAATATTACCAACAAGTGGATTGACTGTATCTGAATTCATGGCCTTCACCGTTTGTTTAATTATAAAAGTAAATAGAACAAACGTAGTCAAAACATAGCCAAAGTTCGGTAACCGGAATGGATAGTCAGCCAAGCCAGAAAGCCAGGGATCAGTGTAGTGGAACAGCAAGCAGGATCTGGAGCCAGAAGGGATGTCAGCCAAGCAAGTCTTTAACAGGAATGCAGGAGATAGTCTCTGTGATGTTGACCAAGGCGAAGGCAGAGATCCTCTGGGCTGGACGGCTTAAGTAGGCAGGACTGACGAGCAGGATACCATCAACAGGTGAGTAACTGTGGAGAGATAGGAGCTGGCAATTAGCCGACAGCTCATAGAAGGAAGCCCTGACAGCAATGCACAATATAGTGCAGCCCTCAAAATTTCCACTTGCCTGGTCGCATTTGGCAAGTGGAAATAAGCTAAAGAGCGAGTGTGGAGCCGCATTGGAGAGGGGGTGGGCGCCACCAGCACCAGATTAGCTGTACAGCTTTCCTCCTGGCCGGGCAGGCACCACTGCTGCTATCATTAGGTTCAGAGCATGGGAGGCGCGGCAGGTCCAGACAAAAGGCAGGACTTTTCAAGGTCAGAAACAGGCGATTGTTTGGTCCCAGCAATCAATCACCTGCCTTTCACATGAAAAGTCCCACCCTTTGTTCAGACCTGCCGTGCTTCCCGTCTTGTGTGAATAAGGTAGAGCAGTGTGGGGAAGAGGGAGGAAAGGGGGAGTGCTGCGATGTTATAGAAGGGACATTCTGTAATATCAAGGGAGGACTGTGATGGGTTTGTGGTTAGGGATCTGTGATTGGGGGATATATGATGGGAGGATCAGTGATTGGGGTGGTCTGTGAATGAGGGGGCTGTGATTGGGGGGAGAATCTGTGATGGTGATTAGTGATTGGGGAAGGGTCTGTGTTGAGGGGGTCTGTGATTGGGCATGATCTATGATGGGGAGGGGTCTGTGATGGGGGATTTGTGATGGGGAATCTGTGAGGGGGAGGGGTCTGTGATGGGAGGTCTGTAATAAGGAGGGACCTATGATGGGGGGAGCTATGATGGGGGGATCTGTGATGAGGGGTCTGTGATGGAGGGATCAGTGATAGGGAGGGGTCTGTGATGGAAGGGTCTATAATGGGGAGGGATCTGTGATGGGATGGTCTGTGATGGGGTCTGTGATGGAGGAATCAGTGTTTGGGGGGTCTCTAATGGGGAGGGATCTGTGATGGGGCTCTGTGATGGGATGGTCTGTGATGGGGGGTCTGTGATGGGGGGGTATGTGATGGGCAGATCTGTGATAGGAGTCTGTGATTGGGGGATATGTGATGGGGGAATCAATGATTGGGGTGGTCTGTAAATGAGGGGGCTGTGATTGGGGAGAGAATCTGTGATTGGGGGGATGTGGTAGGGGGATCAGTAATTGGGAAGGGGTCTGTGATTGAGGGGTCTGTGATGGGGGGCAATCTGTGATGGGGAGGGGTCTGTGATGGGGAGGGGTCTATGATGGGGGGCTGTAATGGGGAGGTATCTGTGATGGGGGATCTATGATGGGGGGTCTGTGATGAGGTAGCTTGTGATGAGGGGGGGTCTGTGATTGAGGGGTCTGTGATGAGGGGGTCTGTGATTGGGGAGGAGAATCTGTGCTGGGGGGATCAGTGATTGGGGGTCTGTGATTGAGGGGTCTGTGATGGGAAGGGATATGTGATGGGGGGATCAGTGATTGGGGAGGGGTCTGTGATTGAGGGGTCTGTGATGAGGGGGTCTGTGATTGGGGGCGAGGGGGAATCTGTGATGGGGAGGGGTTTGTGATCGGGGGATCTGTGATGGGGAGGGGTCTATGATGGGGGCTTTAATGGGGAGGGATCTGTGATGGGGGATCTATGATGGGGGTCTGTGATGAGGGAGTCTGCAATGAGGGGGTCTGTGATGGGGGGAGCTATGATGGGGGGAGATCTGTGATGAGGGGGTCTGTGATTGAGGGGTCTGTGGTGAGGGAGTCTGTGATGGGGGGGCAATCTGTGATGGGGAGGGGTCTGTGATGGGAAGGGGTCTATGATGGGGGGCTGTAATGGGGAGGGATCTATGATGGGGGGTATGTGATGAGGGGGGTCTGTGATTGAGGGGTCTGTGATTGGGGGGGAATCTGTTCTGGGGGATCAGTGATTGGGGGGTCTGTGATTGAGGGGTCTGTGATGGGGAAGGATATGTGATGGGGGATCAGTGATTGGGGAGGGGTCTGTGATTGAGGGGTCTGTGATGAGGGGGTGTGTGATTGAGGGGGAGGGGGGAATCTGTGATGGGGAGGGGTTTGTGATCGGGGGATCTGGGATGGGGAGGGGTCTATGATGGGGGGCTTTAATGGTAAGGGGTCTATGATGGGGGGCTTTAATGGGGGAGGAATCTGTGATGGGGATCTATGATGGGGGGTCTGTGATGAGGGAGTCTGTAATGAGGGGGGTCTGTGATGGGGGATCTGTGATGGGGGGATCTGTGATGGGGAAATCTGTGATTGGGTGGGTTCTGTAATGGGGGATCTGTGATGGGGGGAGCTATGATGGGGGGCGGATCTGTGATGAGGGGGTCTGTGACGGAGGGATCAGTGATAGGGAGGGGTCTGTGATGGGGGTGTCTCTAATGGGGAGGGATCTGTGATGGGATGGTCTGTGATGGGGGGTCTGTGATGGAGTGATCTGTGATGGGGGATCAATGATTGGGGGGTCTGTGATTGGGGGGAGTCTGTTATGGGAAGAGATCTGTGATGGAGGGGTCTGTGATTGAGAGGTCTCTAATGGGGAGGGGATGGTATGTGATGGGGGGACCTATGATGGGGGATCTGTGATGAGGGGGTCTGTGATGGGGGGGATCTGTGATGAGGGGAGTCTGTGATGGGGGGATCTGTTTGCTCAATGCCTAGACCACATACCTTCATCACTGCGCTATGTTTTTGCTGCATGGTTATATCCTTTTAGTCCTCTCCATAAATTTAGCAGAAATAGATTAAGGGAGGGTTATAACCCCTGTCAGGTTTTTTTGCCATCTCTGTCCCATTGGGGAGATTTCCCTTAATTTCCTGCACCATAGCCAAGTGAGAGAAATCTCTGCAAATTAAGTGAATCCATTTCCATGTCCCCCACTGGAAAATTTCAGGGAGGGTCTTAAACAGGAAGGGGTGTGGCCTTGACAGAAAGGGGTGGTCATATTTAAATTAGGGGGTGCACGAGTTTAGTCAGGCCTAGGGCAGCAAAAAAAAACGAAATAAAGTACACCAGTGCAACACAAGAGTCTTCCCCGCACCAGTGTGGATCCAAACCAGGTATAGAGTGGATAATTCTCTCCAGGTGCTGGCTAATGCTGATTCATATGCTGATTCATAATGTGAATAGACGAGAAAATCCGGACACCCGCACAGAGCTCAGAGCTATGAGTAAGCACTTGGCATAAGTGCGAAACGCGTTAGTTGATTGCCTGTACATCTTGTCTACGGTGTCCTGTACATGGTATGATCCTGATTTTACAATAAAGTAAGCTTTTTGGATAATATCTTCCCGGTGTGCGGCTGTCCGGATTTTCTCGTCTATTTACAGTACACCGGTGGCTGCAGGTCATGTCTCTTTGGCAATGGCTTTACCTCTGCATTCTCGAAGGTAGCACTAGCAGCCATGGGGTCTATTCAGTAGTTAGGATTGACTGGTACTTGGCATGACTGGAGGTGAGTCTGGACTGAATATTTATGAAACATGTTATTTTGACAAAGGAGCCCAGGCTCGGAAGGAAGGAAATGCCAGTACTGCCCTATCAGTGAGCCTGCTCCTGAGTATTGGTTGATCTTTCTCCCATTATTGACTTATTATGCCTTGTTCTACAACGTGTCTCTCTGCTGAGGTGGCCATTTTGGTAGAGGCAGGACTTTGCTTCCTCGTGTCAGACCCTCCAGCAAGACAAACTGTAAGCAGCACCGTTGTGACATCACAAAATCTCACTTAAAATCTTCCAAGACTAGCAGTCAGAGGCAGCAGTACCTTAGATCTAACACTTCAGATAAAACGTATCCCACTTGCAGCACAGATTCATGACTACATTTGTAGAAATGAAAGTCGCACTGCTTAAATCAGGCAGCTTACATTTATTGCATATCGTCATGTTATCTTCTGCAAAGTTGACTTTTTCACACATCTGCTTATAAAGCCCTGTGTTATTTACATTTAATATAACATGGCAAGTCCCTGCACAGTGTGATTTTGACATGACGTATCTTGTAGCTAGGAGACGGTTTTCCAATTTTCTAATAGGGTTTAAGCTGCAGTGTGTCAACATGATTGAGTTTACAAGGGAAAGCAGGCTAACCTTAGTGTATTTTTAGATTTCTTCAATACATGGAAAGAAATAGGAACAGATCTTATAGAAAATACAGCTTGACTTAATAATATAACAAAAAGAAGCAGCATCATTTTTATTGTATCTAATTTTTCACTGATCTTTACCAGGGCCATATACTGTATATCTTACAGTACTTTTGGGCTAATTTCTAGGGCAATACCATATTCTGGTCATGACAATTATTATCAAGCAGCATGGTGGGCGACTAAAGAATTTGTACAAGGGATGCCATTATTTACAGGTACATAAGCCAGCAGGATCTCTAACTATTTTGCATATCTCATTTGCTGTATCATGATTTATGTGGATCAGTTTCCTTATATGTAATAAAAAGGAGATGTGAAATTCTATTCAGTTAACTTCAGATCCCCCTGGTTGAGTGATCTGCTCATCAATTCATTTATTTCTAATTATATCATTTAATACAGGGGGATTTTCATATGATACATAAAAATAGTGTTTCTGGTGAGTGGCTGTTTCTGTTTATAGACACCTTATGGACTCACATACATGAGCTTTAGAAGAAAGTGCTCACTGTCACCCAGTCGCTGTCACACAATCACAAACAGCCATCAAAATGATTGCATTGCACTCTGTTAAACAAATGTAGCTATAGAGTCCATGTTGTTGCTGCTGCAGCCTTTGTTCTTCTAAATGACTACTCAGATTCTGACACCGACACATGTGGGAACTGAAAACTGAAGGAGTGCGTTAACATACAGCACCCTTGTATGTACAGATTAAGGGAAAAAAGACCCTGAACATACAGTTTTGGCACACATTTTGTAAAGCAGTTTACATATATATTATGGTGCAATTTTCATTCTGAAATATTCGCATAAAACTTCCTGTCTGTTTTGCAACCAAAGCGACAGATTAAAGCTGGCAATACATTATACAATTTTCTTGTTCAATTTCCTTTAGATTTACCATCAACTATTTAGTGCAAGGGCCGGCCTGATTGCATACAAATTGAAAGTGTTTAGGTTTGACCTCATATTATATGGTTTTGCTCAATTTAAAGGAAAATTGTACAAGAAAATTGTTATAAAGTATGGCCAGCATTGGTTTAGCATGAGTGTAAAGCTAAATTGCCTCTGTCTGCCTATTTTCTCTCTTATGCCACAACTGGCACCTTATTTGTGAGTGAATTGAACTTCACATCTGTCACAGAACTAAGAAATAAATATTATGTATGTTTATAATTTGAGAAAATCAATAAAGAGGGAATAAAAAAGAACTAAGAAATGCTGCACATTTAGGGCCTATTTACACCAGATATAGTGGAATACATTTTTCACTGCACTCCAACTGCATAGACAGTCCAAAATCCAGGTTTTCCTATGGGCATAATTCACACTATAGCAGTGCAGTGCAGTGAAAACCGTACAGCAAGCTGCATTTTTCTACACTGCACATGCACAGAAACACAAGAAAATGCAGCGCATATAAAAGCCAAAAGAAGAAAGAAGATGGAAGTGACCTCAAAGGAAATGCAAGTTTAGGAAAAATATGATGCAAATGCATGGAAAAACATATGTCAAATGGGCATCACTGTGCATGCAAAAATGTGCATTAAACGTGCAGTTTCTGGTGTAAATGGACCCTTAAACAAGTGCTGATATAATCATTACGTGTAAATTATAATGCAATTTGTGTGTAGATATTAAATCTGTCCCTAACTTAATTTATAATATATTTGTAGAATTGGTGGTCATTTTAACAAACATCTTTGGTATTTTGTCACATTTATACAATGTGTCCTAATAGTGCAGTCCAATGTTTCTAGATTTACATTTAAATTACATTGTATGTTTTTCTGCAGATAACCTTTGGAGTGACCAGAATCTTGAGGCTGATCCTGATCTTCCTCCAGGATGGAGAACAATCCGTGATTCCTCTGGCACCTATTACTGGCATGTGCCAACAGGAACCACTCAGTGGCAGCACCCAATGTACAATTCAGGAATATCTCATAGTCTGAGTACTGTTCAGGAAAAGGTATTTTCTCATATTAAGTACATAAGCTCTACGTTGTTTTTCGGTGCAAGGTTCTGATAGTTCTCAATACTGATCTCTTGACACTGAATATAGTGAAAATTGAAGTGTGATGTTACTGAACTTTAAAGGGTTGGTCCACCCAAATGTGATAATTTTATTATAGGCAGAGTCTGGTTGATTGAGTATATTTCTTTATCGTCTATTGAGGGACAAAGGAATGAAAAAGATTCTAAAACATTTGGGTTATACAGCAGCCAACAGGAGCCTGGGACACTGCAAACAGAAAAAAGTTGTATTATAGCCCCCTATAACCCCAACCCCCCCCCCCCACCCCCCTTTACCCAGCATGTCTGTGTTTTTGAGTGCCCCTCCTTTTCTGTCCATAGAGAAGTATTTATCACCAGAAGATCCCGTAGTCCCCTTAACAGTCAGCAGACAGGACATAATGGAGCTGCAAATGTCCCCTATGGGGGATAGTGTAAGTCCTGAGGTCTTTGTGGGACCTGACTATATGAAATAGGTCATCCTTCTGCGGCTGAGCTGCAGTCTTCTGAGGAGGTCACCTTATTTTATATCTTCTTTATTATCCTCGATCAGGTAAATGTTCTAGTAGTAAAACTAAGATTTCGAACCCTCACTCCTCAGGGGAAAATGCTGCCTTGTTCAGGATTACCGTATATACTCGAGTATAAGTCGAATTTTTCAGCACATTTTTTTGTGCTGAAAGTGCCCCCCTCGACTTATACTCGAGTCAAGCACTTTTCTGCAGCAAAAAATTTCATTTTCCGAACCGATTTTGGGGCCCCGTATCTCAGGGCCACTTTGTGCTAGGAACCCCAAATTTGGTGTGCAAACCCAGTGGAACTGGTACCACAACATATCCAAAGCAGGGGTTTCTAGCCCTAAGTGGCCCCGAAATACGGGGCCCCAAAATCGGTTCGGAAAATGTCATTCTCTGCTGCAGAAAAGTGCTTGACATTTTCTGAACCGACTTTGGGGCCCTGTATCTCAGGGCCACTTTGTGCTAGGAACCCCAAATTTGGTGTAAAAACCCAGTGGAACTGGTACCACAACATATCCAAAGCTGGGGTTCCTAGCACTAAGTGGTCCAGAGATACGGGGCCCCAAAATCGGTTTGGAAAATGTCATTATCTGCTGCAGAAAAGTGCTTGACATTTTCTGAACCGATATTTGGGGCCCTGTATCTCAGGGACACTTAGTGCTAGAAACCCCAGCTTTGGATATTTTATGGTGCTAGTTCCACTGGGTTTGCACACCAAATTTAGGGTTCCTAACACTAAGTGGCCCCAAGATACGGGGCCCCAAAATCGGTCAACTGTGTCCATCTGCAGCAATGTCATTTCGGGACCCTTTGGGTTCAGAGACCCCAAATTTTGGCTGCAGCTAGGGGGCATCCAGGAACCCTTAACTACCGAGTTTGAAGTTCGGGGGACCTATGGCTGCAAATGGGCACAGTGAGGCTGCAAATGGGCATTGTTGACCCTCTTTTCCACCTACAGTAGCTGTGCATTTCTCACCCTCGTCTTATACTCAGGTCACTAAGTTTTTCCCATTTTTTTGTGGTAAATTAGGGCCTCGACTTATACTCGGAACGACTTATACTCGAGTATATACGGTAGTTTGGATAATTCCCTGAATCATGTAGTTGGCGAGGGGCAAGGCAGGTTTTTTTCTTTGTTACAATTATTTTTTATTTTTTTTGTTATTGCTATCACAAGAGCAATGTGCCAGTCCATCCTTTTTGGAGACATCAAGGTCCACTAAACCCTTGATGTCCCTCCTATCAATAGTATAAAAAGTTTGGGACAGAAAGTCACAATTTGCCTGTGTACACAGCATCTGTGCTGGGAATTTTGACAGCTCTGAACCTGGAAGAGCTCAGAGCTGAACATTTTTGTTTTTTACAGTCTCAGAGCAGGAGGTCAACAGGGCATCTACCATCAGTCATCTCAAATCATACCACCACAGCAGTCCCAGGCTCATGAAGGAGCAAGATAAGGCTAGGAATCAGATTGCTGCCCATTCACAAATAGGAGCAACTCTACAGTCACCCATGAGCATAAGTAGAAGAAAAAAAACCTGCAAAGGTTTGTCTTCATTCTCTCACCGCACCATATGAGCTATGGACATGGCAGTAAACGAGTATTCATGGCTGTGATTTCATCAGTGCACACTCTAAATGGTTACCGATCAAGTCTCCAGGGCCCCCACAATAGTCTTTAACTCCCCTATGAAGATCAGAGTGATGATCATGAGGGAGATGCATCTGCAAACTTTGAACATACATTAATCTATCCTCTGCATAGGGCATTGTGCAGGGTAAGATTAATATACAGATTGTGTGCTGGAAGATAATTATTACTAGGTTAATACTACTACTACTATTAAGACTACTACTGGAAAATAATTAATACTAGGTGAAGTTAATATTAGGCATACGATAAAACACAGAGACAAACGTTTGTATTGTAAATGGATCACCGTACCAAACAAGGAAGATGTTAGAGAAGATGGTCTTAACTGGGGTGTGAGTACCCCTTAGCAGTGGCATCGCTAGGGGGTGGCTTTTGGGGCTATAGCCCCGAATCTCTGGCCCATAGCCCCGAGTCTCTGTTGGGGTCCCCAAGGGGAGGGGAGGCTTTCTGGGGACCCTGATGTAAGTGGGGGGCTCTCTGGGGACCCTGATGCAGGGGGGGGGCTCTCTGGGGACCCTGATGCAGGGGAGAGGCTCTCTGGAAACCCTGATGCAAGGGGGAGGCTCTCTGGGAACCCTGATGCAAGGGGGAGGCTGTCTGGGAACCCTGATGCAAGGGGGAGGCTGTCTGGGAACCCTGATGCAAGGGGGAGGCTCTCTGGGAACCCTGATGCAAGGGGGAGGCTGTCTGGGAACCCTGATGCAAGGGGGAGGCTCTCTGGGAACCCTGATGCAAGGGGGAGGCTCTCTGGGAACCCTGATGCAAGGGGGAGGCTCTCCGGGAACTCTGATGCAAGGGGAAGGCTCTCTGGGAACCCTAATGCAAGGGGGAGGCTCTCTGGGAACCCTGATGTAAGGGGGGGCTCCCTGGGGACATATACACACACGTATATTATATACATGTGTATGCCCGCCCAAGCGTATGACTTTCTTTACTGCGTTGCTATGGGCTCTAGCCCCAGATCTTTTGTAGACCTAGCAACGCCCCTGCCCCTTAGGGTTATGTATTGCTAATGATGCAAGTATAAGACTGGATCTCTGAATAATTGAAAAAAAGTGAAACAGGATTCTCTGCATTATTAAATCTGAAATCAAAATGGACTTGTCAGCTGACATGTGAGTAAGATTCTCAGTAACTAGACCTCAATTCTATGTTTGATTGCACAAAACAGCAAAAATGTCATTAGTAGCTAGCTTGTCACTATTAGCCATATTTATATAAATATATTAATTTGAAAAAAATATAAATATTATAAATCCTTATGATTTCAGTTGTATATATGCAAAGTAAAATCTAACTTTTGACAGCTTTGAAAGGCATACTTGTACCCAGCAGGACTGGTGATGATTTCAACAGTTAGGGGTAGAGATAGAGGGACATATTGGGCAATCCATTGAAGGGTCTGTAATTGTAAAAAGGTTAAGAATCTCTGTGTTAGAGCTTTGTGGTAAGAATACAATATTGTACTGTACTATGTAGAACACTTTTTTCGCACTCTAAAATTTAAATTAGCAAAATGTGTTGGAGCTTTGGGGTAGGAATACATTTACATAAGCAAAGTGTAAAATAAAATAAAATAATACAAAGGCACAATAGTTACATTTTGTTCTTATGCACAGAAAGTCCTCAGGACTTCAGTCAGTGATGTTTCTTCAGCTCGGCCCTCTCCTGGAACAGTATCTACATCGGGCAGAAGGTAGGGAACACATTCTAATTGATCAAAGTTAGCAGGTGGTGATGTGTTAGACTAAATCCTTGTTGGTGTAGTGGGCTTACTTTATGTGCATGAGACATTTTGTATTTCTGCTCCTGTGCAGTGACTTTGTATAGAGCAAGTGGTTGTTTGTATTGTAACATTATAATGGCTAGAATTAATAAAAGCTGATACTTATTTGTCTGTTTGATAGGCTTTCGCTACCATGGCACGATGATGATTTATTTCACAATATCAATGATCCAAGCTGTAAGGTAACCTCTTTATAAGCTATCTATACATTGTGCTCTTTAGTAGCAAGGGAACTATTATAGAACCAAGGTTCTGAATAAAGAGTATTTATACAAAATCCCCAAAAATGTATACTGTATATTGCAGTTTACCAGTTCTTAGATGGTATGGGTGTATTGTTATTCTTTTATTCCTTTATTTTTTACCTGGTGCATCAGGAAACCATTAAGAGGATACCTGTGATCTGGTGGGGCCAGATATGCAGGCTGCACACCAAAAAGATACAACTGTTCAAGTGCAGACAACACAATTTATTAGTGAAAATATAACATACAAAATATAACAGATATATAGGATCATAAATAAAAATCACAGGGCCCCAAAGCAAACATTTCAATGGGCCCCCAACAGAAAAAAAAAACATCTTTGTTCAACATCCTAATTACAGTTGCAGGTGACAAAGTAATGTAGACGATGCGATAGTGATACCGTGGAAGTACCTCAGTACCACACCACCTCTGTGGCAGGGTAGTGTTCGTCTATTCAGCCAGAAGGCTAAAGAAAAAGGATAAGTACACTTATCCTTTGAATGGCAAATTGTCAATGTCAGCTTAACACAGTACCGTGCATTGTAATATGTTGTGTTACAAAAAATAGTACATTATTATTATTATACAGGATTTATGGAGCGCTAACAGTTTGCGCAGCGCTTTACAACATGAGGGCAGTGCAGTTACAATACAATTTAATACAGAAGTACTTTTTGGTGCATTAGCAGCCTGTTCAAATGAATGGGCTTAATGCAACACACATTAATGCACTACGTAATGCATGTGCACTGTCACAGTACAACAGTGTGAATGGTCCCTAATAGAAATAAAAGTTTTAAGGACAAGCACCCTCCTCCTCCACCATCCCTATAATGTCCAGAAATTGTTCTCTCTGTCCCCTCCAGAAAATCCCCTGAAACTTCCCTCCTCCATCCCTTGCTGAAAGTGCCCAATCTCCATCGTAGCTAACCTTCCTACAGCTAAAAGATGTTTAGTCATTCCCTATTTAGAAGTTAATTGCCATAACCCCACAGATGCAATGACAGCTCAGCCGGTCGGGGGCCGAGGGTTGAGGAGCAATGGGTACCTCTGTAGTTAAATAATTCCCCAGTCAGACATCTGCTCTGCAGGAGCAGTGACAGCTCAACTGATCACTGTTGTCACCGGTAAACAAAGACCCAGCACAGAAAGGCTTCCACTACTCATTTCCTCTCTCTGCTCTAATTGATAACCTTGTCCAATGCAGAGCCCAGCAAAAGAAGCGGGAAGTGGAAGCCTTCCTGCGTACTTCCTCAGCCTACACTGTAGACTAGTGACAAGGAATTAAAGAGACAGGCAAAGCTTGCATTTCCTGTAGATAGTAATGCGCCAATACTTCTTCTGCTACAGTACATTGATAGCACCAACGTAAACTAATCTCAGCCTGTAAAAGAAAATATATACTTACCTTTCCAGTGGCCCATGTCTTGAAGCTCTACTGTGTTGTAGATCTCTGGCCTTTATAGTTATCTAAGAGGGTCAAATACTTGCACCCCTGCTGCACACTGTGACTTTCTGACTCCTACAACACTACATGACATAGGAGATTAATTTCATTATTGATGTATTAATTATGCCTAGCTTATACAGTAGGTGTAAAAGTACTACACAGAGAAATAGTTTTTTTTTCACACAATATTTGTTTGTTTTTCAGAGCTTTGCAGTTCATTGCCTAGGCTGGGTGGAAATACCTGAAGAAGATCTAGCACCTGGAAAGAGCAGTATCACTGTTAACAATTGTATTCAACAGCTGGCCCATACTAAGTGTGACAGTAGTGACATGTCATCAAATGAAGTGAGTTGCCTGCAGTCATGAACTAGACTAACTTTCAAGACACATTTAGCATCCCTATGTGGTTGGTACTGAAGTGACCATATGTGGGACACCCTGGACAATTGCCCTTAAAATGATCACCAATGCAGAGAATTGTGAATGGGGTAAAAAGGTATCCTTTTGTGTTGTTCAAACTGCAGTATATTATTCAAGGAAAAAGTAAGAGTAACCTACAGTATTTGCTCCTAATGCCACCCATAAAAGAATGCAACCATGTTTAAGTCAGAACATTTACACAGTTTACTTTTAGCTGAGTTCTCTGTAACCCACTACATCCAGAATCCAGAGGTTTCCACCACCGAGGTTTGCTGGTAGTAAACATCCTGAACCCAGGGCTGTCTAATCGCACGAGAACCCCTGGTGTATGGGGACTCCTGCAGTTGCTTCCCCCCCCCCCTCCCCAGGAGGGGGAATTGCATGTGTTTTGAGCAGGGGATCAGTGCGGTGGGTGGAGGAAATTGCTGAAATCGATCTTTTGTGGCTCACCCTGCAGCAGGTAAAAGCCAGCATTTCCTTCTCCCTGCAGCCGGCATTCAGCTGCTGCAGAGTGAGTCACAAAAGATTAATTCCAGAGGGGGATCTTTAGGATGGAGAGCAGGGAAGGGGCCAGAAAACATGTTATTTACCTGCCCCTTCCTTTTCTAAGTGAACACAGCGATTGATTGGTACTGATCACTCACTATATTCATTCATAACTGAACCATAGAAAACTTTTATTACTATGCTTAGAGAGGAACTGCAGTCTGCTCACATAATTTGTAATAAAAACATATTTGCCATTCTGAAGCTTCCCTCCAACCACTGTGCATATTATTTTATATATACTGTGATTTTGTATTTGCCAAATATGCTGCATAAATCTCCCTCCACTGAGTCTGTCTGCAGCCATTTTAACTGTGGGCAGCTAAAGCTGCTGCCTGTTCACTTCCTGGATTTACACAGAGGCACACATCTAGCTCTGCAGCTCTCATTGGCCCTTTTATGACTCATCCCCCCTCCCTTCCTGGCAAACTCTCAGGAGAGAGAGAGCTGTGCATGATGTCATAAGCCTAGGCTTTTCACCAGACAAGAAACAGGAAGTGGGCTGTATAAGGTATTTACTGGCAGGGAAAAAATGTTTTACTATCCAAAGTTAAAACAACAAGGGCAGAATAATTAATAGATGGAAAGTTGAAAAATGACTGAAGTTCCGCTTTAAGTTTATGAATGAACAGGAGCCTCTGTCTCCTGTTTATTCATCTGCAGTCAAGTTGAGGCTGCAGAAAGAAACTGGGGAATGTGTTTCCACAGTCCATTTCTCTGTCTCAAAAGTGAGATTTTAGGGGTCTGTTTAGATCCCTGATATCTCACCAAAGACACCCCAACAGTGTTTCAAAATTAACTGAACATTAAGATTAAAAAAAATATATTAAAAAAAAGAAAATAAATAAATAAAATTGTAAAAAATCTGACAAAAATTTCTAACCAGGCTAAAAGGCCACACCCAATATGTAGCATAATTTAGCAACACCCAGCACACATAGGTCACCATCTCCCTGGTAGGGGTCCCAGTTTATTACTTTGCCCAGGGGCCCATGGTGCTGTTAGGGTGGCACTACCTGAACCATATGTTGTGTAACTTCCACTTCCTGTTTCAACAATTACCTTCAGACCTCCAAATCATGTTTGGACCTTTTGCTGCTGAAGAAAACTTAGCATTAAAATTGTTTTACATGAGGCTTTCTGCAGGGGATATATAGCAAAGAGCATACATAAAGTGTTTGAAGATTTGGGGTCACCAGATGACTGACAAAATGGAGTGAGATGGACTTGTAACTACAGCAATGCTGAGTACTGAGCAGATAGTATGTGCCCCTTATGTGTATGTCAGGGATTATTGTTTATTTTAGTATACCTTTAATGACAAATAATTACTTGATGAAGGTAAGGGGGTAAAACACCCAGGCTACTTTTGATTTCCCCAAGCAGGCCTGGGCCAGAGTATAACAAAGAGCTTGGTCATTACTTGGTCAGCAACTACAGCTTGCAAGTTATGTGACTATTGCCAGTGCCACAAGCAGACAGCCATTTAGTG
The DNA here is from genome assembly GCA_037952835.1 of Lithobates septentrionalis. Taxonomy (NCBI): domain Eukaryota; kingdom Metazoa; phylum Chordata; class Amphibia; order Anura; family Ranidae; genus Lithobates; species Lithobates septentrionalis. The sequence continues at coordinate 1,167,904 of JBBDGP010001075.1, read as the reverse complement.
TTACACTGCTGTTTTAGTGAAAAAATTGAAACTTTAAGTCAGAAGGGTAAGGGTAATTAGCTATCATGACTAGCAAGGTTATATATTTTCCTATATTTAACATCTAGGTGTCTATAAGTAGTCAGCTTAGCAGTTTTTGTATTGAAGTCACTCCCTGGTGTTGGTATAATGCATAGCGTAGACACATGTAGACATCATCCTAAATGGATTTTATTACCTAAATCATCTGACATCTGATCACTGTCACAGCTTAGTAAGAAACATAATTTTGGATCATGTATGTTTAAATTTATATGAGCTACTTAAAGTGATATCTACCTCCACATAGGTAGGTAGGGCACACATATAATAATAATAATATCTGTACTTTCGTTCTTTTTTTTTTCTGCAAAGATCACATGATCTCTGTCCCTTTATATCATCACAGTATGGACTGGGAGGGGGCTGAGCTACACAACAGTGAGCCTTATGTCCTGTGACATTGCTTTAGCTAATCTATGCCCTCCATTCCATGCCAATTTGAGAAAAGTACGCTCTCAATCAGACGTGAGCTTCTTCCCCTAGGCAGATCAGATGCTTGACTGATAGTGGACTCCAATGTAAAAAATGTATGAAAGAGGAGGGATTGTAATAGCTAATATGTCAGCAGGATCAAATGATTAGTTAGACAGGACATATATAAAAACGTCTGTGAGACTCAAAGGATACATGATGATAGCTATTACACCACCTCCACTTCCATACCATTAAAAGCATTGGCCGCTGTCAGTCAAGCATCTGATCCTACTAGAGGTGCAACACATGCCTGACTGACAGTGTACTCCATTCTGAATGGCCTGGAAGGGAGGGCATGGATTAGATAAAGTAATGTCACATGACATATGGCGTGCTGTGGTTTAACTCCCCCTCCAACCCAGGCCACGCTAAACAGCCATCACGTGACCTAGTAAGTTGTGCATAGTAATACACAGCTTACTTAGTTGCCACTGGGGTGGCAACACTGCAGAGAACCTATGAGCTTGCAGATCATTTACCACCAGGAAGGAGGAAGCCCTAGTAATTCCAGGATAACCAGGTACTTTTTACTACAGGAAAAATTTGTATTAAAACTATGGGCACAGATAGTTAATAAATGTAACCCCTTGCTAGCACCAGGTTCCTAGCTGTCCCATTTGGCTTCAGAACAAAAGTTGTAGTTGTAGTGGATTTTAAATCATTGAGAAATTTGTAAGTTATCTTGAATTCAGTGTTGTTCTAGTAGAAACTATGGTAGGCATACAGATTAGGAGCCCTAGCTAATATACAACACTGCGGGATCCCCAAAGGTGTGAATAGGCACCTGGCAGGTGCTACAGAATGCCATTAGCCACTTAGTACTGACTTGTGTTTATTTGACTTGACTTGATTTTATGCTGATATTAACTTTTATAATACACTTTATGCAGAATAGCAACATAGGTCTATTTTTGACATACATGTATGTTTCAGTATTTTATTTGCATTTTAGGGGGAAAATATGGTGATGATTTTGAAAAAAGATACAATGAGCTTGGTGGATCCACTTGATCACAGTCTGATTCACTCTCAACCTGTCATCAACATTCGAGTGTGGGGTGTTGGCTGCAATAATGGAAGGTATTCAAGTTAATAATACATATTTGTATTTGTAATAATTGGCCTTCCCAAGGTTGACAGAACACCTAGAAAACAGAGCTTAGTGGGCATAGGCATGGGTTTTGAAGTGGAACTGCATTCATGGCTTAAAGTGTATGCATACCCAGAACATTTTATGTTTTGGATACAGTAGGGAAGAATTAGAATACTCACTGGGGAGAGTCAACTCTCTTTAAATGTCCTGGTGGCCATTGTCACAGTTGTCACTGGAGCTAGAGCTGACAGGAAAGCTTCCAGTTGGGACACCTGTTCCAGTGACAATAGATAGGTTGAAATTTCCTATCATTTCCTATTCTATTATCTGTGAGTTTCACAACTGATGTATTGCTTTTCCTAGACAGTAAGTGAAGGAAATTCTCCCCAACAGAGCAGACAGCAGAAAAAAAGCCTGAAAGATAGAAATTGGATTTTAACCCTTCCCTATTCTACTCAGAACAAAACAAGAATGGGCTATACACACACTTTAAATGCATGTGTCCAAGAACTTACAGTTCTACAGCTTTTCTGTGAGGAAAAGTAATTTCCGTTTAATATGCTTAACATCTTGGCATATTGCTGCTATGAAAGGTCACTCAGAATTGTTGTTGAGAGGTGCACACATGTGTTCCCAGTCACCTGGTCTTCTGCCTCACTCCCTAAGACTTCCCAGGGGAAGAACCTTGTGGCAGCTTTCTTTTCTTCCTTGTATGGCAACTGGGTGAGCTAACTGGTATCTCAAAACAGGTTACTATGCAGAGCAGATGTGGCTGAAGAGCATGCAGCTTATCTTTCTAAACATATCTGCTCTGCATAGTAACCTCTGTTTTGAGATACCAGTTAGCTCACCCAGTTGCCATACAAGGAAGGAAAGAAAGCTGCCACAGGGTTCTTCCCCTGGGAAGTCTTAGAGAGTGACGCAGAAGACAAGACCAGGTGACTGGGAACACATGTGTGCACCTCTCAACATGAATTCTGAGTGACCCTTCATAGCAGCAATATGCCAAGATGTTAAGCATACTAAACGGAAATTAGTTTTCCTCACAGAAAAGCTGTAGAACTGTAAGTTCTTGGAACCTGGAGAGCTCAGTATGCATATGACATCTTCCAGCTCTGAAATCAGAACTCTGTTATACCAACCACAACTCTCAGTGCAATGTAAGGAGCTTCCCCGACCAATAGAGAGACACACAGTCTTAGGTGTGGGGTGGTCAAGTTCCAACTGAAGATATTTAAGAATGCATAGGGGCCCAGGAAAATAAAAAAAAAACTCTAAAATGTTAATTAAAAACAACCCAAGAGCAATACTTGACTTTCCTATCTGCCAACTTTACCATCCATCAGTGTTTCTCAACATTATTATATTTTGTAACTCTATATAGCAGCAGAAACGTACCTAAGACCTGGTTATTGTGTGTCAATTTACCTATAGTATTTGTGACTGTGGGCCAGAACCTCTAAATGGGATTTCAATATTTCTATTTATGTTTTAGAATAAGTAAAACATGTCTACCTCTGTTTGTTTACAACAGTATACCCCCTGTGGCACACACCAATGATTGAGGAATTCTGCAATACATAATTTCCTTCATAATCTAGGTGCAGAGCATCCTCCAAAGTAGCAATTTGCAAAGGAATTCCTGATCACTGCAGGACTTTTGGTAATGAAGAAAATGTTCACTGATGCCAAATGAAAACATCTGATGATGAATGATGGTTGATGATTATTATTTGCTTGGAAACAGGTCAATTGTAATTATAGTTATGTTGGTATTACATTAAATATAAGATCTTATGCTGTAACTCTGTCCAAAAGGTATTAGAGTGACAGAGAAGACTTACAACCCTGGTCACCAGTCCAAATTAGCAACGTGGAAAGCAGAGTTCACTCTTGGCAAGTATCCACCTTCTTTGCCAAGCGTACACATTCAATTAAATTGGTGGCAGCATCAATATTTCAGGGGTTCGCTTGTCCCATATTTTTGTATAGAAAAAAAACTAACAACAGCAAAATAAAATGGAACAAACCTTTTTTTTAGATACTGATGTTGCTATATTGTACGTAATTTTATCTGGATAGTGTTTTGCATTAAACACTTTTTATTTTGCTCAGAGAGCCATTTCATTCAAAAAGAAACTCAACTTTTACACTCCAGTCAAAGTGCTATAAGTTAATGATGTAACAGGCTTAAAGTGGATGTAAACCTCGGACATTAAATATGAACAAAGCATTATCCTCTATAGTGTGTACTTGTCTCAATTAGGAGCAATAGGTGTAATTTCTGTCTGCCTTTGGTCATCTGCTATCAGCATGAATCACTTCTGACAAGTTTTCCTGTCACCAAGAGAAAAAAAGGTGACAGGGAGGGAGCTCCAGCACATAACCTGCAATTGAAGGCATCAGCTCTGTTCCTATTTGCTGTCTGAAGGGGGATGTCTCTTCTCTCCAATCAGCTCCCAGAGCTCTCCTCACTAAACTCTGAAGTGTGTAACTTCAGCTCTTTTCCCCATTTTCTAAAAGCTCAGACAGGCTTTATAAATGCTGGACTTTGAAAGGCTGTAAAGAAGAGAAGACTACAGATAAACAGATACAACTTATGTTTAATCTCTGTGTATCACCTGAGGCCAGTCACTTCACTGGATATATGTAAAGCGTTTACAACCACTTTATTTCACAAAGCTAACACACCAGGAAAAGTATACTTATTTTTTTTAAAAAGTGACAGTTATTTTCAACTGTGTCTATAGAGATTTGAAAAATACAGTCATGTGGCTAAATTAGAGAGCTTTGTGAATTATATATGCAGTTTTCCAGATTTAATGAAAAAGTGCCAAAACTTTGATAGCTGCTGCAAGTCCAGAGGGCTGTTAATGCTAGAAATATCGGCTGTCAGTGAGTGAATTGATCAGCTACGGCTTGTTGTCCTGCTACAAAGCACTCTTTAGCAAAGTATAATACAATACCCATGCAATATGGTTAAAGAGGAAACTCCATTCTCTATGGCTTGATCCTTGAATAAGAATCAGAATTTTCTGTGAAATGTTATAGGTGGTCATAGACATGGAAAATGCCCAGTCAATTTCTGTTGGATTAAGGGCCATTTTTGGTAAATGTAAACAGCCTCAGCTGACAATTCTAATGCCCTGTACACACGGCCGGACTTTCAGATGGAATATGTGCGATCGGAGATTGTTGTCGGAAATTCCGACCGTGTGTGGGCTCCATCTGACTTTTTCCATCGGAATTTCCGACACACAAAGTTTGAGAGCAGGCTATAAAATTTTCCGACAACAAAATCCGTTCGCATAAATTCCGACCGTGTGTGGACAATTCCAACGCACAAAGTGCCACACATGCTCAGAATAAACTAAGAGACAAAAGCTATTGGCTACTGCCCTGTTTATAGTCCCGATGTAATTGTTTTACGCCACCGCTTTCAGAACGATTGGATTTTCCGACAACTTTGTGCGACCGTGTGTATGCAAGACAAGTTTGAGCCAACATCCGTCGGAAAAAATCTATGGATTTTGTTGTCAGAATGTCTGATCAATGTCCGATCGTGTCTACAGGGCATAACAGTCTAAAACTACTCAACCGTTACCATTCCCCCAGAGATAAGCCAAAACTAGGCTTGCTTTTCTGTACCTTCCTCCTTAATAGACATAAATGTGTATGCTTGATAAAGCCAAGCACTCACGTTTGTGAAGCAGTCAAAAGACATTTTTTGCATGGGGGCAGTTAGTTCATGTCTGCATGCTAGCTTGTAAGTGACCTACAATGTCCATAAACCTGACCTCCAAAATCTTAAAAGAGGACTGCAGGATGTATGTGTATTGTGGTAATCACACTTACCTCCATGCTATCCTTCCCAAGATACAGCTATTTGAAAACCCTGATACCAGCCCATTGGTACTGGTATCAGGTATTCCCAGGGCTTTTTTTCAGGGGGAACTTGGTGGAACTCAGTTCCACCACCTCTGGTCAGACCCTTGGGGGGGGCTGCTCACTACAATCATTTGTAAATACAGAAGTCTGGTTTCTGTGTTTACAAGTGACAGCTCTGCATTCTGTGTGTAACCCCCATGAACTCTGCACTCTGTATGTAATGCAATCCTGGTATTTAATGCCCCTTTAAGACCCTCCTACTGTTCGTGAAATAGTACCACACCCACTATTTGATGTGATTTGGAGGGTGTGTGTGGGGGGAGGGGTTTTGGGGGGTCGTGGTTGAGTTCCAGCACCTATTGTTTGAGAAAAAAAGCCCTGGGTATTCCAATCCCTGTGTGTTCATCATATGGTCTCTGACAGTATTCACCCTAAACAAAGTCACCCTAAAAGAAGTCTATAAGGTTATCATTTTGGTAATTAGTTCAGTTCAAACAATGCACACTTTTAGCCATGTGAATCAAAGAATTAGCACTCGTGTAGCCCTTCTGACACAAGTATGGGACTATGTATACTAGAACAGGGTAGTTTCACAACATACTCACCTGCCCAGCGGATCCTCTCAGAATTCTGCCCATTCTCGGTCCTGCGCCGCCATCTTCTTAAGTGACATCATCAGGAGGCCCACTGGCTCTTCCGTGTTAAGCCCCTGGGCCCACCCTCCTCCTCATTTCTTAATGTAGTACTACAGTATGCCTCCTGGGATATGTGATGTGCATATCCCAGGAGGCACAGCAGGCTTAATGCAAGTCAATCGCCTAGGTGAATGACATGCATTGAGGGGCAAGCTCAAAGGTTTTTCCCAGAAAAAAAAACAGAAAAAGTAAACAAGAAAAAAAAAGTGTTGTCTGCATGAAGAGGAGGGGTGGAGAGGAGGCAAGATGTGTTTGAATTCGAAGAACCGCCTTTACGTGCTGGGGTGTTTTCCTGACACTTATTAGAACTGAAGAAGTAGTTTGGATAAGCTACAAAACAGCTTCAACGTTACAGAACAAGTTCAGTTTAATGTTACTAGCTACTACTAGCTATGCCATGACCTGGATAAATGAGAACCTTCACAGACATAGCAGCAGGTTTACATGTAAAAGGAATCTTCTAGATGGGTATAGAGATGTTTAAAAGAAGCAATGAAGACTGCGCTCAGCTATACAGTGTAGCAAGTGCAAGAAAACAATATGATTCACAGTAATATAATAACAGTCCCACTCCAAAGTGATGTAAAGTGCTCGTGCATTGATCAGAAACCAGTGCTCCAATTCTGAGTGCAGACACAGGTGCCCCACATGAATGTACACTCACCCTTATGAGTTGACCATCTATCGCTAGAGTGGTCACTTGCGCTTTGTGAGGATAGTGAGACCCCTAGATGGTATGTTATAATCCAGGTCAGCTATACTCAGACTAATCCTCCATGAGTGAGGAGAGAGAAACAACAGAGGGAGGCTCCCATAGTGTAAAACCGTTGGTTTATTTGTAAAAAATGAAGTTAAAAAATATATACACTCACATTTTTAGGTGCCTAAGCCTGGCACCTGGTGTAATCAGCATGTATGATGATAGGGATCGCCGGCCAGTCTCGATTGTAGACGCAGCTGGCCTGTGGTGAGGCTTGGTTCCCTGAGATAGTAATTTCGGGTGGATATGTGGTCGTGATGATGGCCAGCGGCGTCTACAATCATACATGCTGATCACACCGGGTGCCAGGCTTAGGCACCTAAAAATGTGAGTGTATATATTTTTTAACTTCATTTTTTACAAAAAAATCAACGGTTTTACACTATGGAAGCCTCCCTCTGTTGTTTCTTTCTCCCCACTCATGGAGGATTAGTCTGAGTATAGCTGACCTGGATTATACCATCTAGGGGTCTCATTATCCCTACAAAGGGCAAGTGACCACTCTAGCGATAGATGGTCAACTCATAAGGATGAGTGCACATCCATGTGGGGCACCTGTGTCTGCACACCGAATTGGGGCACTGGTTTCTGATCAACGCATGAGCACTTTACCTCGCTTTGAAGTGGGACTGGGACTGTTATTATATCACTGTGAATCATGTTTTTTGCACTTGTTACACTGTATAGTTGAGCGCGGTGTTCAATTCTTCTTTTAAGCCCACTGTGACACCAGGAGATGTGCCTGGTATAAAGGTCCATTACACTTGAGGATAAATTTAGGGAGTTTATTGAAGTTTACAGTTCGCAAGTAACAGGTCCCAGATAGCAAGGATACCTTGCCACAAATTTGTGGCAGTGTTGAATTGTAAGTCTTGGTAACTTGCTGCACTTTTTCACTGGTAAGTTATACACTTGCATAGCACTTTAAGCACAAGTTCTAGTTGACACTTTTCTAATTTGTAGAAAATTTTTGTAGCAAGTCTCTAGCAAGAGCAAAGTTGCAGTGGTGAGTCTACAGCAAGAGCTCTGAGAGTCACAGTAACCACTGTGGTGGGATGACTATCGCACAACATAACTGAACCAAAACTTGCAGCAGAATTGCAGAATGTTTGCAAAGAAAGTTGATCTTGAGTCATGCAATGCGGACTTGCTGCAATTGTGCAACAAACTTGTGACGCCTGGCAAGTCTAGCAATAGCTTAACAAGTCATTTTCAAACTTGCAGTGCTTGCTATCTGGGGTAAAATTACCTATGAGCAGGGCCATAGATATTTTTTCTTTGGGTTGGTTCAGCTCACGAGAATTCTCTTCTCACATCAGAGTCTCCCCTCTTACATCAGGGTCCCCAGAGTCACCCCATTTACATCAAGGTCCCCCTCCTTAAATCATGGTCCTAAGAGTTCCCTTTCCTTGAATCAGGGTCCCCATAATCACTCTTCTTACATCAGGGTCTCCAGAGTCTCCCCTCCTTACATCAAGGTTCCCAGAGCCCCCCAGCCTTACGTCATGGTCCCCAGAGCCTCCCTTACATCATGGTCCCCAGAGCCCCCACTTACATCAAGGTCTCCAGAGCCCCTCTTTTTTATATCAGGGTCCCCGGAGTCACCCTCCCCCTTACATCAAGGTCCACAGAGTTCTGCCTCAGTGTATCAGGGTTCCCAGAGTCCCCCTTCCTTCTCTGAATGCCGGGGATGGAGCAAGCACGTGATTGATTGCTAGAATGCCGGTGGTCCCAGCAGCCAATCACTCTAGCTGACAGTGGTGGGCAGCGGCAGTGGGTGGATCCTGTCAGTCCGTATATTGATCTACAGTAGCTAACTCTGAGTGCTGTGCAACCTGCAAAGTTGCTGAGGCTGAGCGGTGCAGCCACGGCAGGAGGGACACAGGTCCAGCAATTGGGCAGGACACTCTGGGGGGAGTTTGAACCCCCCCTAACTCCTCTTCCTTATCTACACCCCTGCCTGTGAACTATAAACTTCAATAAACTCCCTAAATTTACACTCAAATGTGACAGACTTTTATACCCATCTAAAAGTCTACCTGTGCCTGTGGATCATCTTTTCTGTCCCTTTCAGAGAGGCTGTAGCCTGGAACGCTAATAAGACCAACCCACATCACTCCTTTATTGGGTACAAGCTCCCTGAAAGGATAACCTACTCCATAGTGATTCCAGGAAACATCAACATCTCTTATCTAACTGGGAACCATAGAGATTATATCATGCTTACAGCTTCCAGACAACAGCAGGACTACTAACTTATTGTTGATTACAGTGTTTGGCTGACATAAAGTTGACTATTAACATACATTGGTTTTCATAGACCTCCATTGTAATTGAAAGGTGTCCCACAATCCTAGGATTTGACCCAAAAATAAAGTTGAATGTTGGGGTGCCCCTCTGTGTGGCTACATGAAGAAGTAACCAACATGCAGTTGATTTCCAGTTCTTCTAAAAATGACTTTCACTTTGTGATATATACTATGTACAGAAATGCATTTTTCCTATGTTTTCCCTGCTGTGTTCACATATTTACATTGTCTGAGACTGCAATAGTTAACTTCCAGTATGGATTTTGACCTGTCCACATTTCATGAAAGGAAGATGCCCACAGGGACTTTGAGAGCTTTTTATAGAATCTTCTATTGTCAGAATGAATCAGAGTTCAGGAGATCCTCCAAGAGTATACACTGTGAGATGAATTATAGAAGTATCTTCAATGTGTCCTTTGGATACAGCTGTTAAGTGCTCCATTGGCTTTAGAGACAGCAAAACCACATGAATGAGCGTGATATTTCCTTTCTTCAGGTCCATGTACCTCCTCTGGGATTATAACCAAGAAAAGCTGCATTATAAATAGTGAACTGTAAACAAGAGCTTGAAATAGACCAACATTACCCTTTCATGGAATTTTTAAAAGCTATGTTTAGCTGTGCTGTTAGGCTTATCTTGTATTAAATAGATAAAGCCAAATGCATTATACTGTTTGGCAAGCTTTTTAATATGTGTTTTTCTTTTTTTATCCTTTTGGCTTTTCATCTGTGAATCCTGAAGGGACAGGTAAGCAGATATATGTATGTATAACGTTAATAATACAATGATAAAAGGGAACCTTGCATGGCAAACAACAGGTTCATTAAGAAATAATTGAACTCTGGAAGCTGTCTCCAAAATAAAGACAAGAATAGGACCAAAACTAGCTGTCAAAATTGCCTGGGGTTCCTACATAGCCGGTCTTACCATGCCTTGTTATGCATTGTAGAGTTCACCTTCTTCACATGGGCAAAGTTTTGCTTCCTCATTTCAGAACCTCCAGCAAGGAGAACAAAGAGCAGTAGTGACATCCCCAGATTTCACTACATATCTCCTGAAACTAAGGTAGCCAAATTTTTAAGATGAAATTTGAGGACACTCTACTGACCATGGGCACTTTAAACCACACCCAAAAAAATGACACCCATATTTGTAAGATGCTCTCAAACAATTGGTCACAATATTTGAGAACAAGAGGCAGATGTTGAAGGTAGAAAAAAGTTTTCAGCACCAGTGGTCAGTGGCGGTCTCAGGCTGTAATAACTTACCCCCCCCCCCCCCAGCAATGGTGGTTAGAGGCAAGCTCAATCTAGGATTGGGGGGGCAATAACTTATTGCTCCACCCCCCAGTGTCAGTAACAGGATCTGGTGGTAACAACCTTTCCCCCCCAGCATTGGTGGTTAGTGGCAGGCTAATGCTGTAACATTAAACCCATCTAGCATTGGTGTTCACTCTATTTTATTACCCAGGCACATACTCAGGCATTGCTGCCATTCTCCCAGTCACTACTGCAAAAGGGAGAGGAAGAGTGCACTACACATATGCTGTTTTTTAAAGTGCTCATTCCTGCGATCCTGGGGGTGTATCTAAAATTTGGTGTGTCCCAGATTGTAGGTAATACAGCATGGATTGTTTCCCATTATGGTATTTTGGCTAGGTCATTTAAGCTAGGCAAAAATTTTTGTAAGATGCGCAAGATTTGTAAAACTACTGGGGGCCCCTTGATTGCATGGTGAATTTTATTACAAAGGTGAACTTAGTCTTTAAACAGTCGATATAAGAAGAGAACAGAAAGCGGGGTGCTAAATGTCCCTGTAAGGGTGTTTAATCCTATCTCCTGCAGACATAATACTGAAAAGAAATATATAAAGAACTCACATACATTAAAATATATGCACATTTAATATAAGGAATAAATGTACAATATAGTATTGTACCTTCATTACAGAGAAGTTGTTGTACATATAATGCAACTGATAAGAAATATGATCAGAAATAGTTTTTCAGGTACCTATAAGTGGTAGAGTAACATGTGTATAAGCATAGTAATGTTAAAACACAAATAACCTACTAAAATATATTTTAGAGAAACTATGTCAGTTTTTAAAGACTTTATCTTTGGATCAGGATTGTGGTAAGTGATCTGTTAATACTTAGTTATAATTATGCTCAAAGAGGTAGGTCAGAAAAAGTCCATCCCTTAATACTTTTTTTTTTAATATCCCGTTTTGTTCGCTTTTATCCCAATTTTTTGTCAGTTAGTCTGTTTATTATCATTTTCCCTGTTGCAGTTCAACATCTCAACTTTTAATTTGAACTTTTATAAATTGAAGTCACACTGAAGGGAGTGTAAAAAGACCAGTTCTGGCTTTGCTGTAAATGTGAAGGATTTTAGTACAGCTGTAAATGTGAAACTGTTTTTAAAATTAATTCCATATATCAGTTTGTATTGCTGGTGGAAATACTGGAAATGCATTCACTCCTGGACCTAAAAGGCAGAATGGGACCAGGACTGCAGCAAGAATAAGAGGCCTTCACATTATATTTTTATTTTCTGTGCATATTAAAGCTCCTGATGAGCCCTTTGCAACATTGCAGATCTCCTATGCACACAAATAATGTCAGCTTCAGACTCTTAACAGCACTTGCCTGATGCAGGTGGTGTAGTCAGGTATGGTAATGATCTTATATTGCTAGGCCCTCCAAAACCCTAGCCAAAGCTTTCTGGCAGAGTCTGCTTGAGCCAAGCGTTTATCAACCAGGGTGAATTTTCTTGGCTGATTGCTATTGTTTTCTTCCTGAGCTACGCCCTCACAGCTTCATAAGAACATCAGGCTAAACCCTATGCATGCTTCTAGAACTTGTGGATTGCACCTGATCCAGTTTCCATCTGAGGTCTGTAGATGCCTTCTTGTGCAGGTATGATGTTAAGCACTTTGTGCAAGGAATTAAATATTCTCACTGTAATGCCGCGTACACGCGGTTGGAATTTCCGACCGTGTGTAGGCTCCATCGGACATTTTCCATCGGAATTTCCGACAACAAAAATTTGAGAGCTGGAAATTTTTCGACAACAAAATCCGTTGTCAGAAATTCCGATCGTGTGTACACAATTCCGACGCACAAAATTCCACGCATGCTCGGAATCAAGCAGAAGAGCCGCACTGGCTATTGAACTTCATTTTTCTCGGCTCGTCATACGTGTTGTACGTTCTTGACATTCGGAATTTCTGACAACATTTGTGTGACCATGTGTATGCAAGACAAGTTTGAGCTAACATCCGTCGGAAATAAATCCACGTTTTTTTTTTTGTCGGAATGTCCGATCGTGTGTACGCGGCATAGGAATGCTTAGGTTGCTATAGGAATTGCATCTAAAAATGTACTCTCCTGATCACAATACATGGCAAATATTAGAAAAATAAAAAATCTCATATGGAACTGAAAAACTCTTCTTTTTTTGCAATAGGGGCTATTACCTGTCACATTTTTTACCATCAGCCCTTTTTAAACTTCTTTGCTCTTCTCTAATCAGTCTTCTAAAGGTTGGACCTTCATAGGGTGACATTCATCCTTTGCAACGATCAGTTTTATGTAGGCTTCTCCAATATTTCTTTCAAATTTTACAAGTTTTTCTATTTTTATTTAAAAAAGGAAGCATTAGCAAAGTAGCCCAACAATAGATATTTGTGCAGAGGAACATATAAATAGGTAAACAATACAAGGTTCAAATTAGCGTATCAGGTATAGATATTAAAGTGCATTCGTAGAATGGAGTCAACACTTTTAGTACGCTTCTCCCATATTTCACAATATATACAGTAATTCTACCACTGCACCGCTAAAATGTTGCTGTAAATCTATCTATCTTATGATACCGGAACTTGTAAAAGTTGCTTTTTTTTTTTCATTATTGAGTACAGTGACATTGCTGAATGGCTGTGATTAAGATTACAAATTCAGATGACAACACTGAAGGTTTATGAGAGGTTTAGCTGCCCCCACTCAAAAGTCAAGCTTTGCTTCTGTATCTGTGTCACAAATGAGCTCATGGCAGATACCCTTGGGTATAACGCAATTGTGTTTCTCTGGCTGATGAGTCATGGCCATATTAGGAATGACGTAAGCTTGAACTTTCTGTGGCTATAAAAATACTGTACAATTGCAGTACAAAAGATTTTGCTATAATGTATTAAACATATTTTACTGCTTCCATAACCATTGTTTAAATTGATTCCAAATTGTACACAGACCTTATAGTGTGTACCATTGTTGTTCTTCTGCTGGGTGTAATGGTGATAGCAGCTTTACAGATCTGCTAATAAAAAATTTGGGATATGTATACTCTTTGGCTCTGAAAAGTTGTAGGAAAGTTGCATCATAAGTTAATACATACCCTGCTTGACTATTCAGCTGACAGGGACCATACAATAGGCAGCAGGTGAGAGGTAAACATACTGAACTGGATCACTTTCAACCACAGGCACTTAATAGCTAGGTTGGCTGCCATGTCTGCTGTACCCTCTTTGCCATTCTATAGATCACACAATAAGAAATGTAAACTCTCTTGTCCAGTAAATCTTTACGTCATTGTTTTTCAATCATAGCATAGTTCGTTATATACTATTAATAGTCTAAAATGGCACTAATAAAATGTTCCTTCTGTTTTAGAGACTTTGCTTTTATAGCTAATGATAAAGATACCTGCATGCTGAAGTGTCATGTATTCCGTTGTGATGTCCCAGCCAAAGCCATTGCCAGTGCCCTACATGATATGTGTTCTAAGGTATGAAGTCCTTGACCCAAGTATGAAAGAGTCTGAAGAAATTAGTTGATGTAAATAATTATGTTAGTCTGTGTTACTGTTTTAAAATTGTGATTATTTGTATAATGTGTAACTATATACATGTGCAGGACAGCGGCCTTATGTACTCTATATACACATATGTAGGCTCTACTTCCTGCTGTTCAGTACTACATATTGGGGGGGATTTACTAAAACTGGTCCACACAAAATCTGGTGCAGCTGTTCATAGTATCCAATCAGCTTCCAGGTTTTATTGCCAAAGCTTAATTGAACAAGTTGGAAGTTGATTGAGTACTGTGCACCAGATTCTGTGTTCCCAAGTTTTAGTAAATCTCCCCCATTGCCTGACCTCTCTATAAAGTCTATTAACCAGACTCACTGAAAATAATGGTGTCTGTTTTCACACAACATTCACATAACTTTGACCCAATAGTCACACATTTTCCACATATAATTCAATTAGAAAAAGATATTAATCTTTGTAAAAGTTGTGTGAAAACACTGAAAAATAGACCTCATTTTGTTACCTATGTGGCTGATATCTTATCACAGTTTTGAACCACCACTCTAACAACCAACAGCCAATAGTGGAGCAGATATTTTGAACAGATGGTTATAAACGTCTATTTTGTTTACGTTGGTTTACATCGCCCAGCATGCACACAATGCCTCTGCTCCCGCTACTATTAGCAGAGAGTATCAGAATGGCTTTGTGTCTTGTGATTGCTTAGATGGCCAATGGCAATAATCACAAATGTAAACAGTACTATTGTTTACATTTGAGAGCCCTCATCCTTCCTGTAACAACAGAAGAAGGTAAAACTGGAGGGTTTAATGAATTCATTATTTTTTTAAATCCTCCAAGCTACAGAAGAAGGCTGTAATTCAAGGTAAGGGGTTAGAAATGACACTGACCACCATTAGTGTGGGATTGTTTTGGGGGGACCTAAAGTGGCAAAAAACGTCAATGATGGGGGAGGGGTGGACAGTTTTACAATGCCGCTGATCACAATTATTGTGGGGTTCGTTTTGGGGATGGATTTAAAATGCCAATGACCACCAATGAATCAGGCTTTGCTTTTTGGGGGGGGGGGGGATTTAAAGGGCCACTGACCACCAATGATTGTGGGATTGTTTCGGGGGGGTAAATGTTTTAGGTTTGGCCATGACATCTAGCCAATGCACACAGTGCAATTTTAGTCTGTAGGAAATACTCTTCCACTAGTAACAGAATCACTTGGCTTCAGTGGACAACTTGTAAAGGTTGAGCGCTCCTTACCCACTCTGATACCAGTATGTTTCTTCATTTAAAAAAATGTATGGCAAGAAAAAAAAATCATCACCTTGAGATGTCTACTTCCCAAAAGAGGGTAATTTCTGGGGTGTGTGTGTGATGTCCTGGCCATTTTTTAAAATATGTTTTATAACAGAAAGTAAGAAAAACTGTTTTTTTTTTTAAAAAAAATGTTTAGTCTTTTTTCCTTTATATAGTAAGTAACAGAAAAAAACCTGTGGTTTTAAATACTACCACATGAAAGCTATAAAATTAAATTGGGTACAGTTTTGCATGACCAAGTAATTTTCAGTCAAACTATCACACCGCTGAGAAATGGCCTGGGCTGGAATGACATGTAACATGTTGCTATTAAGGTGGTTAAAGCCTAACTTTGTCACTTTAATTAGTTTGTTTGGATCAAGCTGGTTCAAACAAACTAGTCAATTCACTTATAACAGATGCAGCAGCTGCCAGTGTTGTATGAACTGTATGTACCCTCAGCTACATACAATGTAAAGTGCAGCTTTCTGGCAGTGGGACAGGGGCTTCCCATCCTGCACCTGGAACAGAATGAAGTTGGGCTGAGCATTGTTCAGCTATTCACAGGAGGCATTGTATTCCATAAATGAATATAAGTCTAGGTTACTTCTGAGAGGCAGGTGGATGGTGTCACAATCTCCACCTCAGCCAATCAGAGGTAGCCTTGTGTTCATTCATAGAACACAATGCTTCCTGTGAATGGCTGAGCAGCACTCAGCCCAACTCATTTTTGTTCTGGATAGGGGACAAGAAGTTGCTGTCCTGGTTCTGGACCACGGCACTGTATATTGTATGTAGCTTATGCTACATACAGTCTATATAGCACTGACAGCTGATGCATCTGTTAGTGAAGCAAATAGTTTGTTCCAAAAGAACGATTTAAATTGACAAATAACATGGAATTAGGCTTAAGCAAGAAGTAGAATGATGAGCTGGTTAGCTCCCCCAGGGCAAATTTTCAAATTGAAACATTGAATGTAATACAAAAATAAAGAGGAAGCATATAAACGTAACTTTAACCTAAACTCTGAAATAATAACTCAAAATATAAACTCACTAAAATGCACTATACTGTTCCTTTAATGTTTCCAGTGCAAGATAGAAAATTGGTGAGAACCTGACATATTTGCTTGGAGTAACATATTTCTTCCAGTTTTACGCATAAGCTGTACTGTCAAATGATAGCATGTATATACAGTGCACCTGAAAAATGTTTGATGCCACTGCTTTAACATATGGTGATTTAGACTTGCATCTATTAATAGGAAAAACACTTTTGTAGATTATCATGTCTGTAAACTAAAAGTTGACTTGGTAGAAATGCAATAATTTGGCAAAGGGTGGCCATTGTTAGGATGAATCATCTCCTACTTTTCCTTTCGATCTCTGTTAGGAAGGTGGTTATAATTACTATGGGGTTTTATTTATTTATTTTTTTAGTAGAAATAGTTACTCTCCCCCTGAAAAAAAGCTAGCTCCATGACTGTCATGTTGGAGCAATGGCCTTAGTGCTTTCTGAGTCCCTGGCTTTAAACACCTAATCTGCATTATTGCTCTGGGTCAAATCAAACTATTAAAGACATTGGATCAACATAAGAACCAACTAGATTATTCCAAAGGAACAGTCATCAATTGTAACCTTATTTCTCTCACTATATGCTTGGTTTAGTTTAGTTTAGTGTTTAAAGGGAACCTTTCATTGCTAAGCTCTTCTCGTAAACATGCCTGTTACTTGACTGTAAAACTGACCTTCTTGCATTGTCACCATGAACTTGTTTGCAGATAGGTTATGAATGTTCTCTCTGTTTTATAATCTGCATGCTTGTTCCTAGTCAGTAACCCAGAAGTTATTAAAGCCACAAGTTCAGCATAACAGTCAGGAAACTAACATTTAGGCTGGGTCCACACCATTGCGAATTGGATACAAGAGATTTTGAACGTTTCTCTATGGAGCTGGTTCACATATCTCCGCAGCAGGTCCGGTGCTTCTTTTGGTCCATTTCAGGTGCGAATTCAGCCCAAAATTCAGGCTGAAATCTGACCTGAAATGGTGAACCAGCACGCACCGGACCCCTGCTGTAAGCCACATCCGCCTCATATGTGAACCGAGCCTTAAGTAGGTGTGCAGTGACAGCACTGTATTTGTCTCATTATGAGTTTACTTTAACTTTTCTTATGTATAATGAATATTTATTATAAATTTATGACTGTTATAATCTACTGAATAAAAATCACTGACTGATATATATATGTCTGTAGCTGATGCAACAGCTTTTATAGGGCTAATTTTTGGTACTGGTTTCATTGTGAATTATAACCCTTTTGTTAGCATGCCTAAATACTGCATTTATAGGGTGCTGGTCCTCTAAATATACTGTATTTTTTATGCTAACCCTGTAAACTGCTCATAGGTTTTAAAAGGAGTACTAAAGTCACATTTATTACAATACGTATTAATAAAGAACAATAATCACTGGCTCAAAATGCTGTATTAGCAATGATATTTTTTTACTTTGAAAATGTGTGCATATCCTAAGTCCATGCCTGGAGCTGCAGCTGTGTTTTTTTTTAAATGTATTTCTGGCTCTGTATGACATCCAGCAGGGTGTTGTATGTTGGTGGTGGTGGGGTGATACATCAGCTTCCTGCTGATTGCAAAAGTGAAAGACTATATCTCTGGGCACCCCCTTAGATGTGCATGTTCAAGGGAGGTAGTTGACACTGCATGGTGTAGACTTTAGCTATGCAGTCTGTCCGTCAGTTTAATGACTGCTTTCTATCAGACCTGGAACAGTATTGTACAACTGATCAACACAGCACAGCTAAACTCTGCTCCATTCAGTGGCCAGCAGGGAGGACAATGCTTGTCTAAAGGGTTACCAGTCATGTGCTCTTTCATTTGGGCTCATAACTCCTCATCACTTAACTCTCAGCTCTCCGTTCATCTGAATGGGTGGCTACAAAGGGAGATATTGAGAGGGCAGAATGAATCATAGACACAAGCACAAAGGGAATGAATGTATTGATCTCTGTAATGGTTTGATGGTATTGATGGGGATTAAATGCACAAATAATTAAAGAAAAAAAACAGAATAAATCTATTGAGAATTGAAACTTGAAGCATATAATGTATATGTTTGTTTTTTTACTTTGGTTAAACTTTAAATACGAATTATACATAGACACTTTCATGTCTATCTGTACAGATCATGGCTGAAAGAGCAGTGGCCAGTAATGCCATCACTCGTTCTGTTACCTTAGAGACGATCTCACCTGAAGACTTACCAGTGCAAGGTTGGTAGATAATTAAAATGATTATGAAACTAGACTGCATTGTAAGCAGGGCAGAAGATCAATTTTCACTGCTATAGCACCATGTACTGGTGTAATTTCATAACATTTCTTTACTGCTTAGTCTATTCTATGAGTGCCATTGTACCATGTGTCAGACTTATAGTGGAACTTATAGTAGCTAAGGAAGGTAAATAGGGGTGAAATTGAACCTCTGCCATCCTATATTAGTGATTTTGTTCCTAATATTTTCTTAGTGATCACAGTAAAGAAAATTAGTGGAAACTCAAAAGTTGACAGTTGCCACTGGAATGTATGGTTAGAGGAAATGTACAATGGTGACAACTTTTGCTGTGACAACTAACAAAGGTGGTATTTCCCCTCACTTTGGAGAGATTCCTAAAAAGTTACTGTTGTGTCTCTGGGACAGAAGTCATGGAAACCTTCCCTCGCAAATGGGGGCACGGAAAGCATTAAAAACCTGACAGAGTTTCTAACTCCTAACCACTCTATCCAAAACAAAAAGTAGTCTCATTTTTTTTAATTGAAAGCATTTATATAGTGTTAACAATTTGTGCAGCACTTTACATAGAATTTATTCACATCAGTCCCTGCCCTCAAGGTCCTTATCTCACATGCATGCATACACATACATGAGACAATTTATAATGGAGCCAATTAACTGACCAATGTGTCTCTTGGATTGTGGGAGGAGATCTGAATACCCAAAGGAAACCCACACAAGCACAGGGAGAAGAAAAAAAGCCTTGGCTAGAGCTTCACTTTAAGTCATCATACACATAACATATCAAGGCAATTTGGAAAAAGGTAAACAGTATTTCCATGTGAACTGAATATTCCTCTTTAAGCTTCCTTAGATGCACAAATGTATCATGCTAACACATATTTAATTCTAATATAAGAAAACTAGAAATTAGAAAAATGTATTATTCCCTCTTGTTAAGCCTGGAAAACTACCCAAAGTTAATGAGGGAACATTTGCTTTAGCTTCACACATTGTAACACAAACAGATGGACATTTTGTTTCATATGTCTCAGTCAACACATTTCACTGCCTGTGATGCCAAAATGGAAAAATATATTAATGTAATAATATTTCCAATCTTTAGATGGAGTTATTTGCATGCCCATGGTTTTGACAGCCTGTACCAAAGGCACCTAAAATAGGAATGAATGTATAATGAGCTAGGAACAAATTACAAAAATACATTTTACTTTATATATTATAGACTCTATTGTTTTTCATGCCATGTAAAAAAATTAGACCTGCTACCAAGAAGACAGACTTTCCATCTAGCCAGCGATATAGAAGGGAAGATTTTGGGACATTTAGGTTTTTATATGTATAAGTACTAAATTAAAGCTATGATTTTCTGGGCTTTGATGCATAGTGTGACCACCTCACCTTCTGCAACCATACAGAGGTATTACTTACAGTGAGGGAAAAAAAGTATTTGATCCCCTGCTGACTTTGTATGTTTGCCCGCTGACAAAGAAATGATCAGTCTGTAATTTTAATGGTAGGTTTATTTTAACAGTGAGAGACAGAATAAAAATAAAAAAATCCAGAAAAACGCATTTCAAAAAAGTTATAAATTGATTTGCATTTTAATGAGTTACATAGTTACACAGTTACATAGTTGGTAAGGTTGAAAAAAGACCATCGAGTCCAACCTGTGTGTGTGTGTGTGTGTGTGTCCGTTTTTTTGTCAATATTACATTGTATATTCCTGTATGTTGTGGTAGTTTAGGTGCCTATCTAATAGTTTTTGAAATGATCTATGCTCCCTGCTGAAACCACTGCTTGTGGAAGAAAATTCCACATTCCTACCACTTTTACCGTAAAGAACCCTCTAAGCAGTTTTCAGTTAAATCGCTTTTCCTCTAATTTTAGTGAATGGCCGCGAGTCTTTTTAAATGGCCTTTCGCGGAAAAGTTTTATCCCTTTTGTGGGGTCACAAGTACGGTATTTGTACATATCCCCTCTCAAGCATCTCTTCTCCAGAGAGAATAAGTTCAGTGCTTGCAGTCTTTCCTCACAACTAAGATCTTCCAGTCCCTTTATTAGCTTTGTTGCCCTTCTCTGTACTCTCTCCATTTCCAGCACATCCTTCCTGAGGACTGGTGCCCAGAACTGATGGCATACTCCAGGGGCAGCCGGACCAAAGACTTGGAGAGTGGGAGAATTACCGTTTTATCTCTGGAGTTAACTCCCTTTTTAATGCATGCCAATATTCTATTGGCTTTGCTTGCATGCCGTTGATGAGCCTGTCATCTACTAGGACCCCCAGGTCCTTTTCCATCCTAGATTCCCCCAGAGGTTCTCCCCCTAGTGAGTAGATTGCATTCATGTTTTTGCCACCTAAATGCATTATTTTACATTTTTCTACATTAAACCTCATTTGCCATGTAGTTGCCCACCCCATTAATTTGTTCAGATCTTCTTGCAAGGTTTCCACATCCTGCGGAGAAGCTATTGCCCAGCTTAGCTTAGTATCGTCTGCAAATACTGAGATTGAGCTGTTTAACCCATCCTAATTTATAAATAAATTAAATAGGATTGGTCCCAGGACAGAACCCTGAGGGACCCCACTTTCCAAATTGGACCATTCTGAGTACTCCCCATTTATCACTACCCTCTGAACTCGCCCTAGTAGCCAGTTTTCAATCCAGGTACTCACCCTTTGGTCCATGCCGACAGACCTTAGCTTGTATAGCAAACATTTGTGGGGAACTATATCAAATGCCTTTGCAAAATCCAGATACGCCAAGTCTATGGGCCTTCTTTCATCTAGATGGCAGCTCACCTTCTCAAAGAAGGTTAATAGATTTGTTTAGCAAGAACGATTTTTCATGAATCCATGCTGATTACTGCTAATGATACTGTTTTCATTACTAAAATCTTATATATAATCCCTTATCATCCCTTCCAAGAGCTTGCATACTATTGATGTTAGGCTAACTGGTCTGTAATTCTCAAGGATACATCTTGATTCTTTTTTAAAGATTGGTGCTACATTGGCTTTTCTCAAATCAACTGGTACCATACCAGTCATTAGACTGTAGGGTTGCACCTATACCGATACCAGTATCAGTATCGGTACTAAGCATTTTTAAGGGTATCAGTACTCATGGAAATGCACCGATACCCGGAACCAATACCTTCTTGTTTGTTTTTTTCAGATGTCAGCTAGATTTCCCAGCTAACAGCTGAAATGTAAAGAAATGAATGTCGGTAAGTATTGGTTGTTAAGGTGCGGGGCCGCCGCATCCTTAACAACCATGTCAGCTGTCCATGGGATTCCCCTCCCCACCTCCTCCTCCCCTCCTGCCAGATGTCACCAGGCCCGGACTGGCCGGGGTTGCATGTCCTCTGCAGTGCTGGGTGTACTGACAGGCAGGGTCGTATCTACCGAGGCAAACAAGGCATTTGCCTTGTTGGGCGGCGCCGACCAGTTATGTTGCTACAGGAGGGCAAGGGGGATGGAATCAGCAGAGGGTGAATAGATGATTATAAAAGTGTTCAGCTGCCAATCGAGCCTCCAATTCAATTTAATGTAAAGCGGATCCCCCTCTCTCCTCCCTCCAGCCGTCTCTCAGGGACTCCGCTTACCCCCATCTGTGGAGAATGGACGGGGTGGACTCTGCTTCCTCCAAAATGCTAAGCTTCACCCAATTGTAACAGCTCTCCCTGTCGTTGTGTGTGTGTGTGTGGAATGCTGTGCGGTGCCGGCTCCTTTCTGATGATTTGTATGTTGCTCGGACTGCAGTGTGTGCTGACATCCGTCAATGTGCACTGTAAGGCTCTGCAAGCTGTAGGGACAGCGGGGATGTTATCACTCAGTGCAGCCCAGAATACACAAGATTCCTGTATTCTGTCTCTGTGATGGTAGATCCCTTCATAGAAATGCAGGTTACAGGAACAAGTTTGGGTTACTGGGGTGAGTCTGCAGGTAACCTAAAGGCTGTGCTGTGTGCAGTCACACCTCCACCTAATGTCTGCCTGGTTGATAGTCAAATGAAGGGTTATCTGTCATCATCTGATCTGTGTGAAGGTCCTGAATGGGGATATGAAATGAAAATTCATCTGCGCAACATACTGATAATCTTCTGATAGCTGTGCTGGAATCCTCACTGATAATTGAGGGCTGTCTGACTGTATTATGTAGTATGCCTGTAAAGTAGCGCATGTTTCCCGTGTTTATAACAGTCCAAGAGCAAAATGACATTTCTAAAGGAAAAAAAAGTAATTTAAAAGTGCTAGTGCCGGCTATTAATGAATTGTCGGTCCCAACAATACACATAAAAGTCATTAAAAGTCATTGAGAAAATAAAAAATAATGCGTGGGGGTCCCCCAAAATTCCATTACCAGGCCCTTCAGGTCTGGTATGGATATTAAGGGGAACTCCAAGCCAAAATTTTTAAAAAATGGCGTGGGGTTCCCCACAAAAATCTATACCAGACCCTTACCCGAGCACGCAACCCGGCAGGCCACAGGAAAAGAGGGGGGACGAGCGAGCCCCCCCCTACAAAACCGTACCAGGCCACATGCCCTCAACATGGGGAGGATGTCCCCATGTTGGTGGGGACAAGGGCCTCATCCCCACAACCCTTGCCCGGTGGTTGTGGAGATCTGCGGGCGGGGGGCCCCCCTATGTGAATTGGTAAGGGGTACATTGTACCCCTACCATTTCACAAAAAGAATGTGTCAAAATGTTAAAAAACCACAGGAGACGGCTTGGGACAAGTCCTTTATTAAAAATAAAAAGATTAAAAAAAAAAAAGAATCCAGCGATGTAATCCAATAAATCCATGTTCCTACTCCAGTGATGTAATCCAATTCTCGATCTCCAGCGATAGATGATCTCCAGTGACTCCAGAGAGGAACACGCACAGGATCCTGCCTCCACCAGAGGCACCCAGCCAAAGACGCGGCGCTAGCTTAACAGCTCTTATGTAGCTGAGGGTGGGGCCAACCATCACGTAACCCCGTCCCCCTCTGACAAGGGGAAATGCCGGGGTTTCCTAGTGACGTGTATGGATGACCCCACAGGGAAATCCCCGGCATTTCCCCTGGTCAGAGGGGGCGGGGTCACATGACAGGTGACCCCACCCTCAGCTACATAAGAGCTGTAAAGCTAGCGCCGCGTCATTGGCTGGGTGCCTCCAGTGGAGGCAGGATCCTGTGCGTGTTCCTCGATGGATTAGCTGGAGATCATCCATCACTGGAGATCGAGAATTGGATTACATCGCTGGAGTAGGAGCATGGATTTATTGGATTACATCACTGGAATCTCTTTTTTATCTTTTATTTTTAATAAAGGACTTGTCCCAAGCCGTCTCCTGTGGTTTTTTAACATTTTGACACTTTCTTTTTGTGAAATGATAATACCATTTCACTTAGGGGGGCCGGGATCTGGGTGTCCCCTTTGTTAAAGGGGGCTTCCAGATTCCGATAAGCCCCCCACCCGCAGACCCCCACAACCACCGGGCAAGGGTTGTGGGGATGAGGCCCTTGTCCCCATCAACATGGGGACATCCTCCCCATGTTGAGGGCATGTGGCCTGGTACGGTTCAGGATGGGGGGCGCTCTCTAATCCCCCCTCTTTTGTTGCGGCCTGCCAGGTTGTGTGCTCGGATAAGGGTCTGGTGTGGATTTTTGGGGGAACCCCACACCATTTTTTTTTATTTTGTCGCAGAGTTCCCCTTTAAAATCAATGCCAGACATGAAGGGTTTGGTATGGATTTTTGTGGGGAACCCCACGCCATTTTTTTTTCAATTTTGACGCAGAGTTCCCCTTAATATCCATACAGACCTGAAGGGCCTGGTAAAGGAATTTTGGGGGACTCCCACGCATTTTTTTTTATGTTTCAATGACTTGCAATGACTTTTATGTGTATTGTATTATCGGGACCGACAATTCATTAGTAGCCGCCACTAGCGCTAGCACTTTTAAATGACTTTTTTTTCCTTTAGAAATGTCATTTTGCTCTCGGACTGTTATAAACACGGGAAACATACGCTACTTTACAGGCATACTATAGACACCCCCCAGGTACGAAATTTAAAGGAATATTTCACTTTTATTGTTTCACTTTAAGCATTATTAAAATCACTGCTCCCGAAAAAACGTTCGTTTTTAAAACTTTTGTTTGCATTGATACATGTCCCCTGGGGCAGGACCCAGGTCCCCAAACACTTTTCATGACAATAACTTGCATATTAACCTTTAAAATTAGCACTTTAGATTTCTCCCATAGAATTTTAAAGGGTGTTCTGCGGCTTTTCGAATTTGCCGCGAACACCCCAAATTGTTCACTGTTCGGCAAATGGGCGAACAGCCAATGTTCGAGTCGAACTCATGTTCGACTCGAACAGATAGCCCATCCCTATTTCACTCATTAAAATGCAAATCAATGTATAACTTTTTTTAAATGCGTTTTTATGGATATTTTTGTTGTTATTCTGTCTCTCACTGTTAAAATAAACCTAACATTAAAATTATAGACTGTTGATTTCTTTGTCAGTGGGCAAATGTACAAAATCAGCAGGGGATCAAATACCTTTTTCCCTGTGCTTGCACATTATTGGATGAAGGAAGTCAGCAGAGCTTCTGCTCATTTACTAAGCTCTGAAGCAATTGCACTTGCAGAGTGCAACTGCACTTTGCAAAATGCACAGTCTGTTTGCCTTTAGTAAATCAACCCCATAGTCTGCTTCAGTCCAGACTGAATTTCACTTTAGCATCCACCTGATCAGAGTGCTTATCTGAAAGGCAAGACAGGCCTGGACACACACTGCTTGTGTGTCTGTACACACAATGGGGGGAATTAACAAAGAATGGCGCAGACATAAAGTGGTTGATTTACTGAGGGCTAATAGACTGCACTTCGCAAAGTGCAAGTGCAGTTGCTCCAAAGCTTAGTAAATGAGGTAAACCTTCACTTTGCAAAGAATACCAAATTTAAGGGGAAAAAAAAACATTTTTGCTTGCATATGAGTGCATGATGGAGGTCAGCAGAGCTTCTACTCATTTACTAAACTCTGGATCAACTGCACTCGCAGAGTCTATTTGTCTTTAGTAAATCCATTCCACAGCCTGCAACACTTTTTTAAAACAGAGAAAATGGAGTAAATCCTGCTTCTAATTAATCACAAAGGGGCACAAAAAAGTATTTCTAAAAGTATATTTTTTGGGCAATTTTATTTTTACTTTTTAATTAGAACTGTATCTGAGCACCACAAACTGAAAATGTTATGTATTTCATTTTTGTTATTTTAACCAGTTGCCGACCGCCGCACGCCGATGTACGTCGGCATAATGGCATGGGCAGGCATAAGGGCTTACCTGCGTGTCCCTGCCTGCCCGGCGGTGGTCGGATTAGCGTCAGGAGCGATCCGAGCCGAGGGGGAGGCCACTGATTCATGGCCACCCCCTCACGATCGTTCCTGGCGAATGACAAGCTTCCTCGGCTTCTGAACTGTAAACAGAAGTGGAGGTAGTGATGTCATCGCTCCTCGTGAAGCCTTTTCGTTCCGGCTTCCAAGGAGAGAAGACATCAAGTAAGTTTACACCAACACTACACGTACAATAGAACACACAGGCACACTTTTCACCCCCCGATCACCCCCCTGTACCCCCTGTCACAGTGACACCAATAGCAGTTTTTTTTTTCCTGATTATTGCATTGGTGTCATTTGTGACAGTTATAAGTGGTAGGGCAGTTATTGGTAGGCCCCTTTAGGTCTAGGGTACCCCCCCTAACCCCCCCTAATAAAGTTTTAACCCCTTGATCCCCCTCCCGTCGCCAGTGTCACTAAGCGATCGTTTATCTGATCGCTGTATTAGTGTCACAGGTGAGTAAGTATTTAGGTTTGCTGTCAGGTGTTTATAGCATCAGGTACCCCCATATACTACCTAGTAAAGGTTTTAACCCCCTGATTGCCCCCTAGTTAACCCTTTCACCAGTGATCACCTTATAACTGTTACGGGTGATGCTGGTTAGTTAGTTAGTTAGTTAGTTTTTTATAGTGTCAGGGCACCCGCCGTTTATTACCTAATAAAGCTTTAACCCCCCAATCGCCCGGCGGGTGATATAAGTTAGGTTTTAGGATCAGATAGGGTCTACGTCACCCCAGGCAGTGTCAGGTTAGTGCCAGTACCGCTAACACCCACGCACGCAGCATACACCTCCCTTAGTGGTATAGTATCTGAACGGATCAATATCTGATCTGATCAGATCTATACTAGCGTCCCCAGCAGTTTAGGGTTCCCAAAAATACAGTGTTAGCGGGATCAGCCCAGATACCTGCTAGCACCTGCGTTTTGCCACTCCGCCCAGCCCACCCAAGTGCAGTATCGATCGATCACTGTCACTTACAAAACACTAAACACATAACTTCAGCGTTTGCAGAGTCAGGCCTGAGCCCTGCGATCGCTAACAGTTTTTTGATAGCGTTTTGATACAGTCGCTAACAGTCAGGAGCTTTTCTACCTGTGAGTCTCACTACTGTACCACTAAATTTAGAACCCAAAATGGCAAATCGAAGGTACAGTAGTGAAGAGGCCTACACGTTTCTGAGCATGACAGATAGTGAAGAGGAAGTCACTCATCTGTCAGATTCAGGCTCAGAATATGAACCTGTAGACAGCAGCGGCTCCATGACAGATAGCTCTGACGACGGAGTTGTGGTCCCTGCCAAGGTCAGGCATACCAGACCCCAATCTTCTTCTGCTGTTGAGGTGCAAGAACTGCAGGGCTCTCGTATGGAGCAGAGAAGTACTAGCGCCGCTATTCCTTTTGGTGAACTGGCAAGCAATAGCGGCCTAGTACACCCTGGTCGTACATCCAGCACTGCAGTAACACTTGGTGACGTGGCGAGTCCCATAAGTGCAGTTCAAGCTGGCGAGGTGGCAAGCACAAGTAGTGTCCCGCTGCCACCAAGAAGAAAAACACAGGCCCGTCGTGCCCATAGTGCCCTTCCTGCTGCATTCGCCAATCCTAATTGGGAACCCACCACTTCTGCAGCACCCGTACTTCCCCCATTCACTGGCCAACCCGGCATTCAGGTGGAAACAGTTGATTTTACGTCACTTGATTTTTATTCGCTGTTTTTCACCGAAGATCTTTATAGATCTATTGTGGACCAAAGCAATTTGTACGCTGTTCAACACATCGCCACTATTCCCCAGTCCTCCCTTGCCAGATATTGGAAACCAATTACGGTTTCCGAATTTAAGATCCTTCTGGACCTATCCCTCCTCATGGGCATAACCAAAAAGAGTGAGTTGCGGTCATATTGGTCCACTGACCCAATTCACCATATGCCCATGTTCTCTTCTTCCATGGCCAGGGCACGATACAAGCAGATTTAGCAGTTCAGGCCCTGGATACGATCGGCTCTACAAAATTTGGCACCTCGTTTACTCCCCATCAAGTTGTCTGCATTGATGAGTCCCTGATTACGTTTTCTGGCTGCTTGTCATTCAAACAGTACCTTCCCAGCAAGCGTGCCAGATACGGAGTCAAGATGTATAAGCTCTGTGACAGGGCCACAGGCTATACATGTAATTTTATGGTTTACGAGGGAAGAGATCGTCACGTAGAGCCGACAAACTGCCCTGACTACATAGGAAGCGCTGACAAGATTGTGTGGGACTTGGTGTTACCCTTATTCGGAAAGGGATACCACTTGTATGTGAACAATTATTACTCGAGCGTGCCACTTTTTAGTCACTTGTTTGATCATCAGATTGGAGCATGTGGCACCGTACGATCTAATCTAATGGGCTTTTCCCAGCGGCTTGTAGATTCCCGTCTTAGGCTGGGGGAGAGAGCCTTCTTGAAGTGTAATAACTTGTTCGCTATGAAGTGGAGGGATAATAAGAATATTTTCGTTCTTTCCTCCCTTCATGCAGACACGACTGTCCAAATTACTACAGCGACTGGCGTTGTGGAGAAACCCCTGTGTGTCCATGAATCTAACCAAAATATGGGAGGGGTGGACCTCAACAACCAGTTGTTGGCGCCGTACCTAGTTGCCCGTAAGGCCAGACACTGGTATAAAAAAGTGTCTGTATACTTATTTCAATTGGCTTTGCTGAACGCTCATGTGCTATACAGAGCTTCAGGATGGACTGGATCCTTCCTTAAATTCCAGGAAGAGATCGACAGAGCCCTTCTGTTTCCAGACGGTGCTCCACCTCACCTTCCCCAACCGAATGCAGTAAGCCGTCTGCATGAGGCATTTTCCTTATGTCCTCCCGAGTACCCCTACCCAACGAGCCCCCCAAAGAAAATGTTGTGTCTGTAGAAAGCACGGATATAGGCGTGAAACCCGCTATTATTGTCCCTCCTGTCCTGACAATCCTGGTCTTTGCATTGGTGACTAGGCACACTTTCACAGGGTCTCCCAAGATGCCATCACATTTTGAGAGACCCGGACCTGGAACCGGTTACAGTTACAAAAGTTACAGTTACAAAAAAAGTGTAAAATAAATGAATAATAAAAAAATACACAAAAAAATATAAAATAAAAAAAAACAAAAATAGTTGTCATTTTATTGTTCTCTCTCTCTCTCTCTATTGTCTTTCTATTGTTCTGCTCTTTTTACTGTATTCTATTCTGTTTTATTGTTATTATGTTTAACCACCTCAATACAGTGCATTTTCGCCCCCTTCCTGCCCAAGCCATTTTTCAGCTTTCAGCGCTGTCGCACTTTGAATGACAATTGCGCGGTCATACAACACTGTACCCAAATGAAATTGTTATCATTTTTTCCCCACAAATAGAGCTTTCTTTTAGTGGTATTTTATCACCTCTGCGGTTTTTATTTTTTGCGCTATAAACAAAAGAAGAGTGAGAAGTTTTAAAAAAAACACAATAATTTTTATCTTTTGCGATAATAAATATCCAATTTTTTTTTCTTTAAAACAAATTTTTTCTCAGTTTAGGCCGATATGTATTCTTGTACATATTTTTGGTAAAAAAAAAACGCAATAAGCGTATATAGATTGGTTTGCGCAAAAGTTATAGCGTCTACAAAATAGGGGATAGATTTATAACATTTTTATTTATTTTATTTTTTTTACTAGTAATGGCGGCGATCTGCGATTTTTATTGTGACTGCGATATTGCGGCGGACACATCGGACACTTTTGACACATATTTGGGACCATTCACATTTATACAGCGAACCGTGCTATAAAAATGCATTGATTACTGTATAAATGTGACTGGCAGGGAAGGGGTTAACACTAGGTGGTGATCGAGGGGTTAACTGTGTTGCTAGGGAGTGATTCTAACTGTAGGGGGCGGGGACTCACTAGGGGAGGAGACCGATCGGTGTTCCGCTGTGCTGGGAACACACCATCGGTCTCCTCTCCTCTGACAGGACCGTGGATCTCTGTGTTTACACACAGAGATCCACGGTCCTGCTGTGTTACCGGCAATCGCGGGTGCCCGGCGGACATCGCGGCCGCCGGGCACGCGCACCGGGTTCCTAGTGACACGGCGGGCGCGCGCGATCGCCGGCGGCGGCGCGCGCCCCCTGGTGGCCTAGGAATGCGAGGCCGTCATATGACGCCCGCCCGCAACGAGAGCTGCGCCGCCTGGCCGTCAATAGACAGCCGGCGGTCAGCTAGCGGTTAATCATGTTTACTTTTCAGGTATGTAATTTTTTTATACTTTACTGTTTACTGTGTGTTATTGTTAACCATTTTTTTGTTTTCAGGTACGGCATTCAGCTGCAGCGGCTTTATTTATCTTGACAGCAACAGCGTTTGCTCCCACGATACATAAAGCCGTGACTCCAGCGCTGTCGGAGGTGATTTCACCACTACAGTTAAAAAAAAGAGCATATATGCCAAAGCATGGGGGCAGCAGGGGCGGAGGAGCGATTTGCTCCTACCTTTTGGGGCGGATACCCCCATGCTTCGGCATATATAAATGGTGCATGTATGCCCATCATTAGAAGTGGGTGGATGAAGGGAAGTATTCTAATGGTGGGCATACCCACTGATCAATCTCTTTTTTTCGTTCAGCCCACAGGCTGCATGAAAAAAAAGATTACAATATATGCCCAATAAGGACCAACAACAGAATGGTATGTTGCTGGACTTTGAGTGGTTTTAAGAGAATGATGCCTGCAGGTTTAGGTATCATCTTGATACCATTCTTTTCAGCCAGCGGTCGGCTTTCATGTAAAAGCAATCCATGCAGTTAATTAGCCTCTAGACTTCTTTTACAAGCAGTGGGAGGGAATGTCCCCCCCCCCCTCCCACCGTCTTCCATGGTTTTCTCTGGCTCTCCTGTCTCAACAGGGAACCCGAGAATGCAGCCGGTGATTCGGCCAGCTGACCATAGAGCTGATCAGAGACCAGAATGGCTCCAATCATCTCTATGGCCTAAGGAACCGGAAGCTACGAGCATTTCATGACTTAGATTTTGCTGGATGTAAACAGCGCCATTGGAAAATTGGGAAAGCATTTTATTACACCGATCTTGGTGTGGTCAGATGCTTTGAGGGCAGAGGAGAGATCTAGGGTACAGTTTAAAAAAAAAAAAAAAAAAAAGCAAAAAAAAAAAGCACCCCTGTCCCCCCCCCTGCGCTCGTGCAAAGGCGATTGCAAGCATCGGTCTGGCGTCAAATGTAAACAGCAATTGCACCATGCATGTGAGGTATCACCGCGAAGGTCAGATCAAGGGCAGTAATTTTAGCAGTAGATCTCCTCTGTAAATCTAAAGTGGTAACCTGTAAAGGCTTTTAAAGGCTTTTAAAAATGTACAGTATGTAGTTTGTCACCACTGCACATTTGTGCGCAATTTTAAAGCATGTCATGTTTGGTATCCATGTACTCGGCCTAAGATCATCTTTTTTTATTTCATCAAACATTTGGGCAATATAGTGTGTTTTAGTGCATTAAAGTTTTAAAAAGTGTGTTTTTTCCCAAAAAAATGCGTTTGAAAAATGACTGCGCAAATACTGTGTGAAAAAAAAAAAAATTAAACACCCACCATTTTAATCTGTAGGGCCTTTGCTTTAAAAAATATATATAATGTTTGGGGGTTCAAAGTAATTTTCTTGCAAAAAAAAATATTTTTTCATGTAAACAAAAAGTGTCAGAAAGGGCTTTGTCTTCAAGTGGTTAGAAGAGTGGGTGATGTGTGACATAAGCTTCTAAATGTTGTGCATAAAATGCCAGGACAGTTCAACCCCCCCCCCCCCCATGACCCCATTTTGGAAAGTAGACACCCCAAGCTATTTGCTGAGAGGCATGTCGAGTCCATGGAATATTTTATATTGTGACACAAGTTGCTGGAAAAAGACACATTTTTTTTTTGCACAAAGTTGTCACTAAATGATATATTGCTCAAACATGCCATGGGCATATGTAAAATTACACCCCAAAATACATTATGTTGCTTCTCTTGAGTACAGGGATACCACATGCACAGGGATACAGGGATATGACATGTGTGAGACTTTTTGGGAGCCTAGCCGCGTACGGGACCCTGAAAACCAAGCACCACCTTCAGCGTTTCTAAGGGTGTAAATTTTTTATTTCACTCCTCACTGCAGTTTCGGAGGCTAAGGAATGCCCAGAAGATGGCACAACCCCCCCCCCCCCCCAAATTACCCCATTTTGGAAAGTAGACACCCCAAGCTATTTTCTGAGAGCTATGGCGAGTATTTTGCAGACCTCACTTTTTGTCACAAAGTTTTGAAAATTGAAAAAAGAAAAAAAAATACATTTTTATTTTCTTTCTTCATTTTCAAAAACAAATGAGAGCTGCAAAATACTCACCATGCCTCTCAGCAAATAGCTTGGGGTGTCTACTTTCCAAAATGGGGTCATTTGGGGGGGTTTGTGCCATCTTGGCATTTTATGGCCTTCGAAACTGTGATAGGTAGTGAGGAGTGAAATCAAAAATTTACGCCCTTAGAAATCCTGAAGGCGGTGATTGGTTTTCAGGGCCCCGTACGCAGCTAGGCTCCCAAAAAGTCCCACACATGTGGTATCCCCATACTCAGGAGAATCAGCAGAATGTATTTTGGGGTCTAAGTACACATATGCCCATGGCATGTTTGAGCAATATATCATTTAGTGACAACTTTGTGCAAAAAAAAAAAAAGTTTGTCATTTTCCCGCAACTTGTGGCAAAATATAAAATATTCCATGGACTCAACATGCCTCTCAGCAAATAGCTTGGGGTGTCTATTTTCCAAAATGGGGTCATTTAGGGGGGGGGGGGGTTGTGCCATCTGGGCATTTTATGGCCTTCAAACATGTGATAGGTAGTGAGGAGTGAAATCAAAAATTTACGACCTTAGAAATCCTGAAGGCGGTGCTTGGTTTTTGGGGCCCCGTACGCGGCTAGGCTCCCAAAAAGTCCCACACATGTGGTATCCCTGTACTCAGGAGAAGCAGCAGAATGTATTTTGGGGTGCAATTCTATATATGCCCATGGCCTGTGTAAGCAATATATCATTTAGTGACAACTTTGTGCACTTTGTGTCTACTTTCCAAAATGGAGTCATTGGGGGAGGGGGTTGTACTGCCCTGCCATTTTAGCACCTCAAGAAATGAGATAGGCAGTCATAAACTAAAAGCTGTGTAAATTCCAGAAAATGCAGAAAATGTACCCTAGTTTGTAGACGCTATAACTTTTGCACAAACCAATAAATATATGCTTATTGACTTTTTTTTTTACCAAGACATGTGGCTGAATACATTTTGGCCTAAATGTATGACTAAAATTGGGTTTATTGGATTTTTTTAATAATAAAAAGTAGAAAATATCATTGTTTTTCAAAATTTTCGGTATTTTTCCGTTTATAGAGCAAAAAATAAAAATCGCAGAGGCGATCAAATACCATCAAAAGAAAGCTCTATTTGTGGGAAAAAAAGGACGCAAATTTCGTTTGGGTACAGCATTGCATGACTGCGCAATTAGCAGTTAAAGCGACGCAGTGCCAAATTGTAAAAAGTGCTCTGGTCAGGAAGGGGGTAAAACCTTCCGTGGCTGAAGTGGTTAGGCAAACTCTCCTATCCATCCATGTCTCATGCTTTATTTTGTTGAGAAATCAATTTTGAGAAACACATCTCTAGCATTTCTTGCTGCGGCCATCTTGGGTAGGGTAAATCATTCTTGGAGCATTTACTTCCCAGAATCCATCTGCCCTTAGCTCAGGCATGCAGGCAAGAGGGTGCCCTTAGCTGAGAAAGACCCTCCTCCAGAAAAAAATGCCTATGAACACTCCTGGGATGTATGACATCATTTTAGCCTAGGCTAGAAGCCAGGAAGCAACTAAAAAAAAAAATTAAAACCAGTAAATATAATATACCTTCCTAGCTATTTACTTAGGCTAGCAGCATAAGGGTTAAAATAGTTAATGTTGACTGAGAGAGTTTAGTTCTGTTTTGAGAATACTATCCTTGCACATGTCATGTGCATGCTGTGTGTGTGATGAATATTAAATATTCCTATGCAGTACTTCAAATTACCTGATTAAAATTAATTTAAAAAAATTATACAGCTATTTCATTTTTTTAGTACTGAACGTAATGCATAAATAAGAAAAATGTAAACATTCACTTTAAACTTGTGGATGGCTTTCTAGAATTTTTCGATTTTGTAGCGGATAACAGAAGCAGTCAAACAAGGCCATACAACATACTGTCCTCATATGAACTCATGGATCATTGTAACCATCTAATATGTCAGTGGATATAAAGCTCAGAAGTGGCACTAATCCCCCCCATTAATCGGGATATTGCCATACTCAGGCCCTTTGGATGTTCCTTAGCAAACAATTCAACCACTGAAAGATAAAATATACTCAATGATCAGAGCTGCTTTGTCTTATCAGCAAATAACAATGTTTCTGTAGCTATAATACATTTGACATCAAAAGCAAACATAAAAAAAAAAAAAAAACATTTGCCAGCTTTGACTAACATATATTTTTTGTCTTTGCAGAACAGTCATTTTTTAGCAATCATAAACAGGAAAGCTTTAGAAAACGCACTGAAGGAAAAGTGAAATATATTGATAATGACCCTTTGCAGCACCTCCATCATTGTAGTCTGCATTATACATTTTGAGCAGTTGTTTATTTAATGGATGGCAATTTCACATTTCACAATTTCACTTTGTTTGTTCTAGTTGATATTCTGGATACTGTGCGGGAGTCCATTCAGAAATATGAACTGCTTTACATTGGCAGCCTTCCCGTCACAAAGCCAATGGGTGAGTTATTGTACAGACTGTTCTGTATCTGTTCCTCCAGGAAGCCCTTTATTGTATAACTAATAAATAGTATCCCTTTATTCTTACCCTCTGTGGTCTAATGCTGTATTATATGTTTCCTTTGAAAAAATGTACAATTGCAGATGACGATATCTAGCCTTTTTAAAGGGTACATATCTCCATATTTAAAGCTGCACTCTAGGCCGATATAAAAGACACAAATTAACACAGTTCTGTATTCATTAATACTCTATTAAAAATACATTTCCAGTGCAAGCAGTGTAAGCACCTACATTTCACTTGGTATCAGCTTCTGGCTATCCCTGTATGGCAGAGCTCAGAGTAGGAGAGGAATCAGCAGCGCAGGGAGCCAATCAGTTTGTGTGCTGACAAGGAGCATGATAAAAGAAGAAGAAAACAGAGTGACAGTGATGAACGTATCTCTGTACTGCTTCTTCCTCACTGTCCAATCACAGGCTGTGGGCAGGTCCATAGCAGCATGGGCTCAGAGAAAGTGAGTTGAATGATGCTTGACTCAACTCTGAAGAATGAGGACCTCTTGTGGCAGAAAATAAATACTGTGGGGACAGCTTCACATTGCAGTAAAACCTGATTTTTATTTGATATTTATTCTTTACAGGTTTGACTGGAGTTCTGCTTTAGGAAGGCTCCCTCAAAAACAAAGTTATTCTGAGAAGGCATAGATTGCTTGGGAACTTCAGAGCAAATAGGTTCAGCTTCAGCTGAAAAAAAAACTTAGGAAATTACTACTTCCATCAAAGATTTTTAGTACAGATTTTCTGCATTTTGACAAAGTCCCTTTAAAATAAACCTGCCAAATGATTAATGAGGTGTACAAACTATCGATATTGCTGAAGAGCTGACATTAAAATGTGCTTCAAAATACTTTTCAAAGCTTCAACATTTTTTTCTAGTTTGTCAAGGAAGTTATCTAATCTCTATTTAGCTGGTTTAGCAGGAATTGACCAAATTTCGATCTGCGTATGGGCAGGTTGGTTGTACTGAAGTCGATCCATCGATCAACTTCAGTACAAACAGGCTGTTGGTTTTTTTTTTGTGTGATCACTGCCAGAGACTATAGCTGCAGCAGTGATCATTGTATTCTGAATGCTAGCAAACCTCTCACTGTCATAATACAATAGTGCAGCGGGAGGGATTCCCTCATCAACACTATCTGTGTTGATGGGGGAATCAAGCAATTTTCTTTTCTTCAACCTGTGATTGGAGGAAAGAAAATTGTATAATGTATGTGATTGTAAAGTCAAGAGGATTTTTATTTTAATGCATTCTATGCATTAAGATAAAAAGACTTCTAAGTGCAGCAGTCCCCCTCAGGCCCCCTAATACTTACCTGAGCCCCCTCTAAATCCAGCGATGTTGCATGAGACACATTCGGCTGGCCGGGAGTCCCCTCCTCATTGGCTGAGACACCAGTGTGGCACCATTGGCTCCCACTGCTGTCAATAAAAGTCAGTCAGCCAATGAGGAGAAAAAGGGGGTGGGACCGGGCCGCGGCTCCATGTCTGAATGCACACAGGGAGCTCTAGCTCGGCTTGAGTGCCCTCACAGCAAGCTGCTTGCTCTGGGGGCACTCAACAGGAGAGAGGGGCCAGGAGCACCAAAGAGGGACCCAAGAAGGGGAGGATCCAGGCTGCTCTGTTCAAAACCATAAGAGCCCTTTCACACTGGGGCGCTTTGCAGGCGTTATTGCGCTAAAAATAGCGTCTGCAAACCGACCTAAAACTGCCTCTACTGTTTCTTCAGCGTGTGCGCTGGCAGGAGAAAAAAAAAACTCCTGCAAACCGCATCTTTGGTGCGGTGAAGGAGCAGTGTATTCACCGCTCCTAAACCGCTCCTGCCCATTGAAATCAATGGGGCAGTGCGGCTATACTGCGGCTATACTGCGGCTATAGCGGCGCTATGCGAGCGGTTTTAACCCATTTTCGGCCGCCAGCGGGGGTTAAAACCGCACCGCTAACGGCCAAATACCGCCGCAAAAAGCAGCGCTAAAAATAGGGCTGTTTTACCGCCGACGACCCCACCGCCCCAGTGTGAAAGGGGCCTTACACAGAGCAAGTATAACATGTTATATGTTATGTTATTTTTACTTAAAAAAAAAAAAGAGACTTTACAATCACTTTAAGCTTCTGCTGTAAATAAGTGCTAAGCCATCACAATTAGTAATACAACATCATTAGGCCCACTAACAGAAATTACAGCACTTCTGTAAACTGATGTCTTGGAGTCCCTTGACCACTGGGGCCTATTCCTTCTACTACTTTTCCTCATGATTAAAACATTTATTACATGTTTATTTTTTTATTTTTATATATTTTAAATCTCTCTGCTATACTGTTTCGGGTTTGTTAACACAGACGGCCAGGGGTCAATAAAAGCAGGCAGTTGAGCCATGGTTTTCCACCCCACCACCTCCAACAAAAACAAGGACATGCAGCCACTCAGGGCCACATTGTTTTGCTTTGCAGCCGTAGAAAAAATGTAAGCCTCTTGTTGCCTTCAGCAGACAGTACCAGTCTATTGAGGGTTACAACAGGCAGTATGTGGCGACATATCACATTGCTGCCACCTGTCAACCACCCTCTGATACAGCAGATTGCTTTTCAGTGGGGCAGAGCAGAGGTTTATCATTATGCTTTGTATGTGTAAAATGGTAACCCGCTATTGAGGTTTATATTCAACACTTATTAATTATTCCATGTTTTCCTGGATGAAAAAAAAAATAGGATTTTTAAAACAGCTTACCTGTAAAATCCTTTTCTTGGGAGTACACCACGGGACACAGGGCATTTGATAATTACTAAGTGTGTTAGATAGTCACCATCAGGTGATTGGACAATGGCAACCCTAATTACAAGGCGAGTTCCTCCCCTATATAACCCCTCCCATGTGGAGAGTACCTTAGTTTTGTAGCAAAGCAATAAGTATCCCAACGTATAATCCCGAAGAGGGGCGGGAGCTCTGTGTCCCGTGATGTACTCCCAAGAAATGGATTTTACAGGTAAGCTGTTTAAAAAATCCTATTTTCTTGTTCATACATCACGGGACACAGAGCCTTTGACAATTACTAAGTGGGATGTCCCAGAGCAATGCCCAAATTTGAGGGGAGGGAGACACAGATCAGAAGCACAGGCCGTCATCGGACGTGAGGACCTATACTGCTGCCTGCAGCACACTGCGCTCGAAGGCGGCATCCTCATACCCTCTTACATCCACCTGATAGAATCTGGTGAATGTAGGGACCGAAGACCAAGTTGCAGCCATGCAGATCTGAGCCATGGAGGCCTGGTGATACACTGCCCAAGAAGCACTAACTGCTCTAGTCGAGTGCGCTTTAACCTGAAAAGGAGGAATTTTTTTCTTCAAACCATAAGCCTGAATAATAACCTGTCGAATCCATCTAGAGATAGTGGACTTTGACGCTGCCTGGCCCTTTTTGGGGCCTTCTGGCAGTATAAATAGACAATCAGTCTTTCGTAACTTAGCCATTGCCTGCAGATAGATTTTGACTGCTCTTACAACATCTAAAGAGTGTAACAACTTCTCCTCCGCGGACTGTTGACCTGGAAAAAATAATGGTGGGACCACATCTTGATTCAGATGGAATCTTGAAACCACTTTAGGCAAAAAGGTCGGATGAGGACGCAACACCACCCTGTCTTCGTGAAAAATCAAATATGGCTCCTTACATGAAAGAGCTGCTAATTCCGATACCCTCCTGGCTGATGATATGGCTACAAGAAAAAACAATTTCTTTGTCAAAAGAACCAAAGGAGCATGGTGCAATGGTTCGAAAGGTTGTTTCTGTAAAACAGACAAAACCAAATTTAAATCCCGCGGCATGCGGGAGGCTTTACCAGCAGATTTAAGCGTAGTGCCCCATGAACAAAGGCCCGAATCAGGGACTGAGAGGCAAGCGGTCTTTGAAAAAATATAGACACGGCCGAGATCTGGCCCTTGATTGTGCTCAAGGCCAGCCTCATTTCTACGCCTAATTGAAGAAAGGCAAAAATCCTGCTAATGGCATACCTTCTAGGATGCCACCCCCTGGATTCACACCAGGAAACATGCCTTCCAGATTCTGTAATAGATGAGCCTGGAGGCCGGCTTGCTAGCATTACCTAGAGTGGATAGGACTGGACGCGAGAGCTCACAGCTCTTCAGGATGTGGTTCTAAACAGCCAAACCGTCAAATTCAGACTTCGTAAGGCAGGATGAAATATTGGGCCCTGTGAGATTAGATCTGGGCGTAGCAGAAGAACCCAAGGTCTTCCCTCTGCCATCTTTACGATCTTTGCATACCAAGGTCACCTGGGCCAAGCCGGGGGCCACCAGAATTACCGGCTTCCCTTCCACAGGCACAAATTGTTCAAGCTAAAAAGAATTTTCAGCGATTTGTACTCTAAAAATAAATGAACACTAATGAATCGTGTGCAATGTCCAGCTGCTGCTGTGTTATGTAACACCTATTCTTTTATTTCCCCTGTACAAGAACTTTATAATCTCTCTCTCTCCAATGATAGAACGCCTTGCATTTATTAAAAAGAATGCAAAGTGTTTTTGGAATAGACAAGCTGCAGAGTGAATGGCCCGTCTTTAATCTGTGTACTCCAACCAGAACTCTATTATTGCTGGGTTCGTCATTCGACACTGACTTTACCGTATGGGGTTAATGGAAGTAAGAGTATAACATAATGCAGCAGCGGCTACACATTGCACTTTACTAGTGTTTATTTATTTTTACAGTGCAAATGGGTGAAAGTTGTTTTTGGCTGGAGTTCAGCTTCAATGCCTTTTATGTGGCATCCAAATGTGAAAAGGTGTATTGAGCCATTCTGCATACATTGGACATCATCATGTAATTCTGAACTGATCCAAACATTCCATAAAGAGTTGCCTCTCTTTTTACCTTTACATCCTTTTGACTTCAAATGCTTCTCCCAATGGCTATGGATAGCGGGTGACCTGGACAGTGGCTAAAACTCACTAGATGTCCTCCTTTGTCAATCGCCCATGTAAACAAACCTTGGGGGGCCTATTTATAAAGACCTGCCGGCATTTCATTTAAAAATGTAGGTAAGCCTGAAGTGTCTATAATGCTGCAGTCAAAATGTCTTTATAAAGCATACATCAGTGCTTTATAATGTGCCTGGTGACATTTTAATAGAAAAGCCATGGGACAGCCATGGACATACTGCTACTTTATCAATGGCCCCTTTATAGTATGTTATAATTCAAACTACAGTTTATAATAACTTTTTTACAACAGATGCATACTGCTCAAGTATATAAATGCCCCCCTTGCTTTGTATTAAACAAGTAAAAAAAGTATTTTTTAATAACTAATCTCTTTAATGCAGGGATGGAAGTACTGAATGATACTATAGAGAACATAATCAGCACCACACTCAGGGAAAACTGGACAGCTGCTGTCATTGAAGTGACTGATACAGCAGTGACTATACACCGGAGAGAGGTAATTCTCTGTAGCATTTATGACTATATTAAGTTATTTTTACATGTTCCTGCCCTGATTTTCTCTGTGAAAATGGGATTGCTTGCTTTTGTGCAAAATGTTCAATTTTTAGATGGAAATTGAAGTGGAATTGGCAAGTAGGAGATTGCTGTAATTTGCTCTTCCCCACATTTTGTAACAAAATGAAAAACTTGAAGCATGAAATTAAGGAAAACTTTTAACAAGAAAAAATGGAAGCGGTCCTTGCTGACCTCGACATCTGAAATTGATAGCTGCTGGGATGTCATGCTGATCATTAGATCAGCATGACGTGATTTTGAATCACTGATCAGATCAAGAGTTCTGATTTGACAGTGGCTTACTAATTTGCATGCTTGTTCCAGGTCATCATTGAAGCCAGAGACAGGCAAATAACTAGCATTTTCAGAAGCAGGTCAACGGTGGTAGCTTTCATATTTCTATATTTCTCTTCCTTTAAGGTTTAGGTTTACTTTAAAGAGTCTGGTGCAGAAGATAAATGTAAGACAACAAAATTAGAACTAGCTGACAAGGAAGCGGTATCTTCTGTGTTACTTTTACTCTGAAATTTACATATTCCACTAAATGGTATTTTTAATTTAAACCCTAAACATACTAGAGTGGCTGAACAGACCTCACCTAGTATTACTAAATAACTGTTCATTTTTCTTGCCACCAACATCTCATAGCAGAAAGCAAAGATGTAGAGCATAGTAATTTACTCTCTATTTTTTCTATATAATAAATTAGCTAAATACTATCTGCAGTCTTATGCCCCGTACACACGGTCGCACTTTGTTCGGACATTCCGACAACAAAATCCTAGGATTTTTTCCGACGGATGTTGGCACAAACTTGTCTTGCATACACACGGTCACACAAAGTTGTCGGAAAATCCGATCATTCTGAACGCGGTGACGTAAAACACGTACGTCTGGACTATAAACGGGGCAGTGGCCAATAGCTTTCATCTCTTTATTTATTCTGAGCATGCGTGACACTTTGTCCGTCGGATTTGTGTACACACGATCGGAATTTCCGACAACGGATTTTGTTGTCGGAAAATTTTATATCCTGCTCTCAAACTTTGTGTGTCGGAAAATCCGATGGAAAATGTGTGATGGAGCCTACACACGGTCGGAATTTCCGACAACAAGGTCCTATCACACATTTTCCGTCGGAAAATCCGACCGTGTGTACAGGGCATTACAGTTTGTTTTTGTTAAAAAGCAGTCACATCCCAAGTAGACAAGCTTATTCCTTGCCATCATTCTGAGGAGAAGGACCCTTGTTCTGTGTATGGAAGCAATGGGCTTTCTCCAGAGGTCCGATAGGCCCCTGCTGAGTCAGAAATAAAGCTCTGCAACCAGCAAAGCTTATGCACCCTGCTAATTAAAGAGCTGTAGCTGTCACTAAGCAGGGGGAGTGCAGAATCTCTACAGATAGACCACTGCTTCCATGCAGTGGTGTCTCCAGCTTTCATATTTAGGGGAGGGCACATGGGGGGACAGGGACAAAAGTAGGGTGGCAACTATAAAATGCAATTATATATATACATATATATATATATATATATATATATATATATATATATATATATATATCCTGGGGCCCTTTACTATGATCCCACAACGGCCCTTTCACATGTTCTGCAGTGAGCTCCCTTCCTACTGTATTGGGGCCCCCCCAGGGTGGCAGAAAACAAGAGATATATGTCACCAGCATACCAAGAAAATATAAGGGTCCAAAGCAGTGGGAGAGCTATCAGGTTTGCAAAGGTTGTCTTGCCACCGGGCCCTGGTGTTCTGCCACTGTGGGGTTCCCCAGCCTCCTCTTGCTGTCCTGCCCCTGCTATTGCGCTGGTCTGGAATCTCTTGGAATTTACAGGCTGGTTCTCCTGTCCTAAGGACGGGAAAAAATCAGTCTGTTTTTTCAGTAACTGAGAGTCCCGGTGGAGTCCTTCCTGCAACTCGCTCTTCTCCCTGCCAATGAGGATGCAGGGGAAGGTGCAGATCAGGTGGCCGTGGTTGTGTGAGCGCTCGCATTATGCAGTGTCAGTGAGCAGAGGGAAGGGGGAGGAATCACCCGCAGGAGCTGACTGGGGACGCTCTCCCTCTCAATAGAGACTGTGTTACTCCAGCGGCGACCCGAGTAATATGTATAGTAGTAGTAATATGCGGCGCATATGAATTCAAACAAAAAGACATTTCCTTTTTGTAAAAAAAAAAAAATATATTTTTTTTTTTAATGGGGTAGGGGCACATGGTGGGGCACAGCATAATGTTGGGGGGTCAGGGCCCCCTCTGCCCCCCCCCCCCCTAGTGACACCATTGCTTCCACGCCAAGAACAAGGTTCCTTTTTTACAGCAAGATGGCAGGGGCAGACTTTTCTACTCAAGCAATTGTTGTCTTGTGAAGAAAACAAACTATAAAAACTATAAAACTTTAAACACTTGTTTTGCTATACCTGGAATATATTTACCTAATTTAAACTGATTGATCAGTTGTGCTGTTGTATAGCCCTTTTAGCATAACTTCATTCATGCTTTTCTGTGTTTCATTGTTGTCTAATACCACCTGCAACAGCACTATGCTAATATATTTCTGTTGTAAACTAATATGTCCTACTATACCTTACTCGGAGCAGTCTGCATTGTAAGGAAGGCATAGTCCATTTTTATTCATGTATTTTTAATTTGCAGTGTTGCTGAAAACGATAAGTGGTTAAGTGTACAAAAAACATGTGAACAAACACAATAAAGTGCACTTAAAGGTGAGTTTTTGTCCACCCCTCTGAAGGGGTAGGGCCTTTCCCTGAACCTCCAGGACGCAAGGCTCCTGACAAGGACAAGGTTACGAACTTGGTCCGTCTAGCCAGAAGGCCTGGCAAACCCCTTTCGTTGTGGCCAGCCGAAGCCGACCACTAGGTCGAGGGGCTCTCCCGAAGAGAGACCTCCCAGGTTCAGGGGAGGAAGGAACTTTATGGCCCCACATCCTCCCCCTAGACCTTAGGGCAAGTTAGAGGAATCACACCCTCCATCCAGTGAGAAAAACACACACAAAAGTGAAAAGTGACAAATGTGAGGAGAAAGATTAATGAAATAAATAAAAAGTGGCTGTGGATGTGCCCTGGCTAGGCCCTGAGGCCTGGTAACAAAAATTGCCCCGGACTTAGCCAGAAGGCCTAGCCTATAGAGGCGCAGTGCAGAAAACGTTTTTAGTGCTATGACCATGTGCCTTTTCACATCGTGGAGTCCTACACCCAAGTATTACTAAGAGCACCCCTAGGGCGACCACTCCCAGGGGGCACAGACACCGCAGACTCTCTGCCTTCCCAGGCCATGGCCAGATAAGATCCATTCAAACCAGGAGGAACTGGGCCCATCCTGTTTTCTCAGGGGGAATTACTCCTGTGCCCCAACTGCCTGTGGGTGCCCTGGTTTCTGTTCCAGCT
Organism: Lithobates septentrionalis; assembly: GCA_037952835.1. Lineage (NCBI taxonomy): Eukaryota > Metazoa > Chordata > Amphibia > Anura > Ranidae > Lithobates > Lithobates septentrionalis. The sequence continues at coordinate 1,123,925 of JBBDGP010001075.1, read as the reverse complement.
GGTGCTAGCCTTCAGTGCCCCCATCATACCAGCAGGGTAACTATATATCCATGACAGCATAGCACCCCTACTGGACACTGATAAGAACAGATACTACACTTGATCTTAGGCACAGTCCATTTTTATTGCTGCACACAATCAGAGTCCATAGAATTATTTTCTATGTACATAGGTGCTAACTTTATTAGACTGGTCAAAAAGGCAGCTGTCTCATGGAGAGCTGAAGACAGGCATCTATCTATCTCTAATTGCTTTGCTGTACCATCAGGACTGGCTGCAACATACATCAACAGGTGAATTTGGGACATTTGCTGTGAAATATTCATTCCCCATAGAAAAAAGAACAATCATTACCCACAGATTGGGAAATCTCATTGTGCAGTAACAGACAAATAAACAAATGGTCGCTGCACGGGCGGAGTGCCCATGTAAATAAGCCCTAAGCTTTACCGAACCTGAAAAAAAATATGTTTTGACTTGAGATGGGCTTTAATTTATATTTAATTGGTCAATAAATTATCTAATACAAAAATGTGCAGGGCATAGTGCATTAATCCTATCACTTGGGCATAGGAAACTTACTACTTTACAAGGCTTAGCCCTGGTTCACATTGATGCAATTTGCCATGCGCTTTGACATGTCAAAGCGCATGCCAAATCGGCGGCAATGGCAGCGTCCGAATCGGTGCGATGCCGCGTCGATCACCAAAAGTAGTTTCTGTACTACTGTTGGCGATTTCGGGGTGCGATTTCTATCTTTCCATTTGACATCTGTGCAGAAACTCACACAGATGTCTCTGAAATTGCCCCTGAAGTTGGGACTGACATGCGGGAATGAAGTTTCATTCCCACTGTCAGTGTGAACCAGGGCTTAAAGTGATATAATGGGGGGGGGGGGTAAATGTGGCTAAAATTTTTAAAAAATGTTATACTTACCTGCTTTTTGTAACAGTATTGCACAGAGCGGTCCCTTACCAGCGCTGTCCACTCCTCTTCTCCTCCGGATCCCCCTCAACAGGTGCGGTAAAAGCCCCACCTTCTCTCACTCCTCACAGGAGTTTGAAAAACAGCAATGGGAGCCTTTAGCTCTCACTGCTGCCTGTGTCTCATGTGAGAACAGAAATAGGGGAAAGTGGTCTGCAGTCGGGACATCATTGGATCATTAGAGGAGTGAGGTAAATGTTTAGGGATGGGGGGGCAAGTAGTTTTTAATTCTAATTCACAGAATGCATTATGATAAAAAACACTCAGACTGTAGAACCACTTTAAAGTTTTTCTAAACCCAATAATAAAAAATTAATATATTGCAGCTTACAGTCCTAAGATCGATCACTACATTAGTTTCTTTATCAGGGTTTTTTCCCTCCATTTTCACCTGGTGATCCTGCCATTAACACACTTCCTGTTAAAGGGTGACAGTGCCTATAGTACTGTACCTATAGAGGAGCAAAGTTGTCACCCTTGGACAGGACCTGTGTTAGAACTGCAGAACATCATCCACCTCTCCTCCACCTTCACCACAACATTTTTGTGTGTATTTATTGTACAAGAATACATCAGATATGATAAGGATTGCTTAGTATATGAACCCAGCAATCTTATGTTCCATCTGAAGCAAGGTTTGAATCATGTGGAACTTAAAGGTGAAATTTTCTTCTCCTATATATAATCTTTTGGTATGGTACAATATGATTAACCTGTGCTTTCCACTGTGAAACACAAGTGGGTGAAGGTTCATCCAGCATAAAGCGATGGCTTTATGATTCAGAAATGTTTTTCAAAAACAGTATATATAAAAGGGAGCAAATAAGGGAAGTGAATTGATAGGGCATACATACACTTGTAAATAGTGATACAGTAATGGTGTTCTGCATACTAAAAGTGCATTGATCTTCGAAATTATATATATATATAACGTTGTGCTCAAAAGTTTACACACCCTTGCAGAATTTATGATTTCTTGGCCATTTTTCAGAGAATATGAATGATAACACAAAAACTTTTCTTTCACTCATATTTAGTGTTTGGCTGAAGCCATTTATTATCAATCAACTGTGTTTACTCTTTTTAAATCATAATGGCAGCAGAAACTACCCAAATGACCCTGATCAAAAGTTTACATACCCCAGTTCTTAATAGCGTGTATTGCCCCCTTTAACATCAATTACAGTTTGAAGTCTTTTGTGATATTTGTGGATAAGGCTTTTTATCTTCTCAGATGGTAAAGCTGCCCATTCCTCATGGCAAAAAGCCTCCAGTTCCTGTAAATTCTTGGGCCGTCTTGCATGAACTGCACATTTGACATCTCCCCAGAGTGGCTCATTGATATTGAGGTCAGGAGACTGAGATGGCCACTCCAGAACCTTCACTTTATTTTGCTGTAGCCAATGACAGGTCGACTTAGCCTTGTGTTTTGGATCATTGTCATGTTGGAATGTCCAATTACGTCCCATGAGCAGCTTCCTGGCTGATGAATTCAAATGTTCCTCCAGTATTTTTCGATAACATACTGCATTCATCTTGCCATCAATTATGACCAAATTCCCTGTGCCTTTGCAGCTCACACATCCTCAAAACATCAGCAATCCACCTCCGTGTTTCACAGTAGGAATGGTGTACCTTTCATCATAGGCCTTGTTGAATCCTCTCCAAATGTAGCATTTATGGTTGTGGCCAAAAAGCTCAATTTTGGTCTCATCACTCCAAATGACTTTGTGCCAGACGGTTTGAGGCTTGTCTCTGTGCTGTTTGGCATATTGTAAGCGGGATACTGTCAGGTACTCACCAAGGCCGGGATGCTGAGAGCGGCTCCCCTTGCAGATGAGTGCACTCTACCCCTGAAGGTGGCACAGAAGGTATAGGGCACATAGAGGCACAGGTCACCAGCAGGTAGAAGAGGCTTGCGTGGAGATCTCCTGTAGGATGGATGAACCGTGCAGGGGCGGACATTGGCACTGGACTGGGATGAGAAGCCCGGCTGGGGCTCTGACACCAGATAAGGAAATGGAGACTGGAGCAGAGTCTTGAGGAGGAGACCGAGGGTCAAACACAGAGATCAGGCAGTGGAAAAGTCCTTTAGGCAAGCCGGGGTCATACACAGAGATCAGTCAGTAGAGCAGTCCTTTAAGCAAGCCGGGGTCAAAGTGCTGGAGAAGATCAGAGGAGGTCAGGGTCAATCTGGGTCACAACAAGCAGGCACAGGTACACAGAGCTTGAAACATTAACACTGAAAGCTGAAAGACAAACCAGCAATTAAACAAGGGGCTGAACTGACTTTTATAGGCCCACCAGGGGGATCTTACATTGTACGCGCTGCATCGTGCACCTTTATGCGCCGACCCGCTGTATCATGCACCCGTATGCGCCGGCCTGCTGTATTGCACACCCGTGTGCGCCGTAGTGCTACTCTGCCATACAGGCGCATAGGGAAGTGCCGATACTGGCAAGTCCGGCTTCTACCATTCCTCTGACAGATACTTTGTGGCATTTACGTAGTAATGGCTTTCTTCTGGTGACTCGACCATACAGCCCATCTTTCTTCAAGTGCATTTTGAAACAGCCACACCACATGTTTTCAGAGAGTCCTGTATTTCACCTGAAGTTATTTGTGGGTTTTTCTTTGCATCCCGAACAATTTTCCTGGCAGTTGTGGCTGAAATTTTAGTTGGTCTACCTGACCGTGGCTTGGTTTCAACAGAACCCCTAATTTTCCACTTCTTGATTAGAGTTTGAACACTGTTGATTGGCATTCTCAATTCCTTGGATATCTTTTTTATATCCCTTTCCTGTTTCATACAGTTCAACTACCTTTTACCGCAGATCCTTTGGCAATTCTTTTGCTTTCCCCATGACTCAGAATCCAGAAATGTCAGTACAGCACTGGATGAAAGATTCAAGGGTCTGTCAGGAGTCCAGAAACTCATTGACCTATTATACACACTCACTAATTACAAGCAAACAGATCACAGGTGAGTATGATTACCTTTAATAGCCATTCAAACCCATTTGTGTCAACTTGTGTGCATGTCATCAGGCCAAAATCACCAGGGTATGTAATCTTTTGATCAGGGTCATTTGGGTAGTTTCTGTTGTCATTATGATTTAAAGAAAGTAAACACAGTTGATTGATAATAAATGGCTTTAGCCAAACACAAACCATGAGTGAAAGAAATGTTTTTGTGTTATCATTCATATTCTCTGAAAAATGGCCAAGAAATCAGAAATTCTGCCAGGGTATGTGAACTTTTGAGCAAAACTGTATATATATATATATATATATATATATATATATATATATATATATATAGATATATATATCTATAGATATATATATCTATATATATAGATATATATATATATATATATAGATATATATATATATATATATATATATATATATATATATATATATATATATACACACACACATGGTCCTGGAAATTACAGTATTTGTAATGAGAAAGAAAACCTGGAACTGACTGTTATCATAATGATAGCTCCCTGATGTTCTATTAAACTGTTCCTCATGTACCTCTTGGTACTGTACAGCAGAATTTGAAATCTGTTCAGTGGTGCTGTATTGGAATCAAATGAGTCAACACCTTAAAATACCTCCATCTACAATTCCAAGTGCAATGCCATCAGACAAATTAATTTGGAGACTTTTCAAAATTGTGGCAAAAGAGTATAATGAAGTGGTTATACTGCGGAGGTCTGCATTACTTGACAAAACACTAATGTTAGTCTCTGGGTTTATTTTTATCAGTGTTTTTTTTTTTTTTTACTTTTTTACTTGTTCTGTATGTTGTATGCATGTTTTTAAATTTAAATGAATGATGTTTTTATATTTGTTTGTGCTCATTCATATGTGCTATGTATGTCCAGTTGTCAGTTTTGTAATTGTTGCCTCCCTGCCCTGATTACAGAAAAAAAATATTGAGTGTGCCTCTCTGATTAGAGTTTACCCTGTATAAAACATAAAAACATAAAACATAAAACATGAAATTAGGATTTTTAGTACTGCAGTAAACCTGCATGTACATGAAACCTGCTAAACTCCAGCCATACCTTCAATTTTGCAGTGAATTTTTGGGTGTGGAGCAGCTCTGGAGCCTGACTTTGGGGTGTGGAGGAGCTCTGGATCCAAAGCTTGAGTTTCTGGAGTTGTCTGAAGCTGGATCTGAGGGCTTGCTTTTGCTCTGGAACCAGCCTGGAGCTTAATATCAACTGCTAGAGCCACTCCAGGGTGGGAACTGGCCAACATGGAGCACAGCCAGCCTTACTCTATAGCTACACTGTATGGTCTTTTGTTTTACTATCTGTTCTGTATCTGTTTTTTTTTTTTCTTCCATCTCCAATAAAACTGCAAGGGATAGCTGGCAGCAGGTTAGGAAATATTGTGAAAATCCTGCGAGCTACTAAATGAAAATAATAACCAAAAGGTAGGCTGACTATGCTGCTGGTACTGTTCACACTCTCATAAATGTGCCAAGTATATTACAAATTGAAATAGTACCGCACTACAGTAACCAAAGTAAAGGAATGATTATAATAATAGCAATAATTATAAAAAAAAAAATTGGATCACAGTGCTCGATACATCAAAATATACATAAATGAATCCAATATCAGTCGATAATTTAAATTAGTGCAGATGATGAATAATCCATGCAGAAAAACTGTATAAATAATAAAGGTGAAACAGTGATGAAAAAATGAAGATGTAGCTTCCCATTAAGAGCTGCAATATCCCACAGAGTGCTTCTTATTCCCAAATAGTGCTCAGACAGCTCAGACGAGTGCTCCATTTCTCATTAGTGCTCAAAGATCACTCAGTAGTGACTTTGGACACATAAAGTCGCACGACAAGTCACAGCCCAATGGTCCCGTAGGTGAGATTATTCCTGGCGGGGGGAGCACTTGGAGGTGATCTGTTGAGTGTTCTTTGAGCACTAATGAGAAACTGGAGCACACGCCTGAGCTGTCTAAGCACTAGTTGGGAATAAGAAGCATTCTGTGGGATATTGCAGCTCTTAATGGGAAGCTGATACTTTGTTTTTTCATCACTGTTTCACTTTTATTATTCATACAGTTTTTGCATGGACTATTCATCATCTGCACTGATTTAAATTATCCACTGATATCGGATTTATTTATGTATATTTTGATGTATCAAGCACTGTGATCCAAATTTTTTATAATTATTGTTATTATAATTGTTCCATAACTTCGGTTACTGTAGCGTGGTACTTTTTAAATTTGTAATAAGCGGGTTAAGATAGTTACCACTGCATATATAAATGTAATGTATGTTTTTTCTTATGAGCAATAAAACCTTTTATGATTTAAAAAAAAGATAGTTACCACTACCTCTCCAGTCTTTCTCCAACATGAAGCAAAAACTATTCTCTAAAGAACTGCTTCTTAACGCTAGAGGTAGACTTCATGTGATGTATTCACATACTTATATGATAACAGGTGTACATTTTTTAATGTTTCAGGTTGTTGAAGCAGAGCCTGTCTGGCAATGTTCAGTTCGATATGTGACATTTATGGGTATTGGGCAAGATCCTCACACATTTGCAATGATCGTGGATGTAGGCAAGCAGTGTTTCCAATGCACAGTATTCTGGTGTGAGCCAGATGCCGGACATGTCTCGGAGGCAGTACAGGCTGCATGTATGGTAAGTGGTGTTGATGTGTCCTAGGAAGATGACTGACAATTGCCACACATCTTTGTATTGAAAAAAGAAAACTTTGTAGCAGTCCTTATCCCCAATCAACATTGTCTTGGGGCGAGACCACTTCCTTTAGAGCCTTGTCAATTTTCTGAGTTATATATTCCTGTTTCTACTCTCTGACAGGAAGGACATTCTCCTGGGTCAAGTTTTAATTGTTGACTAAATTATTGATTAAAACTGACTAGGCCCTTAATCATGTGCATCTCTTTTATCAGGTTCAGTATCAAAAATGTGTGGTAGCATCATCATCATCACGGATGAAGCCCAAAGGCGGAAATGGCAAATCACTTCTGAAAATAAAGAGGACTACATCTGTGGACTCCCCGATTTCTCCTTTTAACTCATCAGGCCACACTCTTCAGAAAAATGGAGGAACAAGTAAAAGAAGAGGAGTAATGGCTTTCTTTGAAGCATTTAAGCAGAAACATGTCAGGCATAGCCCTTAGACTAGAGCAGAGATACAGGGAATATATCTTTTTTAGTTTTTGCCTGTTTTATAGATATTTTAGAAAGTTTGTTCTTTCTGTAATTTCAGAACTAACAGTTGTTTACTATAAAATAATATTGGGATAATTCCTGGTGCTGAAATTCTGCTGTGCTATATCAGTAAGTTACAATAACCAGGTAGAGGTATTTGATGAAATTATCCAGTATGACAGAAAATTAATTAATAGCATGGTACTGTATATGCACATCGGTGATGAATTAGTGCCCATACTGACCAGATTAGAGCTTTTATTAATAATAATTAAAGCTCATATCTGACTATTTACTATGAGCTATAATACCACATGGTCCATTGTATAGTGCGCCCCCAGGGAAAATTTATAATTTGTTTTTTGGTAGAGGGTGATTAGGGCACTCTTATGTAACGTTATACCTACCTCCGTGTGTGCCACTGCAATCTTCCTCCCATTGCTTTCTGTTAGAAATGTACATTAGCCCCAGGCACTACAATGGACTATCCTCTAATATGCTGACAGGCCCGACCGTGAAAACAGCAAGGGAGGAGAATGCTGAAGAAACATGGATTTTCACATATTAGTAAGTGTACCTATATACAAAAAAATCATCCAGGCTCATAAAATATTGCAAGGAGTGAAGCATCATGGTCAATGTAAAGTACACATTGCAACCCCATTCAGAACTTGTCTGACTTCATTAACCTGAATTCTGATTGGTTGCTATGCGTTACTGTACTTTTTCTCTTGCACTCTATTCATAAACCAAAATGTATTCTAAACAACCATTGCATACACCTAATAATTTTTTTCAAAGGTCATCTACTTTTAAAAAGAAAGAATAACAAAATGTATGCCTTGCAAGCCACGTGGAAATCCTTACATGCATTCCAAGCAGCATAGAGTATTGTATTATTTGAAGGATTCGTTGTGTATGGAAGAAATTACCAACTTTGATGCTGTACCAACCACAGGCTGCCAGTGCTGCAGCAAGAGCTGACAGTGAATGTTGGGACACATCGACTAAGAAGACAAAAGCGTGTTGTTCCTCATGTAAGAAGTAGATGTAAAGTCTATTGAAAGTATATAGTATGAGTTAGGTGATGTAAATGTTAATCCTTGCTTTGTGTTTAGGGAATGAACCGCACTGTAAAATATGCTTTAATTGTAAATATTTAATAGCACCACTAGTTTATCAGTGGATTTGTTCTTAATAAATTTGATGCATTGGCAAAAAAAAATGAAAATTATTTTTTATTTTTAATGTCAGGCATCTGAAATTACTGTTAAAATGTGTTGTTTATAAAAGGAAAAAACACAACTCCATCTCAGGTGCAGTACAGTCTGCTTAACATTGTTAGAAAAAGCCAACCCAAGTTTGGTACCATGTTTTTTTTTTTTATTATTAAAATTGGTGAGCTGAATTGCCACATGGCTTCTTATATTTATTGCAAACTCCTTTAGTGAGCTCTCCTTAAGGCTGAATTCCAGGTATGTTTTTTTTTTTTTTTGCATACAGTGGGGACGGAAAGTATTCAGACCCCCTTAAATTTTTTTTTTCACTCTTTGTTATATTGCAGCCATTTGCTAAAATCATTTCAGTTAATTTTTTTTCCTCATTAACCACTTCAATACCAGGCACTTATGCACCTTCCCACCAAGACCAATTTTCAGCTTTCAGCGCTCTCACACTTTGAATGACAATTACTCAGTCATGCTACACTGTATCCAAACAAAATGTTTATCATTTTCTTCTCACAAATAGAGCTTTCTTTTGGTGGTATTTAATCACCACTGGGTATTTCATTTTTTGCGATATAAGCAAAAAAAATGCGAAAATTTTGAAAAAAACATACTTTTTTTTAGTTTCTATTGTAAAATTTTGCAAACAAGTCATTTTTCTTCAAAAATTTGTGCCAAAATTTATACTGCTACATATCTTTGGTAAAAATAACCCAAATTAATGTATATTATTTGGTCTTTGTGAAAGTTATAGAGTCTACAAACTATGGTGCCAATCACTGAAAATTGATCACAACTGATGTACTATCTCACCTGAAGGCCTATCTCATTTCTTGAGACACTAACAAGCCAGGAAAGTACAAATACCCCCCAAATGACCCCTTTTTGGAAAGTAGACAGTCCAATGTATTTACTAAGAGGCATGGTGAGTTTTTTGAAGCTGTAATTTTTTCCCACAATTCTTGGGAAAATTAAGATTTTTTTTTTTTACACAAACTGGTCATATTAACAGGTTATTTCTCTCACACAGCATATGCATAATTGCAACTACACCCCAAAATACATTCTGCTACTCCTCCTGAGTATAGCGATACCACATGTGTGAGACTTTTACACAGCCTGGCCACATACAAAGGGCCAACACTGAAGTAGCACTTTCAGGCGTTCTACAAGCATAAATTGCACATATCCTTTCTCAACCACCTATTACACTTTTGAAGGCGCTGGAGCACCAGGACAATTGAATTGTCCACAAAATGACCCCATTTTGGTAAGCACACACCCCAACGTATAATCTATGAGGCATAATGAGTCTTTTGAACGGTTCATTTTTTTCCAGAAGTTTTTGGAAAATGTGGAAAAAAAATGAAAATGCATTTTTTTTACACAAAGTTGTCCATTTATATTTCTAACACATAGCATGTACATAGCAAAAATGACACCCCAAAATGCATTCCTCTACTCCTCCTGAGTATAGCGATACCACATGTGTGAGACTTTTACACAGCCTGGCCACATACAAAGGGCCAACACTGAAGTAGCACTTTCAAGCGTTCTACAAGCATAAATTGCACATATCCTTTCTCAACCACCTATTACAGTTTTGAAGGCGCTGGAGCACCAGAACAATGGAATTATCCACAAAATGAACCCATTTTGGAAAGCACACACCCCAACGTATAATCTGTGAGGCAAAATGAGTATTTTGAACGGTTCATTTTTTTCCAGAAGGTTTTGAAAAAAGTGGAAAAAAAATGAAAATGCATTTTTTTTACACAAAGTTGTCCCTTTATAGGATATTTATAACGCATAGCATGTACATAGCAAAAATGACACCCCAAAATACATTCTGCTACTCCTCCTGAGTATGGCGATACCACATGTTTGAGACTTTTACACAGCCTGGCCACATACAGAGGCCCAAAATCCAAGTAGCACCTCCAGGCATTCTAGCAGCATTAATTACACATATCATTTTCTGACTACCGATCACATTTTTGAAGGCCCTTCATATTTCTAACACATAGCAGGTACATACCAAATAACAAAAGATTACCTGTGGTTTTAGAAGTGCAGTGGTCCACAGAGGAGAGCATCGGTCCAGGCAGCAGGCAGGAATGAGGTCAGCGACAGCAAAAGCAATCATCCAGGCAGCAGGCAGGAATACTGTCCATAGTTCATACAGGCAGAGATACTGTCAGCACAGCCAGAGCACAGCCAGAGCACAGCCAAAGCACAGGTCCAGGTAGCAGGCAGAGGTGTCCCGGCAGAAATACTGTCCAAAGTCAGTAGAGGCAGCAGGCAGATATATGGTCAACACAGCCAAAGTATTGGTCCAAACAGCAGGAAGAAACATGGTCCATAATGTCATGGGTCTTTACAGGCAGCAATATGGTCAGCACAGCCAAAGTATTAGTCCAGGCAGCAGAAAGGACCATCAAGCTTAGGGCCAGGGGGACAGGGGTAGAGGCTTCTCCCACCTAAATCGCTTTGAAGCCTCCGGGCAACCAGACCCTGTTCTGGGAGCACAGAAAACGAAAAACTGTTTTTCTCTACTCAGAACGCTATTCTGAAGCCCCTCACATATGTGAGACCCCTGTGTACTAAAGTAGATGGCCAAAAGATCAGTCCAAGTGGCAGGCAAAAACATGGTCAATTAACAGGCCAAGGTCGGTATACGTGGAAGTCAGAAACGTGGTTTAAATCGGCAGGCAGAGGCATCGTCGGTAAACAGGCTGAGGTTGGTACACGTGCAAGTCAGAAATGTGGTTTAAATCGGCAGGCAGAGGCATCGTCGGTAAACAGGCTGAGGTTGGTACACGTGCAAGTCAGAAACGTGCAGAAACGGCAAGCAAAGACATCGTCGGTAAACAGGCCAGGGTCAGTTAATTAACATGGTAGCAGGCAAATGGGGAAATGGCAGTCTGGTAATAATACAGGGAACTAATATTGGATGAATGTATGATAATTTTTGAAGCAATCTCCGATGCACAGGCCAGGTTGGGAGGGACATTGGGGACAATAATAGCTGGAATCTCTTCTTACTACTCCTCTGCTGCAGACACGGCATTTCTTTTGGTGTCTTCTTCCAGATTCTGTGGGGGGAATGCTATAGGGAAGGTGTTGCTCGTGAAGTCTACTCACAGCATCCGAGCGAATGCTTCCTGGGGCGGGACCTTGTTGGTAAATGAGGGCAGTGACGATCGATTTCAAAATACTTGAGGTAGGTGACTTGTTGGTTTTGAGTTGCTTTTTGGTAGCAGACAAACGAATTAAAAAGGGCCATGTGAAAAAGGTGAAAGGCAACTTTCTTGTACCAGTAACGGGACTTTCTGTTTGATAAGTAGGGCTGTAGCATCTGATCGTTTAAATCCACCCCCCCCCCATATACATATTGTAGTCGTGGACACATTCGGGCTTTACAACGGGGCCGCGTCTTCTTTGGATCTCCACCACGGTGTCATTGTGGATGGTAGAGAGCATGTGGACATCTTTCTTGTCCCTCCACTTCATGGCCAACACCTCCTCGTTCCTCATGAATGCCGATTCTCCCTTTCTTAATTTTTTTGCCAACAGATTTTGTGGGAATCCCTTACGTTTTTTTTTTTAAGGTACCACAGGCCGGGGTTTTTTTTACTATAAAGGTGACGAAAAAGGGGCAGGCTGGTATAGTAGTTGTCGACATATAAATGGTATCCTTTGTCGAATAGGGGGTATGCCAGCTCCCAGACAATTTTCCCACTGGTTCCAATATATGTGGGGCAATCATGGGGCTGGAGCTGGGAATCTTTGCCTTCGTAGATCCGGAATGTGAAGACATATCCAGTGGCTCGATCGCATAATTTATTTAACTTCACCCCATACCTGGATCTCTTGCTTGGTATATACTGCTTGAAGTGCAGTCGGCCAGTGAAATGTATGAAGGACTCGTCCACACAAATTTTTTGGTCTGGGATGAAAACTTCTCTAAATCGCTGGGAAAAGGAATTGATTAGGGGGCGTATCTTGTACAATTTGTCGTGGTTGGGATGATCTCGGGGAGGGCACTGGGAATTGTCACTGAAGTGGAGAAAACGCATAATCATGTCGTATCTTGTCCTGGACATGACAGCGGAATATATGGACATGTGTTGGATGGGGTGGGTGGACCAATATGCATGGGCTTCGTTCTTTTTTGTAAGCCCCATATTAAAAGTTAGGCCCAAAAACAATTTAAATTCATCCAGTGTGACACATCGCCACTGGAACATGCGGGCGTAGGACGAATTGGGGTTGGCAGCAATAAATTGGGATGCATATAAATTAGTTTGATCCACCATATTCTGCAGAAAATCTTGTGGGAAAAATAAAGAAAAATAATCGAATTCAGAAAAATTTGTAGTGTCGGGCTGCACACCTGGCTGTGCGATGAAAGGGGGGATGATAGCAGGTCCTGAGTTGGCAGGCAACCATAAGGGGTTTGCCAGGGCATCGTGAAGGTAGGACTGGGGCTGGGTTCTTCAGGTTAGGCGGGTAATTCCAGTGCTTGTACTGGGCTCCTCTTCCTCTTCCTGGGGTCTGGCGCTGCTGGTGGTAATTCCAGTGCTTGTACTGGGCTCCTCTTCCTCTTCCTGGGGTCTGGCGCTGCTGGTGGTGGGCAGATCTCCTGATCTTGGTCCTGATCTTGGTCCCGATCTCATTCTTTTGGGAGGGACGGTTTCCTCCGCGGACTCTGATCCACTATCCTCCACTGGCTCGTATTCCGAACCAGATGATGTGAGCTCCCCGCTGCTCTCATCATCTGACATGGTAAGAATCTCATATGCCTCCTCAGGTGTGTAAACCCTTTGGGACATTATGGCAATTCTTATTGGCGGGCCTGTGTGGTGGTGGCGGTACAGGTGGTGGTGGCGGTACAGGTGGTGATTGCGGTACCGGTGACGGTACAGGTGGTGGTGGTACCAATGGCGGTACGGGTGGTGGTGGCGGTACAGGTGGTGATGGCGGTACAGGTGGCGGTATGGGTGGTGGTGGTAACGATGGCGGTACTGACGGTGGTACGGGTGGTGGTGGTACCGATGGCGGCACTAGTGGCGATACTGGTAGCGGCCTGTGTGGCAGTATAGATGGTGGGCCTGATGGAGGTACTATTGGCGTTACTGGTGGTGGTACCGATGGCGGTACTGGTAGCCTGTGTGGCGGTACCGATGGCGGTGGGCCTGTGACAGATGGGCTGGTTGACAGATGGGCTGATTGACAGATGGGCTGATTGACAGATGGGCTGATTGGCTGGGCTGTGTGACAGGTCCTCTTTATTGGGGGGGCCGTGTTGTGCACAGTACAGAACAATACAGTAATGTCAGACAGACACTGATTCACTCACTGATTCCTGCTCTCTCCTCTCACGATCGGTGTGTGAGGAGAGAGCAGGGATCAGATAGTACCAGCTACTGACTTGTTTACATTTGTGACCGGCTGTGATTGGACACAGCCGGTCACCTGGTAAACAGCCAATTTCATTGGCTGTTTACCGATCGGGGAAGCGCTGTGTCCAAGGGACACTCGCCTTCCTCGATCACTGCTCTGGATGCCTTCGGCGGCGCGCAGGGAGCGCGCTGCCGAGTTTGTTGTGACAGGTGATCGGCTGTGACTTTGACACAGCCGATCACGGGGTAAACAGCCAATAAAATTGGCTGTTTACCTAGATCGGGGAAGCGCTGTGTCCGAGGGACAAGCGCGCCGCCGCCGATCACCGCGCTGCGGCATGTTATCCTGCTGGACGTCATATGACGTCCAGTCAGGATAACTCAACCACTTCCCGGACGTCAATATGCTATTGACCGGGTGGGAAGTGGTTAATGTACACACAGCACCCCATATTGACAGAAAAACACAGAATTGTTGACATTTTTGCAGATTTATTAAAAAAGAAAAATTGAAATATCACATGGTCCTAAGTATTCAGACCCTTTGCTGTGACACTCATATATTTAACTCAGGAGCTGTCCATTTCTTCTGATCATCCTTGAGCTGGTTCTACACCTTCATTTGAGTCCAGCTGTGTTTGATTATACTGATTGGCTTTGATTAGGAAAGCCACACACCTGTCTATATAAGACCTTACAACTCACAGTGCATGTCAGAGCAAATGAGAATTATGAGGTCAAAGGAACTGCCTGAAGAGCTCAGAGACAGAATTGTGGCAAGGCACAGATCTGGCCAAGGTTACAAAAAAATTTCTGCTGCACTTAAGGTTCCTAAGAGCACAGTGGCCTCCATAATCCTTAAATGGAAGACGTTTGGGACGACAAGAACCCTTCCTAGAGCTGGCCGTCTGGCCAAACTGAGCTATCGGGGGAGAAGAGCCTTGGTGATAGAGGTAAAGAAGAACCTAAAGATCACTGTGGCTGAGCTCCAGAGATGCAGTCGGGAGATGGGAGAAAGTTGTAGAAAGTCAACCATCACTGCAGCCCTCCACCAGTCAGTGCTTTATGGCAGAGTGGCCTGACGGAAGCCTCTCCTTAGTGCAAGACACATGAAAGCCCGCATGGAGTTTGCTAAAAAAACACCTGAAGGACTCCAAGATGGTGAGAAATAAGATTCTCTGGTCTGATGAGACCAAGATAGAACTTTTTGGCCTTAATTCTAAGCGGTATGTGTGGAGAAAACCAGGCACTGCTCATCACCTGTCCAATACAGTCCCAACAGTGAAGCATGGTGGTGGTAGCATCATGCTGTGGGGGTGTTTTTTAGCTGCAGGGACAGGATGACTGGTTACAATCGAGGGAAAGATGAATGCGGCCAAGTACAGGGATATCCTGGATGAAAACCTTCTTCAGAGTGCTCAGGACCTCAGACTGGGCCGAAGGTTTACCTTCCAACAAGACAATGACCCTAAGCACACAGCTAAAATAACGAAGGAGTGGCTTCACAACAACTCTGTGACTGTTCTTGAATGGCCCAGCCAGAGCCCTGACTTAAACCCAATTGGGCATCTCTGGAGAGACCTAAAAATGGCTGTCCACCAACGTTTACCATCCAACCTGACAGAACTGGAGAGGATCTGCAAGGAGGAATGGCAGAGGATACCCAAATCCAGGTGTGAAAAACTTGTTGCATCTTTCCCAAAAAGACTCATGGCTGTATTAGATCAAAAGAGTGCTTCTACTAAATACTGAGCAAAGGGTCTGAATACTTAGGACCATGTGATATTTCAGTTTTTCTAATTTAATAAATCTGCAAAAATGTCAACAATTCTGTGTTTTTCTGTCAATATGGGGTGCTGTGTGTACATTAATGAGGAAAAAAATGAACTTAAATGATTTTAGCAAATGGCTACAATATAACAAAGAGTGAAAACTTTAAGGGGGTCTGAATACTTTCCGTCCCCACTGTATGTACATTGCTTTAGCTTGGACCAATGTAATTATACAAAATCCATACTTGGCCAATCCCTGTGGAAGCAGAAAATCATTGTAGTAGTTGCCGCTACTACAGTGATCCTCGCTGTTTTCCAGGACCCATGCACTGACCACAGGGGTTCCCTCAC
The DNA here is from genome assembly GCA_037952835.1 of Lithobates septentrionalis. Lineage (NCBI taxonomy): Eukaryota > Metazoa > Chordata > Amphibia > Anura > Ranidae > Lithobates > Lithobates septentrionalis. The sequence continues at coordinate 1,107,954 of JBBDGP010001075.1, read as the reverse complement.
TCGGCATGGGTGCCATTCAGAGAATGTTTTGCATTTTTCTCAATGAATGCAAAGTGTTCTCAGATTAGACAAGGCAGAGAGATGGAACAGTGATGTCACAATCTCCACCTCATTCAATCAGAGAACACTTTTCATTCACTGAAAAAAATGCAAGGAGTTGCACCAGTGCCAGGCAGGCAACCCCTGCGGTTACTATGCTGCAGGGCAGCTGCTTGACACAGGACCCAGAAGAGAGGATCACTGAAGTACCGGTGGTTGCTACAATAATTTCTTGCTTCCACAGGGATCAAACAGGTATGAAATATAAATACTTACATTGGTCCAAGCTAAAAAAAATTAAAAAAATAAAATCTCTACCTGGAGTTCAGCTTTTGAAGTCTTATGCTGTGTACACACGACCGGACATTCGACGGACTGAATCACGTCAGACTTTTCGACGGGCTTTCAACTGACTTTTCGACGGACTTCCGTAGAATCGGACTTGTCTACACACAATCACACCAAAGTCCGACGGATTTGACTGTGATGACGTATGACCGGACTAGAATAAGAAAGTTCACAGCCTGTAGCCAATAGCTTAAAACAAGTAAAAATTTGCGCTGAACTGAAAAAAGCAAGCGGCCAGCAAAGTTCGTAGATAACAAACAAAAAGTCACATGCATAAAAATTATTGCGGCGCTGAAAAGTTCAAAAATGAAATTGAAGAGTGGGAGGAATCCAATCACCAAATATATTGTGCAGATGTAGAAAGAGTCACTTGTCACCACGTGGTAATGTAGTCTGCTTACCAGAAGGTGTTAAGGATTAGGCATAGATGATAAATTCTCAATAGCATCCAGCAAATCCAGCCCACTGGAACCCCTCAGCAGACCACAACATCCGTGGGATTTCCTTCACATATAAACATCTCCCAATGGTGACTTCAGAATTAGGCATTCAGGCATGTAGTCATCATATATCTGAGAAAAGAAAATGAAGGACCCATAGTGAAGCCCGTAATGATAGATAAAAAAACTTTTATTGTAGTAACTTACAGTTGAAGCGTAAAACAGCATGCATCAATGATAGGAACAAACGGCTGCAGCAATCAGCGTACGGATGTCAGCCTGCCTGACATGTTTCATCGTAACAGATGTCTTCAGAGGCAGGAGCCAATAGCTGCCCTAGCGTCGGTTTTCGTCGGTCGGACTAGCATACAGATGAACGGATTTTTTGACTGGACTTGAGTCCGTCGGAAAGATTTGAAACATGTTCTAAATCTAAAGTCCATCACACTTTCGACAGAAAAGGTCCGCTACAGGTCCGATGAAGCCCACACACGGTCCACACAAGTTTGGTTGAAAAGTCTGGCCGTGTGTACATGACATTAGAGCTGATTCTTCATCCTGTATAACATATAGGGGCTGATTTACGAACATGTTGGTGCATTTGCGTGCGCAGGAATAGTTATTGCAACATGGCGCATACTTAAACAAATAGAAACCAGCTGGTGACTTGCGCCGGATACGGAATCGTTGCGTACATGGGCGCAGACACATTCTTAAATACAGAACAGACATCAGGCACTTGCTCATTGTAATGCTGATCATGTTAATGAGCTTTTCCTTATCACAAGAAGAATATTGCTTCCAGTTTTATTCCATTCCTTCACTTCTTTTTGAAACAACTCAATATTCATTCTAGAGATCTTCCTCCTATCAACAACTGAGTGGATGTTCCCTGGACTTGGATGTGAAATGTCTTAATTGTCAAAATGTAATTGTGTGCATTTTATGGTGATAATCTATAATCATTGGTGGACCTTTTTTCCATGAAAACATCTTCTTAATACATGTCTGTGTATTGTGCATTCTGGACAATTCATTTCCCCATACACTGTGCAATGTGATTGGATAACGTATAAATCTACTCATATACAGTGCCTTGCAAAAGTATTCGGCCCCCTTGAACTTTTCAACCTTTTGCCACATTTCAGGCTTCAAACATAAAGATATAAAATTTTAATTTTTTGTGAAGAATCACCAACAAGTGGGACACAATTGTGAAGTGGAACGAAATCTATTGGATATTTTAAACTTTTTTAGCAAATAAAAAACTGAAAAGTGGTGCGTGCAAAAGTATTCGGCCCCTTTACTTTCAGTGCAGCAAACTCACTCCAGAAGTTCAGCGAGGATCTCTGAATGATCCAATGTTGTCCTAAATGACTGATGGTGATAAATAGAATCCACCTGTGTGTAATCAAGTCTCTGTATAAATGCACCTGCTCTGTGATAGTCTCAGGGTTCTGTTGAAAGCGCAGAGAGCATCATGAAGACCAAGGAACACACCAGGCAGGTCCGTAATACTGTTGTGGAGAAGTTTAAAGCCGGATTTGGATACAAAAAGATTTCCCAAGCTTTAAACATCCCAAGGAGCACTGTGCAAGCGATCATTTTGAAATGGAAGGAGTATCAGACCACTGCAAATCTACCAAGACCTGGCTGTCCCTCTAAACTTTCAGCTCAGACAAGGAGAAGACTGATCAGAGATGCAGCCAAGAGGCCCATGATCACTCTGGATGAACTGCAGAGAACTACAGCTGAGGTGGGAGAGTCTGTCCATCGGACAACAATCAGTCGTACACTGCACAAATCTGGCCTTTATGGAAGAGTGGCAAGAAGAAAGCCATTTCTCAAAGATATCCATAAAAAGTCTCGTCTAAAGTTTGCCACAAGCCACCTGGGAGACACACCAAACATGTGGAAGAAGGTGCTCTGGTCCGATGAAACCAAAATCAAACTTTTTGGCCACAATGCAAAACGATATGTTTGGCGTAAAAGCAACACAGCTCATCACACTCAACACACCATCCCCACTGTCAAACATGGTGGTGGCAGCATCATGGTTTGGGCCTGCTTTTCTTCAGCAGGGACAGGGAAGATGGTTAAAATTGAGGGGAAGATGGATGCAGCCAAATACAGGACCATTCTGGATGAAAACCTGTTGGAGTCTGCAAAAGACCTGAAACTGGGACGGAGATTTATCTTCCAACAAGACAATGATCCCAAACATACAGCAAAATCTACAAAGGAATGGTTCACAAATCTGTGGAAAGAGCTGAAAACTGCTGTTCACAAACGCTCTCCATCCAACCTCACTGAGCTCGAGCTGTTTTGCAAGGAAGAATGGGCAAGAATTTCAGTCTCTCGATGTGCAAAACTGATAGAGACATACCCCAAGCGACTTGCAGCTGTAATCGCAGCAAAAGGTGGCTCTACAAAGTATTAACGCAAGGGGGCCGAATAATTTTGCACGCCCCACTTTTCATTTTTTTATTAGTTAAAAAAGTTTCAAAAATCCAAAAGATTTCGTTCCACTTCACAATTGTGTCCCACTTGTTGGTGATTCTTCACAAAAAATAAAAATGTTATATCTTTATGTTTGAAGCCTGAAATGTGGCAAAAGGTTGAAAAGTTCAAGGGGGCCGAATACTTTCGCAAGGCACTGTATCTGAGCAATTCTTTCCCCATACACTGTGCAATCTGATTGGATGACGTTTAAATCCACTCATTTGTCTGAGCAATTCTTTCCCCATACACTGTGCAATCTGATTGGATAATGTCTAAGGACCAGTTCACACCACATGCAGTCCAGTGCAGTTTTTTTCTGCATCAAAAACGCATGGAAAGTAGGTTATATGGTTTTCAATGGCATAGTTCACACCGGTGCAGTCAGTTCCAGTGCGTTCCAGTTCCAGAAAAAAAAAGTAGAACATGCTGCATTTTTTCTGCACCGGACTGTACTGGAACGCTGTAAAACGCATCAAAAATGCACTGGAACGCACCGTAACGCACCTAAATGCACCAAAAACGTACTGCAACACACTTGTCCTTATTTGGACTGCATCAAAAACGCACCAAAAACGCATCAAAAACATGCATGCAGAAAAGGACCTGGAACACATCCGGACTGCGTTTCTAAGGTGTGAACTGGCCCTTAGACTGAATTCACACCTATGCAGTTTTAGTGCTTTTTGCATTTTGAAGATTTGCACTACAGAACGTGTTCCATAGGAAACCATGTTAAGTGAACAGTACTGCAAATCTGCAAAATGCAAAAAGCCTAGGTGTGATTCAGCCAAATGCATGCAGTGTTTTCCATGTATTCCAATGGCTCTAGTTCACACCATGCAGTCAGTTTCCAGTCAGTTCCGGTGCAGAAACAAAGCGCACAGAACTGCATCTGGTGTGAACTGGCCCTCAGAACTTTAGTTCTGAGGGCCAGTTCACACCAGATGCAGTTCCGTGCAGTTCCATTTTTTCTGCACCAATACAGTCAGTTCCAGTCAGTTTCTGCACCAGAAACTGACCGGAAACTGACTGCATGGTGTGAACTAGAGCCTTTGGAATACATGGAAAACACTGCATGCATTTTTAGTGCAGAAAAAAAGCGCACAGAACTGAACGGAACTGTGTCTGGTAGTAATGTTGTAACCCCTTTTTTAGAACAAACGTGAAAAATATATTGCTCACAAAGAGGGGAGTATTTCCAGCATATTATGTGTGTGATCATGTGTGTGTCTATGGGTAGTCCCAGTGGCGGAATTACCGGGGTCGCAACAGTCGCAGTTGCGACGGGGCCGGTATTCTGCCACTGTGGGGGGGCCCAGCGGGGTTGCTCTTCACATCGCTGAGGCTGAGCCGCTGAGCGTGTCTCTCATCTAACAGCAGAGAGACACCGGCATTGTTGGTTTTATTTCCCTGCTCTCCGTGTGTCCTCTCTCTCTCACGGCATGACAGGACACACAGCTGATCTCCCCCCTCCTCTCTCTGTGTGCTCCGAGTCCGCAGGAAATGTGAGCTCCTTAGCTTCACACTTGACTGCCCGCGGAGCACACAGAGAGAGGAGGGGGGAGATCAGCTGTGTGTCCTGTCATGCCGTGAGAGAGAGAGGACACACGGAGAGCAGGGAAATAAAACCAACAATGCCGGTGTCTCTCTGCTGTTAGATGAGAGACACACAGGCGTACAGCGGAGCGGACCGAAGCCGCCTCCCCCTCCTCTCTGGTTACGGAGGGGGAGGAGGAGGAGTCCGAGGGAGAACGCTGTTCTGAGGTCTGTAAAGTTTATATTCAAATTGACATGTGCTGGGGGGAACACTATGGGGTGGGGGTATGCACTGATGAGGTGGGGGTCTGCACTGAGGGGGGGTCTGCACTGAGGGGGGGGGGGGGCTGCATTGATGGGGTGGGGGTCTGCATTGATGGAGGGAGAGGAGAGGAGTCTGCACTGAGTGGGGTCTGCATTGATGGGGGGTCTGCACTGATGGAGGGGGGTGGTCTGCATTGTGGGGGGCCTGCACTGATGGAGGGGGGGTCTGTAATGAGGGGGGGGTGCTGATGGAGGGGGGTGGTCTGCATTGTGGGGGGCCTGCACTGATGGAGGGGGGGTCTGTACTGAGGGGGGGATGTGAACTGATGGAGGGGGTCTGCACTGATGGAGGGGGTCTGCACTGATGGAGGGGGGTCTGCAATGATGGAGGGGAGGTCTGCACTGATGGAGGGGGGGTCTACACTGGGGTCTATAGTGATAGAGGGGGGTCTATACTGATAGATGGGGTCTGCACTAAGGGGGTCTACACTGATAGATGGGAGTCTAGGCTGATAGAGGGGAGCTATACTGATAGATGGGGGGTCACTGAAGGGGAGGCACTGATAGGGGACACCGATGGGAGGCACTGATAGGGGACACCGATGGGAGGCACTGATAGGGGACCCCGATGGGAGGCACTGATAGGGGACACTGATGGGCACTGAAGGGAGGCACTGATAGGGGGCACTGGTGGGCAATGATGGGGGGCACTGAGAAGGCACTAGGGGGCACTGATAGGGGGCACCAATGGGAGGAACTGATAGGATTTACTGATGAGCATTGATAGGGGGCACCGATGGGAGGCACCAATGGGATTTACTGATGAGCAGTGAAGGGAGGCACTGATAGGAGGCACTGAAAGAGGGCATTGATAGCCTGCACTGATAGGAGGCATTGATGAGCACTGATAGGCAGAACTCATAGGCTGCACGGATGGGCACTGAGGAACACTGATAGGCAGAACTAAGGCAGTATTGATGGGCACTGATGGGCAGTATTGAAGAGTACCGATAGGTGGCATGGATGGACGCTGCAATAATGAGCACTGATAGGTGGTGCTGATAGGCAGATTTGATGGGCACTAATAGGCAGCATTCATGAGCACTGATAGGTAACACTTGTAGGTGGCATTGATGGGCACTGATAGGTGGCATTGATGGGCACTGATACATGGCACTGATGATTGGGGCACTGATTATCAGTGTAAACAATTTACTGACATTCTTGACAGTTAATGGCAGTCCTTTCCTCACACAGACACAGCACGGGAGGAAAGGGCTGCGGATAACCGGCAAGTCTGTTTACATGTGATCAGCTGACATCACATGGTAAAGGGCCACTGTGATTGCGCTGGATGCACGTCCCAGGGGGCATGCGGGAAGCACGGTTTTGAGAGGATGTCCATGGATGCCCTCCCAAAATTGGAAGCCTGGAGCTCGGATGGAAGGGGGGGGGCCCATCATTGTTTCTTGCACCGGGGCCCTGAAGGTTCTAGTTACGCCTCTGGGTAGTCCCCCCTCCCAAAAAAAAAAAATCTATCTATATTAAAATTATCCATCATATGTCATATATTTCTTCAAAACAAACTGTAGCTATTTCTCTTGATCTTTCTATCTCTATAAATCTACATATGAATATGATACATATATATATTATAATAAATCTATGTGAAAAAAAAACACACACGGCATACATTTATGCAGATTTTGACCATAAATATGTAATGTGTCTAGCCAATTAAGGACCAAGCCTATTTCTGTTTACAAGTTAATATCTGTATTTTTTTTCTTGAAAATTAATTAGAACCCTAAAACATTATATATATATTTAGCAGAGTACAATGGATATCATTGCAATAATTTATGTTACAATGTATTTGCAGAATGTTTTTACAAACGCATTTTTATTTTAAAAAAAATTCACTTTTTTTTATTAAAAAAAAAAAGAAAACAGTAAAGGTACCCCAATTTTTTTATAAAATGTGAAGGATGATGTTACACCGAGTAAATTGATATCCAACATGTCATGCTTTAAAATTGCACACGCTCGCAGAATGGCGACAAACGACAGTACTTAAAAATCTCCATAGGCGACGCTTTAAAAATGTTTACAGGTTGCCTGTTTAGAGTTAGACCCCTTTCACACCGAGGCACTTTGCAGGCACTATAACGCCAAAAATAGCGCCTGCAAAGCACCCTGAAAGAGCGGCTCCATTCACTCCCGAGGGCTTTCACATTGGAGACACAGCAGCGGCTGTTTCAGGGAGCTTTGCAAGCGCTATTTTTAGCTCCTGCTAAACGCCTCAGTGTGAAAGGGGTCTTCATGTACAATCTGTTGCATGTAAACTCCCCCTTAATGTAAACCCAAGATAATAAAAAACAGGAAAAGTCTTTGGGGTTGATTTACTAAAGGCAAATCCACTTTGCACTATAAGTGCAGTTGCTGGAGATCCGAGGGGGACATGCAAGGAAAAAAAAAAACATCATCTTTGCTTCTACATGATTGGATGATAAAATCACCAGTGCTTCCCCTCAGATTTTCAGCCACTACACTTGTACTGCAGAGTGGATTTGCCTTTAATAAACCCAAAAATACCTACTAATTTGGGGTGTACACAACAAAGTGCTAGAGCGCAATTTGCCTAATGGGGACACTAGTTAAATTGACCTGTGTGTCCCCAAGAAAAGATATTGGTAGGGTTTTACCTTCACTTTATGTTTGGCATGTGACAGGAAGTGAAGCCAATTTTAAGAAAAGGGACACAAAGCCCAACCTAAAAAAGAGGTTCTAACACTCACTTGGTTTCCCTCAAATGTCCACAATTAGAATAGGATTGTATTGAGCTAGATTTTAACTCAGTGCTCTAAATCAGTGCTTCTCACCCCTGTCCTCAAGTACCCTGTCCTGAGAACCACTGCGCTAAAATGAAAAATTGAATACTTACCTCTCTAATTTCTTTCCTGGTGCCTATCCATGGCAGCACACACACAATCCATGCATATGCTACCATGAAGGCACCAGGAAAGTAACTTCGACAAATCACAGCTGTTTTGGGATTTGCCGTGCCTAGTTAAGCTGCAGCTGGGAAATGTGTTGCATGAAAGGTAACCAAGAATACAAAAAACAAAAATTTGCTACAAATTTTATTGATCAAAACAGGACTTAGAAAAGAGCAAGGAAAGCAAAAAACACATGCATGTTAATTTGAGACAGTAACAAAATATGGTTAACATGAGTTAAAAAGAGTGCGCTCACAAATGGATATCTATTAAGGATTTAAACATTATTCAACATTGAGAATGTTTTTGCAAAATAATGCAGCACAGACAATTAAATCAAAGTGAACAACCTACAAACAACACACATTGACAAGAAACATATTTCAGAGAAAAAAATCACCCACCCAAAAAAATACAATAAACCAAAGTAAAAAAAAACTTGCTTGAAAACACATCTGTTTTGCAAAGAAATAACAAACAAAATACAAAGAGAAAATACATGTGTTACAAACTCAATAAGGACACCCAAATGTACTCTCTTGCTGGTCCCCACACACAATCTAGCCTCTTTTCAGGGCAAGATAAAGAATGCTATCTGCAAGCTTTAGGCTGGGTTCACACTGGTCCGACAAACCCTCCGACATTGGGAGCTCATGTCGCATGACATGTGAAATCCAATGTTTCCCTATGGGAGCCGTCCTAACTGGTCCGACACAAGTCGTTCCGACTTTAGAAATGCTCCTTGTACTACTTTGGTCCGACTTTGATCCTACTTCAGCCTATTGACTATCATTGAAGTCGGATCAAAGTCGGATCGCCATCTCGCATGATCCGACTTCGGCACGACTTGTGCTCAGATGATCTTGAGGGGGAATTCCGCGCCAAATTTTAAATAAAAAACCGGCATGGGTTCCCCCCCAAGAGCATACCAGGCCCTTAGGTCTGGTATGGACCTTGAGGGGAACCCCCTACGCCGAAAAAACGGCGTGGGGGTCCCCCCCAATCCATACCAGACCCTTATCCGAGCACGCAGCCCGGCCGGACAGGAATGGGGGTGGGGACGAGCGAGCGCCCCCCTCCTGAACCGTACCAGGCCGCATGCCCTCAACATGGGGGGGTTGGTGCCTTAGGGGAGAGGGGGGCGCGCTACGGCCCCCCCACCCCAAAGCACCTTGTCCCCATGTTGATGAGGATAAGGGCCTCTTCCCGACAACCCTGGCCATTGGTTGTCGGGGTCTGTGGGCGGGGGGCTTATCGGAATCCGGGAGCCCCCTTTAATAAGGGGGCCCCCAGATCCCGGCCCCACACCCTATGTGAATGAGTATGGGGTACATCGTACCCCTACCCATTCACCTAGGGAAAAAGTGTCAATTAAAAAAAAAACACTACACAGATTTTTAAAGTAATTTATTAGACAGCTCCGGGGGTCTTCTTCCGACTTCGGGGGTCTCTCCGGTTCTTCTCCGCGCTCTCCGGGTCTTCTGCTGGGCTCCTCTGCTATCTTCTGCTCTTTTGCTATAGCAGAGGAGCCCGGTCTGCTGCCTTCTTCTCTTCGGGGGTCTCTCCGGTTCTTCTCCGCGCTCTCCGGATCTTCTGCCGGGCTCCTCCGCTATTTTCTGCTCTTTTGCCGCTCTTTTGCTAAAGCGAAGGAGCCCAGTCTTCAATCTTCTGCCTTCTGCCCTCTTCTCCTGATGTTGACACGATGCTCTCTGGGGCTGGAATGCACTCTGGGCGCTCCGCTCTGACTTATATAGGCGGTGACCCCGCCCCCTTATGCCGTCACAGCCCCTGGGCATGCTGGGACTGTGACGTTTTAGGGGGCGTGGTCATCACCCAATGACCACGCCCCCTTATGCCGTCACAGTCCCAGCATGCCCAGGGACTGTGACGGCATAAGGGGGCGGGGTCACCGCCTATATAAGCCATAGCAGAGCGCACAGAGAGCATTCCAGCCGGAGAGAGCATCGTGTCAACAGCGGAAGAAGAGATGAAGAGAAGAAGCGGCGAGACAGTGGCGACAAGACAGCAGCAGCAGACCGGGGCCCCCTGCTGGCAAAAGAGCTGGAAGAAGATAGCGGCTGGGCCCGGGAGAAGAGGCGGAACACCGGGAGAAGTCGGAAGAAGACCCCCCCGAAGTCGGAAGAAAATCCCGGAGCTGCCTAATAAATTAATCTTGAAACCTGTGTACTGTTTTTTTTATTGACACTTCCCTAGGTGAATGGGTAGGGGTACGATGTACCCCATACTCATTCACATAGGGTGGGGGGCCGGGATCTGGGGGCCCCCTTGTTAAAGGGGGCTCCTGGATTCCGATAAGCCCTCCGCCCGCAGACCCCGACAACCAACAGCCAGGGTTGTCAGGAAGAGGCCCTTGTCCTCATCAACATGGGGACAAGGTGCTTTGGGGTGGGGGGCGGCCGCAGCGCGCCCCCCTCCCCCAAGGCACCAACCCCCCCCTGTTGAGGGCATGCGGCCTGGTACGGTTCAGGAGGGGGGGGCGCTCGCTCGTCCCCACCCCCATTCCTGTCCGGCCGGGCTGCGTGCTCGGATAAGGGTCTGGCATGGATTGGGGGGGACCCCCACGCCGTTTTTTCGGCGTAGGGGGTTCCCCTCAAGGTCCATACCAGACCCAAGGGCCTGGTATGCTCTTGGAGGGGGAACCCATGCCGGTTTTTTATTTAAAATTTGGTGCGGAGTTCCCCCTAAAGATTCATACCAAACACAGTGCCGGGCATTGGCGGGGATCCAAGTCGGATCCCCGTTCATTGAAAGTCGGACATATGCCGGCTTCATGTCGCAGGGCAAAGTCGGATCCAAAGTAGGACGGCTGTCGTGTCGCACCAGTGTGAACCCAGCCTTATATAACATAGGTTTGTGTGCTAATGAGGCAATTGAAAACACATGCACAGTCCATGAAACACGCAAAATGCAAGTTCACCCAATGTAGAGAGAACTTCAAAGTGGGTACACCTGTTAAGGATGTCCTTAAATTACTAACCCAAAAAACACACTCTCTGAGCATGCCCAGAAACATCCAAGTGCTGTTCACACACAAAAAGCACAAAAAAAAAAATTAAGTCCCTGTGCATGCCCAGACCAACCCAAATGCAGCTAGCACAAAATAAGCCACTCCCCTGTCCAAAATTAAACACATCATCCAGCATGTCCTTAATTAAGGTTAAGAAAAAAGAAGGTTGAAAAAAGTACTGGACTGCATCAAAAACGCACCAAAAACGTATCATAAACGCACTGGATCACATCAAAAAAGCACATGCATCTGGACTGCGTTTCTATGGAGTGAACTAGCCCTAAAGCTAGTAACTTGGGGAGGGGGGGGTTACTCTGCCTGTAAAGTGTTACATCTGTAGCATGTATCCAAAATGCTGCTTCAAAGATGTACGGCTTTAGAGAAAACGTACAAACCGACATTGCAGCTGTAAGATTTTAACACAAAACCAAAAATAGCCTGCCCCCCCCCAATACATACAAGGCCATTTGGGCCTGTAAAGGCTTAAAATAAGGAACCCCCACGTGAAAAACACCACCACAAAATCTAAAAATATTGTGCCCCTCCCACACACTAACAAAGACCTAGCCAAACACACAGCAAGCCAGCCCATGAAAGGGGGGTGGGTGCTTAGGGGCAGGAGGGGCTCGGGCACCCCAAAAGTCAACCACCTTGTCCCCATATTCAGAGGGACAAGGGCCTCTTTCACACAACCCTAGGCTGGGGTTGTGGGGGGATGCAGACAGGGGGCTTTACAGAATGTGGAAAGCCCCTTTAAACTAGCGGGTACAAGGTGCTTTGTGGTTGGTATTGGGCTGAGCCCAACATGCCCCAAAGGCAGCCAGCTATGTTGAGTACATGTGGCCTTGTATGGTTCGGGAGGGAGTTGGGCGATCGCTCTTCTGGCCCCTTTCCTAGCTGGCCCTGTTGTTTGGTCTGAAAAAGGATGTGGTTTGGATTGGTGAAGGCAGCTCACAGCCTTTGGAGATTGGAGAATGGAGTGTGGAGTTCCCCTTTAAAAGCAAAAACTAGCCCAAGGAAATCATATACATTAGAGAGGGAAGGATAAAAGCCCTTTTAGGAGGAGCTAGAGTAGCGAGAGTCTTTTTACATAACTTTAACAAGGTGAGTGTCACATGTTGGCAACGAAACACACTAACATGACCTGTGTGCAAATATCCGACAAAAAAAACACATAAAAGTGAACCACCGTAAAAAAAATATGTCAAGTTTAGAGGTGCGCCCGTTCAACCCATGCAAATGCATTTACGTTGCTTAACATTTACTAAGATTTTGGCCGTGCAGTGAACCAACGCATTTGAACGAGCGCCAAGAGCCGCTTGCACATGCGCACTGCTTACACTGATCTCACACAGTTCTAAACATACTTGCAGGCACAGCAAACCTGTTCAGAAAAAGTTACTTTCTCATTCTATTTTGGGCATATTTGTTACTTGGGCAGTTATTACTATACTTCCTCACATCACCTCATAATATTGGCACTTCCAGCTTCGTTTAATTTTGAGTTGAAGATGTCCTGTGCCATGTCCATAGTGGCGCACTGATCGTCTCCTCCCGTGCGCCGAGATTACTGTAATAAATGGGGAATAGCGCTGTGTTACCGGCGCAAGCGTTTCGTAAATACCAAAACGTACGTTGCGCCACGGCGTGCGCCTCAACTCATGGCGCAAACGGTTCTTAAATCAGCCACCGTGTATGGGGAAATGAATTGCTCAGACAGATGAGTAGATTTATACGTTATCCAATCAGATTGCACAGTGTATGGGGAAATGAATTGCTCAGACAAATGAGTGTATTTAAACGTCATCCAATCAGATTGCACAGTGTATGGGGAAAGAATTGCTCAGACAGATGAGTAGATTTATACGTTGTGCAATCAGATTGCACAGTGTTTGGGGAAATGAATTGTCCAGAATGCACAATACACATGTATTGAGAAGATGTTTTCATGGAAATTTCAGCTCCACCAATGATTATAGACTATAACCATAAAATGCACAATTACAAGTCCAGGGAACATCCGCACAGTTGTTGATAGGAGGAAGATCTCTAGAATGAATATTGAGTTGTTTCAAAAGGAAATGAAGGAATGGAATAAAACTGGAAGCAATATTCTGCTTAAGATAAGGAAAAGCTCATTAACATGATTAGAACTACAATGAGCAAGTGCCTGATGTATAAGCAGTTGTGCACGTTGGAGAACGCAGATGCGCCTGTGTGCAACACACATATTTAACAAGCTAAAACGTGTGCGCCCTGTCAGGCGAGGATGAAATGGTGAGCTTTGATAATGCGCATGTGCAGTTGAGTAAGCTGAAAGAAGGGTGTAAAAAGGCTTGATTAGTTGTAAGACAGATCTACATGTTCTGGACAGAATTTGTGCATTTAAACAACATTATATACATACTTTTTAGCCTGGTAACAGAAGATGATAAACTGTAGTAAAGTTATCCACAGTATTCAGACAAAAATGTAGATTACATTGGCTGCGCTTGCTAATGGTAGGCGCGAAAGATTGCGCAAGTGCGCAATAGCGCTTCCTATGTAAATATGGTTTGATGCATATAAGTGCACCATAATTTTTGATAAATGTCTTGAGTCCCGTTTTTTGAGCAATTGCTCCAATTTCTCCACTGCACCACAGGGGCAGGTCTTTAGTAAATCACTCCCATTGTGTTATGTATAACGTATCCTGTGTAACATATTTGCTAAAACTAAACTGCAGAGGCAAAGCTACATACACATCTTAAATACTTTTATGAGAACTCTTTTGCCTGCCTAATTGTTTAGTCAGTCTTGTGATCCAGGAAGCACTGTTTGACAGCACAAGCCAGGTCCTTAAAGCAGTGTTCCAGCCAAATTTTTTTTTTTTAACACTGTAGCTGCTGACTTTTAATAAGGACACTTACCTGTCCAGGAAGCCCGCGATGTCGGCCCTCCAGATCCTGATCCGTCCATCGGATCGGGTGCAGGCACCGCCATTCCAACTAAAGGAAACCGGTAGTGGAGCCTTGCGGCTTCACTGCTGGTTTCCAACTGCCCATGCGCGAGTCCCACGACGCTTTGTGAATGAACACACACATGTCCCAGAAGACAACGGGGGGTTCGCCGCAGAAAAGGATGTGACTTCCTCGGCTGCGGCCCGGCTAGATCGGAAATACTCTTAGTACTTCCAAAAAAGGTAAGATAGAAAGTTAAAAAAAATGTAAAATATCCAAAAACGAGGGGTGGAGAGGTGGTCTTTCATTTAAGACCGCCTCTCAAAATCTGGTGGAACTCCGCTTTAACCTGCAAAAGAACCACAGCTAGGTCAAGAACACACCTCTAGTCTGTTGATTAGACACTAATTGAGCAGCAGCATAATGATAATTCAGAACCTTTCTTTCTTGTTACTTCAACATTGTTCCTGTATTTGCATTGCAATAGAGCCAGATTGTCTAATGCCGCGTACACACGGTCGGACTTTCTAGAAAGCTAGGTCCGACGTACTTGCCGCCAGACTTCCGGCGGACTACCGCCGGACTTTCTGAACGGCCGGACTTGCCTACACACGGCCGGACTTTCCGGAATCCGGTCTTCCCGACGGACTTCCGCCGGACTTTCAGAACGAACGGACTTTCCCACACACGGACAAGTCCGTTCATTTTGAACGTGACTTTGGTACGACGGGACTAGAAAAGGAATTCAATCTCGCCGCTTTTTTTGGCGAGATTGAAACCTTGCGAGCCCCGTCGCAGGCCCTTAGGTCTGGTATGGATTATAAAGGGGAACCCCTACGCCGAAAAAACGGCGTGGGGTCCCCCTAAAATCCATACCAGACCCCGATCCGAGCACGCAGCCTGGCCGGTCAGGAAAGGGGGTGGGGACGAGCGAGCGCCCCCCCCCCTCCTGAACCGTACCAGGCCGCATGCCCTCAACATGGGGGGTGGGTGCTTTGGGGGAGGGGGGCGCCCTGCGCCCCCCCCCAAAGCACCTTGTCCCCATGTTGATGAGGACAAGGGCCTCTTCCCGACAACCCTGGCCGTTGGTTGTCGGGGTCTGCGGGCGGGGGCTTATCGGAATCTGGGAGCCCCCTTTAATAAGGGGGCCCCCAGATCCCGGCCCCCCACCCTATGTAAATGAGTATGGGGTACATGGTACCCCTACCCATTTACCTAGGTAAAAAGTGTCAGTAATAAAACACAACACAGGTTTTTAAAATAATTTATTAAACAGCTCCGGGGGGGGGGGGTCTTCTTCCGTCTTCGGGGGTCCCTCCGGTTCATCTTCTCCCGGCGTCCGGTTGGTTCTTCTCCGCTCTCCGGCCTCTTCTCCCGGTGTCCCAGGTCTTCGGCCGGCCCCTCCGCTTTCTTCAGGTAGCTCTATTGCCAGCGGAGGTCCGGACTTCTGGGCTTCTTGGCTTCTTGGCTTCTTGTGTTCTCTTCTCTTCTCTTCCCCCAGATGTTGACACGACGCTCTCTCCGGCTGGACTGGTCTCTGAGGGCTGCGTTGTGACTTATATAGGCGGAGACCCCGCCCCCATATGATGTCACAGTCCCTGGGCATGCTGGGACTGTGACGTTTTAGGGGGCGTGGTCGACCACGCCCCCTAAAACGTCACAGTCCCAGCATGCCCAGGGACTGTGACATCATATGGGGGCGGGGTCTCCGCCTATATAAGTCACAACGCAGCCCTCAGAGACCAGTCCAGCCGGAGAGAGCGTCGTGTCAACATCTGGGGGAAGAGAAGAGAACACAAGAAGCCAAGAAGCCAAGAAGCCCAGAAGTCCGGACCTCCGCTGGCAATAGAGCTACCTGAAGAAAGCGGAGGGGCCGGCCGAAGACCTGGGACACCGGGAGAAGAGGCCGGAGAGCGGAGAAGAACCAACCGGACGCCGGGAGAAGATGAACCGGAGGGACCCCCGAAGACGGAAGAAGACCCCCCCCCCCCGGAGCTGTTTAATAAATTATTTTAAAAACCTGTGTTGTGTTTTATTACTGACACTTTTTACCTAGGTAAATGGGTAGGGGTACCATGTACCCCATACTCATTTACATAGGGTGGGGGGCCGGGATCTGGGGGCCCCCTTATTAAAGGGGGCTCCCAGATTCCGATAAGCCCCCGCCCGCAGACCCCGACAACCAACGGCCAGGGTTGTCGGGAAGAGGCCCTTGTCCTCATCAACATGGGGACAAGGTGCTTTGGGGGGGGGGGGCGCAGGGCGCCCCCCTCCCCCAAAGCACCCACCCCCCATGTTGAGGGCATGCGGCCTGGTACGGTTCAGGAGGGGGGGGGCGCTCGCTCGTCCCCACCCCCTTTCCTGACCGGCCAGGCTGCGTGCTCGGATCGGGGTCTGGTATGGATTTTAGGGGGACCCCACGCCGTTTTTTCGGCGTAGGGGTTCCCCTTTATAATCCATACCAGACCTAAGGGCCTGGTATGCCCCGCGCTCGCCGCAATAGGAAGATTTGTTTTTCCTATTGCAGCGAGCGCGAGATGCAGTAACCTGCTCCTCCGTCGTATCTGGTCCTTCGGACTAGCATACAGACGAACGGGCTTTCCGTCAGGAACTGAGTCCGGCGGAGGTACGACGTAAAGATTTGAAGCAGGCTTCAAATCTAAAGTACGTCGGATTTCCGCAAAAATCCGACCGAAACGGTCCGTCGGAAGTCCGATGGAGACCACACACGGTCAGACTTTCCGCCGGACTTTGTCCGGCGGCGTCCGTCGGACTTTTGCAGGTGAAAAGTCCGACCGTGTGTACGCGGCATAATAGTTCTGACCTTCCATCTCACATCTTACATGCATTTACAGAGGTGAACAGTACAGGGTCATTAAAGTCACTAAACCCACATGATAAAAAAAAATTAATAATACAGAATTTATTGATTTTTTTTTATCATGTAACTCTTCCACCAGTTCATACTCATTCAGTCATTATGAGATTTGTTTTCTGGATTCTGCAAAAAACCTGGTTGATCCTGCTGCTCTCTATCTCCACCTTCTGTCCATGTCCCCAATTCAGCTAGGGATTTTGAAGCTGTGGTAGCAACTCTGCACATGCTCAGTTTTCTGTGAGTTTCTATGCTGAGGATTTTCTTCCCTATCATCTCTGAGCAGCAAATGTGACAGTCAACTCCCTTCCTCCTCCTCTATGCCCACTAACCAGCTAAAAACAATAGGGGTGGGATATTACATGTAGATTAACAGAGGCTTCACCTCCCTTTTATTCTAAGGCACAGGCTGGAGGGGGGTGACACAGCCTGTGACTGGCAGAAATCCGCCCACACCAGGTTATGGCCAAAAAAGAATAAAGATTTGATTTCAAATATACAGTATATTTGTATGACAATTAAAAAAGGGTTTATTGATATTGATTATATATTTTTATTCTATATTCCAAAGGCTTTTTTTTATTTTTGAACATGTGACCAGTAGCAGAGGACTAGAAGCTCCTCCTGCTAATGTTTCCTTGCAGACAGGCTGTGAAAGAGCCAGGTCATATGACAGCTGTATATCGATTAGGAAAAAGGTACTTTGATTTTTTTTAATTAAAATATTTACAGCGCCATTATCCACATACAGAAATAGAAGGGACAATGTAAATTAAACAGTGCGTGATTTCTGTGAACCAAATTAGAATGCACTAGAGAATGGCTGGAGTCTGGTGCAATGTCCCCTGTGACGTGCCTCTTAAACTAAGCAATGAGCAAAGGTCTCTGCGTAGCAACTGCAAAGAGGAAATCTTTAATCCTAACTCTTCCACCAGATAGAGTTTGGGGCCCAGTGGTACTGTCAGTGCACATGAGACTAGTACCAGTCTAACCTGCTGCCCGCAATAAGGCTGCTAGGTCATACCTCCCAACATTTTGAGATGGGAATGAGGGACACCTATCAACAAAAGTATGCAGGCCTAGGACACACCCCTTGCCACGCCCTCTTAAAGGAGAATTGTACAAAAAACCAAGATTGGTTAAACCCACAAATGCTTTTTTTACCACTACTATTCCTTTATATTGGCTTTTGGAGTTTACAAATGCAGCAATTTAGAGATCAGATGAAAGGCTTAGCACTGGAAAACTCCTTTTGATAGATAAAAAGTGCATTTTATATACAGCTATATAGATCAGACCAAAATAAGGGACAAATGAGGAGGAATGAGGGACAGAGGGACATTGCTCCAAATCAGGGACAGTCCCTCGAAATCAGGGACAGTTGGGAACTATGTGCTAGGTGGCTGTGCAGTCACTTCCTAAAGGGCTCAGTCTCCCTAGTAACAAACAGGTTATGGCTGTAAGGTAGGGTGACCAGATGTCCCCGGTTTCTGGGGACAGTCCCCGGATTGAGGACACTGTCCCCGGACCACGTCTGTCCCTGGATCTGTCCCCGGATTCAGGGGGGGGCCTATACTTATTGCTGACAGCCTAGCCCTAGCAGGACATGCAGCAATGTCAATATCCATCCAGTGTGGTTTGGATTGGTGGGCAAGCCGGAAGCGTAGGGCTGCAGTGACACTGAGAGTGAGTGGAGCTGCACAAACCCAAGCTCTAATGTCGGGGATGGGCGGGGCCGATATGCGGAGCTCCACCCCCTCTGTCAAACAGCCCGTGCATAAACAAATAGCTGGCAGTTTATGCATTGGTGGGCGGGGAGGAAGGTGGCAGGGGGCAGGACCAATTGTAACTATTGTATATGTACCCACAGCGGTGTATATTTCAGGTTTATTATACACCGCTGTGGGTACACATACACTAGTTACAATTGGTCCCACCACCTGCCACCTTCCTCCCCGCCCACCAATGCATAAACACCAGCTATTTGTCTATGCACCGGCTATCTGACAAAGAGGGCGTAGCTCTGCATATTGGCCCCGCCCATCCTGACATCAGAGGTTGGACTTGACAGCTCCATTCATTCTCACTACTCAGGCAGTCTTGGGGCGCAAATCAGAAACCCTGGGGGGGTGTCTTGGATGTCTATGATCAACATCTCTGTCCAGCATCTTTCCCTGGGGAGCTCTGACCTCCCCCTACAGAGCAGCACATATAGAGAGACCAGCTGTTCCCACCAATCACTGCACCTGGGGCATAACAAATTCTGAAGAGAGAAGGAGGAGCAGTGCAATCACCAAGCAGAGACACAACCTATGAAGATAGCAAGTTTACTCAATCTTCTATCAAAACTCCATCTCAACTATCTGCTGCTGCACCGGCCTTTTCTCCCCCCTGCAAAATCCTCACAAACTCCGGAGCACACACAGATTGCATGCTGCATACCTTGGCATCCCCTTAGACACTGTAAGTAAGACTACTCAGCTACCTACAACTTCTTTATGTCAATTAATGATGTACCAGAAAAGTCTTTACACAAAATCATGGCTGCACTTATGGCACCTCTCACCTCTTGCCTTGTGTCATTGCAGCCTTGCCCAGTGTCTTTGCAGCCTTGTGTCTTTGCAGCCTTGTGTCATTGCAGCCTTGCCCAGGCAGGCTGATTATTTAAAATTGGCGCCAATCTCTGCTGATTGCGAGAGGAGAGGAGCGAGCCCTCCTCTCACAGTCCCGCCCAGTCCCGCCCCTATGATGGACATAACACAGGTCCAATGGCGGAACTGGGCGTGACTGTGAGAGGAGCCGAGCCTAGCCGAGTACACTCAGCGGAGCGGAGATCGGCGGGGACTGGCGTATAACACGCACCCACCCAAAATGTGTGTGTTATACGCCGATAAATACGGTAATTGGTGTCTTTGCAGTTTAACTAATTCCTGAATCTTGCACTCTGTACAACGCACTCCTGAACCTTACAATCTGTACAATGCACTCCTGAATCGTGCACTCTATATGAAATGCATGCCTGAACCTTGCACTCTGTATGTAGCATCCTCCTGAGCACTGCACTCTGTATGTAGCATCCTCCTGAGCCCTGCACTCTGTACGTAGCATCCTCCTGAGCCCTGCACCCTGCACGTAGCATCCTCCTGAGCCCTACACCCTGCACGTAGCAACCTCCTGAGCCCTGCACCCTGCACGTAGCACCCTGCACATAGCATCCTCCTGAGCCCTGCACCCTGCACGTAGCATCCTACTGAGCCCTGCAACCTGCAGGTAGCATCCTCCTGAGCCCTGCACTCTGCGTGTAGCATCCCCCTGAAGCCTGCACGTAGCATCCTCCAGAACCCTGCATGTAGCATCCTCCTGAGCCCTGCACCCTGCACATAGCATCCTCCTGCACCCAGCACGTACCACCAGCATACAGGGGGCACACTGACCACCAGCATACAGGGGGCACACTGACCACCAATATGCAGGGCCAGTGGTTACCAGTACACAGAGGACAAAGTAAAACCACTGCCATGCAACAAAAAAAAATCTCAAAAACGATAAGAGAATCTTGTTAGAAGGTTCCCTCGTCTAACGCAAATCACTAAAAAGCAAAAAAAGCAGCGCTGCCCTACACGTCATCTATAACATTGTACAAATGGACTTATAAGGGCAATGGTAACACCTATAAATGAAGATCCAGTGCAAATCAACCAATGTATTGCAATATGAATATAGTAATGATGGTCTTACCCCCTCTGCAAAAATATTTTGAGAAATTGCAGAGCTGCAATGTGCAAATCGTGGTGAACCCCCCTATATATTAACATAATAAAATGTACAATTGATGTACATATTTTACATTTTATTACTATGATTATATATAGGGGTTTTCACCATGATTTGCACATTGCAGCTCTGCAATATTTCTTACCTTTTGCAGAGATGGTGACACCATCACTACTATGTTCTAATACACTGCTTGATTTACATCTCTGTTATTATTGTGTGTAGAGGGTTTCACCTTTAATTGCACACTGAATCTCTGCAATTTCTCAAAATATTTTTGCAGAGGGGGTGACACCATCACTACTATATTGCAATACATTGGTTGTTTTGCACTGGATATTATTTTATAGGTTTTACCATTGCACTTATAAGTCCATTTGTAGAATTGTATAAAGGAAGAGTAGAGTTGTGCTGCATTTTTTGGCTTTTTATTGATATACAGAGGCCAGGATATACTGATCACCATTGTACGCCATGAAGAAACCTCCACTTTCTGACCGCGGCAACTTGCCGGCCACACCCACTTTTGGCCATGCCCACAGGTAGCGCACCACTCTAGCACCCTCACTTTTACCTCAAGCACCGCCATAGCACCCCCAAAAAAAGTGTCTGGAGCCGCTCCTGCCCAGATTGGATTTGAATTTAGCTGCCCCATCCCTCCCCTCCCAAAAATTCTAAGAAATTCTAAAAAAAGAACTTTTTTTATCTGATGGAGGAAGTGTGAGAAATAACATATATATCATTTTTACAATCATTCCATACTCACATACCACATACACTGCATATATCATTTAGGTAAATATGCTTATAAAATATTTTACCATTTGCCAATAAAAAAATTTTAAAACATGTCCCTGGATTTCATTTTAAAAATCTGGTCACCTTACTGTAAGGCCCTTTTACCAGATCCAGCAACACAGCAGCAGTGGTCCCTCTGGGCAGATGTCTGATCATTCTGGGTTGCCTGGGGTGACTCCAGTCCTTAGCGAGTGGGGGATCTCACAACCTGCTCTGTACTGCGCAGGGGCAAGAGGGTGAAGGAGTTGAATAGGCACAGACACCCAAATACACCTTTTTAAGACTTTTGTTAAATTGTTAAATTTTGTAATTGTTCCCAAAGGCACTTTTTATTGATTTTTTTTTATTTGAAGTAAATCTTTTCAAATGGTTGTTAAAAAAAACCTCACATCACTTATTCCCATTTTTCTGTAACTAGTTACTGTACATTATTAGATGGCAATATATTCAGCCTATGCTGGCAGTATGCTACATTTTATCTGGCAGCTTGCCCGGGCTGAATTAAAGCTAAGCTTAATGGTGCTGGGCAGGCACTTTAATGAATTACTGCAGAACAATATTCTTGTACATTCTAACCCCCCTCAAACTGTTACAACTTTAAAGTAAGCTTGAAATTGTAAATTAGATTTCAGTAAAGGCACCCCATGACTTTCCCTGCCAAAAAAAGCAGACTTTAGATCAGATGTTCCATTTTAGGAGCCACACACCCATAATCTTTATGCTCTGTTCCTTCATGTTGGCTGGGTGCATTATTACTCATGCAATAATATGATGCATAGACCTCTAGAAGCTGCCCATTAATCTTCCATGTGTTAATGTACAGACAGCCCATATAAATTAATGCATTAGACTAGAACAGGGACAATAGTGGAACATTGAGGGCCTGCTGCTGAAATGGAACATCTGCCTTTTCATTATTAATCTGAAATGCTGCAG
This sequence comes from Lithobates septentrionalis, assembly GCA_037952835.1. Taxonomy (NCBI): domain Eukaryota; kingdom Metazoa; phylum Chordata; class Amphibia; order Anura; family Ranidae; genus Lithobates; species Lithobates septentrionalis. The sequence continues at coordinate 1,085,476 of JBBDGP010001075.1, read as the reverse complement.
AGGATGTGAAGGGGCTTTATTGAAATTAAAAATACAGTTTCAGCTTACTTTAAATCTTTTTTTTTACCCAAATTACCAAACCTGTTTCAGGTTTTTCTAGCTTCTAATGAATGCATGTAAGCCATTCTTGTATTTTAACAACCAAGGCCCACCAGTGAACAGTGCTATAGGGTTCTACAAAGTACTACTGTATATGATCAAACTATGCAATTGTTTACACCATAGGTATAGTGAACCAATTATGTACTGTGATCAAAAGTCATAGCTCCCAACTGTCCCTGATTTGGAGGGACTGTCCCTGATTTGAAACAAAATCCCTCTGTCCCCCTTTCCTCTTCATTTGTCCCTCATTTTGGTCTGATCTATATAGTTGCATAGAAAATGTACTATTTATCATTCAAATAGTGTTTCCCAGTGCTAAACCTATCATCCAAATTCTAAATTGCTGCATTTGTAAATTTCAAAAGCCAATATAAAGGAATAGTAGTGGTAGAAAAAAAGCATTTGTGGGTTTAACTAATCATTTTGTTGTATAATTTTCCTTTAATGGGGTATGGCAGGGGGTGTCTCCTATGCCTACATACTTTTGCTAATAGACAAAAAAGTTGGGAGGTATGTCAGAAGGGTCTTGAGGTATAAAGGTGGGAGAAGCCAAGCACTGATGTTGAGCTGGACACATGCATCTCAAAGTTTAATGCAAATTTATGCTTCCTAAATTAAATTGTAACCACCCCGAAACAGCACATATTAAACTTCCTTCATTCCCCTGGCCGTGCTGTTCCCCTGTGAGCGAAAAGAACAAATGTTTTGTCTGGAGTTACACTTTAAAATTGTAAATTACTTGTCATTGGTAGAATGTCTGCAGCTCCTAATAAAACTCCTATGATTATCGGGGTCCTGCTGCTTTTATTGGTGAACATGATGCCAAGGTGCCGAATTTCCTAAACTGTTGCCACAGTAGCCTGCTTGCTACCCACATATGGTCATGACTGCCCATCTGTTGCCCATGAATTGTCATGACTGGCAGTGTGTTACCCACATTTGCATACCTCCCAACTTTCTGATATGGTAATAAGGGACACCTATTAGCAAAAGTATGTAGGATAGGACACACGCTCCGCCCCCCTTAAAGAAGAATTGTACCAAAAAAATGATTGGTTAAACCTACAAGTGCTTTTATACTACTACTATTCATTTATATTGGCTTTTGGAACTTACAAATGCAGCAATTTAGAAATTGGATTAAGGTTTAGCATTGGGAAACACTTTTTGATAGATAAGTAGTGCATTTTATATACAACTACAGGTATATAGATTAGACCAAAATAAGGGACAAATGAGGAGGAGAGAGGGACAGAGGGACTTTGTTCTGAATGAGGGACAGTCCCTGGAAATCAGGGACAGTTGGGAGCTATGAATTTGTTGTCCATCCATAGAAATAAATGGGCCCACCACATACATGTGCACTACTAAGAGGAGCTGGCGGGGAACTCCTGGAGGTCCCAAAACCCAACAGGCAAACTGATTAACTGGAATCTCTGGGCTATGTGTGTAGTAACTGTTTGTACTTTTGTTCCTATCACAGCTAGTTAACTGCACTCTTAATAGACCATGGGGGTATTTACTAAAACTGTTGCACTCAGAATCTTGTGCAGCTGTGCAGAGTAACCAGTTAGCTTTCTAACTTCAGCTTGTTCAATTAAGCTTTGGCAATAAAATCTGGAAGCTGATTGGTTTCTATGCAGAATTGCACCAGAGTTTGCACTCCCCAATTTTAGTACATAACCCCCAGTGAGTAATTTGGTTTAATCTAACAGGCAAAAACGAAACTCTCTAATGCAGAGGTTCTTCAATTTTTAAAACTTTGACTCAATAACAAAATTCTTACTGTACTGTAAACTGTGTGGAGTTCCCCCAAATTCCATAACACACTCTTATCTGAGCATGCTGTCTGTTTTGCCAGGAGGGTGGAGGATGAGCAAGCAGCCTCACCTCCTTAACCCCACCAGGCTACATGCCCTCAACATGGGGGGAGGTACCTTGACAGGTGGCAAAGCACATTGTCCCTAGGTTGATGAGGACAATGGCCCCTTCGCTACAATCCTGGCCTGGTGGTTGTGGGGGTCTGTGGGTGGGGGCTTAACAGAATCTGGAAACCCTCTTTAAAATAAGTCAGCCCCCATAAACCCCATATAAATGAATGCAAACACAATTTTTGACATGTCCTGAAATTAGAAACAAACAAAACATAAAATTACCCAAGATGTAACTCCTCCATCAATCACATCCTGCAGAGGTTCAGATCCACGGCAATCACAATGCCTGATGCCCACCCAATGACCTACGAAATGAAAAAAAAAATGTTGTCTGCCATCTAAACCTCTTGCTTGACTCCTGCCGAATGATATCTTCTGGTCTCTGCAGCTGCAAAGTAAGCATAGGAGTGGGGTGAATTAATGTCACAGTGGTTCCCAGATTCCATTATTTTTTCCCCCTGCTGGTCAAATGTGCTTAGTCTCTAGCGTTGGGCTATTTTCTTTATTGCTGAATATTCTTTAACCCTTGTGGTCAAAAGTTCTTATGTCTATTTTTCTCTTAGGATCAATTGTTAGGGAATGTTACATCCGCCTAGCAAAAGCCAACATTACCAGTGTTATTCATTACAATATTTTTTATAAATAAACTCATAAGTGTCATTACAATGAAAATACTCACACATATACAAAAACGATTTAAAGATTAACTTCAGGCGTACATAAAAAATGCAACTCAATTATCATTAATACATTTAAGACTTTTTTTGTGACTTGATTCCAGCCTCCTGCATCCCATGTACAACAGAGCTCAGACCATGGGGTTGATTTACTAAAACTGGAGAGTGCAAATCTGGTGCAGCTCTGCATAGAAACCAGTCAGTTTCTACGTTTCTTGGTCAAAGCTTAATTTAACAAGCTAAAGTTAGATGCTGATTGATTACCATGCACAGCTACACCAGACTGCGCACAAGACCCCAATCTGCTGCTGAAGAGCACTGTAGCTGAGTCAAAAATAATACACTGAGAATGGAATAGGCTGCAGCTCAGAGATAGATTGTTGTACAGATGTGGTCCCTCTGAAGACGCAGAGGATAGATGGCAATTATTTCTTCCGGAAAAGCACCAAACCATTGTGCTAGTGGCATTGCATGACGAACATGGACACTTAAGCTCAGAAAGGACTTTCCGCCTACTCAGAGGTTATACTGGCCTAACATGAGGGCCGAAGTAGAGAGCTACTGCCACTCAACAAAAGACTACCAGTTAGGGCTGAACCCATGGGACATCTACAGAGCCAAGGGCCCATTTAGCTGGTCTGCATTGACTTTCTGTGCCTGGAACCCAATACAGGTGGAAGAAGTAACATCCTAGTGGCGACCGACCATTTCACTCTATATATGCTCAGCCTATCCTACCACAGCTGTCAGTCTGAATGCAATGGCACGACTGTAAAATGAGGAAGAACACCCTTTTACAGAAGACAGGCACCAGCACCTTCTATTCTAAAAATGCCAATGCGTTATCTTTTGATTGTGTTGGCCTGTCTGTAGATTGAAATGCCAGTTTTAATGAATTGTAAATGTGAATTTTTTCCATCAGGGTAAAACATGTGATGGGTCTCTTGAAATTCATCTTTTTTGCCCTACTGACACCAACCTCTGCCCTGCTGACACCTCCACTGCCCTATTGACACCTTTCACAGCTCTACTTACACAGTCCCTGTGTGCTGGGATGCCATGCGCAGGAGTGACATCATCTTGCAATGGCCAATGATCACATCCAAAGACTGGCACCTAGAAGAAGATGCCTGCATCAACAAGAGAATGGGACCATTGCAGGAACAGTACATTTAGTTCTACTTTATTGCTCACTCACATCAAACCATACACAGTAACGCATTGTGATATACTGCATTTTTATGCAGCACCCCAGGTACTCTCCTCAGATCAGCCTTACCCCGTAAACAGGATACCTAGGAAACAATGAAGATTAATAGATATGTTGTGAATAAGCTCTTATGAAAAGCAGCATTGCTGCAAATAAGCCGATAAAATATTTGTTCTTCTTTGCCTCTGCCTGCAATTTTTCTTTTAAGTTGGTGACAGTGACTCTGTCCACAGGACAACTATTAGTCATGCACTCTGGCCTTTATGGAAGAGTGGCAAGAAGAAAGCCATGGTTGAAAGAAAGACATATAAAGTCCCTTTGCAGTTTGCGAGAAGCCACGTGGGGGGCACAGCAAGCATATGGAAGAAGGTGCCCTGGTCAGATGAGCCAAAAATTTAACTTTGTGGCCTAAAAGCAAAACGCAATGTGTGGCAGAAAACTAACACTGCACATTACCCTGAACACACCATCCCCACCGTGAAACATGGTGGCAGCATCATGTTGTGGGGATGCTTTTCATCAGCAGGGATAGGGAAGCTGGTCAGAGTTAATCACAGGATGGATGGAGCCAAATACAGGGCAATCTTAGAAGAAAACCTGTTATGCCGCGCACACACGGTCAGACTTTTCGTCTACTAAAGTCCGACGGATGCCGACGGACTAAAGCTGGCTGACAATCCGATCGTGTGTGGGCTTCCCCGGACTTTCAGCTGACTTTTTCAGCCTCAAATCCGACGGACTTTAGATTTGAAACATGCTTCAAATCTTTACGTCGTAACTACGACGGACCCCGAAATCCACTCGTCTGTGTGCTAGTCCGACGGACAAAAACCCACGCTAGGGCAGCTATTGGCTACTGGCTATCAACTTCCTTATTTTAGTCCGGTGTACGTCATCAAGTACGAATCCGTCGGACTTTTGTGTGGTCGTGTGTAGGCAAGTCCGTTCGTTAGAAAGTCTGCCGCAAGTCCGCCGAAAGTCCGCCGGAAGTCTGTCGGACAGGCTGTCGGACTTTTGTAGCTGAAAAGTCCGACCGTGTGTACGCCCCATTAGAGTGTGCAAACTGCAATAGACTTTAGACTGGGGCGGAGGTTCACTTTCCAGCAGGACAACGACCAGTGGCGTCTCCAGCTTTCATATTTAGGGGGGGCACACGGGGGGACAGGGACAAAAATAGGGGGGCAATATAAAATGCAAATATAGATAGAGAGATAGATAGATAGATAGATAGATAGATAGATAGATAGATAGATAGATAGATAGATAGATAGATAGATAGATAGATAGATAGATCCATCTATCTATATATATTTTATCTATCCTGGGGCCCTTTACCCCTTTACTACGATCCCACAATGGCCCTTTCACATGTTCTGCAGTGAGCTCCCTTCCTACTGTATTGGGGTCCCCCAGGGTGACAGAGAACAAGAGATATATGTCACCAGCATACCAAGAAAATATAAGGGTCCAAAGCAGTGGGAGAACTATCAGGGTTGAAAAGGTTGTCTTGCCTCCGGGCCCTGGTGTTCTGTCACTGTGGGGTTTCCCAGCCTCCTCTTGCTGTCCTGCCCCTACTATTGACAGCGCTGGTCTGGCATCTCTTAGAATTTACAGGCTGGTTCTCTTGTCCTAAGGATGGGAGAAATCAGTCTGTTTTTTCAGTAACTGAGAGTCCTGGTGGAGTCCTTCCTGCAACTCGTTCTTCTCCTTGCCAATGAGGATGCAGGGGAAGGAGCAGATCGGGCGGCCGTGGTTGTGTGAACGCTCACATTATGCAGTGTCAGCGAGCAGAGGGAGGGGGGAGGAATCACCCGCAGGAGCTGACTGGGGACGTTCTCCCTCTCAATAGAGACTGTGTTACCCCAGCGGTGGCCCGAGTAAGATGCGGCACATCCGATATGAATACAAACAAAAAGAAATTGCCTTTTTGTAAAAAAAAAAATAAAATTAAAAAAAAAAAAAAAATTTTTTTGGGGGGGGGGGGGGCACATGGTGGGGCCCAGCATAATGTTGGGGGGGGTCAGGGCCCCCTCTGGCCCCCCCCTAGGGTCGCCATTGACAACGACCCTAAACATACAGCCAGAGCCGCAATGGAATAGTTTAGATCAAAGCATATTCATGTGTTAAAATGGCTCAGTCAAAGTCCAGACCTAAATCCAATTGAGAATCTGTGGCAAGACTTGAAAATTGCTTTTCACAGACGCTCTCCATCCAGTTTGAGCTATTTTACAAAGAACGGGCAAAAATTTCACTCTCTTGATGTGCAAAGCTAGTAGAGATATACCTAAAAAGGCTTGCAGCTGTAATTGCAGAGAAAGTTGGTTCTACAAAGTATTGACTCAGGGAGGCTGAATACAAATGCACACCACACTTTTCACATAGGTATTTGTAAAAAAAATTGGAAAACCATTTATTATTTTCCTTCCACTTCACAATTTTGTGCCACTTTGTGTTGGTCTATCATATAAAATCCCACGAAAATACATTTATGTTTTTGGTTGTAACATGACAAAATGTGGAAAATTTCAAGGGGTATGAATACTTTTTCAAGGCACAATATATCTTTTATTTTCAAAACTTAAAGTATAACTAAAGGCAAAACTTTTTTTAGTTTTGATAGAGTGGAGAGGAATTAAAACTCTTGCCAGTTTTTCTTGTTGTCTGTGTCCCTGTTAAGGAGATTCACCCTCTCTATTTGTCCTGTGTATCATTACCATTAAACGTGAAAGTAAAGAAAACCCCAAGTTTTGGGTTATCCCCAGAAAAGTAATAAGGGGGAAATCTTCCAATGGGGGTCCTCAAGGGATTCCCTTAATTTACAGGGATTTCAGATCACTTCCTGTTTGGTATGGGACAGGAAGTGAAGGGAAATCTCCAAAATGGGTCACAGATGGCGAGAAAGGGGTTATAATCCTCCCTTACTCTATCCAAAATGAAAAAAATGTTTTGCCTATAGTTCTACTTTTTTTTTTTTTTTTTTAACAGAAAAGTTTTTATTTATAACAAATACAAAAATAATACAAAAAGAAAAAAAAAGAAAACCAAATACACGGTACATCATAGATATATCATAGCAATGTATCCTATCTAGAAATAATAAATCACATTTAAATAGGGCGAATGAGAGTTGATGATGCTACAAGATACTATTCCGGAGTATGGGACGGAGCCTGGTATTCCTGCCTAACATCTGTGCTGGTTTATAACCATAGTCTGTAATTGGTGGGGGGGTATAGGAAGAGGAGGGAGGAAGAGGGAGAGAGGGGGGAGGGGGGGAGGGGGGGGGGCCACACCGGACCCAATTATACTATTGCACTTTCTTAAGCGTATATCTGACCATGACAGATCGATCAAGCTCTTTGGTCAAATGCACATTTAGAAAGAGAGTTCACCAGTCGACAGAACTAAACGGGAAGAGGGAGGGTTTCAAGTATAGGTCCCAATGTTTCCTAACTCATCTATACAGCATAACTTCAAAACCCAGAGTAGGCAGGCAGGTCAGGGTTATCTAGATTATTTATAGTTTATCAATATTCCAAGGCCCGGACAATCAGCGTATGTAACCCAGTAGTATCATTAGTTTTTAAGGTAACTTCAAAGACCGCCTCAGACCGATAGTGTTCTAGTGGTCAGCCATGATTTCCACACCTTATCAAATTTTTGAGGGCATTTACGGCCCATATACGTCAGTTTGTATAGGGGTAACACCGCATCCACCAGGGCACGCCATTGAGCCACCGTGGGGGGGGGTGGGTAGTTTCCATTGTTGGAGGAGAGCTTTTCTTGCATAAAAGCATAGGTAGAACAATAGCAGTTTGTCATACGTAGAGTGAGTTATTAATTCTGTAATCCCTAAAATAAGGATCTTAGGGTCTAAGGGCATAGACAGGTTGGTGACATTATTAATTTCCTCAACCACTTCCTTCCAATATTCCTGAATGACAGGACACTCCCAGATGACGTGATAGAACGTCCCTAGCGACTGCTGACATTTTGTACATTGTTCTGATTGCGAAGGATATATCCGCGCTAGTCTTTGTGGCGTATAATATGCTCTGTGTATGAATTTGAGTTGGATAAATCTATCCCTAGCAGTGTCGCCAACCTACCAGATTGAAATTTACTGGCACAACACCCAAAATTTACTGGCACCACCACGTTTTTACTGGCATTTCACAAAAGTTCCAAAATTACATTTTTAGGTGTAAATTTCAGTATTTAGGCTACAAACAGGTATGCTAAGCAAATAGCAATGTGATTTAAGGTAGATTTTAAGGTAAAAAAACATATTTTCGGTATTTTCGACATAATAAGGAATTATCTAGTCCAATCACCTCCTGCCTCCATCACCTGTCACCAATACTCCCTGCCAGACTGCCTCCATCCCCCTCTGCCTCCACCCCCCTCTGCCACCATCACCACCTGCTCCAGTCCATCCCCCTCTGCCACCATCCCCCTCTGCCACCAACACCACCTGCTCCAGTCCATCCCCCTCTGCCACCATCCCCCTCTGCCACCAACACCACCTGCTCCAGTCCATCCCCCTCTGCCACCATCCCCCTCTGCCACCAACACCACCTGCTCCAGTCCATCCCCCTCTGCCACCATCCCCTTCTGCCACTGACCCCTCTGCCACCATCATACCATGTCTCCACCCCCCTCTGCCACCATCACACCCTGCCTCCATCCCCCTCTGCCACCATCACCCCCTACCACTATCCCCCCTCTGCCAGACTGCCTCCATCCCCCTCTGCCACTATCCCCCTCTGCCACCATCACCACCTGCTCCATCCCCCTCTGCCATCATCACCCCCTGCCACAATCCCCCTCTGCCACCATCATACCCTGCCTCCACCCCCCTCTGCCACCATTACCCCCTGCCACCACCGCCCTCTGCCAGACTGCCTCCACCCCCCTCTGCCACCATCACCACCTGCTCCATCCCCCTCTGCCACCATTACCCCCTGCCACCACCGCCCTCTGCCAGACTGCCTCCACCCCCCTCTGCCACTATCCCCCTCTGCCACCATCACCACCTGCTCCATCCCCCTCTGCCATCATCACCCCCTGCCACCATCATACCCTGCCTTCACCCCCTCTGCCACCATCAGCCCCTGCCACAATCCCCCTCTGCCACCATCATACCCTGCCTCCACCCCCCTCTGCCAGACTGCCTCCATCCCCCTCTGCCACCAACACCACCTGCTCCAGTCCACCCCCCTCTGCCACCATCCCCCTCTGCCACCAACAGGACCTGCTCAAGTCCACCCCCCTCTGCCACCATCCCCCTCTGCCACCAACACGACCTGCTCCAGTCCATCCCCCTCTGCCACCATCACCTTCTGTCACCGTCGGCTGGGCTGTCACTCTGTCCCAGACTCCCCCCGGTCCCCGTAGACTCTGGATTGCCTGGTCCTGGATGCAGGGCTCCCCTCCATTCCGCCGGCGCGTGCTGCTCAGCCTCCGAGACCTGCTGCTCCAGTGGCAGAGTCGCCTGGCCCTGGCTCAGCTGTCAGCTTGCCTTGCCGCCGCGGCGCCGCGGCCGCGCTCGATCAATTCGAAAATGGCGCCGGGCGGCGGTATTACGTTACTGCGCATGCGCCGCCCGGCCGAGCGCGTACGAGCTTTCCCGAGCCCGGCCGGCTTCGGAACGGCGCATGCGCAGTTGCGTGGCCGGCTCGCGGCCATCATTTTTACGGCCACCGGTGCCCGTAACGGGCATTCACGGGCGCCCCGAAAAACGGGTCATTTTTACGGGCTGCCCGTAAATCTACGGGCGGTTGGCAACACTGATCCCTAGCCGAGATCACTGTCGGTATATAGTTTTGAATCGCTGTTTCCCATTGTTCGTCAGAGAGATCAGTTATGTCTGACTTCCACAGTCGTAGGAGACGTGGATTCTGCTCCGCGTCTCCGCAGGTAAGGCGTAGATATATGGAAGATAATATCTTGTCTACCCCCCGCGAGGTAAGGAAGCTCTCCACCATATTTGATGCCACTGTAACTACTCTGGGGAATTGTGCTTGCGTAGCATGTTTTAGTTGAAGGTACCGAAATAGCATCCACGAAGGGAGCTGATATGTCCTTTTGAGTTCTGGGAATGGGAGTATCTGCCCGCTGGGCATAATCTGCTTAATCTTTACTATCCCGTATTTAGCCCATATACTGGGGTCTGGGATGGATCTGAAATGCGGAAGTCTGGGATTACCCCATAGTGGGGTGTGAGGAGAAATAGTGTCCTCACTGGCTATGGCTGCAGTGACTTTATCCCATACTTGTATTGTGGTGCGCATTGGTAGAGTTATATGTGGGCTGGCTTTTACTCCTCTATAGACAACGTTCGTAAGGGCTGAGTAGGAACCCATTATGGCTGCTTCGAGGTTTAGCGCGGGGTTTGATCTAGTCTGCTTGAACCACCAGCGAACAGTGACTAGTACTGCTGCCCAGTAATATTTCTGGAAGCATGGTAATGCCAGGCCTCCAGAAGATAGGGGAAGTTGTAGCTTAGCTTTCGCTATTCTTGGGACTTTCCCTCCCCATATAAAAGAGGAGATTACCCCATCTAGTTTGTGAAAAAAAGAAACAGGGATTGGGACCGGGGTGTTCCTAAAAATATATAAGAACTTGGGGAGGAACGTCATTTTTAATAGATTCACCCTTCCCACTGGTGTCAATGGGAGTGATCTCCAGGCCTGACACCTTGCAATGAGATTTTGGAGGATTGGGTATAAATTGTTCGTTAGATATTGGGTTAGGTCTCTGCATATCTCAATACCAAGGTATCTAAACTGGGTGACTCTGCGAAGGGGGGTCAGGTCGACTGTGGGGGAGTCGTTATCAGTCAGGTTGAACAGGGTGGACTTACTCCAGTTAATTTTGACCCCCGAGAAACCACCATAATGGTTTAAAATTTCAAGAGCCGCACTCAGCGAATGTGTATCATCGCCCAGGTATAAAAGCGCGTCGTCTGCGTATAGTGAGATTCGTTCTATCAGTGGTCCTATCTCTAATCCCCTCACCGCAGAAGCCGATCGGAGTAATATAGCCATAGGTTCAATGGCCAGGGCAAATAGCCCTGGGGACAGTGGACATCCCTGCCTTGTCCCTCTGCACAGGTGGAAGGGAGGAGAGAGGAGACCACCCGCACGTACTCTAGCCGTTGGTGATTGGTAAAGTAATTTGACCCAGCTGACAAACTTACTCCTATAGTTCTACTTTAACTGAACAAACTGACTATAGAAGCTGATTGGTTGCTATGCACAGCTGCTACAGATTTTGACTGTTCCACAACCCCTGGCGTGCAGCCAATGCTGTGCCTATGAAGGGGTTGTGTGGCTGGGAATTTTAAAGCAGTGTACCTGATGTCGCTGCCTGAGCCTCTGGAGACCAGCCAGCCTTGTGATTGAACACAGCCTTTGACTGAGCTCTCCCCTCTCTCTTTTCCTTCCATTTAATTCTTCCTTCCACATAATATAGCGATCCTTCCTCCCTGATAAGGGTCTGGTATGGATTTTTGAGGGGACCCCACGCCATTTTTTTTAAATTCTGGGTCGGGGTTCCCCTGTGGGGAAATCACATGCAGTTTCATTAATAGCCGCAAGTAGTTTTAAATTACATTTTCTCCTTTGAAATTTTTGCTGTCAGACTGTTCTAAACATGGGAAGCATACTATAGACACCCCCCAGGTACGAAATTTAAAGAAATATTATACTTTTATTGTTTCACTTTAAGCATTATTAAAATCACTGCTCCCGAAAAAACGTCCGTTTTTAACAATTCTTTTTGCATTGATACATGTCCCCTGGGGCAGGACCCAGGTCCCCAAACACTTTTTATGACAATAACTTACATATAAGCCTTTAAAATGAGCACTTTTGATTATTCATGTTCGTGTCCCATAGACTTTAACGGTGTTCGCGTGTTCGAACAAATTTTTTGCCTGTTCGCAAGTTCTGCTGCAAACCGAACGGGGGGGTGTTCGGCTCATCCCTACTGCCTTCCATATGCCATAGTGATCATTCCTTTCTGCCTTCCATGTACCATAGTGATCCTTCCTTCCTGCCTTCCATGTACCATAGTGATCCTTCCTGCCTTCCATATGCCATAGTGATCCTTCCTTCCATGTACCATAGTGATCCTTCCTTCCTGCCTTCCATGTGCAATAGTGATGCTTCCTCACTTCCATATACCATAGTGATCTTTCCATGTGCCATAATGATCCTTCCTGCCTTCCATATGCCATAGTGATGCTTCCTTCCTGCCTTCAATATACCACAGTGATCCCTCTTCCCTTCCATGTACCATAGTGATCCCTCTTTCCTTTCTTCCATGTACCATAATGATCCTTCCTGCCCTCCATGTGCCATGGTTATCCTTCCTTCCTTCCTGCCTTCCATGTACCATAATGATGCTTTCTTTCATCCATGTACCATAGTGATCCCTCCATTCTTTCTTCCATGTACCATAGTGATTCTTCCTTCCATACAGTGTTGCCAACCGTCAGTATTTTTACTGGCAGCTAGTAAAAAACAGGCACATTTCTCCTGCCAGTAAATGCCAGTGAAAAGTTGCTAGTAAAAAAATATGGCTGTGACGCTTGACTTGGAACTGCACATGCCAGAGGCGGCCGAGACCATCCAAGTGCCTGCTACAGTTTGGGCGGTGTCGGTAGGGTGGGCCTGGTGGAGGTGGTGCCTGAGTGTGTCATGTGATGTCAAGGTGCAAGGCGAGCCTCGGTCTGCGGGATTGGAGCAAGGCAAGCCGGGAGCGAGGGGCGTGGCTTGCCTTGAGAGAAGATGGCTGCCTGATCACTTGGCTCCCTCTCACCACAGCCTAATTTCTACAATTACGGGGGTTCACAGCTGCCATCCACCCCCCAATAATGGGAACATCTTCCCGTGGATCATCGCAAAGCAGATCCCGATCCCCAAGAGAAATCACCAGCCGGGTGAGCTACACGATACCGGAGATCTTCCGGACACAGCGCCCAACAATGGCGACCTCTCTTCCTACCTCAGCCTCCTCTCAGTCTCACACCGAGATCGTCCTCACCCCCACCGACGCTGGCAACATCCCGCAAACACCCGCTCTGCCATCTCAACACCAACCAAGCCTGCAGGATTTACAAGCAGTGGCGGCTGACATCAAAGACACGTTGTTCTCAGCCATTACTGATCTGCGCCACGAACTGCAGGCCATCACAGGCCGCATACAGCGTGTAAAGGACAACGCAGCGCAGCAACAATCGATAGTGGATAATGTCCAGCACAAAGTCGACCACCACACTATGCAGCTGAGAGATCTTCAACGCCATGTTGAAGATCTTGACAACCGTGGTCGCAGACACAACTTAAGGGTAAGGGGAATACCCGAATCGGTAGAACAAGATGACATTTCCCCGGTGGTGACAGGACTCTTTAATCATATACTGAATCACCCGGAACAAACACCGATCACCATGGATCGTATCCACAGAGCGCTACGCCCCAAAGGCAGAGATACTGACCCCCCCGGGACATTATTTGCTTCGTGAACGACTTCTCCATCAAAGAAGAAATCCTTCAAAAAGCCTGCGAAAAATCTACTCTGGAATATAATGGCGGCCCCGTCCACATATATCAAGACCTCTCTGCAATTACACTACGCCACCGCAAAGACTTGCGCCCTCTACTGGATACCTTAAGAACGAGAGGAATCAGGTATCGATGGAAGTTCCCCTTCGGCCTTTCGGCCGAGACCGCTGACAGCTCAGTTTCAAACGTGAGTAATCACCGGAAAACCACCACTCCTTTTTAAGACAGATCTACCCGCCAGTACCCACCAAGTCGGACGACTTTCAAAACTCCCTGACAGCTCCCTCCCTGAGACACAGCGATGACAGTAAAGGACAACAGACCACTTGATGGACACCGCCTGACCCCTCCGCGATGCCAGATGATACACAGTCCACTATGACTCATTCACCCCGCAACCTATCTTCAATGATGTATGAACGATAACCTCCGCTCACCCAGTTCTAAGAGATCTTGCCCGACAGATCTCGCTACAACAAAGCGGCTCCACTTCAATGCACTACCGACCACAAACTTACACGCCGAACCATCCTATCCCCTTTTAACGGGGTACCGAAGAATACGACACCCTCCGACAGACGCCGAAATGTCTCTTCCATGATTAACCCTCTAATGCTATAGGTAATATATGTTATGCTTTCTGTATCTAGGCCATGCACGGCATTGCACATGGTTATACACCAAAATACAGATCTTCAGCATAGCCGTGAACATAATACAGTGATCAAGGATAGGGGGTTTTAATATTGCCTTAAAATTTAGTGCCAATCCTACCAACCCTATCCACCTTCTAAATTCCACCAACGTAACCCCCCAGCGAGTAAGTGGGTTTAGAGCTGTACTTGCATAACAATGCTCCCCAGGCAACCACACCTCAACACCATGCCTAGGCAAGTGAAAACAAACGGTAGAGACTATGGGATGGCCCGCAATGCCTCCACTACACTGACGTTCTCGGGCAACCAAGAATTAAAACACAGATAGTCTCCTACACGGCTCTACTACCCACCTCACACTGCCTTCCTAGAAAAACTGTGGGGACTACGATACAGAGGCCCTACGACACATACATACTACACACATTAAGGCTGCCTCTGCAGATATCTGAGACACACGCTATAATCCTCCAAATCTACACACTGATCACACCACTACGCCCACGCCGAGGGGCATGAGACGGTGAGAATGAGGCCTTAATGCATCCGCATCCTACTCGTACCATGCCTTACCACATCATAAGGGTGGACCGGAACGGAGGTAGAGAGGCCTCACCGAGTTCACACTCAGCTCACGCCACCATATCACACACAGGCGACAATGACCACTGCTACAGTCGTCCCCTAGAGCTCAGACGCTGTCCACACCCCCACTCCACGCACGAATAGTTGAGCAGAAACGCTTGGATGCTCCACAGACTGTACATCTCCTATTCACAATAGTTACTATCTTGTTTTGGTTGACCAGTGTTTATTTTTCAAAATGTTATAGACGGTCTGCAGCAATAGACAATTTACAGAGCAAAGGAGCAAATGTTAAACTGTTATTGTCCTGAAATTTACTTGAAGATACACTTGCAAACAATATGATCAGTAATAATATAGAGTTCTCTTTCAGTGTAAACCTCTCAATACACTATCGCAGGACCTTCCCTGCATACATGACTTTAAGTCACTCATCACACAACACCTCCATAAACAAATTCTGCTGCCTCTGACACACGGGGGCTTAAACCTAATGCCACCACCCCACTGATTATTCACACACCTCTTACCAATCCTTTCTGATCACCCCTCCCACCCCTACGTTCTTCACAATGCTATCCCACCCACACCCCCAGCCACACTTCTGAAGGCTGCTGGTGAGACGGACCTCATTGGTCACACATATTTACTACCCTTTCTATACATAACCAAATTTCTCTCAAGCAACCAACCAACCCTCACATAGTGGTTAAACTTCAATTCCATAATCCATAAGCACCAATACCGAATTAACACCACTAAATTTATCCGGCGTATACAATTCTGTGGCACCGAACACCGATTTAGGTGCTTGGAACGCCACATAGTGCCGGTTCCTCAGACCCCTACCCTCCCCCATCACCACTCTCCCACACCCCACTGACCCTACCTGACACCCCCTTTTATATTCTACACCACAACCTGCCACAGCCCAATCCACACCACAGGTCACATGCAAACAACTTTCACATGGTTCCCAAAGCTAGTAACATGCAG
This sequence comes from Lithobates septentrionalis, assembly GCA_037952835.1. Lineage (NCBI taxonomy): Eukaryota > Metazoa > Chordata > Amphibia > Anura > Ranidae > Lithobates > Lithobates septentrionalis. Next base: position 1,069,744 of record JBBDGP010001075.1, on the reverse strand, counting down.
AAACCCGTGCTCAAAATTGTCTCGCTCAACGTAAAGGGACTCAATACCCCAGAAAAACATTCTAAACTCCTCCTTACCATGCAAAGACTTAACGCCAGCATCATAATGTTACAGGAAACACATTTCCGTTCTGACAACACCCCTAAACTATCCAATGCCCACTTTCCAACCGCGATACACGCTACTAACCCCCAACATAAAACGAAAGGAGTATCAATCCTTATCGCAAAACACTGTCCATTCCGCGTCACTGACTCTCTCATTGATCCCGACGGTAGGTATCTCTTCCTAAAAGGCTCGATTCAAAACAAAACTGTAACACTGGCGAACATATATGCTCCAAACAAACACCAAGTACCATTTTTTAGATCAGTCAACACTACTTTAATGTCTTTCCAAGAAGGCACTCTTATACTGGGCGGAGATTTCAATGTCCCCCTAAACCCCATTCAAGACACATCCACAGGAACTACTACTATACCATACAAGGCCTTGAAGGACATTAAAACCATACTGAAACGGCTACTACTACACGACACATGGCGCACCCTCAACCCAGACACTAGGGATTACACCTTTTATTCAACACCTCATCATCGATATTCTAGAATAGATTACCTATTCCTAACCCAGAATGATCTACCTCTACTCCACCGAGCCTCTATCGAGCCCATGACTATATCTGATCACCATCCCATCTCCGTGTCCATGCAACTTCCCGACACCACACCTCGCTCAAAAATATGGAGGTTAGATTCCTCCTTGCTCACTGACCCCTCCATCGCGGCAGACGCAGAATCCACCATAAAACACTTCTTCCTTGAAAACAACCCAGATGATACCTCCCCAATTAACAACTGGGAAGCCCACAAAAGCGTAATACGGGGTACCTTCCTGGCAGCAGCAGCCAAAAGAAACAGGGAAAAAAGAAAAGCGCACTCAGAATTAATTAAAAAATACGTACACTTGAAGGGTTACATAAACAATCCCAAGCACTTACCGCCTTGAAAGACTTAATCCAGGCTAGGAAAGATCTACTAGACTTATTAGATAAACAGATACAGCGCAAATAGATACTTTCCAAGAAAAAATATTATGAATTTGGTAACAAAGCAAGTAAAATGTTGGCCAGAGCACTACAAGTTTCCAGATCTAATAGAACTATACATTACGTTACCGACCCCTCAGTCCAGAGGTGCAGGGCTCTGTGTAATGTAAAGGGGTCCAGAGACGTTTTCTCACACACACACACACACACATAAAATTGACTTTCACAGTGACACTGAGAGCAGGGGCGTACCTAGAGCATTTGGCACCCAGGGGAAATCCTATATCTGGCACCTCCTCCCCCCACGTTAAAATGAAAAAAAAAAACCCCACTGTGCCCCTGCATACCTCTGCATCCCCCAATATCTCTTTGTCACTACTGTGTACCCCCTCTCCACAACTGCACCTCTGGACCGCTTTCCATTACACAGCACCCTGCACCTCTGGACCCCTTTACATTACACAGCACCCTGTACCTCTGGACCCCTTTACACAGCACCCAGCACCTCTGGAGCACCTTTAAATTATACAGCACTCTGCTTCTCTGGACCCCTTTACATTACACAGCACCCTGTACCTCTGGACCCCTTTCCATTACACAGCACCCTGGACCCCTTTACACAGCACCCTGCACCTCTGGACCCCTTTACATTACACAGCACCCTTACCAGGAGAGTACTTACCGAGGCCGAAATGCCGAGAGCAGTTCACCCTTGCGACTAAGCACAGTCCGCCCCCTGGAGGTGAGACAGGGAGTGGATGCACAAAGAGGCACAGGCTACCCAGGAAGCCGGGGGTCACTTGCGTGTAGTCCATGCAGGGAGAGGTAGCTGTGCAGAGACTGGCAGATGGATGATTTGCCGGAGCGGGTACAAGAGAGTCCAGAACCAGGCTGAGGGTCAAACACACACTGGGTCAGTATTTCCAAAGCAAGCTGAGGTAGTGTGTCAGGAGGACACAAGGGAAGTCCAGGATACAAGCAGAGGTTCAAGGGCAAGGAGACAGTAGGCAGATCCGGGTCTCAGGCAGAGGGTCAAACACTGAAGAGAAGCGGAAATCCGTATAACAAGCCAAGGGTCAGGTCCAGGAGAAAAGCAGAAGAGTCGAGGTCAATCCGGGTCACTGCAGGCAGTCAGGTATCAAGCAACAGGAAACAGAGATTCACAGGAAGCTGAAGACAAACCAGCAATTGGTCTGTGTGCCAGAGTCCTTTTTATAGGCCAGCCCAAGGGTTACGCAGGGCGTGCGCCAGAGCGCATGTGCATGCGCCGGATTGCGGGGCCGCGAATGTGCATGCGCCGGAGCGCCGTTCCGCCGTGCATGCGCGCAGGAACACGGCTGAAGCGCCTGGAAGCAATATTCTCCTGTTAACCCTGCACCTATTGGCCCCTTTACATTACACAACACCCTGCACCTCTGGACCCATTTACATTACACAGAATACTGCACCTCTGGATCCCTTTACATTATACAGCACCCTGCATCCCTGGACCCCTTTACATTACATAGCACCCTGCACCTCTGGACCCTTTTACATTACACAGCACTCTGGACCCCTTTCCATTACACAGCACCCTGCACCTCTGGACCCCTTTACATTACACAGCCCCAGCAGTTCTGGACCCCTTTACATTACACAGCACCCTCTGGACCCCTTTATATTACACAGGGCCCTGCACCTCTGAACCCCTTTACATTACACAGCACCCTGCACCTCTGGACCCCTTTACATTACACAGCACCCTGCACCTCTCAGTGTCACTGTGAAAGTCAATTTTATGTGTGTGTGTGTGCCTGCCCATTCTAATTTCTTGCCCTCCTGAGTCCTGTTCCTGAGCTACTTACTATATTGAAAAATGATATGTTTTTTGCCTCAATGTCTACCTTAAATTATATTGCTAATCGCATATTGTACTTGTTTGTAGCCTAAATACTGAAATGTGCACTTAAAACTGTATATTATTAAAACCTATATTGTTAGATCGGACAAGCATGAAAATTTTCCTCGTACGATACCAGATCGTACGATTTTCGTTTAGTCAGTACAGTTGTCGTCCGAAAATACAATACAAATACACTGCAACACATGACATCACTTCCGATTTTTTTTTCTGTTGTACGGGAATTTTCGTGACTTTAGTAACCTATTCAATTTCTACTTGTGAGCGAAAAAAGTGGGACGATCTGTCAGCCGATTTTTGGATTGTGTGTACGGGGCATTAGGGTTAGTTCACACTGGAACACAGTGCAGGAAAGGGGCATTCCGTGTGCATTTCCTGTACTACATGCAACCATGCTGCCCTTGTAGGACGCACGTGGGTGCCATTAATTGTTAACCGCAGCGTGTTTGCTGCCACCAGACCACATGGTACTGCAGTAATATGCGGTTTGGTGGGACACGGTTTGAAAAAGAAGTGCTTTTCAGAGTGTCCCTATTCACTTGGGTCGTGGTCCCTTGCCAATGTGTCAGGGGATATAACTCCTGCCGCAGCCACAAAGCAAAGCATTGTGCTGCAGCATATGAACATGCCTATGCAACGAAAGCGGGAGCACTTGGCGAGGTGGTAAAACCCTGTGGTTGAGCTATGGTTTTACCACCCCCTACAACTACTAATGTGAATTAGCCTTAAGTGTTATGTTGCATACATTTGAGACAAGATTTCCTTCTGATGTTCATTTGTTTAAGCAATTCTGCACAGTATACAGCAACTAGGCTTAGCTTCTATTTAACGTCCTTCTTTAAGCCACTCCCACTGTTAGGCACAACTTGACCAGGAGCATCATTTGCTACTATGTGCTACACATACTGTAGTACTTATTTTCTGGCTCCATCCCAGGGTTCCCCAGGTCCTTCATAATCTTCTATTTTAAGCTCTCTGTTTATTTTCACTATATACAAAACCAGATGTATTGGAAGTATTTTTTAAATTATTGTGTTGCAGTTTATATGTATCCTTGAGACTCCAGCTTTCTATCAAAGCATATTTTTCTGTCAAAGAATATATTTTTTTCACTTGATATTTTATAGGTACGAAAAAGCCAAGGTTTTTGTGTTGCGTTTGTTAAAATATAATTTTTTAACTTAATCAGACATAACATTACATGAGACAATAGTGGTTGCTCATAGATTTTTTGTCAGGTTTTGGCTTGAGTAGATTTCTCAAACAAATGCTGCTGCATACAATGGGTACGTAGATACCATTGTTGTATTCAATTGACAGTTTTAACAGTCCAGCGTTTACACAGCTACAGTAAACAGGTATGTTTTCTGTTGTTTGGTAACTATGGTAAACAGCATGACACATAAAAAAAAGGGGATTCAGGCATAAGGGACACACATCATCATGCTTTAAGATCAGAAGCCACTCACAGTAACAGAAGATAAGTAACTTTTAAGTATATTTGTACTGTTATAGACCATAGGCTGTTCATTTTCTATGCATTTTGCTTGTTATAGATATCTGTCAGTCTTGTATTGTATTCCTAATATTGTAATAGTTTTGTATGTACAGCACCTTTGTATAGTAAAAGCACATTTACACACTGCATAAGTCTCAGCTTCCTTGCTTATACCACGAAGTAACCTTGCTAGATAGACGCAAGCAAAACATTTAGGGGCTCGTGCCGTGATCTGTGCTATAATTCAATCGAAGCAGACATGTTTTTCTGTAGTGTTTTGTGTAGCTTGTTCTAGGTAAAATGCTGCGAAAGCTGTTTAGGAAAAGCAAGGCTGCAGAGGGTTCTGGTGGCCAGAAGGAAGTGTGCAGCTTACCTATCTGGGCCAGAGACAATGAGTGGGAGCCTCTTGCTAAAGAATTTGTGAAGTATGCTTCTCCCTTGAACCTGACTTGGGGTGATAAAGTCTCAGATCATTTTGTAGATTTTAAGTAATGTTCCTGAGAAGCCGCGCTTAAGGACCAGTCTATATGGTAATGGACCAGGTTGCTGCCTCCCTTACGCAAAGCACTCACAAGGAGTACCCTGCCAAACGTAATTATGTTATAGGGCCTAGGGAAAAATGGCGCTACCTGAAAACCTGTTGGCTATGCCTGTACAGGAAAACACCAAAAGAAATGTGTTTTTTATTTCTTTCTCGTACACCACACTTATTAGCTATTTATTAATGTATAAGGGGGGGGGTTGATTAGAAAATGCTACTTGCTACTGCAAGTGGGCAGAAAAATATGCAGGATTCCTTATACTCTACATATTGTGCATATAGTGATAGATTTAATGCACCTGTGAAGAGAATGATATATATAACATATAGATAAATAGCTGAATGAGTATATTATATAGCACTGGTAGATAGCCTCCCAGTATCTCAACTATGAACCATACCCACCAGTGATATTCAGAACATATATGATATTTATAGTGCAAACCACATATTCCACATTGCAGTAAACATATTCTGGTAATGTATGTTGATTCCTAGGTAAAGGGCTATATTAACCATATATATGCATATATCCAATTGACAAAGTACTACACAGTTCATATGTAAGATCCAAATCCAATATATATTGCAACAATTGAGCCACAGTAAGTGCAATAGTCCCATGCGTTTTCCACTGCAACAGGTCAGAAGATTCCCAAGGGTGACTTGTGTGTATACAATGTTGTCAGGTGACTCCGTGCTCCCCCTTCAAACTGCCTACTCACCAGCTCCTGGAACCCCTGCAGGGGTATTAGGCATGTAGTGCTTAGATGGACTTCTCTCCTCCCTGTTGCTTATCCTGGGTGCCTCAGGTGTATCCAGGTGTATAAGGATGCAGCAACACCCTCGTGCATCAAAAAGAAAAAAAGGGGGCTTCCATAGTGTGATAAAATACAAACCACTTTTATTTAAAAAAAACAGCAAATAAAAACAAAAACAAAAGCAGAAAAATCCGAAAAATCCAGAAGGAAATATGTCCTCCCACCCAGAAGAGCTGGGATAGGATAACAGATAAGTTCCGGCAATATTATAAACAAAGTCACTATCTCCGATGCAAGTAGCGAGATGGGGGATGTGACAGCTGTGCGCTGCACCTGCATTCCACCCACTCGTCTGCAGGGAAGTGACGTAGTATGCGTAGTCCCTAAAGCAGAGATGAAATAGTGGCACTAGCCCCACTAGTTGTGGGATTGAGGCAAATGATGGCACATACACTGGTGACGTGAAGTGTGCTAAAGGTGCACTCTAAACAGTATTAAATCATAATAAATGCAATAAATAAATCAAAGATGAGTGAATATCAAATAACCAAACCAATCTACATCCACAACTTTGTGTGAACCTACACACACCAAAATGTATATGTATAATGATGTATATGAACCCTTGGTACAGTATAACACCAAAATCAAGACTATACAAACAGTGGTAATATCACATAACATAACTCAAAATAGAAGTGAAACATCAATAATATTAGCACCTTGTGATAAATATGTGTACTTGTATAGTGATACCAGCACTAAAGAGTCTCAAAGCAACAAGCTATAAAGTGAAGAAAAAACTGTAAGAAAAACAATGTGAATAAAAAATATATAAGTGCAACAAATGCAAAAAAATGAAAGTCCACATATGATGTGAAGAATGGGAAGGAAATTCCAAAAATCAAAGTGTCTCCACTCCATAGTGCTGCAATCCAAATATCCACCACACCTCAGTGACGTGATTCCACTCCCTGTGAATTTCAAACTCACCAGCTGTTACGGCCTCCCACTCTCGTGTTTGGCCAAAAAAAGCCTCAACCCACTCTTATAGGGGTTAATAAGCGACCAGTGTTATCCACCGCTATGTAATCCGGACACTCTCCTTAGGATGGTGTTTCACATAAGAGATAAGAAGAAATGCTCCAATAGTGTGAAATCGTTTAAAAGGATTTATCCAAAACCAAAACAAACGCTAATAAACTCACATGATGGATAAAAACAATAGGCAAATCGATTCATAGCAGCCAGATAACATCACAGCAAAACATGCAGCAGACAATGACTCAGCAACACACGGCCACAGCGGACCCAGGGAGTAGGAACGCTGACGATCGTCTCACCAGCCCGCAGCAGACAGTCCTCCACGTTCATCTACTGGCCCTTGCTCCGTGCCCGTCACTCCTTCCTCTAACACACGTATAGGATTGCCGTGTAGCCATGCCCCGACATGTTTCGTCACAGTGACGAAACATGTTGGGCTGTGTCAAGGTGACAAGCCTCATCCCCGATCGCCACTCTGCACGCGCCCTAGGGGCGTGCACAAGCGCCGTGCATGTAGACAGTACATGTGACCAGCTGTGATTGGACACAGACGGTCACGTGGATCGGTGGTGGATCGGAGATGTGGATCACACGGATCGGGGATGGGCTGTGTCCGAGGGACACATCTCATCCACGATCGACGCGCTTCGGGCCCCCGGGGTCCGCAGGAGCGGCGAGATGCAGAGGACGTCATATGACGGCCACCCAGGATGGGAGATCCCATCTGTGGACGTCATTTGACAGTGGCTCGGTATTGAAGTGGTTAAGGGGTTGGATTTAAGTAAAAAAGAGAAGATGACAGTGTCCACAGTGAGCTGGTATTTCCTTCATGCTATTTATACCGAATCACATAGAAGGGAGAGGGCAAAGACAGACGTTAAGGTATTAAAAGACCAGCTAGCGGTTGCTTCAGAGTGTGTACGTTGAACCACTAGTCGGGCTGATGATTTGCAAGAGCGGTATGCAGCCCTCATGACTAAATCAATTATGTCTTAAGGATGTATGGATATGATGGTTGGACAGTAGGGTTGTCCCGATACCACTTTTTTAGGACCGAGTACAAGTACCGATACTTTTTTTCAAGTACTCGCCGATACCCATTACCGATACTTTTTTTTAAATGTCACGTGACAGTGTGTTTTTTTTTTTTTTTTTAACAGTGCTTTCTTTTTTTGTGGGGTGGGGGGGTGGGGAGGGGGTGAACGGTGTATGTGTGTGTGTGTGTTTTTTTTTTTTATTTATTTATTTACAATTTTTATTTTTTAAAATAATATTTTTTTTATACTTTATTGCAATATGTGTTTTGTTTTTTGTTTTTTATCAGCCCTGTTGGGGGGCTTTGGTGAGATATCAGGGGTCTTAACAGACCTCTGATATCTCCCCCTTGAGACAGAGAAAGAGACAGAGGATAGAGATTCCCCAGTCCCTTTCTCTGCAGCCTCAGCTGCACTGAGAATGAATGGAGAGAAGACAGCGGCTCCTCTCCATTCATAAACTGACACATCGTAATCACAGGAGATTACAATGTTTCAGTTATGTGAATGGACAGAGTCAGCTGACTCTGTCTATTCACAAAGCAAGGAGGAGGAGGACAGCGGAACGGAGGGGGACAGAAAAGGAGAGGGGATCGGAGGTGACAGTCACAGCGGAGAGGCACAGAGAAGGAGAGGGGATCGGAGGGGACAGTCACAGCGGAGAGGCACAGAGAAGGAGAGGGGATCGGAGGTGACAGTCACAGCGGAGAGGCACAGAGAAGGAGAGGGGATCGGAGGGGACAGTCACAGCGGAGAGGCACAGAGAAGGAGAGGGGATCGGAGGTGACAGTCACAGCGGAGAGGCACAGAGGAGGAGAGGGGATCGGAGGTGACAGTCACAGCGGAGAGGCACAGAGAAGGAGAGGGGATCGGAGGGGACAGTCACAGCGGAGAGGCACAGAGAAGGAGAGGGGATCGGAGGGGACAGTCACAGCGGAGAGGCACAGAGAAGGAGAGGGGATCGGAGGGGACAGTCACAGCGGAGAGGCACAGAGGAGGAGAGGGGATCGGAGGTGACAGTCACAACGGAGAGGCACAGAGGAGGAGAGGGGATCGGAGGGGACAGTCACAGCGGAGAGGCACAGAGGAGGAGAGGGGATCGGAGGTGACAGTCACAGCGGAGAGGCACAGAGGAGGAGAGGGGATCGGAGGTGACAGTCACAGCGGAGAGGCACAGAGGAGGAGAGGGGATCGGAGGTGACAGTCACAGCGGCGAGGCACAGAGGAGGAGAGGGGATCGGAGGTGACAGTCACAGCGGAGAGGCACAGAGGAGGAGAGGGGATCGGAGGTGACAGTCACAGCGGAGAGGCACAGAGGAGGCGAGGGGATTGGAGGTGACAGTCACAGCGGAGAGGCACAGAGGAGGAGAGGGGATCGGAGGTGACAGTCACAGCGGAGAGGCACAGAGGAGGAGAGGGGATCGGAGGGGGACAGCGGAGAGGGACAGAGGAAAGGAGGGGACATGGAGGAGGATGCAGTGACAGTCAGCGGTGAGCGATCACCGCTGTGTCACTCAAGCAGCTGAAAGCCGGAGGGGGGGAGAATCTTGTAACTCCCCCACCGCCGATCACAGCTGACTTCCAGGTATCGGGGGAAGCATCGGGAGCATTTGCCCGAGTACAAGTACTCGGGCAAATGCTCGGTATCGGTGCCGATACCGATACTAGTATCGGTATCGGGACAACCCTATTGGACAGTTTCCAGAAACAGACAGAGTTCTCATAATCCCTGGTAATTGTTAGAAAAAAAAAAGGAAAGAAAGAGACAAAGCTCTCTCAAAAAATGTGGGATTTTTGATTGGAGATAGTATGTCTGTTATTAAGGTGAGCACCAGAGACAACAATTCATTAAGAAAATATACATTTATTAAATGGTATCAAATTAAAAACAACACAGACATAGTACATATTATAGACTGTGAGTTGATGCTTGATGTATGAAATCAGATGCGTGGATATCCAGGGGTGGCCCACATGTTTCGCAAAATGCTTCATCAGGGCACCGCATACATCTATGATTTCATCTGGTCTTTAAAAAGTGGACGATTTGAACGCAACATTGCACAGTCATCCACCCATCATGGAGTACACTAACTGGGGCTAGTTCCCAATGGAAGTCAGATCGAAACGGGATGGCCGGTGGGAAAATTGGATCGTGATAGTTGCCGAGATTGTGATAGTAAGACAATCTGGTCAAATGGATTATATGGATTATAGTAAATCCCTGGATAGCGAGAGCACGGTAATGATGTGTAGTGCACTACACAGCTGACAACAGGATGCGTGTGTCGAACAATGTTGAGTTCAAATCGTCCATTTTTTAAAGACCAGATGAAATCATAGATGTATGCGGTGCCCTGATGAAGCATTTTGCAAAACATGTTGGCCACCCCTGCATATCCACGCATCTGATTTCATACATCAAGCATCAACTCATAGTCTATAATATGTACTATGGCTGTGTTGTTTTTAATTTGATACTATTTACTACATTTATATTTTCTTATTGAATTGTTGTCTCTGGTGCTCACCTTAATAACAGACATACTATCTCCAATCAAAAATCCCACATTTTTCAGAGAGCTTTGTCTATTTCTTTCCTTTTTTTTCCTCATGCCTTAAGAAAAAGGAAGGGCTTTAAACCTGTTAGTAAAGCCAGGGTAAATGCTATTGTCACATCCCAAAATTGGGATTGTGAGGATGTGCTCTCCTCAAATGATAGTGAGGATGAGGAGATAGAGTTTGATATTTTGCATGATGATCTGCTAGTGGGATAGAAAAAGTATGCCAGACCTCTCATTACTAAGCATAGGCAACGGCAACATGATAGAGAGGATATGGCAGATGGGGACGTGCATTATTGCAACCCCAGAGATGTTGAATTTGAAGAAGTACGGGAGTTTACACAAACTGAACTCCATGAGCTGGCAAAACAATACAAACAAAGATCTGGGGAGCCCCTATTGAGTTGGCTCCTACGCTTATGGGATGAAGGGTAAGGAAGCAGTGGCTATGGGAGTGTTAACCCATGATCCACAATTGCGTCAGGCAATGCGAAAAGCCCGAGAGTTTAGCGTGAATTTTTCACTGTTAGACCTTGTGAGAGATGGAATAGTCCGAGTATACGCTAGTCCCACTGACCTGGAAAATACCTACTCCTGGAGATCAATAGGAGAGGGTATTTCCAGGTTACGTGAGATGGGTTGTATAACCAGATTAAATGTGTTTCCAGAATGGATGGGTCCAGATATGGAACCCTTTACGTCTGCTCTGCGCTCTAAGCTGATGAAGTCTGTACCATTTAATCTCAGGGCTCCATTATTGTCCTTGTTGGGAGGCCTGGGATTAAACAGCAAAATTCATGAAGCCACAACCCTTTTAAGCCAGTTGGGGGAGCTAGAGGAGACTAAAACAAAACCTGTCAGGGCAGCAGATAAGGTCAAGGCCAGACAGGAAGGATACAAGCAAAAAAGAACAGAGAAGAAAGGGAATGGGGTAGAGAAGACAGGAGGTGAAGAGAAAACCAGGCTAGTTGTTTCTAGGAAATGTGGGTGGACCTATTAAAGGCAGGAGTACCTAAAGATGAGATAGATGGCATTTCTACTGCAGAAATGCTGAAGAGGTGGAAACATTTAGTAGGGAAAAGTGTCAGGGTTAGAAACACTACTCCTAGTGAAGATAACATCAGCCTAGACTTAGAGAAAACAGAACAGACCCCTCCTGTTAGCCCCAAACCAATTCCCAAAACTGAACATGAACCCAAACCCAAATCCCTTTATCCTGGGGAGGAGTTAGAGAGAATCAGAAAAGGAGATTGGGAGGTTCCTTATCCTTTATGAAGGGAAGGTGAGTGTCCTGTAATAGCAGTGAGGGCAGTGACAGCAGGAGACCGACGCCCATATGTACCTGTCACTGTATGGTGGAGAAAGTCATCTTCTCCTACACATGTAATGGGTTTAGTTGATAGTGGAGCTGAAGTTACACTTTTGCAAGGCAATCCTTTCCATCACAAAGGAGAAATGATTTATGTAGAAGGTTTGGGAGGGCAAACTACACCAGCAGTTAGGATACGGGTGAAATTGGCTATTGGCAAGGCATCAGGATTTATGACAAATGTTTTGGTATCAGAGTTACCTGAAAATATTCTTTGGGATGGATGTACTTCAAAGTCAGTCAATTCAGACTGAAAGAGGTACATTCACATTCGGGTATCCTGATAAAGTGTATCTGGTAAGGGCAGTGAAGGCTGTGGTCAGAGGTCATGCGAAATGGACCCCTGTCTACATTCCTCCGCCAGAGAAGCCAGTCTGTCTCAAGCAGTACAGACTTCCTGGAGGCCACAAAGAAATTGGGGAGACTATTCAAGAATTGTTGAGAGTAGGGATCCTTAAACCTGCTGTAAGTCCTTTCTCGTCTCCGGTGTTCTCAGTAAAGAAACCTGATGGGACATCTAGAATGACTATGGATTATAGAGGTCTAAACAAAGTGGCACCTCCATCAAAGTCAGCTGTACAAGATATGATCTTAATTGTTGAGAAAATTGCTAAAGATGCAGGAGAATATCATGCTGTGATAGACCTGGCTAATGCTTTCTTTTCGATTTTGATAGACCCAGAGTATCAAGACCAGTTTGCTATGGTGTGGGACGGCCGCCAGTACACTTTCACCGTGCTTTCTGAAAACTATGTTCATTCTCCAACGATTTGTCATGGACTGATTGCCCGAGATTTAAGTACCCTGAGTTTGAAAGTCGCTGTGTTTCACTACATTGATGACATCATGATCTCTGGAACAAAAGAAGATGTAACTGAAGCACTGCACCTGCTGATACATCACATGGAGAACAGAGGGTGGGCTATCAACAAAGTCCAAGGACCTGCCACAGAAGTGAAATTCCTGGGAATGATGTGGACTTGGCTGCAGAGGAAAATTCCAGAGACAGTTGTGCAAGCTATCCAGGCTCTGTCGCCTCCTACTACCAAAGAGGAGGCACAGAAGTTCATTGGAGTTGTGGGGTTCTGGAGATCGTTCATCCCACATCTTGGACTGATTCTAAAGCCTATATATAATGTCACCAGAAAAAAGACTGAGTTCTCATGGGGTTCAGAGCAGCGGACTGCATTCCTGGCTGCTAAAGAAGCTATTTTGCAGCATCAGGGATTAGGACCCGTGAGACAAGGAGTACCATTTCAGCTGGATGTAGTGGAGTAGAATGGTACCATATCTTGGAGTTTGTGGCAGCCAAATGAAAAGAAAGGACTGAGAGTAATTTTGGTCCAAACAACTGACAGGGGCACAGAAGAGATACACGCCCCTAGAGAAGTACCTGTTTAGGGCCTACACAGCACTTCAACATGTAGAGACCATTACAGGAAAGGATACAGTCACCATCCATACTGCATTGCCAATAGCAGCATGGGTGAGAGATAATGGACTGACCACTAGGGCAGCTGTAGCCCAGAACCAGACACTGATGAAATGGAAGTGGTACCTTCAAGAAAGAGGGGGTATTGTAGCTGGGGATGTTAGAGACATTTCAAAACAGTTGGCAGGGTTTGTTACTTTTACCAGCACCCGCCAGAAGAAGAAATTCCTGTGCTGCAGTCATCCTCCATTCAAGAGGCTCCACCCTTTGAGTCTTTGTCAGAAGACATGAAGGAGTCAGCGTGGTTCACTGATGATTTAGCCATAGTCGCCTCGTCTGGGTGTAAATGGATAGCAGCAGCCTACAAGCCAAGTACAGACACAGTCCTGCGGGAGACCGGAAATTGGAGGGTCCAGTCAGTATGCAGAGTTGAAAGCTGTGATGACTCCTCAGGAGGATGTTTCTTCCCATATCACTATCTACACTGACAGCTGGGCGGTTTTTAAAGGACTGACAACTTGGATGCCCATGTGGAAGTCCAATGAATAGATGATTCATGGAAAGGTGGTGTGGGGAGGCAAGGAAGTCTGGGACTACATCTGGAACGAAGCTCACTTCCGCACCATAAAAGTGGGCATGTTGATGCACATGTGCCCCTGGTCCCAGACTTTGAGAACTATAACAGAGTTGCAGATGAAATCGCCAAAGTGAAGGCAGTTGTGCCAATTGATCCTTTCTTGATGAACTTGACCAACTGGGCCCACAAGCAATCTGGACATTTGGGGCAGAAAGCAACATATGAATGGGCACAGCAGAGAGGATTGCCTATATCCATGGACATGATAAAGACTGTAATAGGGAACTGTACAGTGTGTGGAGAAGTGCGACAATGGCCATTGCAAAAGTACTCCACCGGGTCGATTAAGAGGGGTGAGTGGCCTGCAGAGATCTGGCAGATTGACTTCATCGGTCCCCTGCCCCGGGGAAACAATAGACTGAGATATTGTTGCACTGCAGTGGACACCTATTCAGGACATGTTCATCCTTGCAAACATGCAGATCAAGCCGCAACGCTTCAACTGCTCCAGAAACTTGTCGTTGCTTATGGTTGTCCCAAACAAGTCCAAAGTGATAATGGCTCACACTTCACCGAATCCACAGTACAACGGTGGGCCAAAGATCCTGGAGTGTACTGGTTGTGCCACATCCCATACCATCCACAGGCAGCTGGTTTGATTGAAACATACAAGGGGCTATTGAAGGACCAGATACGCAAACTTACACCCACACATACACTAAGGGGGTGGGATCGGCTCCTCGCACAGGCAGTCATGTTGTTAAATTCTAGGCCAATAGCCAAAAGCTCACCATATGAGAGGATGGTAGGGGCTGGGCACAGATTTCACAGCTGGAGTGAAGAGTTCAGTATTTATGTAAGGTTCCTGAAAGTACAGGGCTTAACAGATACCATGTTACTGCTTCACATGACATAGAAACCAAGAGTGACGTATCTGAAGCTGAAGCCTATCTAGGAATGAGAGGGAATCTGGCAGGAAGGTCTGAAGTTATATTTGCATTGGCAGATGAGCTTCAAGACAGTGGCTGGGATTCTGACTGGTTAGTGGATACTTCTCAGTAAGAGTGGAAAGTGAGGCTACATAACATCAAACCTTCCAAAATAAACAGCAGTGAACTTCTGGGAAATATCAGTATATTTCCTCTCCTCCCTATTGATGTTCTTGGGGGTCAGAAGTGGGTACAGGCAGGGAGCAAAGTGTTAGTCAGATATCCAGGCAACAAGCCATTTACAGGAGAGATTGTAGCTGAAGGGCTTGGATCTACTGTTTATGTATTATTAGAAGGAACAGATAATCCGCTTTGTTTTCCACTCCACAGGCTGTCTCCAATTTGATCCAGGAAGACCGGAGAAAAGTTGTAACATGATGGAAAGAATGACGGAAGATCGCAAGAGCTGTGGAGAGCAAGGCCTTTGATGTATTACAAGCCTGGACTTGTTTCTAAAGAACTTTAGAATGGACTTTCTAATGAACTTTTTAGTTAAAGACTGAAACACCTTCTCAATGACAGAAATATGGGAGGTGTTGCATTCAAGGAAAATTAATGTTTAGAATGAGTTTTCTTAGTAATGAAGTGATTTTCTGTATGGAGTCTGAAAGAAAAAAAAATCTAGGGCGGAATGTGTTGCGTTTGTTAAAATATGATTTTTTAACTTAATCAGACATTACATGGGACAATAGTGGTTGCTCATAGATTTTTTGTCAGGTTTTGGCTTGAGTAGATTTCTCAAACAAATGCTGCTGCATATAATGTGTATATAGATACCATTGTTGCATTCAATTGACAGTTTCAACAGTCCAGCGTTTACACAGCTACAGTAAACAGGTATGTTTTCTGTTTTTTGGTAACTATGGTAAACACCCTGACACATAAAAAAGGGGAATTCAGGCATAAGGAACACACATCATCATGCTTTAAAATCAGAAGCCACTCATGATACAAGAAAAGGTGCCTGGTCACCAGAAGAATCGTCAATGGAGATCCCGAACATACAGTAACAGAAGATGAGTAACTTTTAAGTGTATTTGTACAGTTTTAGACCATAGGCTGTTCATTTGCTAGGCATTTTGCTTGTTATAGATATCTGTCAGCCTTGTTTTATATTCCTAATATTGTAATAGTTTGTATGTACAGCATCTTTGTATAGTAAAAGCACATTTACACACTGCAGAAGTCTCAGCTTCCTTGCTTATACCACAAAGTAACCTTGCTAGATAGACGCAAGCAAAACAGTTTTGCAAACAGTATATTAGCATGCATTTAAAAGGGGATCAACTCCAGGGATAAAACGATAATTCTCCCACTCTACAAGACTCTGGTCCGGCCACACCTGGAGTATTCTGATCAGTTCTGGGCACCAGTCCTCAGGAAGGATATACTGGAAATGGAGCGAGTACAAAGAAGGGCAACAAAGCTAATAAAGGGTCTGGAGGATATTAGTTATGAGGAAAGGTTGCGAGCACTGAACTTATTCTCTCTGGAGAAGAGACGCTTGAGAGGGAATATGATTTCAATTTATAAATACTGTACTGGTGACCCCACAATAGCGATAAAACTTTTTCACGGAAGGGCGTTTAACAAGTTACGTGGCCACGCATTAAAATTAAAAGAAAAGAGGTTTAACCTTAAACTGCATAGAGGGTTCTTTACTGTAAGAGTGTCAAGGATGTGGAATTCCCTTCCACAGGCGGTGGTCTCAGTGGGGGGCATCGATAGTTTCAAGAAACTATTAGATAAGCACCTGAATGACCGCAACATACAGGGATATACAATGTAATACTGACATATAATCACACAGATAGGTTGGACTTGATGGACTTGTATATTTTTTCAACCTCATTTTTGTAACTATGTTTAACCACTTTAGGTCTGCTCTATAGCAGTTTTACTGCTACAGGATGGCACCCGTGTGCCGGATCACGTATTTATACTTGACCTGACACTTCCGGGTATGAGGGGGGGGGGGCACGCACCCCCGGCAGCTCGCTTTCGCTGTCATCATACACAGCAGGTGCCAGGTACTCGATGTCTGCTGGCATCCGCCGTTTGCTGGGCAGAGACACAGAACGGCGATCTGCCTAAGTAAGCAAAACAGATCATCATTCTGACAGGGTGGAAGGGATGGAGTTTGTGTCCCTGCAAAGCACACAATATACGCTTATTGGGATTTTTCTTACCAAAAATATGTAGCAGAATACATATTGACCTAAATTTATGAAGAAATTAGATTTTTTTTAAATTTGTTCTATTTTATAGCAGAAAGTGAAAAATATTTATTTTTTTAAATTGTTGTTTCTTTTTTTTTTTTTTTGGTTTGTTTATAAAACAAAAGATAAAAAACGTAGAGATGATCAAATACCACCAAAAGAAAGCTCTATTTGTGGGGGAAAAAAAGAACATACATTTTATTTGGGTACAGCGTCGCACGACTGCGCAATTGTCAGTTAAAGTAACGTAGTGCCGTATTGCCAAAAAACTTGCCCTTAAGCCCCTCCCACTATCATAAATCTTCCTGAAATGTCCCTCATTCTCAAGGTCAAAAGTTGGGAGGTATGACAGAGGCTTATATCTATCTAAGAAACCTATAATATATAATTCTGCTCTGTCCCTCTGTGAATATAAGACTGTTCTCTGCCTCTGTGCGTGGATGGATAATCATTCAACTGCACTGGGAGCTCTTTAACTACACACCAAAGGACGGTGCAGCAGTGTTTTGGTCTTGCAAATAAAGCTTTGATTGAAAAAAAAAAAAAAGCAGCCACGAAGCAGCAGTGAGAGTTCCTGGAGAGGGAGGGGACTGGAGTCATGGCTGAGCTGTATGTGAAGCCAGGTAAGAAGATATGGGGAGGGTGGTGTGTGCAGATAGAGAACACTGCCCGCTGATTGTTATTATTGATGATGAAGTATAGCACTTCACTTGGGGCTCATTCAGTAAATCTGTTAGATGTGTTGTTTGGACTTTACATCCCAGGTGGGCTGGGGACATATTCCTTCTTGTCCTATGCAGATGTGTTAGAGGCTCATTCACATTGTTAGCTGTGTTCATCTCTACAGATCAACACAAACAGGCATAGAAAACCATTGTGTTCTGATCACAGCGCTGAGATGGGCTTGCGCTTTCATTGCTCCTCAGCCAATTCCATAGACTTGAATGAAGTGTCATTTTGTCACCCTTCCATAAAGTTAAAGAGGGAGTCCCGCGAAAAAAAAAAAAATTAAATGTCATCAGCTACAAAATACTGCAGCTGCTGACATTTAAAATAAGGACACCTACCTTTCTCAGTGTCCAGCGATGTCGGCACCCAAGGCTGAACCGTTGCTCAGCTCTCGGGTGCTGCCGCCGCCGCCATCTTCTGTAAGGGAAGCCGTGCGGCTTCACTTCCCAGTCCCCTACTGCGCATGCACGAGTCTCGCTGCGCAATCAGAACGGTCCCTGCTGTCTCTGGGACCGGTGTGTGTCCCAGCAGACAGCGTGGGGGGACGGGAAGTGGTGTAGACTCCCGTGGGAGTCTATGCCCAGAAGTGGGTGCAAATACCTGTATTAGACAGGTGTCTGCACCCCCCTCCCCCCTGAAAGGTGCCAAATGTGACACCGGAGGGGGGGAGGGTTCCAAAAAGCAGAGGTTCAATTTTTGTGTGAACCTCTGCTTTAAAGTAGTACTTCTATTTAGGCAATGCAACATTCATCCGCCCCCCCCCCCCATATATTTTTGCTCTAGGGCTCCTTCACACAGGAGCTTAGTGCCATTTGTTCCCTTTTTTTTACTACTGCTGAGCTGTTCGCAGGCATTCTATAGAAAATGAATAGGTAGGCATTGGCTGTACACACCCACCCGTACCACCAGGATTGACAGTTTTTTTCATTACCAATTAATTAATGATTAAGCACAAGATGTATGTGTGAAAGGCGTCTATGTGACCACAGTTTGGTGAATTTGGTGTTATCTTTGTGAAACAAAATAAAAGGCAATCGGAAGTTCTGGATGTGCAGCCATTTCTTTCTTCTTTCCAAGTATCCCTGGAGGGTACTGTTGGTGGGTACTGCTGGCATGGCTGGTGGGTATCCCTGATGGCTGGTGAGTATCCCTGGTGGATAGTATTGCTGGTGGGTATCCCTGGTGGATACTGTTGGTGGTAGAGCTGCACGATTATCATTAAGAAATCGTGATCTCGATTCAACCCCCCCCCCCCTCACGATCTTGATGCATAATTTCCCTATTCATTCATCTAACAAGTGTAGAGAGTTCTCTGCTCACTCAGCTGTCATAAGAAAAAATCGGGCAGCCTGCCAAGTTTTTCACAAAAAGTTAAAATCAGTATTTTTTGCTAGAAGATTACTTGGAACCCCAAACATATTACTTATATTTATATATATATATATATATATATATATATATATATATATATATATATATTTATATTTTAGCAGAGACCCTAGGGAATAAAATGGCGATTGTTGCAATATTTTATGTCACACTGTATTTGCGCAGCGGTCTTTCAAATGCAATTTTTTGTGAAAAAATATACATCAATGAATTAAAAAAAAACAGTAAAGTTAGCCCAATTTTTTTGTATAATGTGAAAGATGTTATGCCGTGAGAATCGTGATCTTTATTCTAAGCTTAAAAACTGTGATTCTCATTTTAGCCAGAATCAAGCAGCTCTAGTTGGTTGGGTATCCCTTGTAGCTGCTGTCCCAGATCGCTGGTTTCCGACCTGTCATTAACGAGCATCAGTGTGACAGGAGCGTTGGAGGAAGCATGCGGCTGCAGTAGAGAGCAGAACCGATGCTTCCTGTATCACTGCTGTCCCTGGCGGAGTAGATTTGATATCGCTCTGCCTGTGACAGATATCAGCTCTGCTTTCTCTAGCGCCACCTCCTTTCTTCACACTGATTCTCGGGGATGGCGGGTCGGAAACCCACGATCTGGGCTTGCTGACCCACCATCCCAGAATAGGAATTGGCGGGCCACATCAAAGGGCACCACAGGCCAGCAGTTGGGCACCCCTGCCTTAAAGCCTCCTAGGATGCATGATGTGAGTATCCCAGTAGGCTGCTAGGGGGCTACATCATTCTTGCCTAGGAAAGGAATTGGAGATGCTGGCTCAAAAAGAAGTGTGTGTGTGTATATGTATAATACTGTGCTGCCTGATTTTTGTATGTATATAGTGTGTATATGTGTGTGTGTGTGTATATATATATTTTTGTAATTATTTTATGGTGTCTTTTCATGTGACAACACTGAAGAAACTACACTTTACTACAATGTAAAGTAGTGAGTGTACAGCTTGTATAACAGTGTAAATTTGCTGCCCCCTCAAAACAACTCAACACACAGCCATTAACCACTTGAGCCCCGGACCATTATGCTGCCTAAGGACCAGAGGTCTTTTTCCAATTTGGCACTGCGTCGCTTTAACTGCTAATTGCGCGGTCATGCAATGCTGTACCCAAACGAAATTTGCGTCCTTTTCTTCCCACAAATAGAGCTTTCTTTTGATGGTATTTGATCACCTCTGCGGTTTTTATTTTTTGCGCTATAAACGGAAAAAGACCGAAAATTTTGAAAAAAATGATATTTTCTAATTTTTGTTATAAAAAAAATCCAATAAACTAAATTTTAGTCATACATTTAGGCCAAAATGTATTCGGCCACATGTCTTTGGTAAAAAAAAAATGTCAATAAGCGTATATTTATTGGTTTGCGCAAAAGTTATAGCGTCTACAAACTAGGGTACATTTTCTGTAATTTACACAGCTTTTAGTTTATGACTGCCTATGTCATTTCTTGAGGTGCTAAAATGGCAGGGCAGTACAAAACCCCCCCAAATGACCCCATTTTGGAAAGTAGATACCCCAAGGAAATTGCTGAGAGGCATGTTGAACCCATTGAATATTTTTTTTTTTTGTCCCAAGTGATTGAATAATGACAAAAAAAAAAAATATTTACAAAAAGTTGTCACTAAATGATATATTGCTCACACAGGCCATGGGCATATGTGGACTTGCACCCCAAAATACATTTAGCTGCTTCTCCTGAGTATGGGGATACCACATGTGTGGGACTTTTTGGGAGCCTAGCCGCGTACGGGGCCCCGAAAACCAATCACCGCCTTCAGGATTTCTAAGGGTGTAAATTTTTGATTTCACTCTTCACTGCCTATCACAGTTTCGGAGGCCATGGAATGTCCAGGTGGCACAAAACTCCCCCAAATGACCCCATTTTGGAAAGTAGACACCCCAAGCTATTTGCTGAGAGGCATATTGAGTCCATGGAATATTTTATATTTTGACACAAGTTGCGGGAAAGTGACACTTTTTTTTTTTTTTTTGCACAAAGTTGTCGCTAAATGATATATTGCTCACACAGGCCATGGGCATATGTGGAATTGCACCCCAAAATACATTTAGCTGCTTCTCCTGAGTATGGGGATACCACATGTGTGGGACTTTTTGGGAGCCTAGCCGCGTACGGGGCCCCGAAATCCAATCACCGCCTTCAGGATTTCTAAGGGTGAAAATTTTTGATTTCACTCTTCACTGCCTATCACAGTTTCGGAGGCCATGGAATGCCCAGGTGGCACAAACCCCCCCAAATGACCCCATTTTGGAAAGTAGACCCCCCAAGCTATTTGCTGAGAGGCATGGTGAGTATTTTGCAGCTCCCATTTGTTTTTGAAAATGAAGAAAGACCAGAAAAAACTTTTTTTTTTCTTTTTTCAATTTTCAAAACTTTGTGACAAAAAGTGAGGTCTGCAAAATACTCACTATACCTCTCAGCAAATAGCTTTGGGTGTCTACTTTCCAAAATGGTGTCATTTGGGGGGGTTTTGTGCCACCTGGGCTTTCCATGGCCTCCGAAACTGTGATAGGCAGTGAAGAGTGAAATCAAAAATTCACGCCCTTAGAAAGCCTGAAGGCGGTGCTTGGTTTTCGGGGTCCCGTACGCGGCTAGGCTCCCAAAAAGTCTCACACATGTGGTATCCCCGTACTCAGGAGAAGCAGCAGAATGTATTTTGGGGTGTAATATCACATATTCCCATGGCATGTTTGAGCAATATATCATTTAGTGACAACTTTGTGCAAAAAAATAAATAAAAAATTTGTCTCTTTCCCGCAACTTGTGTTGCAATATAAAATATTCCATGGACTCGACATGCCTCTCAGCAAATAGCTTGGGGTGTCTACTTTCCAAAATAGGGTCATTTGGGGGGGTTTTGAACTGTCCTGGCATTTTATGCACAACATTTCGAAGCTTATGTCACACATCACCCACTCTTCTAACCACTTGAAGACAAAGCCCTTTCTGACACTTATTGTTTACATGAAAAAGTTATTTTTTTTTGCAAAAAAATTACTTTGAACCCCCAAACATTATATATTTTTTTAAAGCAAATGCCCTACAGTGGGTGTTTCATTTTTTTTTTCACACAGTATTTGCGCAGCGATTTTTCAAACGCATTTTTTGGGGAAAAAACACAAATTTTAATGCACTAAAACACACTATATTGCCCAAATGTTTGATGAAATAAAAAAGATGATCTTAGGCCGAGTACATGGATACCAAACATGACATGCTTTAAAATTGCGCACAAACGCGCAGTGGCAACAAAATAAATACATTTTTAAAAGCCTTTAAAAGCCTTTTACAGGTTACCACTTTAGATTTACAGAGTAGGTCTACTGCAAAAATTACTGCCCTCGATCTGACCTTCGCGGTGATACCTCACATGCATGGTGCAATTGCTGTTTGCGTTTGACGACAGACCACCGCTTGCGTTCGCCTTAGGGCGAGAGAAGGGGGCGACAGGGGTGCTTTTTTTTTTTTTTTTTTTATTATTATTTTTTTGCTTTTTTATCTTATTTTTAAACTGTTCCTTTCATTTTTTATTTTTTTTTAATCATTTTTATTGTTATCTCGGGGAATGTAAATATCCCCTATGATAGCAATAGGTAGTGACAGGTACTCTTTTTTGAAAAAATTGGGGTCTATTAGACCCTAGATCTCTCCTCTGCCCTCAAAGCATCTGACCACACCAAGATCGGTCTGATAAAATGCTTCCCCAATTTCCCAATGGCGCTATTTACATCCGGCGAAATCTAAGTCATAAAATGCTCGTAGCTTCCGGTTTCTTAGGCCATAGAGATGTTTGGAGCCACTCTGGTCTCTGATCAGCTCTATGGTCAGCTGGCTGAATCACCGGCTGCATTCTCAGGTTCCCTGTTGAGACAGGAGAGCCAGAGAAAAACACGGAAGACGGTGGGGGGGGCATTCCCTCCCACGGCTTGTAAAAGCAGTCTAGAGGCTAATTAGCCGCTAGGACTGCTTTTACATGAAAGCCGACCGCTGGCTGAAAAGAATGATACCAAGATGATACCTAAACCTGCAGGCATCATTCTGGTATAACCACTCAAAGTCGTGAATGGCGTACCTGAAGACAAAAAAATGGTTAACAATAAAGCACAGTAAACGGTAAAGTATAAAAAAATTGCATACCTGAAAAGCAAACATGATAAAACATAATAACAATAAAACATTGCAGAATAGAATACAGTAAAAAAGAGCAGAACAATAGAGAGAATAGAGAGAGAGAGAGAACAATAAAACGACAACTATTTTTTTTTATTTTTTATATATATATATATTTTTTTTTTACACTTTTTTTTTGTAACTAACTTTTATAATGGTAACCGGTTCCAGGTTCGGGTCTCTCAAAATGCGATGGCATCTTGGGAGACCCTGTGAAAGTGTGTCCTAGTCTGTGAAATGCTGTACCCTACGCTGATACTCAACTAGTGAATGGTAGCGTTCAAAACATTCACCAATGCAAAGACCAGGATTGTCAGGACAGGAGGGACAATAATAGCGGGTGTCACGCCTATATCCGTGCTTGCTGCAGACACGACATCTTTTTTGGGGGGGGTTTGTTGGGTAGGGGTACTCGGGAGGACATAAAGAAAATGCCTCTCAAGCAGCCGACTGCATTTGGTTGGGGATGTGAGTGGGGGAAGTATGGGCGCTGCAGAAGCGGTGGGTTCCCAATTAGGATTGGCGAATGCAGCAGGAAGGGCACTATGGGCACGACGGGCCTGTGTTTGTCTTCTTGGTGGCAGCGGGACACTACTTGTGCTTGCCACCTCACCAGCTTGAACTGCACTTATGGGACTCGCCACGTCACCAAGTGTTACTGCAGTGCGGGTTTGACTACGACCGGGGTGTACTAGGCCGCTGGTGCTTGCCAGTTCACCAAAATACTACCAAAAAAACTGTTAGCGATCGCAGGGATCAGGCCTGACTCTGCGAACGCTGCAGTTATGCATTTAGTGTTTTGTAAGTGTCAGTCATCGATTGATACTGCACTTGGGTGGGCTGGGCTGGGCCGGGCGGAGGGGCAAAACGCAGGTGCTAGCAGGTATCTGGGCTGATCCCGCTAACACTGCGTTTTTGGGAACCCTAAACTGCTGGGGACGCTAGTATAGATCTGATCGGATCAGATATTGATCCGATCAGATACTATACCACTAAGGGAGGTGTACGGTGGGTGTTAGCGCTACTGGCACTAACCTGACGCTGCCTGGGGCTGGTGCTTGCCAGTTCACCAAAATGCTACCAAAAAAACTGTTAGCGATCGCAGGGATCAGGCCTGACTCTGCGAACGCTGCAGTTATGCTTTTAGTGTTTTGTAAGTGACAGTGATCGATCGATACTGCACTTGGGTGGGCTGGGCGGAGGGGCAAAACGCAGGTGCTAGCAGGTATCTGGGCTGATCCCGCTAACACTGCATTTTTGGGAACCCTAAACTGCTGGGGACGCTAGTATAGATCTGATCGGATCAGATATTGATCCGATCAGATACTATACTACTAAGGGAGGCGTATGCTGTGTACGTGGGTGTTAGCGGTACTGGCGCTAATCTGATGCTGCCTGGGGCGACGCATATCACCGCCGGGCGATCAGGGGGCTAAACCTTTATTCGGTAATAAACGGCGGGTGCCCTGACACTATAAAAAATAAACGAACTAACCAGCGTCACCCGTAACGGTTATACGGTGATCAGTGGTGAAAGGGTTAACTAGGGGGCAATCAAGGGGTTAAAACATTTATTCGGTAGTATATGGGGGTCCCTGTCGCTATAAAACGCTGACGGCGAACCTAAATATTTACCTCCCTAACTAGCGTCACCAGCGACACTAATACAGCGATCAGAAAAATGATCGCTTAGTGACACTGGTGACGGGGGGTGATCAAGGGGTTAAAACTTTATTAGGGGGGGTTAAGGGGGTACCCTAGACCTAAAGGGGGCTAACAGTAACTGTCCTAACACTGTAACTGTCACAAACTGACACCAATACAGTAATCAGAAAAAAAAAAAAAAAACCTGCTTGGTGTCAGTTTGTGACGGGGGGGGGGGGTGATTGGGGGGGGGGGATCGGGGTGTTTTGTGTGCCTGGCATGTTCTACTGAGTGTGTAGTGTTGTGCACTCACATTGATGTCTTCTCTCCTCGGCGCTGGAACGGAAACTACCGAGCCGAGGAGAGATGACATAATTTCCTTTGCTGCTGTTTAGCATACAGCAGCAAAGGAATGTTCCCATTGGCCGGCGGCGATCGTGAGGGGGGGGGCCACGAACGGATGGCCTCCCCCTCGCCTCCGATCGCCGGGGAACAAAACACGACCGCCTCGGGCACCGGGGGGGGGGGGTCCGATCGGACCCCCCACCCGCGGAAGGCAAATCACGTACATGTACGTGATGTTGCCTGTCCGTGCCACCTTGCCGACGTACATCGGCGTGAGGCGGTCGTCAAGTGGTTAATGTCTAAACCGCTGGCAAGAAAAAGTGAGTACACCCTTAAGTGAAAATGTCCAAATTGGGCCCAAAGTGTCAATATTTTGTGTGGCCACCAATTATTTTCCAACACTGCCTTAACCCTCTTGGGCATGTAGTTCACCAGAGCTTCACAGGTTGCCACCGGAGTCCTCTTCCACCCCTCCATGGCGACATCACAGAGCTGGTGGATGTTAGAGACCTTGCGCTTATCCACCTTACATTTGAGGATGCCCCACAGATGCCCAATAGGGTTTAGGTCTGAAGACATGCTTGGCCAGTCCATCACCTTTACCCTCAGCTTCTTTAGCAAGGCAGTGGTCATCTTGGAGATGTGTTTGGGGTCGTTATCATGTTGGAATACTGCCCTGCGGCTCAGTCTCCGAAGGGAGGGGATCATGCTCTGCTTCAGTATGTCACAGTACATGTTGGCATTCATGGTTCCCTCAATGAACTGTAGCTCCCCAGTGCCAGCATCACTCATGACACTCCCACCGCCATGCTTGACTGTAGGCAGACACACTTGTCTTTGTACTCCTCACCTGGTTGCCGCCACACATGCTTGAAACCATCTGAACCATATTAATTTATCTTGGTCTCATCAGACCACAGGACATGGTTAATGTAATCCATGTCCTTAGTCTGCTTGTCTTCAGCAAACTGTTTGCAGGCTTTCTTGTGCATCATCTTTAGAAGAGACTTCCTTCTGGGACGACAGCCATGCAGACCAATTTTATTCAGTGTGCGGCGTATGGTCTGAGCACTGACCGGCTGAACCCCCACCCCTTCAATCTTTGCAGCATTGCTAGCAGCACTCATACGTCTATAAATGTTGGGTTTAATTTTGCCTTAATGAAATGCTGCTTGGCATTTCATATCTTGCCTAATATGGAATGGAGGTAGTAGGCAGCTAAACCTCTGTACTTTCTAAAGACTCTGGATGGCTAATCTCTGTTTTATTGGTATTTTCCATGAAACAAACACTAAAATAGAGAGCAGTACTTCAAGTTTAAAACCTGTAACACATTTTTCTTTTCTAACAGGGAACAAAGAAAAGGGCTGGAATGACCCTCCCCAATTCTCTTATGGCTTGCAGGTATCCGGAGGTGGAAAACGTACATTGTTGAATAAAAGATTACCAGTGCCTTTACAGGATCCTCCTACAGGTAGGAGACAGTAGAAGATTCATGCTCTTCTGTGTGAATCCTGTAGTAGTTATATCTGCATCATATCCTTTAAACCTCCTTAATTTATGCCAGAGGGAACCTGTTTAAGGGCCAGTTCACACCACATGCAGTCCAGTGCGTTTTTTTTTTTCTGCATCAAAAACGCATGCAAAGTAGGTTATATGATTTCCAATGGCATAGTTCACATCAGTGCTTGCAGTTCCAGTGCGTTCTAGTTCCAGAAAAAAAGTAGAACATGCTGCATTTTTTCTGCACTGGACTGTACTGGAATGCTGTAAAATGCATCAAAAACACACTGGAACGCACCTAAATGCACCAAAAATGCACTGCAACATACTTGTCCTTATTTAAAAAAGAGGGGGGGGGAGCAGTGGACTGCATCAAAAACGCATCAAAAATACACCAAAAGCGTGCATGCAGAAAAGCATCTGGAACGCATCCGGACTGCGTTTCTATGGTGTGAACTGGCCCTAACAGATTTTTCTATATTAGACTGTATGGCTTCTCAGTTCTGTCATTTTTATTTACTCCTGACCACAGATTAAAGGCTCCTACACATCAGCCTGTACACTAAAACATGTGCATGCTGGTGTATGTTGTGAAAGGGGGGTATTATGCATCGTCATAACGCATCACACTATTTACTTTTTTCTTTTTTTACTTTATTGAAGTGTCACAAAATGACATACCTTTCAAGTCGATGAGCTGTGTTGTTGGGCGTTGTACATGTGAAAATGCAGACAATTGTTTATGCTCCCCTGTTATGAGCATGTTTTGATCCATGCTGATCAGTGCAGCACAATGAATATGGTATAAATGGGTCCTTAGGAAAAATTAACTGTAAAAGGCAATTCACAAAGATTACCAGATAAGTTACCACCAAGGTGGTGGTGATTGGGAAAGAGAAGGAAAAGGAGATGTTTGAGTTGATATTAAAATAACACTACACTAGAAAAAATGAGTTATGAGAAAACAGGAGCTAACAGAAAAAAAATGTTCACTGCATGTGAAAATAAATATTACACCTATTAGTGACATTTATATTTGTAAGTTGAACTTCTTTAGGAGGATATTATCATGAGATGAAATAAGTAGTCGTGTTCCAATAACTCATCCATATTAGTGCATCAAGCCCAATGTCAGTTGGGTTCTGAAGATCTTTGTTCTGCTAACATCAATGCTCTTAGAGCAACATGCTGTCAATTTATGTTAAGCCAGCCATAGACGGTTCGAACCTCGACCGGTTCAGCAGGAACCGGCTGAGATTTGAACCATGTGTGGGCAAGCTGAATGTACCAGTTAACTCGATCAATCAACTTGGGTACAACCAGCAAGTATCTTGTACATACGATGGCAGACCAATCGCCATTTCTATAGATAGATAGTTATTTTCCAATCTGCTCCAGGGGCCCCTTTATGTCAGATATGATGGGCCTTCCTGGGGGATTTTCTAGATTTGTATGTATTTTTGAGATCACGTATAGCATAGGGGTATTGTACGCCTAAACCCTAAAATACTTCCATTCCTTTTTAGTGATTTAGGTCTGCCTTGTAGGCCAAGAAAAGCTTATAATTCAAATGGGCATCTAAGGAAGGGAATACATTTTCCTTCAGATTTTCGTATGTTGACTGATCCCTTAGTTGTCTCATCACTTCCTGTTCGTACTTCTCCTCAGAGAGGAGAACAACATTCCTCCCCACCCCCCATCGCTTTGTGAGGTTATCCTGCTCTGCTGTTCCCCAATCTATCTTGCCCAGGTCGTCCTAGACCAAGCCAAGAAACACTCCAATCCATTGTTTTTTTCTAAATAGAGGCATTCTTGTAGATCTAATATTTTTAGATTTGCCTGTCTCCTCCATAGGTTATTAGATTCATCCATTTCACTTAGATCAATAGTCATTATCCATGAGAGAAATCAAGTCCTCAAGAGCTTGTACTTCCTGTTCATTATGTATACCATTAGATGTCCCCTCTGCTGTTGCACCAGAATGGATCAGTTTTAAGTAAACCTGCCTAGGAAATAGATTTATATCTTTTAAAATATCCCAAACTGGTCCATTCTGCTGACAGGTGAAAAAGACCAGCTCTGTTGAAGTAATTTTGATATGTCTCTCACAGAGATTAAAATCTGATGAGTTTGTGACTTTCTTATCCATTGGATCATTTATTTGGGGGCTGGCTTCCACCTGGGGGTCTCCCCATTATCTTTTATGACTTCTGGTCCTTGACTTCCCCTGTTCTCTCACACTGTAACCCTCTGTCTTTTCTGTTTTCTTCCCAGTAAGGTTTGATAAAGGGGAAATAACAGAATATGTGTTGACTGATTCTAAGAGTTTTCTGGAATCTCCAACATCTGTCATCGGCAGAGGGGTACTAGAATCATACCTTGTCTTGGGTATAGTACCAATGGAAAAGTATCTTGTATTAGTTCTCTTTTTATATAGTGTACAAATCAAACTCTTAGCGGCTTGAGACCATAGTAGTTTTGTCAGATCACCCAATATTTGTTCCCATTTCTTCATATATGGGTGTTTGAGAGAAGATTGGGAAAGTGATTAAACCAGTATCTTATAGATTTTTTTTTTTTTTAAATTGACCCTTTTGCTGAGTGGACCTCCCAGGCAGGTTTTCTCGAACATTGTTCGCTTAGGAAATTCAAGCAAGCCAGTCAAGGATTGGGCATAGAGGCGTATCTGTAAGTATTCAAAAAAGAGCCTGTTAAAGGAGATTATAAGTGTTTTGAAGATCTTGGAAAGACCTTAATACTCTGGTTCTGGCATCCACCGGGTGGCCAAAATGTAATGAGCCTCTTTCTTTCCAAGCATGAGACGTCCGTGAATTTAGATTGTCTAGAACAGTGGGGGTGAATATGAAGAAAGTTATGCATTAGTTGTTAAGAGGTAGTGGCTTTTAGTTTGGCGCCA
The DNA here is from genome assembly GCA_037952835.1 of Lithobates septentrionalis. NCBI lineage: Eukaryota > Metazoa > Chordata > Amphibia > Anura > Ranidae > Lithobates > Lithobates septentrionalis. Next base: position 1,040,035 of record JBBDGP010001075.1, on the reverse strand, counting down.
AAGGATGCAAGTCTTGACCCTTTTTTCGTTATTGACAGCATATTGCATTGGTGTTGGAGAAAGGATGGTGTCTAATGTGAGATATTTTGTGCATGCATAGATACAGTTTTTGTGTGTAACCATTGGTCATTGTGTTACAAATAGAAGGACTTCTATTAATTTGTGGTTAAAGCATGTTTCTGTTTTATTTTAGCATCTTCTGGGCAACCACTTTCTTCTTCCACCCCTCCAAAGATGCCACCAACAGGTCCAAAAAACAACATTGGCCCTCCTCCTCTAGGACAAGTCTCCTCACCCCTCAGAGCGGACGACTCAAAGTCGTGTTCCAGTCAAACAGAGTCTGAGGCTCCTGTAGATGTTGAGGTTGTTCTAAACCCACTCCATGAAATCTTGGAGGCCTGCAAGGACTTAATTAAGGTGTCCTGTTGAATTAAACTAGACCATCACAACTTTCAATTTGTTTAAAAGAATTGTGCTGATTATTTGTTACAAATGTACTATTCTCAATTTTCTAGATGGTTGTACTATGCCAATGTTACTTCTATTATCACCTCTGTTTTCTAGTGCTTGAAAGCTTTGATCTGGGTCAAGCAGCCTGCACGAGATAGGAAACAGTTTTTTTTTCTAGAATCTTAGTCTTATAGACTTTGGGAGATCACTAAAAACATAAAGCTCAAGTCGTCCTAACTTAGACTTTGAGCTGAGGATCGGAGACGTGGGGAAGGTAACTTGCGCAGTTCACATTTCTGTTTTTCTGGGATCCGCACTGACAAAACGGCTTACTTTTACCCAGATATTATAGATTTTGGGAGGTGTACCTGGAAATAGTAAGAGTTCTGACCTGTTTTACCATACTTATTTCTGGTAGTGGCTTAGAAACTCTTGTAGTAAGACACAGCCAACTAGCATTTTCAGAAGGACAACAATGGCAGCCTGAATTTATCTCTTGGGACAGGTTTCCTTTTAAGAACTGACTTGTCGACTTAAAATAGTATTACACCCTTAGCTTTTTTTCAAAGTGTTTGTGAAGAAAAAATTAAACAGCAAACATGTCATACTTGCCTGCCTTTTTGCACATAGCAGCCCTGTTCTTCTCAGGTCCCCCTGCCGGTGCTCTGGGCCCCTCACCCACGTTGAGTGCCCCTATAGCAAGCCGCTTGCTATGGGGCACTCGTGTGTGTGTGTGTGTGTGTGTGTGTGTGTGTGTGCGCGTGTGCTCGCTCCTGAAACAGTTCCCTGTGTACATAGGACACAGAGACCATGGCTCAGCTCTGCCCCTGCCTCAATGCCTGTGAATGACAGCATCAGGAGCCAATGGCTCCCACTGCTGCATCTCAACCAATCAGGAGGGAGAGACCCGGTAGAGCCTCAGCTCTCGTGCGTGTAAAGACTTAAGGTAAAAAACCTTCAGCCTTCACAACTTAAAGTTTAACAGATTAGGCACAATAAAATAAACCTTCCTAAGTAAAACTTTTGCAAATTTAAGTGCTGTTGGCTCCTGCTCTCTGTGCTGTTTTCCTGAACTTCTGGTCTTCATAGGTAAAACTCAACAGTGGACAGTGCAGTCTCCAGGCGGTCTGTTAGCTTGGAGAAGTGAGGGGGAAAGAAGGGAAGGAAAAGCTGGGATGTGTGTTTCTAGCACACAATATAGGGAGACCTAACTCTAGCCCATGCATGCAAGGGTAGCTCCATAGGATGCTGCCAGAGAAATGATTCACCCTGAAGCAAGAATCTGGGGCAGCAGTCATGGCATCTGCTTAAACTGGAACATGGGGAAAGTCTAAAAGATAAAATAGCTACTTGCTGAGGAAGTGATCATTTAGGGTGGAACATGTAACATGTTCCCATTCCTGCAGCCGCTGCTGGATCCGCTGCATCTTGTCTTCTCCTCCTGCTTGCTGTCAGTATTTTTAACGATAAATGCAGCCGTGTGGGGTTACGCCCACCCCGTTGCGTCATTCATTCACTGAGTTCTGTGAATGGGAAACTACAAGTACCCACAGCATTTGCGACTGTTAGCTTGCAGTTCTCTATGAACTACCAGGGCACTGTTGTGCGCTCTAGGTAGTTCATTTGGTCTTCTTGTGAGTGTAACTGCCGGCTCATACAAGGTACAAACAAATAGATACACTGACAGTCTGTAAGAGTCCTGCATGGCACCTGCGATCTTCTGATTGAAGGTGAAATGCTTTCCAGGCGCCTAGTTAAAAAACAAAAAAAAAAAAACAAATGCACATTTTTTACCTGCAATTATTGCATTATTATTATTTTTATTTTATTTTTTTAAAAGGCAGACTTATCCTTTTACCTGTACCTCTCCTCAGCATGAGCGTCTAGATGCTTTGTAAGTTTTCAACTCTTCTGTACTAACTGTGCTGTCATTTACTGAGATTTAGTAGAGGGGCAAACGCAGATGCCTAATGTTAAAGAGTAACTCCACAAAAAAAAACAATCCCCTCTGGGTAGAGCTGCACGATTAATCGTTAAGAATCAAGATCGAGATTCTTTCCCCCTCACGATCTTAACAAAGCATTTTCCTGATTCTATGCAGAGTTCTCTGCTCAAGCCCACAGCTGTCAAAAAAAACAGGCAGTCTGCCAAGTTTCACAACATTCCTCAGCCACTGAGCTAACTATAAACATTGTAACCTTTTGTTCTTTAGATCAAAGGAATGAACTTCAGTCTGTAAATGAGGGAAGTATAACCTCTTAAAGACTTTTCCTGACACTTGTTGGTTTCTAGTTAAAATCATTATTTTTTGCTAGAAAATTGCTTAGATTCCCCAAACATTATATATATATTTTTAGCAGAGACCCTAGAGAATAAAATGGTGGTTGTTGCAATATTTTATGTCGCACTGTATTTGCACAGCGGTCTTTCAAATGCATTTTTTTAGGGGAAAAAATACGTTTTTATTAAAAAAAAACTAAACAGTAAAGTTAGCCCAATTTTTTTTGTATAATGTGAAAGATGTTGTTACGCTATGAGAATCATGACATAATCGTGATCTTTATTCTAAACAAAAAAATTGTGATTCTCATTTTTCCCAGAATCGTGCAGCTCTACCTGTGGGTGATCTATGTACATTGCAGGAATTTTATCAAACTTTGTTAAAAATTCCTATCTTTTGTTACTCTGAAGAAATAACTGTCTGTGTCCATTTGTAGAGTGAATGTGGATGGGAGTGACTTTATAATTATCAATCAGCTGCTGCACTTGCAGGGTACTAATAAGGAAAGTGGCAGGGTCCGAATCCCTTTAGATGTGATTTCGATTTGGGCGCATCTCACCAAAAATGAATGTTTGCATTCATGCAGAGGATGGCCACAATTTGACTTGTATCATAGTGCAGAGTTCTGGGAAAATCAGTAAGCCAATTACACAACCGGAAAATTACACTTCTGAGGGGAGGGGCTTTCCGTACACCACCTGCATACATAACACCTCCAGGTTGCCATATTGCATTCTACAGAAAATTACAGTGCTGCAGATTGAAAAGAAAAGGTAATTTTTAATAACATTCAATTATAATATTACTTGTGTAGCAATTGTTTTTGCTATATATTTTTTTTATTGCTATTTTTTCCCACGAAAGTGGAGTTACCATTTAGGGTCCAATAAAGTGTATATAAATAATTATATGTGATCTTGTGCATAACCTCAATTGCTAAAGTAACTATACAATGACAATGTCTAACTAGGAAAAAAGCTCAATGATAATAATGAAATGGATAAACCATGAGTATGTGAGAACAAAAACAAGTGGATATAGAACTTCACATCAATAACAAACTATTGCAACATAGTGCTACAGTGTGCAAAAATATCCCATAAAGAGTGCAAAAGTGTTAAAAAAATATTCAAAAAAGCGTGCTAGTTGCAGCAAGTGCAACATAGATGTGCAAGTAGCAGCAAGTGTATCAAATAAGATATCAAAGTTCAAAATAAAAATCCAATGTGCAAACAGTTCAGTAATCTTCACCATCAGATAGAAGAAAACATAGCATGTACCCTGTTTCCCCGAAAATTGTGAACTCCTCGGGATGCGCGGGAACTCCTCATAAGCTCATTTTATAACAGTGCGAAACTTGGAGATATGCACTTCTCTCTTCTAGCAGAGACAAGACCATTTTCATTTTTCAGTGTATTCTGGTTGTCAATAAGCATGCAGCATTAGGCTTTTATATTCAACAGTCTAACCTGCTTTTCAAACTGTCATAGATCCAATGACCAGTGCAAATGTGTTGGTCATTTGTTAAAATGGTTCAGTCTGCTGTTTTAAAATTCATATGTGAATTGTTTTATTTTCCAGAAACAAGTGTTTCTTGATATAAGCAAAAGACTCGCCATGCTGGAAGAAATGTGGAACAGTGGGAAGCTATCAAGTCCCGTGCGGAGAAGAATGGGAATATTGGTAAAGGGTAGGTACCCTGGTTACACTTTCTACCTTTTTATACTGAAATTGAAGATGCAGTTTAGATAGATTTGTATCCTTTGCTTAGGGCAAACCTCTATTGATGAATTGCAGGTGTCTTCAAGCTAAGTGTCTCCTGCAAATACCTGTTTTGTCAGCGTCCAGCATATATATATATATATATATATATATATATATATATATATATATATATATATATATATATATATATATATATATATATATATATATATATATATATATATGTGTGTGTATGGTGTGTGTGTATATACAGTGGGGATGGAAAGTATTCAGACCCCCTTAAATTTTTTACTCTTTGTTATATTGCAGCCATTTGCTAAAATCATTTAAGTTCATTTTTTTTCCTCATCAATGTACACACAGCACCCCATATTGACAGAAAAACACAGAATTGTTGACATTTTTGCAGATTTATTAAAAAAGAAACACTGAAATATCACATGGTCCTAAGTATTCAGACCCTTTGCTGTGGCACTCATATATTTAACTCAGGCGCTGTCCATTTCTTCTGACCATCCTTGAGATGGTTCTACACCTTCATTTGAGTCCAGCTGTGTTTGATTATACTGATTGGACTTGATTAGGAAAGTCACACACCTGTCTATATAAGACCTTACAACTCACAGTGCATGTCAGAGCAAATGAGAATCATGAGGTCTTCTATCTGATGGTGAAGATTACTGAACTGTTTGCACATTGGATTTTTATTTTGAACTTTGATATCTTATTTGCTGCTACTTGCACATCTATTTGTTACACTTGCTGCAACTAGCACGCTTTTTTGAATATTTTTTGAACACTTTTGCACTCTTTATGGTATATTTTTGCACATTGTAGCACTATGTTGCAATAGTTTGTTATTGATGTGAAGTTCTAAATCCACTTGTTTTTGTTCTCACATAAATGTTTATCCATTTTATTATTATTTTCATTGAGCTTATTTTCATTGTATAGTTATTTTAGCTATTGAGGTTATGCGCAAGATAATTATATGTTATTTATATACACTTTATTGACACTAGGCGATTTGTGATCACCATTGAATTTTGCAGCATTTCCACTCCCCTCGTTTAATTTATTGATTTATTCTGTAGTTCACTTTAAAAGCGCAGAGGTCCTTTCACTTAAATTAACATTTGGGGTCCCTATAGATGGCAGTTTGAGCTCAACCAAAACCTGCCTAGATCAGACTCTGCTCAACGATGTTCTATGTTGGAGTCGTTGACTCCACTTACACATACATTTGTTGTCGGACCTGGAGGAAACTAGTAATTGTCATTTCATTTATATGGGTACCTTAAACTGAACACTATACATTCTCTACATTAGGTGGCTTTACCTGTTTGTATCTCTGCAGTTCTTTAACAAATACACTGCAGTTTTTGAGAGCTGGTCAAAGGAACTGCCTGAAGAGCTCAGAGACAGGATTGTGGCAAGGCACAGATCTGGCCAAGGTTACAAAAAAATTTCTGCTGCGCTTAAGGTTCCTAAGAGCACAGTGGCCTCCATAATCCTTAAATGGAAGACATTGGGGACGACCAGAACCCTTCCTAGAGCTGGCCGTCTGGCCAAACTGAGCTATCGGGGGAGAAGAGCCTTGGTGAGAGAGGTAAAGAAGAACCCAAAGATCACTGTGGCTGAGCTCCAGAGATGCAGTCAGGAGATGGGAGAAAATTGTAGAAAGTCATCACTGCAGCCCTCCACCAGTCGGGGATTTATGGCAGAGTGGCCCGACGGAAGCCTCTCCTCAGTGCAAGACACATGAAAGCCCGCATGGAGTTTGCTAAAAAAAAACACCTGAAGGACTCCAAGATGGAGAGAAATAAGATTCTTTGGTCCGATGAGACCAAGATAGAACTTTTTGGCCTTAATTCTAAGTGGTATGTGTGGAGAAAACCAGGCACTGCTAATCACCTCTCCAATACAGTCCCAACAGTGAAGCATGGTGGTGGCAGCATCATGCTGTAGTGGTGTTTTTCAGCTGCTGGGACAGGACGACTGGTTGCAATCGAGGGAAAGATTAATGCGGCCAAGTACAGGGATATCCTGGACGAAAACCTTCTCCAGAGTGCTCAGGACCTTAGACTGGGCCGAAGGTTTACCTTCCAACAAGACAATGACCCTAAGCACACAGCTAAAATAACGAAGGAGTGGCTTCACAACAACTCCGTGACTGTTCTTGAATGGCCCAGCCAGAGCTCTGACTTAAACCCAATTGAGCATCTCTGGAGAGACCTAAAAATGGCTGTCCACCAACGTTTACCATCCAACCTGACAGAACTGGAGAGGATCTGCAAGGAATAATGGCAGAGGATCCCCAAATCCAGGTGTGAAAAACTTGTTGCAGCTTATCTCTCTAAATCACATCCCCCTTTTTTCTGTTGTGTTACGGGGACAGTAAAAAATAAATATATAATCACAGGATTTTAGATAAACCCTTGTTATTCCCTAAGGACTGAGCTTAATTTATACTCTGCAAGCCAGACAAAAACCCTAAATATTAGCTAACTGCTTTGTAATAAGGGTGCTGTGTAGCACTGTAGCCAAACAGTGGCCATTAAATGCAACTGTAAAATAATGCTTGTTTTTTATGACTTCAAATCCTCTAAAATAAACTTCCTCATTTCTAAAGCACCACAACTAGTCATGCTATTCTCAAAAAAACAACCTATATTAAATTCGGAGAGCGTGAGACCCCCAAATATTGGGTTGTAAAATTAATAGAGGGGAAATCTTCCAATGGGGACACTAGTTCTGGTGACCCGGGGGTCCCCAAGGGATTCCCTTAATTTTGAGGGATTTCCTCTCACTGTTTGGCCAATGGTACAGGACATTAAGGGAAGTCTCTGAAATGGGACACAGATGGTGAAACAAAAACTGACGGGTTATAACTCTCCTTTACTCAATCCAAAATGAGAAAACAATTTTGCCCATAGTTCTACTTTAAATTTACTGTTGCCTGCAATGGGGGGGGGGGGGGGGGGTGTCTGGATTATAGAGGAAACCACCTCAAACCATGACAGACAAGGGTGAAAAAAAAAAACTTCAGACCAGATAGCCGAGCTTAGGAGGTCTCCTAGGCTAGGCTTCTTTTTTTTTTTTATTTAGTAAAATAAGACAAAGAGTTTAAAGGTAGCTGCACCCAACTAAAGCACCCCCCTCATATTCCTGTTGCCTTTAGCTTATCACCTCCACCAGCACAGTATGTAACCAAACCAAGGTGACACAAATTTACAGCAAAACCTGGAGAAGAATGAAAAAAAGCTAGCTGTCTGTGTTGTCAAACCTTGCCTGCAGGAACTGTTATGTGAAGATGCACAAAGTTTTGAGCAAGCCTGCCTGCAACGTTAGGGGGACTCCAGCAAAGCTGCGACCCTCTCCGGCTCGCTCATGGAGAGAGAAAGAGCAGAAGACCTGGGAATTTATCTAATATGTACAGATAAGCATACACACACCCAAAACACAATACAAAGAAGAAGATGACACAGCCATGATAGCACAGGCAGGAGGGAAGAAGAATTTGTACACAGGACATAAGGCAGCCCTGCGCACACCACACATGCTTCCCAGTCCAGTACTGTCTTACTGCTGCAGTCCCACAGTTTTACCCACCCGGGACTTTCTGCACCCCTCTAAAAGTTGCGCCCAGGGCGACCATACCGGCTGTCAACCCCGCCCCCCACCACTACGCCACTGCTCCCACAAAACCAGAAACCTGGAAAATACCGATTAACCAAATCCTACCCATATGTAGAATCACTTATGAAAATAGAGGTTGCCCACAAATTGTATGCGAGGACCCTGGTTGGCATGTACCCCCACGGTCCCTGATGTGACTCCCTTATACTTTTCAGGATCTATGTGTCCTCTGTATATTCTCCAATCATACAATCCTTCCGAACAATGAGAGACAATAATGGGATCCTTAAAGTGATTGTAAAGGCTTGGTTTTTTTTTTTATGACAAACACGTTATACTTACCTCCTCTGTGCAGTTGGTTTTGCACAGAGTAGCCTGGATCCTCCTCTTCTCGGGTCTCTCTTCGCTGCTCCTAGCCCCCCGGCCTGACCCCACCCCCTCTCATTCCTGATTGACTGACTTTGACAGCCGTGGGAGCCAATGGCCCCGCTGCTCTGTCTCAGCCAAGCAGGAGGAGTCTCCTGGATGGCTAAGGGGATTGTGGACATTGCTGGAGAGAGAAGGGGCTCAGGTAGATAATTAGGGGGTGCTGGGGAGAAGGTTTTTTATCTTAATGCATAGAATGCATTGAGATGAAAAACCTTCTGCCTTTACAACTCCTTTTTAACTGTAATTTTTTTTGTTTTGTGTGTGTGTGTGTGTGTGTGTGTGTGTGTGTGTATGTATGTATGTATGTATGTATGTATGTATGTATGTATGTATGTATGTGTGTGTGTATGTATGTATGTATGTGTATATATATATATATATATTGGAAAGGCAACCCTATTTCACTGTGTATATTAGCATTTTAAGCTTGTTTTTTACAAAGACATTCATGCTGATTGCACACCTGTGGGCTAAGTTTATATTCTTACCAGGATCAGAGCTCCCACTTGGAGACAGCTCCACCAAGACAGACAGTCTGACCGAGAAGTCAGGAGGACTCCGCCCTACAGACACGACATTTGTGTATGAGTGTCAGGAGGACAGGGGCGTGGCCTGACGCAACATGGAGTAGTACGTGTGTCCTAATCCCGGAGGCTCGCGGCCATCTTGCTCCTTCCGGCCAGCAGTGCATCCCGGCCTTGCTGACTTCTGGATCCCTCCTCACAAGGTACTGAGTACAAGGTACTGAGAGACGCCCCACTCGCTCACCACTGCTTACAGCCTACACAGTGCCACTCCTGAGCACCGGCCTGCGGACGATCCCTAACCCATGAGTGGCAGTCATCTTGCTGCACCCCGGCGAGCCTCCCTATCTCTCTTCCGACAGATTCCAGCCCTGCATTGTTAATGGAGCACCCCGGCCTGTCGGAGCGATATCCCTTACTCAGTTTCCAGTGGGCATTCAGCTCCATCAGAGGCGAGTAGCGGCCGCGGCCTTATCCCTGGTGTCATACACAGCGGCCATCTTACTACACCCTCCTTCAGTGTCCATACTCAACTCTGGCCTACATGCTCCCCCGGTGCCCACCTCACCCCCTATACTGACACCAGCATCACCCAGCCTGTTACACCTGCCTCCTCTTTATATCAGCCATTGTTATGACGAAACCTAAGTCGGATGCGGCTGCCAAGCTGGACAAATATCGCAGAATGAGAGACAACCTGGAGGAAGATGGCGGAGCCGCGTCGGAGGGGAGAGAGATGGTAGGAGCAGATACCGACAAGGTATTGGAGGCCATCTCTGCATTACAAGCCACCCTTACGACTAAAATTGAGGAGGTGAAGGTGGATATCTCCCTGGTCCGACAGCACCTCCATAAGCTCAAGGAGCGGGTTAAGACCTTGGAGAATACGATCCTGCCATTGCAGAATTCATCCGAACGCATGCAGTACCAGATCAATCAACTTCTGGCAAAACAAGACGACATGGAGAACAGACTCCGTAGGTGCAAACTTTGCTTTATTGGTCTGCCAGAAGGGACTGAGGGGAAAGACCCAACTACATTCCTAGAACAATTGCTGATCACAATGTATGGCAGGGAAGCCTTTTCAGCCACATTTGCTGTTGAAAGAGCACACCGCATGCCTGCCAGGCAGCCGCGACAGGGTGCCCCTCCCTGCACGTTTATTGCTAAACTGCTGAATTACAAAGATCGTGACGCAGTGCTACGCATGGCACGAGTGAAAGGCAATATACCCATTGGCAATATCAAGGTGGCCATTTTCCCAGATTTTTCCACTGAAGTACAAAAGCGCAGACAACGTTTTACTGAAGCCAAAAGACGTCTACGTATTAAAAACCTTAAATATTCCATGCTGTCCCCTGCACGCCTTTGCGTAGAAGACGATGACTGCGCCATTTTCTTGGAAACTTCTGAGGACACCATCGCCTGGCTAGAGAGCCGAGAAACCAACAGGAAACAGATGATTAACCTACAATATACAGTACACGGCTGTGTACTGCAACCAGGGACCACAAGCCTACTTCTCTGCAGTTTTCTCAGGTACTGTAGACTTCTTACCGTGCCTCCCTTTCAATATCTCCAGTTTGCCGTCTGCACTATTCTCCCCCCCCCCCCCGTTTACTTCTCTCCCCCCCCCCCTCCTCACCACCCACTCACCACCCACTGTTGCGATGGAAGGGCCTTATCTTTCATACTCATCACCTGGAATAAAACAATATTCGGTGACCAACCTGCCTAACCCTCAAAGACGCCCTAAACCAATGCTACCTTGTCCGGGCATTCGCAAGTGTACCTTTAAACGTTCTGGCCGGACTGCACGAAATACTTAGGCTGAAGCCGCAAACAGCTTAAACATTCCCCTTTACAAACCGAGAACTACTACTATGAGTCACAAAAGTCTTACAATATGCAAGACTTATTCAGTGAAGTTTCGCCCCCCTTGCACTACCAGAGAGACCTGGACCGTGGTTATAGATTTACCTTGGAATCTACCCCGCCATGCCACCTAAGCCTTACCACAATATGCCCTACGAAGTTTGATTCCAGAGCAGAATTACCGCACCAACCTTTCTCTCACAGGGCCCAGATCCAGGTTTTCTATGTTACTGTTTTACTTGAATGAAGTGTTTGACCCACTTCACGCGCAAGTTAATGTTTTGTTATGGGAACATGCCTACACCAGTTGGGGTCGGTGTTGGGCTGGGTGGGAGGGAGGGGGGATTGTTATATCAAAAGTACAATGCAACCAATAAAAATGCTATCATTTACAGAATGCAATGTTCAGTGTATTTCTACATTCTTTACTATCTGGAGGGCTTGCCTGCATATATAGGGTGATGACCTCCTCTTGTGTGACATCATGGTACTATATGATCAAACTCCTCTGTTATCAACATCGGACTATACCATGGCATCTCTGAAATTCTTAACTTGGAACGTTAGAGGATTACGAGACCCAATTAAACGCACAGCCGTCCTATCCTACATTAAAAAACAAAGGGCAGACGACATCAGTCCTTGTTGAGATGCATACGACCACTTACAGCTTGGCTTGGCTGGGCATATCATTCGGTCTATACCACACATGCAAGAGGGGGTGTCATTGCTCGTAACCAAGTCCCTGCACTTTAAGTTGTGTGACCGGAGCTCGGACCCACAAGGTCGCTATGTTTTCATTCATACTAAAATTATACGGTGAACAGTTTCTACTAATGGCTTTTTATGTACCACCTCCATTTTGCATGACGATCTTGACGGAGGGACTCAACTCTATGGCACAGCACCTGACGATCCCAGCCATTTGGTTGGGAGACTTCAATGCCACCCTAAACCCTGACCTGGACAGAGCACAACAACTTGCCTCGACTCCTAGGCCCTGTACATCCCACAGATTGATATAATCCTTCAATCTCGCTGACTCGTGGAGTACCAAAGAATCAAACGCCAGAGCATACTCATGCTTCTCCTCCACCCACAACACAATGTCCCGCATAGACTTTATCCTGATGTCACAGATACTAGTGCCTCGCCAACTAGACGTGGCCTTTTGCCCTAGACTCTTGTCGGATCATAGTCCGTACTGGATAACACTAGCTGTCCCTATAGTTAAAACATCTAGGATATAGAGACTAAACCCTTTTTGTCTCTCATTATTACCAGATGATGGTCATACGATGAATAGAAAAGATACTTCCAGGAAAACTCACTCTATCTCATTTGCAAATATATGGGACTCATTCAAGCTCCACGTGAGGGCCACTCTGATATCTCGAATTAATAGACTTAAAACAACCACAGCTAAAAAAAGGCAGATAAGGTACTGGAGGAGCTCTCCCTAGCAGAACGTCAGTATGAGACTGACCCAACTCCTGATAAATCCTCCCGCCTTAAACTGCAATCTAGAGTAGTTAACCAGCTGCAATATGAGATGTCTAGAAGAAAGCTTTTCTTCTCTAGACAGAAACTCTTTGAACATGGAGAGAGAACGGGAAAGCTATTAGCGTACATGGCTCACAGTGAGGACAGACCCCCAGTAGTGATCTCCCCGCGAAACCCGTCAGGTGAGATGCTAACCGAACCTACAGTAGTAACAGCATGGTTCCACAAGTTTTTTATCTCCCTATACACCACCACTACATCCACTGTCTCAACACCCATTGATCGCTTCTTATGCCGCATACACACGGCCGGACTTCCCGACAGAAAAAGTCAGATTGGAGCTTTCGGTTGTACATTCCGACTGTGTGTATGCCCCATCTGACTTTTTCTGTCGGCATTTCCGACGGACTCAGATATAAAACATGTTCTAAATCTTTCCGTCGGAAATGCCGATGGAGTTTAGGCCGTTGGCAAGTCTGGCTGTGTGTACGCAGCATGAGAAGAACTCAAGTTACCACAACTGACCTCAGCCCAGATAGAAGCACTTGAGGCACCACTAACGACCAAGGAGATAGCAATGGCAATCTCCAGCTTCGCTAGATCCAAGTCACCTGGGTCTGATGGGCTACCCATTGAATTCTATTCACAATACAGTGAGACTCTCCTACCTCAGCTGGTTACCCTTTACACTCACCTATTTGAGACTTACCAGCATCCATAAGGGAAGCAATTAGTGCTCATCCCCAAACCGGGCAAGGATTTGTGCCTCACCGAGTCATACAGACCCATCTCCCTGCTCTGGGTGGATTTAAAAATATTGGCGAAAATTTTGGCACTGCGCCTCAATCAGTTTATCCTAACCCTAGTGCATGTACCAGGCTGGCTTCATGCCAGGCAGGAACACCTCATTCAATCTTAGAAAACTGTATATAGACATGCAAACCCATCATGACAATGTTGGAGAGAGGGTAGTGGTAACACTTGACATGGCAAAGGCGTTCGACTCGGTAGAGTGGAATTACTTGTGGAAATGCCTGGCACAATATGGCTTTGGCCCTAAATTTCATACATGGATCCGCTTGCTGTACAAGGCCCCAGTAGCCAGAGTAACAGCTAATGAATGGCAGTCAGATACTTTTGAACTATCCAGAGGCACCAGACAGGGCTGCCCTCTATCCCCCTACTGTATGCCTTGGCCACAGAACTTTTAGCAATATCCATCAAACGCAACCCATCGATAGAGGGCTTACGCGTAGGCTATCTAGAAGAAAAATAAGCATGTACCCGGATGAGGCACTACTATATCTAGCGGATTCAGACCCCTCTCTGGCTGAAGCCCTATGAACAATTGAACATTTTGGCTCATTTTCCAGACTCCAGATCAACTGGGAGAAGTCACAAATTCTCCCATTTGATCTTGCTCCCCAAACTGAACTACAGACCCAATTACCCCTACAGTGAGTTAATAGTATCAGATACCTGGGAGTGAGCATGACTAGGTCACCGATCGATTATGTCTCATCTAAATGTGGAACCACTGTTCGCCCTGATTAAATCTAATACGCATGGGCACGCCTCCCTCTCGGGATACTAGGTCGCATCAACCTCATTAACCACCTCGATACAGGACACTTACACCCCCTTCCTGCCCAGACCAATTTTCAGCTTTTAACGCTCTCACACTTTGAATGACAATTACTCAGTCATGCAACAATGTACCCATATGAAATTTGCGTCCTTTTTTTCACACAAATAGAGCTTTCTTTTGGTGATATTTATTCACTAGTGGGTTTTTTTATTTTTTGTGCTATAAATAAAAAAAATACCATAAACTTTGTGAAAAAAATGCATTTTTGTTTGTTTCTGTCAAAAAATGTTGCTAATTTAGTAATTTTTTCTCATAAATTTTGGCTAAAATTTATACTGCCACACAGCTTTGGTAAAAATAACCCAAATTAGTGTATATTATTTGGTCTTTGTGAAAGTTATAGGGTCTACAAACTATGGTGCCAATCACTGAAAATTGATCACATCTGATCAGGCCTTAAGTACATCAGGTGAATGTAATTTCTTGAGACACTAAAGTCAGGAAAGTACAAATACCACCCAAATGACCCCTTTTTAGAAAGTAGACATTCCAAGGTATTAAGTAGCATGGTGAGTAATTTTCTCCCACAATTCTTTGCAAAATTAAGATTTTTATTTTTTTTACAAAATTGTCATATTATCAGGTTATTTCTCACACACAGCATATGCATACAACAAATTACACCCCAAAATACATTCTGCTACTCTTCCCGAGTATGGTGATACCACATGTGTGAGACTTTTACACAGCCTGGCCACATACAAAGGCCTAACATTGAAGTAGCACCTTCAGGCGTTCTACGAGCATAAATGACACATCTCATTTCTCAACTACCTATTACACTTTTGAAGGCCCTGGAGCACCAGGACAATGGAATTGCCCACAAAATGACCCCATTTTGTAAAGCAAACACCCCAACATATAATCTATGAGGCATAATGAGTCTTTTGAATGGTTCATTTTTTTTCCAGAAGTTTTTGGAAAATGTGGAAAAAAAAATGAAAACGCATTTTTTTTTTTTTTTACACAAAGTTGTCAATTTATAAGATATTTCTAACACATGGCATGTATATAGCAAAAATTACACCCCAAAATACATTCCGCTACTCTTCCTGAGTATGGCAATACCACATGTGTGACACTTTTACACAGCCTGGCCACATACAGAGGCCCAACATTGAAGTAGTACCTTCAGGCGTTCTAGGAGCATAAATTATACATCTCATTTCATTCCTACTTCTTACACTTTTGAAGGTCCTTGAGCACCAGGACAGTGGAATTGCCCACAAAATGACCCCATTTTGGAAAGCAAACACCCCAATGTATATTGTATGAGTCATGGGCTGCAGATAGTTACTCGGGTACTCTGATGGGCTGCAGATAGGTACTTAGGTACTCTGATGGGCTGAAGAGAGGTACTCAGATAAATTGATGAGCTGCAGACAGGTGCTCGGGTACTCTGATGGTCTGGTGACAGGTACTCTGGTACTCTCATGGCCTGGTGACAGGTACTCGGGTACTCTGATGGCCTGGTGACAGGTGCTCGGGTACTCTGATGGCCTGGTGACAGGTACTCGGGTACTCTGATGGCCTGGTGACAGGTACTCGGGTACTCTGATGGCCTGGTGACAGGTACTCGGGTACTCTGATGGCCTGGTGACAGGTACTCGGGTACTCTGATGGCCTGGTGACAGGTACTCGGGTACTCTGATGGCCTGGTGACTGGTATTTGGGTACTCTGAAGGGCGGTGGCAGGTACTTGGTACTCATATGAACTGTGACAGGTACTCAGATGGACTGTGACAGGTACTCAGATGGACTGTGACAGGTACTCAGATGGACTGTGACAGGTACTCAGATGGACTGTGACAGGTACTCAGATGGACTGTGACAGGTACTCAGATGGACTGTGACAGGTACTCAGATGGACTGTGACAGGTACTCGTATGGACTGTGACAGGTACTCTGGTACTCTGATGAACTGTGACATATACTTGGGTACTAAGATGGACTGTGACAGGTACTCAGATGGACTGTGACAGGTACTCAGGTACTCGTATGGACTGTGACAGGTACTCGGGTACTCTGATGAACTGTGACATATACTTGGGTACTCTGATGAACTGTGACAGGTACTCAGATGGACTGTGACAGGTACTTGGGTACTCAGATGAACTGTGACAGGTACTCAGATGAACTGTGACAGGTACTTTGATGGGTGGTGACAGGTCCTCTTTATTGGAGGGGCAATCAGTGTGTGCTGGTGTACACTGTAAGCGGTAACAAGATGTTACTGCAATCTCCTTCTCACACACGATCGGTGTGTGAGGAGGAGAACCCGGTAACATCTCGTTACCGCTCTTTGTTTACATTTAGTGATCGGCTGTGAAAGGATCACAGCCGATCACGTGGTAAATAGCCTCTGGCCAATGGCTGTTTACCAGTGTCGGTGACGAGCAGTGTTCCCGGGAACACGCTGCCACCGACGCGTACGCGCTGCTCGCTCGCAATCGCGTGAATGCGCTGTACAAAGTGGGGCGGTACCATCTGTGATCGGCCGTGACTTTATCATGGCTGATCACGTGGTAAACAGCCATGCCCAATGGCTGTTCACCCCCCTCGGTGGCGAACGGTTTCTCCATGACACGCCATCACCGAATGTACAGGGCTGCGCGCACACGATCGCTTGCATGCCCTGTTTAAATGGACGGACGTCATATGACGCCCGACCAGAACAAGAGCGGCACCGTCTGCCCGTCATATGGCGGGCGGCAAGCAGTTAAAATGATACTCCTTCCTAAAATTATATATATATTGTGGCACACCCCTGTATATCTACCTCCTGAAATATTTCAAAACCATAGAGGCAATTCTCAAACCCTTTGTTTGGGGGAAAAATAGACACGAATTAGCATGGCGACTACTCAAAAACCCCACTGATCTGGCCAGTACGGCCCTACCGGACTTCAGTCTATACTACTTAGCATCCCAACTACCCTAGTTATTCCATATAGATAAGACTGTCAGGAAGAGAGTCACTTTACTGTTATGCCCAGCCTGGGCCCAACTGACAACAGACCCCATTTGCGCCATAGCAGCAGGCATCAAAAATACTACAAAAAACTATATAATACTACAATGGCTATACTAATACTACAATACTCCTAAACCACTATAGAAAGATATGGAGACTGGCCTCTGTCAAACTAGACCTACCTACCTACATAACGACTACTCTCCCATCTGGTATAATAGAGCACTCCAAGAACTCTTGATTGTGCCAGATTCGGATGCTTGGTGTAGAAGCTCTCACACTTACTCACTGCTGGCACATTAAAAACTTTTGATGCATTAAAACTAGGATTCACTCTCCCAAATCGCATGTTTTTCTGATTTCTACAAGTCCAACTTGCTATTCACTCCCAATTCCCAGAATCGATACCTAATCCCACCCACAATCCTATAATGGATGTAGTCAAAAGTGAAGACCCCCCCCCCCCGAGAAATTAATATCAATATTCTATAACATGCTACATTCTCCCTCGTCAATGAAAATAGCCTATAATATAAAAACACGATGGGAAGGAGACCTAGGGAACCTAGAAGACGAAGACTGGAATGAGGCACTGGACACATGCAAAGCTGTCTCGCCCAGACTATCTGACAGATTACCTCAAATATACATTCTACACTGCACATACCCTACACCTGTAAGAATGGCTAAATTTAATCAGGGGCAACCTTCCACATGTCTGTTATGTAATTGAGAAACAGGCATATTCTACCACCTCCTGTGGTCCTGCCCATATATGCAGGGATTCTGGAAACAGGTGATAGATTTCCTTCATGACAACATGGGGTCCCCGCTGACTCTAGACCCCAAACCGTGCCTACTGGGTATTTTTCCAGATGCTGACACCGACAAATATACCAAATTTTTTATGCATGAGACCCTGTTTTCTACCTGGGAAAACAATTGCTAAACTTTGGATGAGGCAGGCTCCCCCCAGACTATCTGACTGGAAGACTGACATAAACATCACATTGCCCTACAAAAAATTCATCTACCTTTTTATAGAGGGTGCCCTGCAAAATATAACAAAGTTTGGGACCACTGGCTTAATGCATCTGACACATGTGTATAGCACTGCAGAATACGTCTCCTTCTGTCATGTGCCGTCCAGCTGGCCCGAGTCATATATGCCACTCTCTTCAAGCATAGATAATCGAAAAAAGTATGTTTATTCCCCAAAAAAAAAACAAATGCCTTACTACATATCAACAGTCTCTGTAATTGATCAGGAACTTTATGGGTTACCTATATATGTTATATGTGGAATGATTTTACTGAACAAAGGTAAATGTTTGTGCATTGGAAAATTGTACACTTCTGTGGGAAATAAAAACGTTTAATCAAAAAGAGTGTCAGGAGGACAACCATGTTCCTGAGGCTGCAGCTGGCAGCGTGAGCATACACTCTGAGGAGCAACCCAAAGGCATAGGCGTGAGGTCTGAAGCAGCGGTGCTGCAAGTAAGTAAGTCAGGAGGCTGAAGGTTTGAACTACACAGTAATGGTGGAACCCCCCTTGCTGTTATTTTCTTTGAACTTTGTTTCCTTTAAATAAAAGCGGGCTGTCAAGCTTTTAAAATACAGTCTGGACTGACACGTGCTCCTTAAACCGCATGCACCACTTGATATCTTAATCATCTTAATCACCCCGATATCTTAAAATATATAATGCAAAAATTAATAAAAAGCATCTTAAAAAAAAAAAAGAGTGGCTGTCCTGTCCCTGAATACCTAGCCAAACTGGAGTGTGGTGAAGCATTTCCTTCTAATCTGCTATTCATCTCAGATGGTAGCAATGGATAACTGAAGAATAAAATACCTATAGTGACTGTTTATTTATTTTTTTCAGAGTTGAAAATTCACAATTGGAATTCTGCCGATGAAATCCACAGGTCCCTGATGGTAGATCATGTAAATGAAGTCAGCCAGTGGATGGTGGGAGTGAAACGTTTAATTGCTGAAGCAAAAAATTTACCGTGTGAAGAGCTGCCTGCAAAAGATGAGACTGTAACAGAGCAGTGAAACTGACAGTGTGTAACAGGACACATAGGATGCCATTTTAGTACATGGTCATATTGCTATGCAGTCTGCCAACAGTATCAAAGACTTTTTCAGTAAATATTAACTTTGTTTTTATGGCACTTTTCTGGTCGTGTTTTATTTTTTTTCTGGATTAAGGGGATACTATTGTTCACATTTTGTGATGGCAGCCATTTGAGGACTGAGTCAATATTAACGACTATGCAGATTATCATTTAAACAGGACTTGTGAATAACTGAGGCTGTCTATAGCTCATCTTCCACAATGGCTTCCTTCACAGTGCTCTTTAACATTGCCTAGACTGCTCCTGACCTATAAAAAAAATTGCAAAGCACCTATGTTGTCGGGGCTATGAAGAGGAAACTGATAGAGCTTGCAGTTATGCATTTTTATGCAAGATTATTAAATCCGTGACTGTTGATTCAGGTTTTTTAAATTGCTTAACACCAAGCCTTTAATTAAATGAGTATTACACTGAAAATGATGTAATTTATTGAATGAATAGACATTATGATCATCTGGTATTTTTTAATAAACTTTGTTATTTGAACCATATTATAGTAATATTTATGTACTGTACATAAAGTTAAAAATATTTCCAGTTCATACAAATTAATTTATGCTGGTCACAAGCAGAATTGCTTTCATAGTATGCTGCAGTTCAAATATTTCCTCATCAGACTTTTAAATTGTCTACAAATGGTATCCTAATCGCATATCATTTTTTTCCCACAAATAGATCTTTCTTTTGGTGGTATTTGATCACCTCCTGCGGTTTTTATTTTTTGCGCTATAAACAAAAAACAGTGACAATTTTGAAAAAAAAACACTTTTTTTTACCTTTTGTGATAATAAATATCCAGATTAAAAAATATATATATATATTTTTTTTTTTTCCTCAGTTTAGGCCGATATGTATTCTTCTACATATTTTTGGTAAAAAAAAATCACAATAAGCGTATATTGATTGGTTTGTGCAAAACTTATAGCGCCTACAAAATAGGTTATTGATTTATGGCATTTTTATTATATATTTTTTTTTTTATTATATTTTTTTTTTTTTACTAGTAATGGCAGCGATCTGCGATTTTTATCGTGACTGATGTTGTGGCGGACAGATCGGACACTTTTGACACTATTTTGGGACCAGTGACATTTATACAGAGATCACTGCTATAAAAATGCACTGATTACTGTATAAATGTCACTGGCAGGGAAGGAGTTAACACTAGGGGGCGATCAAGGGGTTTAATTGTTACCTAGGGAGTGATTCTAACTGGGGGGGATGCGACTGACTAGAGAAGAGGAGACCGGATGGTGTTCCTATATACTAGGAAAACAAGATCTGTCTCCTCTCCCCTGACAGGACGTGAATCTGTGTGTTTACACACACAGATCCACATTCCTGCCCGAGCGATCGCGGGTGCACGGCGGACATCACAGCCGCCGGGCACGGGCATCGGCTCCTCTGTGACACGGCACGCCCCCTACACAACCGGGAAGCCAAGGACGTCATATGATGCCCGCCCAGGATGGGAGATCCCATCTGCAGACGTCATATGACTATATCTGGGTAGTGGGGTGGTTAAGCTTTTAACCCCCGCTATCGGCCGAAGAAGGAGTTAAAAAAGCGTCCATGTTGCGGCGCTTCGGAAGCCGCCCCAAAGATGCTGCTTGCAGGACTGTTTTTCCCACTGCCTTTCACACTGGGGAGGCATGAGAGGCAGTTTTCAGGCACTTTAAAGATGCTATTTTTAGCGCTAAAACGCCTGAAAACTGCCTCAGTGTGAAAGGGGTCTAACAAAAATAAATGAAAGCAAGTAGTATTAATTTATAATTAGGAAGTAAATATTCACCTTTCAGTGATGATGTCCCCATAAGTGTTTAGGTCTAGGAGACTGGAAAAAAGCAGTTGTACGTACTTGTTGCTTGGCTCCTGCATGCTCCCTCTATACTGCTAGACTGGTCTCCACAGCCTTTTCTTCCCTATGCTCCAGCTGACACGGGTCCTCTGACGTCACCAAGTTAAAATACAAAGCCCATAGCACTGCATTGGACCTAGGGATGCTGAGGAACAGTCCACAGCTGGAGCATGGGGAAGTAGAGGTGAGCACTAGCTGCAAGGGGAGCACAGGATTGAGTAAGTAAAACTGCTTTTCCCTGTGCCGTAAACCTAAAGGAGCATTTAAATCTTGCAGTGTAGGGGCAGCCTCACTTCAAGGGGAATTTTTATGTTCCCCAGAAATTTAGCTTCATCCCCACCCTTTAAAAACCTAAACTAAACCCTCTAATCCCTGACCTTAACACTAACCTAACCTTACCTTTTAAAGTATACGTAAATCCTAATAATGAGCTTCTCTTATTTGCTCCCCTTTTGGTCTGGTAAATATACCATTTGAAAGTGTTTTGTTCTATAAGTGCAAAATAAAAAAGAAATCTGTTGATATTATCAGAAATCTAGTTCTGTCATATATGCTCTTCACCATTTATCTCAAGCACTATTATCAGCCATGCCCACATTACCTCTGTTAACTACGGAACTCCTCACTCTTTCCTCATCTCCATAACATAATTCTAACACACTTCCTGTTCTAAGGTGGCATCGCTGCTCCTTCATAGATACAGTAAGGTGGCAAAGCCTTGCCACCCAAGGGCAGCTAGTATGTTGCTGGCAGGATCACCAGATGAAAATGGGAGAAAACCTGAAGAAGAAAAAGGAATGTAGTCACCACTACAAATGACTTGGTAAGCGGCAATATATTACGTTTTTGTTCTTGGGTTTTTATACTGTACATTTTAAAGCAAGTCTTAACATTCTAAAGTCTTGTTCTGTGCCTCTAAAGGTTAAATGTTAGATGTACTGACCAAGGAGAAATACTATGATATTTACGAAAAAAGAAACCACTCTTGCATGGTTACTGCAACTAAAAAGTAACCAGCAAAGTCAAGATTTTTTTTTTTTTTATTGGTTTAACAGTGACTCTGGACCCTACTTAGAAAGCCACTGGTTATCAAAATCCTTGTTAAACTAAAAATTAAATAAAAGGGAGATTTATAAAGCACAGTGGTGTGTTTTACAAATGTAAGTGAAGCCCTGTGACCTTCAATTAAAAGTGCCCGGAGGACAGCCCAGTGACATGACCTGCTAAAGTCATGTGGGCAGTCTCTTATCCAATCACTGAGAGTTCTCTGCAGCCTTTGGATAAAATACTGGCATTGGTAATTAGTGATCCATCAAATTTGAGCCCTTAGGCAGATATAGATATCTGAAATAAAGTTTATATACAGGTAAGTTATACCTTTTTCATATATTTTTGTTTTGTTCTCCTTTTTATTATGCATATTTACCCTCTTATTCTTTCTAGAAATAATGCCGTTATAGCATTTGCAAATTCTCGTTAAATTTAACAGAACTGTGTCACCATTTATCCTCATGTTTTAAGCAGCCCATAGTTTATACAATTTTCTTTCCTTTCACCATGGGTTGATGGGGGAATCCCTCCCACAGCCCTATTGTGTTCTGCTGGTGGGGAGCCTTCTCTGCTGGCAGAACACAATGAGCACTGCTGGCAGCCTTAATTCATGATCACATGAAAAAAAATCTGACAGAAATCGATGGACTGACTTCAGTACAACCAGCCTGCCCATAAATGGATTGAATATTGTCCAGTCCCTGCTGAAGCAGCCTAAGTTCCCCCATGCTGTGAGCATATGGCTAATTTGTTCTGTGATCTTGTTCTGTAACCTCCTTATAGCTGACCACAGTGTTGGCCACCTGTGGTAAGTAAAAGAGATTCTGTAAAGCCTTATTCAGCTGTGCGATTAGGGTCATCTTTAGATTCCTGTGGCTGAAATCCCAGGTGACTGTGAACAGCTATAGCCCTGGGTGCATGTACAGGACCAAGACAGTTTGATGGAAACAGTGGCTGTCCACCGATGTTCAGATGTACAGTATTCACATCCAGCAGCGGCTACCTGTGCTAGAGCATTTGCCCTATTTGTCACAAATGCGGTACTGTCTGTTTTGTATGACATATGAAATGCCTACTACCATGGAGTTAATGGTCACAGCATGAAGTTGAGAGCTTTCAAGAGGGTTCAATCAGTAGAAACTTGGATATTAACTTACCCACTCTCCTGCTGAAAGCTAATAGGCTGCCATAGCCAACTATTTTATTGTGCTGCTGATCATGTGATTGTATAAAAGGATACATAGTAAAGCTGGAAACGGGGCAGGTTTTAGGTGGATTATTTTTATAATGTACTGTATGTTTGCTCATCAGCGTTTTGTGAGGAAGATAAATTGCAAGAAAGGTGCCATTGCCAGTTTGGCAGCTCACCTTGGTTGTCTAAGATATTGTTACACTGTACTTAAACCCAAGAACAAAAATATATTGTAGTGAATATTAATAAATGTGGCTGCTGCTTTATTTATTTATCTTACCTTTTATTTTTTTACCTGGTAATCCTGTCAGTAACACTTTGGGGGAGATTTACTAAAACGGGTGCACACAGAATGTGGTGCAGCTGTGCATAGTAACCAATCACCTTGTAACTTCAGCTTGTTCAATTAAGGTTTGACATTAAGCCCCCATTCACATCGGGGGGATTTGACATGTCAAATCGCATGCCAAATCGCAGCCTATTGCCTGCAATGGCACCGTCCGAATCGGTACAACGCCAACTTTGCAGCGCCACAATGATTTCCAAAAGTAGTTCTTGCACTACTTTTGGTGAATTTGGGGGCAATTTTTAATAGACATCTGTGCATGACCTTGCAGAGCTGTTTTTCAAATCGCCCTCGAAATGAAATGTGAGTTTGAAATTGTGTGAGTTCACCTGAACTCGCACGATTTGAAAAATCGCCTCCAATGTGAACGTAAACCTAGAAGCTGGTTCTGCATAGCTGCACCAGATTCTTGTGCGCCAGTTTTAGTAAATCTCCCTCTTTGTGTTCTAGGGTGACAGAAGTAACTCAGCATACCTTATCTCTTGAGGAGCAGGACTACCTCCTTAGGACAGGACTACAAAACACCTCCCCGTTTCCTCTTCATAACATGACAAGTGGGTGGTCTGTAGTCCATAGAGAGCTGGGAACAATGCTAGCTGATAAAGAGTACGTCACAGGCAGAGAGTACAGGAAGTTTAAGCTTAATAAGTTAATTGCTAGTGTTTACATACACTTTAAACATGAACAAGTGTACAGGGAGAAGTTGACGATATAATAGTATGATTCACATTTACAATTTATTTTAAAGGAATTCTAAATGACCTATTGTTAACTTGTAAATGAAACAATTCTCTTTTGTTGTCACTTATAGATAAAGATGGCCTTTACTAACTGTTGTTTAACAGTGGACACTTGAAAACAGCTTGACTGCTACATGTTTCTACCAACATAAAGTTTACAACTCCTGGTTTCTTTACAGAAAATCAAATATGCAATGGCAAGACTGCCTATTCTGTGCAGTTCAACTCACACCCGTGGTTTCCTTTATCATGTTCTTATTATCCTTCTTTTCATCAAGATATTCTTGTTCTGGATAGATGAGGAAACCTGTAAATAAACTGTCTGTCCAGTATGGATCATAAAAAAGTCCATTCTGTTCAGAGTAAAAAATCTGTAGCCACACTTCATCTCCAGCTTTCAAAGGAAGAATGGTAGATCCTGATGCTATGTCATGGTTCCCAGTGTTGGCATCAAAAGTCTTGATTTTGTATTGGCCATTGTGAACTAGTCCTATAGCCAAGTGCTTGTTTGCCAGGGTGATGTCGTATGTGAAGAAATAAGTACCAGGTATGCTACATATGTACTTCCCACTAGTGGCATTGTAGTGTCCTCCTTCATTCATAAGAACTTTATCAAACTTAATAGGTAGCCGTTCTCTTGGGTAACTTTTTGTGACGGCAACAGAAAATGCTGACTTTGCTTTTTTTGAGCCGCAAGTACATGGTCCAGGCATCCCTGTATCACCTTTCTTTCCTTTTGGTCCCTTATTTCCTGTTTCCCCCGCTGTCCCAGGATCACCTCGAATACCTTTTGGACCTCGTGGGCCAGCTCGTCCAATGGCTCCCTGCTTACCCTTACCACCCTCTTTTCCTGGATTTCCCAATCTGCCAGGGGTACCTGCAAAACACAGATGATTACGGTTTTTATTGTATAGTATTACAATTGCTTACAGCGTAGCCTTATTAAAAAGTGGTGAGTGCCCCTGTTCAGATTACCTGTTTAGTTTTTTCATTAAAAGAAGGGTAGCTGCAGAAAGCAAAAACTTAAAACTGAACTACAGGCAGTTAATTAAATAATTTAAATACATACAGTGCCTTGAAAAAGTATTCATACCCTTTAAATTTTCCACATTTTTTTCATGTTACAACCAAAAACGTAAATGTATTTTATGTGATAGACCAACACAAATGGCACATAATTGTGAAGTGGAAGGAAAATGATAAATGATTTTCAAAAATGTTTACAAATAAATATCTGAAAAGTGTGGTGTGCATTTGTATTTAGCCCCCCCCCCCCCCCCCCTCGAGTCAATACTTTATAGAACCACCTTTTGCTGCAATTACAGCTGCAAGTCTTTTTAGGGATATCTCTACCAGCTTTGCACATCTAGAAAGTGACATTTCTTCTTTTGCAAAATAGCTCAATCTCTGTCAGATTGGATGGAGAGTGTCTGAACAGCAATTTTCAGATCTTGCCACAGATTCTCAACTGTATTTAGTTCTGGACTTTGGCTGGGCCATACTGACACATGAATAAACCATTCCATTGTAGCTCTGGCTGTATGTTTAGGGTCGTTGTCCTGTTGGAAGGTGAACCTCCACCCCAGTCTTAAGTCTTTTGCAGACTCTTAACAGGTTTTCCTCTAAGATTGCCCTGTATTTGGCTCTATCCATCTTCCCATTAACGCTGACCAGCTTTCCTATCCCTGCTCAAGAAAAGCATCCCCACAACATGATACTGCCACCGCCATGTTTCACGGTGAGGATGTTGTGTTCAGGGTGATGTACAGTGTTAGTTTTCCAAAACACATAGCGCTTTGCCATTAGGCCAAAAAGTTCCATTTTGGTCTCCCCTGACCAGAGCACCTTCCACATGTTTGCGGTGTCCCCCCCACATGACTTCTCGCAATCTGCAAACGGGACTTCTTATGGCTTTCTTTCAACAATGGCTTTCTTCTTGCCACTCTTCCATAAAGACATTAAAGACATTAATATTAAAGGAGTGCAGCACATGTAAATCTTAATACATATAAAGGCCCGTACACACGATCGGACTTTTTGACAACAAACATGCAAATTAGCTGTTTGAAGGCAACATCCGACCGTGTGTATGCTCCATCGGACAAACTTTTTCAGTTTTCATCGGACGTTTGTTGGCTGTGTGAACGGACAAACTTTCCGGTAACAAAAGTCCGATGGAGCAAAGTCCGATTATGTGTACACAAAGCCATCTGACTTTTGTAAACTACAGTACCTGCCCGCGAGAATGTTTCTAGCACAATCCCATCGCCCTGGTTCTCAGCGACAGGGTACTGTACATCTCGCGCTGGCTGCAATAGGAAAAACACATTTTCCTATTGCAGCGAGCGCGAGAGGGAATTCCCCTCCTAGGAAAGACCAGGCCCTTAGGTCTGGTATGGATTTTAAGGGGAACCCCCTACGCCAAAAAAATGGCATGGGGGTCCCCCCCAAAATCTATACCAGACCCTTATTCGAGCACGCAGCCCGGCTGGTCAGGAAAGGGGGTGGAGACGAGCGAGCGCCCCCCCTCCCAAACCGTACCAGGCCGCATGCCCTCAACATGGGGGGTGGGCGCTTTGGGGCAGGGGGGCGCCCTACGGCCCCCCCACCCCAAAACACCTTGAACCCATGTTCTTCCGATGTTGACACAACGCTCTCTCCTGCTGTAATGCCATGTGCGAGGTGCGCAACGACTTATATAGACATGGGGCGTGGTCACCTGGTGATGTCACCCGGTGACCCCGCCCCTTATGATGTCAGTCCCATCATGCCTCGGGACTGTGACGTCATAAGGGGCGGAGTCACTGGGTGACATCACTCGGTGACCACGCCCATGCCTAATATGAGTCATTGCGCACCTCGCACACGCCATTACAGTGGGAGAGAGCATTGTGTCAACATCGTAAGAAGAGAAGAGGGAACAAGACGATGGAGAAGACCGGGCCACTGCTAGCAAAAGAGCAGAAGATAGCGGAGGAGCCCGGCAGAAGAACCGGAGACCTGGAGAAGAGGCCGTAGAGTGGGAGAAGAACCGGACACCTGGAGAAGAGGCTGGAAAGCGGGAGAAGAACCGGACACCTGGAGAAGAGAGCGGAGCTGCCTAATAAATTACTTTAAAAAGTCTAGTGTGTTTTTTTTATTGACACTTTTTTCCCCAGGTGAATGAGTAGGGGTACGATGTACGTCATACTCATTCACATAGGGTGTGGGGGGCCGGGATCTGGGGGCCCCCTTGTTAAAGGGGGCTCCCGGATTCCGATAAGCTCTCCGCCCGCAGACCCCGACAACCAACGACCAGGGTTGTCGGGAAGATGCCCTTGTCCTCATCAACATGGGGACAAGGTGCTTTGGGGTGGGGGGGCCGCAGGGCGCCCCCCTGCTCCAAAGCACCCAATCCCCATGTTGAGGGCATGCGGCCTGGTACGCTCGCTCGTCCCCACCCCCTTTCCTGACTGGCCTTGCTGCGTGCTCGGATAAGGGTCTGGTGTGGATTTTGGGGGGGACCCCCCACGCCATTTTTTTGGCGTAGGGGATCCCCGTAAAATCCATACCAGACCTAAGGGCCTGGTATGCTCTTGGAGGGGAACCCGTGCCGGTTTTTTATTTAAAATTTGGTGTGGAGTTCCCCCTCGTGATTCATACCAAACACCTGTCGGCAATGTTTGTTGCTCATCGCGAAAGGAACAAACACATTTTTCCTTTCCCGATGAGCGAGCTAGCTCCCGCGACGAGGCTCGCAGGTGTCAAATCTCACCGATAACAGCGGCGAGATTGACAGAATATCGCGGGTCACCTAATGTAAAAACACGCATGCTCAGAACCAATGCAAAAGATCAGACAACAATACAGAAGTTGACCAAAGGGTGGTGGTAAAGAGCTGAAAAACCATGTGATTTGGTGAAAGTTGGATGAAAAAGTCCTGCCGTGTGTATGCTTAATTAGTTTACGGCCGACGCCCTTTGTACAAAAATCCGTGGGAACGTTTGTACAAAGTCCTATCTTGTGTATGGGACTTTAGTAACAATATTATAAAAGACCAATGATAATCCAGAAAGAGTAGGAGGAGGACTAACAGTTCCAGCAAGCACTGAAAGATTCCATGATGATCTTTTAGTGTACAGCTGCAATATTTATAACATTAGATACCTTTTGCACTGATTGATTATTTTATTTTTATACTCTTCCATAAAGGCCAGATTTGTGGAGTGCACAACTAATAGTTGTTCTGTGGACAGATTCTCCCACCTGAGCTGTGGATCTCTGCAGCTCCTCCAGAGTTACCATGGGCCTCTTGGCTGCTTCTCTGATTAATGCTCTCCTGGCCTGTCAGTTTAGGTGGACAACCATGTCTGGGGTGTTCCTTGGCTTTCATGATGATGTTTGTGCAATAAGGTTCTCTAACAAACCTCTGAGGGCTTCACAGAACACCTGTGTTTATACTGATATTAAATTACACACAGGTGGATTTACTAATTGGGTGACTTCTGAAGGCAATTGGTTCCACTAGATTTTAGTTAGGGGTATCAAAGTAAAGGGGGCTGAATACAAATGCATGCCACACTTTTCAGATATTTATTTGTAAAAAATTTGGAAAACCATTTATAATTTTCCTTCCAGTTTTTGTAAGCCTGTGAGACAGTATAGCACTTCTGAAGTTCTCTCTACAGACTACAAAACAGTTGTGCTATCCTAAGATGGACCGGCAGCATACTGCTGGATAATACTGTGCAGTATAGCCCGACTCAGTCAGAAGGTCACCCTTCTTTTTTCTAGTATGGTAACTGCTGCATAGAAGGTTAAGAAGCTCGCATCAAAACAGATTAATGTACTTTTGCCAGTATTACAGTATTTAAGAATCACTTGACCCTTCCTTTTAGGTTGTAAGCTCTAGCTCTGACTCCTTTTGTATTAAATTGTATTGTAACTATACTGTCTCCCTCCATTTTGTAAAGCTTTGTGCACACTGTTGGCTCTTAATACTGTAAATACTGTATTATAACAATTAGATGCAGAGGTGTAACTATAGGGGTCACAAGGGGTCGCAATTGCAACCCAGCCCCTATGCTCCAGGGGGCCCGTGCAGCTCACCTGTCATATTTGGTTCTACACCTTGATAGGAGGGACGGTGGTGCCAACATATAGCGAGACTAATGCCTTCCATTTTCCTCCTGCAGCTTCAGGAGGAAAATGGAGGGCATCGGTTTCTCTATATGCCGCCCCTCCTATCCAGGTGACTTGTTCCCAGCTATCCCTGAGCCCTTGTGTGGTCTCCTGGCCCCCCGCAGCACTTCCATCTTCCCCTCTCCTGCCGGCTGCTGCAGGGGATGTTTCAGAATGGAGAGCAGGGGAAGGGGCTGGTAAATATGTCATTGGTTTATTTTAAGGTGGTAATCCTGAGAAAAACACACTAACTAACCCTAGGTGGCTATGTTCGTTCTTTCACTGTATCTATAGAGGGAGCCTTGGTTGCCACCCAGGCTGGACTTCAAACATGTCTGCCTTTGTTAATCTTTATTACATGGGATTGATAGGATAAGATTGTTTTGCAATCTGGCTCACAGTAAGTGCCTAGGAGACTGCATTTCTGGCAAGATCAACAGGGATTCTCTGCACTTCCTGAAAATGCCCTTAACCTGAAAAAGAAAACAAATGTAGCCACCACATCTAAGCTGTATTGTATTACATTTTTTTTTCATGGGTTTAGTTATGCTTTAACCAAGTAAGTTCTATACTTTTCAATGCATGCAGATCATATTTGTGCAAGCACCTTGCTTTGGGTCCTTGGCAGAGATATGAGGGTTTTACTTAGCATACCTAGAATATGATTTGATTGGAGCAGTTATAAAGAAATCCTACCCTTTTATCATACAAATCAGCATTTGAAGCATAAAAAAACAACACTTATATAAGATGAAATAAAATGACTCTGGCAACTGTCACCAGAGGTACCAGAGAGATTTAGTGGTCTTCTAGAATGCTACAGGTCCTGGACCTTTCTTCAGATCACACTGCAGTTAAGGAATACAGCCTATTCAAAGGCTATTAATATTGATCTTACCCCAGCCAATCCCTGGGAGGGGGGCTTTCAGAAGATAAGCCTTTGGGGTGGGGGTCTGCTCAGATTTTCTCTCTCTCTCTCTCTCTCTCTCTCTCCTCTGCCCATGGGAGGCAGCCTTTGTTGCAGAAGAGCGCTTAGTCCTCAGCCTGTGCCTGACTGAGGGCCTTGGAGGAACTTGAACATATAATTGCTGGAAGACACTGTCTGTAAAAGCTCATCTAGAAGAGGGAACCCTTTCACCTACCCGGTTTCCCCGAAAATAAGACCTAGCGTGATTGTCAGTGATGGCTGCAATATAAGCCCTACCCCCCAAAAAAGCCCTAGTTAAAGTCCTTGTAGGTCTTCTTTTCAGGGTAGGGCTTATTTTCGGGGAAACAGGGTAGGGCTTATTTGGGGGGTAGGGCTTATATTGCAGCCATCACCGACAATCACGCTAGGTCTTATTTTCGGGGAAACAGGGTAGGAGTGTCACTGGGGAGCTGTCTCTTGGCACTGCGTATAGGATCTTTTGTCTAGGGCTCCAGGTGTGCTTTGAGGGTTAGACGCCAGAGGCTGCTGCAAGAACTGCGACTGCCTTTACAGAGTCTCAGGCTCGGTTCACACCTAAACCAGCCGCGGATTGCACAGGAATGTTGTGTGTCCCTGTTCTCCATTTCAGGTATGAATCGGGGACAAATCTTTATAAGTAAATCTTGTGAGCCACACTGATCCCGTGCCCAACGTGTGTTACTTATAGCTGCGTGCGCGGATCACGTCTCATATATCATGCAAATATATAATGAAAAAAATATGCGCTGCGCTCAAGTAAACCAAAAAATTAAATAAAATATTATGACAAATAAACAGAATCCAACTATGTGTGTATAAATCTAAATTCAGCAATATTGCTGTTCTTATACATATAAAGTGCAAAGTGCAAGCGTATACATATGAAGGTGCACAGTGCAAAAAGTTAGATAAATATAAAAAACATCAACATTGTACATCCAAAATTAAGTGCATAAATGAATATAAACAGTGCTAAATACTCCATATAAGACACCATAAGTGCCCCAATGACTAGTTGCAGGGTAAAAATGTGAAAAGTTCTATATAGCACTCCCAATCAGTGCGTGCAGGTGATGTCCAAATGTGATAGCATTCTTTATGCTGAAGTATCTTAAGTGCTGCAAAACATGCTCTGGGGCACTTCAGTGGTCCCCTTAGGCTAATCTGCTCACCTCAGAGCGTGTGTCTTGATACAGCAGTAACAAGCTGCAGACCTGTGTCCGGAAAGCTGTCCGCCCTGTGTGAGACTACATCCCTGCTACATTGAATCCAACTGGAGCAGCATTTTTGACATCAGCACTGAGCCCAGGGGTGGCTCCAAAGCGTGTTTGGACTCAGGGTAACAGCTGGGTCACATGCTCTGAGGTGAGCAGATTAACCTAAGGGGACCACTGAAGTGCCCCGGAGCATGTTTTGCAGCACTTAAGATACTTCAGCATGATGAATGCTATCACATTTGGACATCACCTGCACGCACTGATTGGGAGTGCTATATAGAACTTTTCACATTTTTACCCTGTAATTAGTCATTGGTGCACTTATGGTGTCTTATATGGAGTATTTAGCACTGTTTATATTCATTTATGCACTTTAGTTTGGATGTACAATGTTGATGTTTTTTATATTTATCTAACTTTTTGCACTGTGCACCTTCATATGTATACGCTTGCACTTTGCACTTTATATGTATAAGAACAGCAATATTGCTGAATTTAGATTTATACACACATAGTTGGATGCTGTTTATTTGTCATAATATATTTATTTAATTTTTTGGTTTACTTGGGGACAAATCTTTGCCTGAATTCAGCCCTGAAATGGAATGCTGAGAAAGCCGTATCCAATTCACATAGGTGTGAACCCAGCCTCAGACTAGCTAGCTGTCCCCTCTACCTCTAGCATTATTTAAAGTGGTTGTAAACTCACCCCCATAAGTTTAGCCCATATCAAATCCTCATTACAAACCATTAAAATAGCTATATGTAAATGTCATCTTACTGCCTCCATTTGGTTGTAATTTGTCTTCTTGTTTCTGCTGACGTCACTGGTGCATGCACATCTTTAACTTGATTCATGGCACGCTCTTTGTGCTGTCAGTCCATAACGATGCGTGCCGTGTTCTTCATATCCGCCCATGTCACAGAGCTGTGATCCCGCGATATTGGTCTCATTCAACATTTCCTGATACAGCCCATGCGACCTTACATGTCACAGGGGGTGTAAACATTGTGACATCACGGCACACTGCAAGCGAGACATGGTTGTTATGGTGATGCCAAAACTAGAGGGGGGCTTGGCTAAGAACCCCAATGAGCATGTGCAAGATTACAGATCAGGCTAGTAGGAAGAGCAGAAGTATATTGCAAGACAGACTCAGAAGACCACATTTAAAATGGTGCTGCCTTTTCCTGGCAAGGAGAATTTTTTAAACCGCTGCAAAACAGTAAGAGACACACGATTGGGGGTTATTACTAATGTGGAATGTGTTGGAATACATTGCTATACTATCTTATTTAAAAAACAACTTTATAGGGGGGGGGGGGTTACTTCCTCTTTAAGGCTGCTACAGAATCTGTCATCTAATGCCTGTGTGTGTTTTGGAGTATCTTGCACCCTCATCCCTCTACCCACTTGTGTTCAATTACTGCAGTAAATCTTCAAAAAGAAACCCCTAGACTAAGCATGTGTTTAATTAGTGTGCTCTTGAAATGGTACTTGGGCCTGTCAGTCTCTGAACAGGTAACGGAGGCCTATTTCTAGCAGCCCCTGCAGGGGTGAGCGCTACACATGTCAAACCAAAAAGAAAATGTTCAGCCTGTTGTCACCTTTGGGTTTTGATTGAATGCATATCTTACTCAAGGTGTCTCTTATGCCATTTGGGATGAAATTGTTCTATAATAATTAGGTATAGTCAAGAAGAAATAAAGTAGACATTTTATTAGCATACCATCATCTCCTTTTTCTCCTTTGTCTCCATCCTTTCCATCTTTGCCATCTTTCCCTGGAAAGCCCATTCTTCCAATAGTACCTGTGGATCCAGGATGACCTGGAACTCCAGGTGGTCCAGGGGGTCCTGGCATGCTGCAGAGAAGCTCAGCATTACCTTTGGAATAACGTAACTCTCCTTTTGCAGCACTGGTGAGCAGGTTATTGGCTGCACATGGAAAAATCCAAATCAGAACCATGAGTGAAATCATTTCTCAACCTATGATGTAATGAGAGAAAAAGAGAATATGGGTTAAAACCTGGAAATGAATGTAGCCAAGGGAAGACTGCAAGATTATTATTTCTGGGGATAATTAATGTTACTCAATAGATAAGATGGCTATCCATTGCCTGTCCGGGAACATATAGAGGCATGCCAGTGGTATTAACCTCCCTGGTGGTATGATTATTTCAGATTTTTGATGCTGAAAGCGGTACCATTATTTTGCACAGAAATTTGGCATTTTTTATTGTAGGCCTGTAATTCTTAGGAATAATTCACTTAAATCTGTCCAAGCAAGAGTCTAGTAGACATCCCGAAAAATAATGGTGAGATTATTCCCGCGCTATCAGGTATGGAAAATATCTAGAATCGGAAAAGCTGCTTGCACCGAATCAGGTACACACCAGACCTTAGAAGTAATTAAATATAAATGGGTGGTGCTGCGCTAATCCTAAATGAATAGACTAAAAAACCTAGAGTATATAAAAAAATTTGAAATGGATTATGATAAAATCTTACATCACCAAAATAAAATCTATATAGGTGGTTGTTGGCAATGGCCTAGGGGAGTGAGTCCAGTGAAGGCCACCCTGGGAGAGGGAAGCAGGAGAAGGGGTGTCATATTCGTGGAGCCAGGTTTCGGTGAGAGCAAGTAGATTAAAGGAATTAGTGACAAAGAGGTCATGAACAGCAGTGAGTTTGTTGCAGACAGAGCGGGCGTTCCAGAGGGCACAGGAGAGAGGGAGGCTGGCGTTGGCAAGAAGAGGAATGGAGACTAAATTGTGTAGATTGCAACTACTGCCAGAGGGTGTAGGGTGATGGTGATGGGTGTGTTGGGCACAGTTAAAGAAGGGAGGCCCAGGGTTTGGGGAAATGTCTCCAGCGATTAGAAGAAGCAGAAGAGTGAGGGAGGTAATATGAGAATATGATTTGTATGAGGGGACATGCTTTAGTATCCTGGGGGGTATGTTAGCAAGTGGGCTTAGAGTTAGAAAGAGGTGATGAGTGCAGTAGTAGGGGGAGGGGAGAAGTGAGGGTGATATGTACAGATTGTGTGGTGGAGCAGAGGGATGTAGAAAAGAGAGCTTGAGGAGAGAGGCTGCAATTGTGAAGAGGAGGAGAGGTAAAGAGAGCATGTTTCAGAGGTGAGATAATATGAAAATGAGATCACCTGCAATCTGCTATGGTTAGCTTTGTGCAAGTCGCTGAAGTGTCACTTATTTTCAGAACCCCACTTCTTTAGAAGAACCGCCTGTATGTGCAGCCCCCTGTATGTTCCCCCGTAAAGAAGGCCTTGTTATATACTGTGTTGGGTGTGGATGGAATCTGGCAATTAATCAATTAGGAGGGCATATTAGGAACACAGGAAGCAGGGCATAACTTTCACACCACAATCAAACTGCAAGGGGACTAAAAGGCCAAAATTGTAAAGATAAGGAAACCCATAATTTTGGTAAGACTTAATGGCTAAATAAACATTGAAATAATGTGAGCATGGCTACAGATGTAGTTGAGACAGCGGTGACAAACAGATTTACCAAAAATGTATATATATACTTTTCTGGTGGAGCACTTTGGACTTTTCTGGTGGAGCACTTTGAATGTTATTTTGGAATTTTTTTGTTGAATTTGTTTGGATGTAGTTTTGCACACTGTCACTTTATGTGATGCATGCTGTTTCAACTTGTTTTGAGACCCATACTATATTAATTTGGATACACTGCTGCACCTTGTCACCTTACGTATTGCTTATTTTTGCACACAGTGTCAATCACATGTTCTATTTTTATCTGCACTTTATTAGAAGTTTTTATTTCACTTATTATCAGTGAGCTAAGTGTTATGGTGATATATTATAATTTCATGGTTTTTTTGCACACGTTCTCACATTTATGATACAGTTTAATCATTATTTTACCTTTTTGCCTGGCCATTGTCAACAACCACCTATAATGATTTTATTTTGATGATGTAAGATTTGATCATAATCCATTTCAAATTTTTTTATATACTCTAGGTTTTTTAGTCTATCCATTTAGGATTAGCGCAGCACCACCCATTTATATTTAGTAGACATCCTGGGTATGATAAAGTTTGAAAAACGAAATCAAAAATTATAATAAATAACTATAAATGATTATAACAAATAATAATATAATAATAATAAAAATTATTCAATAATGTAATCAAATCAAAAACACTGAAATTTGCTCAGTTGCATAATTGTCGCTTTCGTTACTTTTAGTGTTTGATGACGGATTTCCCCATAAATCACTATCGCTCAATTCTGCAAGTGATTCTAATTTATTATCGCTGTTTTCTAGCTGGTCTGAAACCACTTTTGCTGTAAAGGGACAGTTTTGGTTGCTATGGACAATCTTCAGTTTCCAGGCAGAAATAACAGTTTTTATAATATAAAACTGCATGCAGGACACTGGACAGACCACTAGGGACAAAGGGGATGTGTAATTATTTGATACAGTACTGTAATCTGTAAGATTACAGTATACTGTATCTGTACTGTGTGTTTTACTTTTTGAATTTGACGCCGAACTCCGTCCCCGCGCGTCGCAACGCTCGCAGGGAACGGAGCTCAACACTGTGAATCGAGCGAGACACGGCAGCTCGCCGATCATAGCAGGGAGACATCGTAGGATCCTGGGGACAAGGTAAGTAACATCTACAAGGATCCTGCGATGCGATCCCGAGTCTGGCTCGGGAAAACCGCCAGGTGGGGGTTGATGGGAGAAATTGGTTGTTTAACGGGTCTGACAAAAAGTTATCTGAGGGGGAGCTACCATGTTATTAATCAAGAGCAATATACTGGTACTGTAATCTTTCCAATGAAATGGGGACTGCTATCATCAGTTCCTGGTGGGAGGATGCAAGGGGTCTTGGTGATGGGTACTATTGTCAACCTGCAATAGAAAGCTTGTTGTGTGCCAACATCAGTTCTATGGATAGATGCAGGTGCCACCATAAGTCCGGAGGGGATATTGCCAATAGCATAGACAAAATCTTACTAATACGCCACCCTTCAAAGGAAAATAGATATAAGATCAAGCCACTATTCAGCCTCTGGCTCTAGCTTCATTGAGCTTAAGCTAAAGTGTCACTAAATCCACATCATAAAAAACTATTGATAAATGCAATTACATGCTGTTTGTACTCACTCAATCATAATGAGATTCGTTTTCTGTTTTGTGAAAAAAAACCTGGTTGATCCTGCTACTCTCTATAGTTACATAGTTACATAGTTGCATAGTTAGTAAGGTTGAACAAAGACACCAGTCCATCCAGTTCAACCTGAGTGAGTGTCTACAATTATCCCTATTTATTTAAGGTACCCATATAGCGCGATCAATTTACGCAGCGCTCCACACATACATCACACACTCACATCGGTCCCTACCCTCAAGGAGCTTACAGTTCAAGCTCCCCAACTCACATTCATACATAGTAGGGCCAATTTTGGACAGAAGCCAATTAACCTACCAGCATGTCTTTGGAGTGTGGGAGGAAACTGGAGTACCCAGAGGAAACCCACGCAGGCACAGGGTGAACATGCAAACTCCAGGCAGGTAGTGTCGTGGTTGGGATTCAAACCAGCAACCCTTTTTACTGCTAGGTGAGAGTGCTACCCACTACACCACTGTATCTCCACCTTCTATCCATGTCCCCAATTCAGGTAGGGATTTTGCAGCTGTGGTGGCAACTTTGCAAATGCTCAGTTTTCAGAGCGTATCTATGCTGAGCATTTTCTCCCTATCACATTTGTGGGCGTATACAGAGTGGTAAATGACAGCCCACTCCCTCCCTCCTCCTCCATGCCCACTAACCAGCTAAACACAATGGGGTGGGATATTACTGTACATGTAGATTACCGGTGGCTTCGTCTCCCTCTTATTCTAAGACACAGGCTGGAGGGG
Organism: Lithobates septentrionalis; assembly: GCA_037952835.1. NCBI lineage: Eukaryota > Metazoa > Chordata > Amphibia > Anura > Ranidae > Lithobates > Lithobates septentrionalis. The sequence continues at coordinate 1,002,417 of JBBDGP010001075.1, read as the reverse complement.
CGTGACAGCCTGTGACTGGTAGAAATCCATCCCACACCATGTTATTTCCACAAAATAATAAAGATTTCATTTCAAATATATTATATATTTGTATGAAAATTTTAAACAGCATACTGATATATATATATATATATATTTTTTTATTCTGTATTCCAAAGGCTGTTTTTTTTATTTTGAACATGTGACCAGGACTACAAGCTCCTTCTGCTTATGTTTCCCTGCATACAGGCTGGGAAAGAGCTGGATCATGTGACCGCTGTATAATAAATTAGGAAAAAAGGTACTTAAATCTTTTTTTTTTGCCATCCTCCACATACAGAAACAGAAGGGAAAATGTAAATTAAACAGTGTGTTTAGTATCACTTTAATGAAATTTACACTGCAACATTTGCTTGATGATCCCGCTGGCTGATTACAATATTCTTGCTTGAATGATTACAAATTGATCTATTATTTTCTTTGGTGAAGAAGACAATTCTTAATGTGCTGTAACCTTTTTTGTCAAAACAAGTTTAAATGAGTAATTACTGTATTTATTGGCATATAACAGTCACTTTTTCACCATGAAAATTGGGTGCAAATGGCGTGTGCGTGTTATATGCCAATACTTCAATTTTAGCTGCCTTGGAGGGGACAGGGAGGGGGGCGGGACGAGCACCGTCAGATTACATACAGTGAGAAACTCCTGTTTACTTGGTGGTCTCTGTAATAGGAAGTCCCGTCTCCTAGGCCGCCATTGGACCACTGTTCTGTCTATCATAGGAGATTCTCACTGTATGTAATCTGTCGGGGCTCGTCCCCCTCCCTGTCCCCTCTAGGCTGCAGATCAATCAGGCTGCACTGATGGCAATGGTGAGGCTGCTGCATTGATGTGGACTGGTGAGGCTGCATTGATGTGGACTGGTGAGGCTGCATTGATGTGGACTGGTGAGGCTGCATTGATGTGGACTGGTGAGGCTGCATTGATGTGGACTGGTGAGGCTGCATTGATGTGGACTGGTGAGGCTGCATTGATGTGGACTGATGAGGCTGCATTGATGGCACTTGTGAGGCTGCAGATAGGCATTGATCAGGCTGCATTGATTGCAATGGTGAGGCTGCAGATGGGCACTGATCCTTATTTTGCTTCAAAGTTCCTTATTTAAAATTTAAGTTTTTTTCCTGAAACTTCCCTCTTAAAATGAATGTGCGAGTTATACGCCGATAAATACGGTAAATTAACCATTAAAGCAGGGGTCTCCAAACTTTTTAAACAAAGGGCTAGTTTACTTTCCTTCAGGCTTTAGGGGGGTTGGACTGTGGTCAGTGTGAGTAGAAAATGTCCCGGCATCACTGGGAGTAAACACTGCCCCATCATTGGTTTTAACAGGAGACATAGTGCTCCATTGTTGGTTTTAGCAAGAGGAACAGTGCCCAATGGTCGGTATCAATGGGAGGAATAGTGCCCCATCAACAGTGTCAGTGGAAGAGTGCCCCATTAATGGTGTCAGCCGGAGAAATAGTGCCCCATCATTAGTCTTAGCAGGAGGGATAGTGCCCCATCTATGGTGTCAGTGGGAGGAAGGGTGCTCTATTAATGGTGTCTGTGGGAGGAATAGTGCCTCATCATTGGTGTTAGTTGGAGGAATAGTGTCCCAAGGGCCAGGTAGAGGCAAGCAAAGGGCCACAGTTTGGAGCCCACTGCATTAAAGCATTGTCTTGTTATTTAGTTATGACTGTTACTTGAAACAGAACTATTCATGGCAGAAGTTGCTCATCTCCCCACCTTCGTCCAGGAAGTCGTGATGACAAAACTCGTTGAATCGTGGCTGTACGGCAACGGGAAGTGACATGTAAGGAAGTATCGGAGGTGTTCCGAGACAATCCAACAAGGTTCCAAGTGCGGATTGCTACAATGCCCTAGGAATTTCTTTCCCATGCTTGTTTTAATGTTTTAAAGGTAAGTGCAATGTATGAAGATTTTTAATAAACTGTATATGTTTGTGGAACATACTACACTAGTGGGCCTTTCCTTTGTCTCCTCATCTATGAGCAAGCTACACCTACATCAGCAGTCATGGAGATCATTTTGTTGGATTTATTAACCCCGTGTGGGTACACTGCTTGACTGCCGAACTGCTTTTTTATTTAAAAAGCATAATTTCGGCCGGAACACCACTTTAATTAAGAGCCCTTTCACACTGCCAGTGCCCGGGCATCGGCGTTTTTGGGGCGCTTTTCGAGCACAAGTGGGGCGCTTTTAACCCCCGCTAGCGGCCGAATAAAGGGTTAAAAGCGCCGCTGCCAAGACGCTTGGCAGGTGCTTCGGCTGCACTGCCCATTGATTTCAGTATACACCACTCCTAAAGCGCCTCAAAGAAGCTGTTTGCTGGACTCGGGCTTTCACACTGGGATTGCAGATGAGGCTTTTTTCAGGTACTTTAAAGACAATATTTTTAGCGGTAAAGCGCCTGAAAAACGCCTCCAGTGGGAAAGGAGTCTTATTCCCATGGCACGCTGGGTCTGGGTCACGTCTAAGGCTTAGATCACACTGGCATTAAGAGCAGGTGTTTGAGAGGTGTTTGACAGGCATTAAAAACGCCCTCAAATGCCTATGCACAAGATATAATAGAAAGCACATTGTGCTGTTCACACTAAGCGTTAGCGTTGGGTCACTTCAAAATGAAAGCCTCATGTTGAGTCAGGAGCCGTCTGAAGCCTTTCAATGCCTCCCATTCAAGTCTATAGTAACGCTCCGAAAATTCTCTGGCAGGCGTTTTCGATGCGGTATTGGTGCGGTTGGTGCATGTTAAAATTTGTCACTTTCCATTGTGGAGCAGTTTTCATAGCTGGGGTCATAGCTGGTCTCCACTGCTTGTCTTCACTGCTACTGATAGGAGAAAAACGGACACTTTCCTTTCCCCCAGTTCTTATAAATCATTCCCATCAGTTTGCAACTTACATAAAACACTTGACACTAGACATAAAAGTTTGGGAAATATTCCAGAGAGAAAATAATGTATTCCTTCATTTAAATCCATTGTGTTGCAAGAACTGCATGAATTGGCCATAACTGAAAACATATTTCTGCTCAGTTCCAAATACCAAATTAAAAACAGACACAGATGTGTCCTCCTTATACAATGTGGGGGCATTGTCAAAAAGACCCTATTGAGAGAATGATTTTTTTAATATTTGTAAGTCTGCACACAAGAACAATTCTGGCAAAAATTTCTAGGCAGGAAGCCTTTGAAAACCAAAATCCCATAAAAAATTAGGAACAAATAAAGACAAACAAACATTCAGTGTTAATTCCATAGATAATTCAAATTTAATTGAATCCAAAAATAGATACACACATATGTCTCTATATCTGTGGTTGTGAGTGCATATGGCACTTGTTTATAAAACTACAAAAATAAATGGATAAATTGGATTTAAATGATTCCAGTTCATTGTAAAATGCACAAAATTACTTAACCACTTCAGCCCCGGAAGATTTTACCCCCTTCCTGACCAGAGCACTTTTTACAATTTGGCACTGCGTTGCTTTAACTGACAATTGTGCGGTCATGCAATGCTGTACCCAAATTTGCATCCTTTTTTCCCACAAATAGAGTTTTCTTTTGGTGGTATTTGATCACCTCTGCGGTTTTTATTTTTTGCGCAATAAACAAAAAAAGAGTGACAATTTTGAAAAAAAGATATATATATTTTTTACTTTTTGCTATAATAAATATCCCCAATTAAAAAAAAAAAAAAACTAATTTCTTCATCAGTTTAGGCCAATATGTATTCCTCTACATATTTTTGGTAAAAAAAAAATCGCAATAAGCGTATATTGATTGGTTTGCGCAAAAGTTATAGCGTCTACAAACTACGGGAAAGATTTATGGCATTTTTAGTATTTTTTTTACTAGTAATGGCGGTGATCTGAGATTTTTAGCAATATTGCGACATTACGACAGGTGCCTAATTGGCCTCCTCGAACCGCTGGTCCCCTCACACCCTGCTATGGAATAATCCAAATCTCCACTGTTCATCATCCCAACCTGCAATCTGGGTGACCAAAGGTATTAGCCCTAAAGGATTAGTTTTTTTACTTGAAAATGTCCTTCTTTTGACGAATATAAAATTAAATACACTTTCCAATATATCCAGTTGTGCAATGCTTTCCTTTCCCAGTTTCACTTGGCCTTTTTTCATCTATCATACACTAGGCTAGAGACCATGTTGAGAGAGGAGGCTTTACTCAAGGATCACTTAACGCTATATAAAGTTCTGCAGCCATCCTTCTCCTGGAGCTTGGACAGATGTAGGGAAGTGTGGACAAAGGATCTGGCCATATTGGACAATGATGATTGAGATGATTTATGGGAGTAAAATCATATTAAGGTATTATCTTGGCTTGGTAAAGATTCTGCTGACCATAACAGTGCATGTTGGAGATGTTCTTATATAAATGCAGATTTCATTCACATCTTTTGGACATGCCCTGATATTAAGATCTGTTGGTCCCAGATCATTCAATTTACTGTATATATCCAGACAACAAATATTCAAGTACCCCAAGATATGCCTTACTGCTTATTGGGACTCGTGGGGCCTTTGGCCCCGAGAAGGACCACTATAACACTGCTTGCTGTTTTATTGTTCTATGCAAGAAGAACAATTGTATTAAAATGGAAATCATCTACATATCTCCAACCCTAGCTACCTGGAAATCTTTGGTGATTTTTTTTCTTCCTTTATAAATGGCCACTTACAGCAGTAGGGGGTGTCTGTTCAAATTTGATAATGTTTGGTCCAGTCTGTATAGCTAGAAAACACCAACACAGAGGTCTGATCTTTTACAAATGTATCTCTAGATTTATTTGCCTTGATGCTGTCTTTTGGAACAGATGGTCCTCCCTGCCTGGATACATTCCTAACATGGAGGATGTGTCCTCTGCTGCTATGCAGCATCACAACATTTACTGATCTCTGTATCATACTAGAGATATAGCCTCTATATGTGCCTGCACCATGCACATGGCGATTGATGGTTTGTTTGTTTTTATGAAGCACAACTGTTAAATTGTATTTTTAAGTTTTACTGAGTGCTGCTGCACCTTACTGTCTGTAATTGTATAAAACTCAATAAAAATATAACTTGTGAAAAAAAAAACAGGGAATAATAATATCTTGCAGTATGTGTCACATACTGCAATGAAAGCTTGCAAGCCTCTTATTTGTTGTAGATGTTCTTAAAGCCAATATATGGATTCAAACATCAATAACTATTATGTAGTTGAAAAAATCTACAGAAAGAAAAGCAGATACCTCAATTCTGTCTTGGTTGGACTAATGCAGGACTCTGAATATACGGTCCTTAGATAATATAACTGTGCGGGACTACACACAAAAGATTTATATGCAGTAACCCGTCTCTTTAGATTTACATACTTTGTCCAAGTCTGATTCTGTACTTTAGCTGGAGTCAGGGGCGTAACTAGAAATAGCAGGGCCCCCTAGCAAAATGTTGTATTGGGCCCCCTGCAAACAGCCCCCCCCCCCCCACAGCTGCCCTAGTGTCAATGCAGCGTGACCTGTGCCACATGCAGCGTGACCTGTGCCCAATACAGCGTGACCTGTGCCCAATACAGCGTGACCTGTGCCCCATACAGCATGACCTGTGCCCAATACAGCCTGGTCTGCCTGTGCCCCATACAGCCCCACCTATGCAGAGGAAGAGGCAAGCCACCCGGATCAGCAGAGAGCGGGATTGCCCGCTGTAATAGCTTTCATTTGAATTTCCTGTCTTCCCGGGGCTCATCGTCACATAGACTCACCTCTTGGCCCGACGCCTTTGATGACGTCACATGTCCCGCATCGGGCCAAAAGGTGGAGCTATGTGACGTGAGCCCCGGGAACACTGGAAGTTCTAATGAAAGCTCTTACATCGGGCAATTCTGCTCTCTGCTGATACAGACAGCTCGCCTCTTCCTTTCCTCTCTCTTCCCCTGGCTGGGAGACTGTGACGGCGGTGCTCTTATCCTCACTGGGCCCCACTCGGCTGCGGGCCCCATAGCGCCCGCATGGGTCGCTATGGTGGTAGTTACGCCCCTGGCTGGAGTGACAATAAGCAAAGTAGTCTGGCCAACAACTCTCAGACTTCAGGGGACCTCTGACCTTCTGATTGTCACAGCAATGGCAGCTCCACTATACCTTTCCACATATGTTTTTTTTGTTAATACAACCATACAGTTGTGCTCCTGTCCTTTTAAATAAACAGACAAATTAGATTTGTATTTCCTTTTCTACTACTCTATCTGTCTCCATCTGTATCAACGGGAGCTTACAGAATATTTTAAGAAGCAACTATTTCAATGTAAGACTTTTATTTATGACATTATTAAGACCTGGGGCTTTCACAGTCGGGATTTATTATGACATTTTCCATTGGATATGCCAAGTATGAAAGAAAAGAATATCTAGAGAAATTAAAGTACTGCACAATACTATAACTGTATTCTATTCCATAGTTGTTTTAAGAGGTAAACACATCATTATCCAGTTTTTGTACAAGAATCATTTTGGTGCATCTCATAATCCCACATTTATATTACAGGAGGAACCCATAAATTAGAGCATAAGAGCACATCCGATCACATGATAGAGTATAATGTAATGACTGTTACATTGACTGTTACATTATCCAAACCATCCTACTCTGTTCTAATGGTGCTTAGTTGTTTGAAATTATTATTTATCCTATTACCATCTATGCATATTGGGTGTGTTAGCTAATGATTTGGTCCATTGCAGTGGTTCAGCTATGGTGGGTGCGGCCGTCCATAAGTAGGTGTGTTGGTCGTTGCGTTCACTATTGGTTTTACCACTCATTGTTATCCATAGAATTTTAGTCTCGGTTCTGGTTCTTCCCATAATCAAAATGGCATTTGCAGCATCAGCCGCCTGAGATTTAGACCGAGGCTTGGTTATGTGTATTCATTATATAAAGCAGTCCATCAGTACGCTGCCCGTGCCCCAGGACAACGTCAGATTTGTGACGAAACGCATCCGTGGAGCGAAGTGCTTAAAGCCACCGCGCTGTTCACTTTCCGATTGGACGGGCATTAGTATTGTTGCCGGCCGACCTCATTTTTTTCTTTAATCCTTCATACGTTTTGGAAGCGATACTGCTTTTTATCGGACCCCCCCGGTGCCAGCGGCGGTCGGCTTTGGTCTGGGAGCGTTCAGAGATGAGGGGGAGGCCATCCGATCATGGCCCCCCTCGCGATCGCTCCCAGCCAATGAGAATCCTCCCCTGCCTGTGTGTAGTACACACAGGCAGAGGATGTGATGTCATCTCTCCTCGGCTCGGCAGTTTCCGTTCTGGCGCCGAGGAGAGAAGACATCTGAGTGAGTGTAAAACACAAACACACACAGTAGAACATGCCAGGCACACTTTACACCCCCGATCCCCCCCCGATCGCCCCTCAATCCCCCCCAAACCCCTCCCCCCCCATCACACTGACACCAAGCATTTTTTTTTTATGATTACTGCATGGTGTCAGTTTGTGACAGTTAGAAGTGTTAGGGCAGTTAATGTTAGCCCCCTTTAGGTCTAGGATACCCCCCTAACCCCCCTAATAAAGTTTTAACCCCTTGATCACCCCCCGTCACCAGTGTCGCTAAGCGATCATTTTTCTGATCGCTGTATTAGTGTCGCTGGTGACGCTAGTTAGGGACGTAAATATTTAGGTTTGCCGTCAGCGTTTTATAGCGACAGGGACCCCCATATACTACCTAATAATAAATGTTTTAACCCCTTGATTGCCCCCTAGTTAACCCTTTCACCACTGATCACCGTATAAGTGTTACGGGTGACGCTGGTTAGTTCGTTTATTTTTTATAGTGTCAGGGCACCCGCCGTTTATTACCGAATAAAGGTTTAGCCCCCTGATCGCCCGGCGGTGATATGCGTCGCCCCAGGCAGCGTCAGATTAGCGCCAGTACCGCTAACACCCACGCACGCAGCATACGCCTCCCTTAGTGGTATAGTATCTGAACGGATGAATATCTGATCCGATCAGATCTATACTAGCGTCCCCAGCAGTTTAGGGTTCCCAAAAAACGCAGTGTTAGCGGGATCAGCCCAGATACCTGCTAGCACCTGCGTTTTGCCCCTCCGCCCGGCCCAGCCCAGCCTAGCCCACCCAAGTGCAGTATCGATCGATCACTGTCACTTACAAAACACTAAACGCATAATTGCAGCGTTCGCAGAGTCAGGCCTGATCCCTGCGATCGCGAACAGTTTTTTTGGTAGCGTTTTTGTGAACTGGCAAGCACCAGCCCCAGGCAGCGTCAGGTTAGCGCCAGTACCGCTAACACCAACGCACGCACCGTACACCTCCCTTAGTGGTATAGTATCTGAACGGATCAATATCTGATCCGATCAGATCTATACTGGCATCCCCAGCAGTTTAGGGTTTCCAAAAACGCAGTGTTATCGGAATCAGCCCAGATACCTGCTAGCACCTGCGTTTTGCCCCTCGGCCCAGCCCAGCTCACCCAAGTGCAGTATCGATCGATCACTGTCACTTACAAAAGACTAGACGCATAACTGCAGCGTTCGCAGAGTCAGGCCTGATCCCTGCGATCGATAATAGTTTTTTTGGTAGCGTTTTGGTGAACTGGCAAGCATCAGCGGCCTAGTACACCCCGGTCGTAGTCAAACCAGCACTGCAGTAAGACTTGGTGACGTGGCGAGTCCCATAAGTGCAGTTCAAGCTGGTGAGGTGGCAAGCACAAGTAGTGTCCCGCTGCCACCAAAAAGACAAACACAGGCCCGTCGTGCCCATAATGCCCTTCCTGCTGCATTCACCAATCCTAATTGGGAACCCACCACTTCTGCAGCACCCGTACTTCCCCCATTCACATCCCAAACCAAATGCAGTCGGCTGCATGAGAGGCATTTTCTTTATGTCCTCCCGAGTACCCCTACCCAACGAACCCCCCCAAAAAAGATGTCGTGTCTGCAGCAAGCGCGGATATAGGCATGACACCCGCTATTATTGTCCTTCCTGTCCTGACAATCCTGGTCTTTGCATTGGTGAATGTTTTGAACGCTACCATTCACTAGTTGAGTATTAGCGTAGGGTACAGCATTGCACAGACTAGGACACACTTTCACAGGGTCTCCCAAGATGCCATCGCATTTTGAGAGACCCGAACCTGGAACCGGTTACAGTTATAAAAGTTACAGTTACAAAAAAAGTGTAAAAAAAAAAACACAAACAAAAATATAAAATAAAAAAAAATAGTTGTCGTTTTATTGTTCTCTCTCTCTCTATTCTCTCTATTGTTCTGCTCTTTTTTACTGTATTCTATTCTGCAATGTTTCATTGTTATTATGTTTTATCATGTTTGCTTTTCAGGTATGCAATTTTTTATACTTTACCGTTTACTGTGCTTTATTGTTAACCATTTTTTTGTCTTCAGGTACGCCATTCACAAATTTGAGTGGTTATACCAGGATGATGCCTGCAGGTTTAGGTATCATCTTGGTATCATTCTTTTCAGCCAGCGGTCGGCTTTCATGTAAAAGCAATCCTAGCAGCTAATTAGCCTCTAGACTGCTTTTACAAGCAGTGGGAGGGAATGCCCCCCCCCCACCGTCTTCCGTGTTTTTCTCTGGCTCTCCTGTCTCAACAGGGAACCTGAGAATGCAGCCGGTGATTCAGCCAGCTGACCATAGAGCTGATCAGAGACCAGAGTGGCTCCAAACATCTCTATGGCCTAAGAAACCGGAAGCTATGAGCATTTTATGACTTAGATTTTGCCGGATGTAAACAGCGCCATTGGGAAATTGGGGAAGCATTTTATCACACCGATCTTGGTGTGGTCAGATGCTTTGAGGGCAGAGGAGAAATCTAGGGTCTAATAGACCCCAATTTTTTCAAAAAAGAGTACCTGTCACTACCTATTGCTATCAGAGGGGATATTTACATTCCCTGAGATAACAATAAAAATGATTTAAAAAAAAAAAAAATGAAAGGAACAGTTTAAAAATAAGATAAAAAAGCACAAAAATAATAAAGAAAAAAAAAAAAGCACCCCTGTCCCCCCTGCTCTCGCGCAAAGGCGAACGCAAGCGTCAATCTGGCGTCAAATGTAAACAGCAATTGCACCATGCATGTGAGGTATCACCGCGAAGGTCAGATCGAGGGCAGTAATTTTAGCAGTAGACCTCCTCTGTAAATCTAAAGTGGTAACCTGTAAAGGCTGTAAGGCTTTTAAAGGCTTTTAAAAATGTATTAATTTTGTTGCCACTGCACGTTTTGTGCGCAATTTTAAAGCATGTCATGTTTGTTATCCATGTACTCGGCCTAAGATCATCTTTTTTATTTCATCAAACATTTGGGCAATATAGTGTGTTTTAGTGCATTAAAATTTACAAAAGTGTGTTTTTTCCCCAAAAAATGCTTTTGAAAAATCGCTGCGCAAATACTGTGTGAAAAAAAAATGAAACACCCACCATTTTAATCTGTAGGGCATTTTCTTTAAAAAAATATATAATGTTTGGGGGTTCAAAGTAATTTTCTTGCAAAAAAAAAATAATTTTTTCATGTAATCAAAAAGTGTCAGAAAGGGCTTTGTCTTCAAGTTGTTAGAAGAGTGGGTGATGTGTGACATAAGCTTCTAAATGTTGTGCATAAAATGCCAGGACAGTTCAAACCCCCCCCCCCCCCCCAAATAACCCCATTTTGGAAAGTAGACACCCCAAGCTATTTGCTGAGAGGCATGTCGAGTCCATGGAATATTTTATATTGGACACAAGTTGCGGGAAAGAGACAAATTTTTTTTTGCACAAAGTTGTCACTAAATGATATATTGCTCAAACATGCCATGGGAATATGTGAAATTACACCCCAAAATACATTCTGTTGCTTCTCCTGAGTACGGGGATACCACATGTGTGGGACTTTTTGGGAGCCTAGCCGCGCACGGGACCCCGAAAACCAAGCACTGCCTTCAGGCTTTCTAAGAGCGTAAATTTTTGATTTCACTCTTCACTGCCTATCACAGTTTCGGAGGCCATGGAATGCCCAGGTGGCAACACCCCCCCCAAATGACCCCATTTTGGAAAGTAGACACCCCAAGCTATTTGCTGAGAGGTATAGTGAGTATTTTGCAGACCTCACTTTTTGTCACAAAGTTTTGAAAATTGAAAAAAGAAAAAAAAAATATTTTTCTTGTCTTTCTTCATTTTCAAAAACAAATGAGAGCTGCAAAATACTCACCATGCCTCTCAGCAAATAGCTTGGGGTGTCTACTTTCCAAAATGGGGTCATTTGGGGGGCATTCCATGGCCTCCGAAACTGTGATAGGCAGTGAAGAGTGAAATCAAAAATTTACTGAAGGCGGTGATTGGTTTTCGGGGCCCCGTACGCGGCTAGGCTCCTAAAAAGTCCCACACATGTGGTATCCTCATGCTCGGGAGAAGCAGCTAAATGTATTTTTGGGTGCAATTCCACATATGCCCATGGCCTGTGTAAGCAATATATCATTTAGTGACAACTTTGTGCAAAAAAAAAAAAAAAAATTGTCACTTTCCCGCAACTTGTGTCAAAATATAAAATATTCCATGGACTCAACATGCCTCAAAGCAAATAGCTTGGGGTGTCTACTTTCCAAAATGGGGTCATTTGGGGGGGGTTTATGCCACCTGGGCATTTTATGGCCTTCAAAACTGTGATAGGTAGTGAGGAGTAAAATCAAAAATTTACGCCCTTAGAAATCCTGAAGGCAGTGATTGGTTTCCGGGGCCCCGTACGCGGCTAGGCTCCCAAAAAGTCTGTGGTATCCCCATACTCAGGAGAAGCAGCTAAATGTATTTTGGGGTGCAATTCCACATATGCCCATGGCCTGTGTGAGCAATATATAATTTAGTGACAACTTTTTGTAATTTTTTTTTTTTGTCATTATTCAATCACTTGGGACAAAAAAAATGAATATTCAATGGGCTCAACATGCCTCTCAGCAATTTCCTCGGGGTGTCTACTTTCCAAAATGGGGTCATTTGTGGGGGTTTTGTACTGCCCTGCCATTTTAGCACCTCAAGAAACGACATAGGCAGTCATAAATGAAAGGCTGTGTAAATTCCAGAAAATGTACCCTAGTTTGTAGACGCTATAACTTTTGCGCAAACCAATAAATATACACTTATTGACATTTTTTTTACCAAAGACATGTGGCCAAATACATTTTGGCCTAAATGTATGACTAAAATTGAGTTTATTGGATTTTTTTAGAACAAAAAGTAGAAAATATAATTTTTTTTCAAAATTTTTTGTCTTTTTCCGTGTATAGCGCAAAAAATAAAAACGGCAGAGGTGATCAAATACCATCAAAAGAAAGCTCTATTTGTGGGAAGAAAAGGACGCAAATTTCGTTTGGGTACAGCATTGCATGACCGCGCAATTAGCAGTTAAAGTGACGCAGTGCCAAATTGTAAAAAGTGCTCTGGTCAGGAGGGGGGTAAATCCTTCCGGGGCTGAAGTGGTTAATAAACAACCATCTGGTTTTACCCATGGTGACTTTCCCTGCTTTTTTTCTGGGCTGACATTACCTTTTACATCACGTGTGGGCCTGCAAGCCGTGCCTCTGACCATCTTCAGAATCAACGGTCTACAGCGTCATATGGCTCGACCAGACATCTGAAGTCCCAGGGAAAAAAAGGCCCTGGCTGGGTATTAGCCACAAGTGTTAAAGCTTGTGCAGCTGGTAAGCGTGCACTCTTTGTGGTGGTGGATTCACTTTGTCCATCCTTAAAGTCACAGGATTTTTACCAACCTTTGCTGTTTGTCCATTTTCTATTGGAGGAATTTTCAAGGTTTCACTGTCCACCGGAGGACTTTATATATGTCACTCAATTCACTTATTAGGACTTGTTATCATTTTTATTCATTTATTTTTTTATATTTGTTTGTATTTATATTTGGTTAATATGTCACTTTGAGAGTGCAGCTCCCTTTTTTATTTATCTATACTTGTGTGTATTTCACTTTGAGTTGCAGCTATAGTTTTTAGGTTTGTATACAGTGCAGTCTTTTTTCTTATACTCTGTTCTGTGTCTGACATTCTCTAGCTACCTGACGCTATACACTGCACAGTAAGTACATACTCCAGACTGCCCCATTGTGTATGTTGTTCAACGTAAGTACATACTACATACTTCCTACTACTAATGATTTCAGCCACACAGACGTTGCTTAAAACATAATTCCAGCCAAAAATAACAAGATAAAAACGAATAGCCCAATAAAAGATATAACAAAACCAACTTTTGCTCCAATACTCACCTTCAACCCAGAGATTCCCCTAACTCCTCCTACTTTTTTCTGCCACTAGATGTTCTCAGTATGATGGCCAGCATTATTCAGCTCACTTATGCTGAGCCCAGGTCATCTTGGACCTGCACCAGCCTGTGACTGGATGGTGAAAGGAAAAGAAACACAGTGATGAGATCATCTTATATAGATGATAATGTTGAAAAAAAGACACAGGTCCATCCCGTTCAACCTGAGAGTCACTAACTAACCACTGTATATTGTGTTCACTGAGAAAGACATGTATTGTTTTTTTAATTCATTAACAACCACAGCTAATACCACTACCTGGGGAAGGGAGTTACACTGCTCTAACAGTAAAGAACCCCTTTCACAGTTTAGGAATAAAGCTCTATTTGTCCAGTCTCAAATTGTGGTCGTGACTTCTTCAAGGACCTTCGGGTAAACAATTTATTGTCAACTGTCTCCTTTGATTTATTTGTACATTGAAATCCTATCCCCTCTTAAACGCCTCCTCTCTGGGGTCAATAAATGACATTTCTGTAATCTTTCCAAATATCTGAGATTCTCATGCCCCCTTAATAATTTTACTGCCCTCCGCTAAACTCTTTCTGGTATATGAACATCCTTCCTCAGGGTTAGTGACCAAAACTTAAGTTAAACCAGTGCATCATTGGGGAAGAATTATTGATATGAACAAATACCTTTTTTTTTGTATAAGATTATTCTGCTAGCTTTGATAGCTTCAGCTTGCCGTTGCATCCTATTGCTACACTATATTGCCAAAAGTATTGGGATGCCTGCCTTTACACGCACATTAACTTTAATGGCATCCCAGTCTGAGTCCATAGGGTTCAATAATGAGTTAGCCCACCCAGCTATAACAGCTTCAACCCTTCTGCGAAGGCTGTCCGTAAGGTTTAGGAGTGTGTCTATGGGAACGTTTCACCATTCTTTCAGAAGTGCATTTGTGAGGTTAGGCACTGATGTTGGACGAGAAGGCCTGGCTTGCAGTCTCTTATCTAATTCATCCAAAAGTTGTTCTATCAGGTTGAGGTCAGGACTTTATGCAGGCCAGTCAAGTTCCTCCCGCCCAGACTCACTCATCCACACTATGATAACATAATTTCATTTAATGTTAGCTGTAAGCAACAAACACATATGGGTAAGATGAAAACACTTAACTTTAAGAGAGCAAATTTTACAAGGATGAGGGCTGCTCTGTCTCCAGGATTTAGCCTGGGAGGGAATGTTGGCATCAATGGACACAGAAGAGAAATTGGAATTCTTCAAAGTAACTGTATGTAAACTCACTGCAAAGTATATTTCCATGGGCAATACGTCTAACCACTTGCCGATCGCCTCACGCCTATATACGTGAGCAGAATGGCACGGTCAGGCAAAATCACGTACCTGATACGTGATGCCTTCCCACGGGCGGGGGGTCCTATCGGACCCCCCCCCCCCCCCGGCGCCATAGGCGGTCGGCTCTTGTTCGCGGGCGATGAGAGGTCAGGGGGAGGCCATCCATTGATGGCCACCCCCTCCCGATCGCTCCCAGCGAATCAAATGCTTCCTCTCCCTTTGTAATGTAAACAGAGGGAGAGGAAGTGATGTCATCCCTCCTCGAGCCGATCTTTTCGTCCCGGCGCAGAGGAGAGAAGACATCCAAGTAAGTGCACCAACACTACACTTCCAGTAGAACACGCAGGCACACTTTTCACCCCCCTTCACACCCCGATCACCCCCCTGTACCCCCTGTCACTCTGATACCAATAGCAGTTTTTTTTTTTGCATTGGTGTCAGTTTGTGACAGTTATAAGTGTTAGGGCAGTTAGGTTAGCCCTCTTTAGGTCTAGGGTACCCCCCTTTAGGTCCAGGGTACCCCCCCTAACCCCCCCTAATAAAGGTTAACCCCGTGATCACCCCCCGTCGCCAGTGTCACTAAGCGAACGTTTTTCTGATCGCTGCATTAGTGACACAGGTCACGCTAGTTAGGGAGGTAAGTATATAGGTTCGCTGTCAGTGTTTTATAGCGACAGGGACCCCCATATACTACCTGCTAAAGGTTTTAACCCCTTGATTGCCCCCTAGTTAACCCTTTCACCAGCGATCACCGTATAAGTGTTACGGGTGACGCTGGTTAGCTAGTTTGTTTCTTGTAGTTTATTATAGTTTATTATAGTTTTAGGGCACCCGCCGTTTATTACCTTATAAAGGTTTAACCCCCTAATTGCCCGGCAGTGATAGAAGTTAAGTTTTTAGGATCAGATAAGGTCTGCGTCGCCCCAGGCAGCGTCAGGTTAGCGCCAGTACCGCTAAAACTCACGCACGCAGCATACACCTCCCTTAGTGCTATAGTATCTGAACGGATCGATATCTGATCCGATCAGATCTATACTCCCCAGCAGTTTAGGGTCCCCCAAAAAAGCGCAGTGTTAGCGGGATCAGCCCAGATACCTGCTAGCACCTGCGTTTTGCTCCTCGGCCCAGCCCAGCCCAGCCCACCCAAGTGCAGTATCGATCGATCACTGACAAAAAACACTAAGCACACATAACTGCAGCGTTCGCAGAGTCAGGCCTGATCCCTGCGATCGCTAACAGTTTTTTGGTAGCATTTTGAATCAGTCGCTAACAGTCAGGAGCTTTTTTGCCTGTGAGTCTCACTAGTGTACCCCTAAATTTAGAGCCCAAAATGGCAAATCGAAGGTACACTAGTGAAGAGGCCTACACGTTTCTGAGCATGACAGATAGTGAAGAGGAAGTCACTCATCTGTCAGATTCAGGCTCAGAATACGATCCTGTAGAGGACAGCGGCTCCATGACAGGTAGCTCTGACGGCGGAGTTGTGGTCCCTGCTAAGGTCAGGCGTACCAGACCCCAATCTTCTTCTGTCCTTGAAGTGCAAGAACCGCAGGGCTCTCGTATGGAGCAGAGAAGTGCTAGCGCCGCTATTCCTTCTGGTGAACTGGCAAGCACCAGCGGCCTAGTACACCCTGGTCGTACATCCAGCACTGCAGTATCACGTGGTGACGTGGCGAGTCCCATAAGTGCAGTTCAAGCTGGCGAGGTGGCAAGCACAAGTAGTGTCCCGCTGCCACCAAGAAGACGAACACAGGCCCGTCGTGCCCATAGTGCCCTTCCTGCTGCATTCGCCAATCCGAATTGGGTACCCACCACTTCTGCAGCACCCGTACTTCCCCCATTCACTGGCCAACCCGGAATTCAGGTGGAAACAGTTGACTTTATGCCACTGGATTTTTATTCGCTGTTTTTCACCGAAGATCTCTATAGATCTATTGTGGACCAAAGCAATTTGTACGCTGGTCAACACATCGCCACTATTCCCCAGTCCACCCTTGCCGGAGATTGGAAACCAATTACGGTTTCCGAATTTAAGATCTTTCTGGGCCTTTCCCTCCTCATGGGGTTGAATAAAAAGAGTGAGTTGCGGTCATATTGGTCCACTGACCCAATTTACCATTCGCCCTTGTTCTCTGCTTCCATGGCCAGGGCACAATACGAGCAGATTTTGCGGTTCATGCACTTCAACGACAATGAACTCTGTCGTCCTCGTGGAGACCCTGAATACGATCGGCTCTACAAAATTCGGCCCCTCGTAAACCACTTCAACCAACGTTTTGCAGACTTGTTTACCCCCCATCAAGTTGTCTGCGTTGATGAGTCCCTGATTAAGTTTTCTGGCCGCTTGTCATTCAAACAGTACCTTCCCAGCAAGCGTGCCAGATACGGGGTCAAGATGTATAAGCTCTGTGACAGGGCCACAGGCTATACATGTAGTTTTATGGTTTACGAGGGAAGAGATAGTCACGTAGAGCCGACAAACTGCCCTGACTACATAGGAAGCGCTGGCAAGATAGTGTGGGACTTGGTGTCACCCTTATTCGGAAAGGGGTACCACTTGTATGTGGACAATTATTACACGAGCGTGCCACTTTTTAGTCACTTGTTTGATCATCAGATTGGAGCATGTGGCACCGTGCGATCTAATCGCCGGGGCTTTCCCCAGCGGCTTGTAGATTCCCGTCTTAGGCTGGGGGAGAGAGCCTGCTTGAAGTGTAATAACTTGCTCGCTATGTAGTGGAGGGACAATAAGAATGTTTTCGTTCTTACCTCCCTTCATGCAGACACGACGGTCCAAATTCCTACGGCGACTGGTGTTGTGGAGAAACCCCTCTGTGTCCACGAATATAACCTTAATATGGGAGGGGTGGACCTCAACGACCAGTTGTTGGCGCCGTACCTAATTGCCCGTAAGGCCAGACGCTGGTACAAAAAAGTGTCTGTTTATTTATTTCAATTGGCTTTGCTGAACGCTCATATGCTATACAGAGCTTCAGGACAGACTGGATCCTTCCTTAAATTCCAGGAAGAGATCGTCAGAGCCCTTCTGTTTCCAGACGGTGCTCCACCTCACCTTCCCCAACCAAATGCAGTAAGCCGGCTGCATGAGAGGCATTTTCTTTATGCCCTCCCGAGTACCCCTATCCAACGAACGCCCCAAAAAAGATGTTGTGTCTGCAGCAAGCGCGGATTTAGGCGTGACACCCGATATTATTGTCCCCCTCTGTCCTGGCAATCCTGGTCTTTGCATTGGTGAATGTTTTGAACGCTACCATACACTAGTGGAGTATTAGCGTAGGGTACAGCACTGCACAGACTAGGACACACTTTCACAGGGTCTCCCAAGATGCTGTCGCATTTTGAGAGACCCAAACCTGGTACCAGTTAAAAAAGTTAAAGTTACAAAAAAAGTGTAAAAAAAACAAAAAAACAAAAAAAAGTAAAAAAAAAGAAAAAAACACAAAAAAATATATAAAATAAAAAAAACAAATAGTTGTTGTTTTATTGTTCTCTCTCTATTCTCTCTCTATTGTTCTGCATTCTATACTGCAATGTTTTATTGTTATGTTTTTATCATGTTTGCTTTATAAGTATGCAATTTTTTTATACTTTGTTTTTTTATTGTTAACCACTTTTTTGTTTTCAGGTACGCCATTCAGCTGCAGAGCGGATTTATTTATCTTGACAGCAACAGCGTTTGCTCCCACGATACATAAAGCCGTGACTCCAGCGCTGTCGGAGGTGATTTCACCACCACAGTTACATACTTCAGCATATATGCCGAAGCGTGGGGGCAGCAGAGGGTGGAGGAGCGATTTGCTCCTGCCTTTTGCGGGAGGATGCCCCCATGCTTCGGCATATATATATTTTAGGTAGGTACAGGTTGCGTTAAATGTTTTATTTTTTACTATGTTTTTTTTTTTGTATTTTGCTTTGCAGGTATGGTAAGTATTACTGTTATACTGTAATGTTACTTTGTTTTTTTGTTAACCATCATTTGCTTAGCAGGTACGCCATTCAGTTGCAGCGCGGATTTATTTATCTTGACAGCAACAGCGTTTGCTCCCACGATACATAAAGCCGTGACTCCAGCGCTGTCGGAGGTGATTTCACCACCACAGTTACATACTTCAGCATATATGCCGAAGCGTGGGGGCAGCAGTGGGTGGAGGAGCGATTTGCTCCTGCCTTTTGCGGGAGGATGCCCCCATGCTTCGACATGTATAAACGGTGCATGTATGCCCATCATTAGAAGTGGGTGGATGAAGGGAGGTATTCTAATGGTGGGCATACCCACCGATCAATATTTTTTTTTGTTCAGCCCACAGGCTGCATGAAAAAAAAGTTTACAATATATGCCCAACAAGGACCAGCAACGTACTGGTATGTTGCTGGACTTTGAGTGGTTATACCAGAATGATGCCTGCAGGTTTAGGTATCATCTTGGTATCATTCTTTTCAGCCAGCGGTCGGCTTTCATGTAAAAGCAATCCTAGCGGCTAATTAGCCTCTAGACTGCTTTTACAAGCAGTGGGAGGGAATGCACCTCCCACCCCCACCGTCTTTCATGTTTTTCTCTGGCTCTCCTGTCCCAACAGGGAACCTGAGAATGCAGCCGGTGATTCAGCCAGCTGACCATAGAGCTAATCAGAGACCAGAATGGCTCCAAACATCTCTATGGCCTAAGAAACCGGAAGCTACGAGCATTTCATGACTTAGATTTCGCCGGATGTAAACAGCGCCATTGGGAAATTGGGAAAGCATTTTATCACACCGATCTTGGTGTGGTCAGATGCTTTGAGGGCAGAGGAGAGATCTAGGGTCTAATAGACCCCAATTTTTTCAAAAAAGAGTACCTGTCACTACCTATTGCTATCATAGGGGATATTTACATTCCCTGAGATAACAATAAAAATTATTAAAAAAAAATAAAAATGAAAGGAACAGTTTAAAAATAAGATAAAAAAGCTAAAAAATAATAAAGAAAAAAAAAACAAAAAAAAAAAACACCCCTGTCCCCCCCTGCTCTCGCACAAAGGCGAACGCAAGCGTCAGTCTGGCGTCAAATGTAAACAGCAATTGCACCATGCATGTGAGGTATCACCGCGAAGGTCAGATCGAGGGCAGTAATTTTAGCAGTAGACCTCCTCTGTAAATCTAAAGTGGTAACCTGTAAAGGCTTTTAAAGGCTTTTAAAAATGTATTTAGTTTGTCGCCACTGCACGTTTGTGCGCAATTTTAAAGCATGTCATGTTTGGTATCCATGTACTCGGCCTAAGATCATCTTTTTTATTTCATCAAACATTTGGGGAATATAGTGTGTTTTAGTGCATTAAAATTTAAAAAAGTGTGTTTTTTCCCCAAAAAAATGCTTTTGAAAAATCGCTGCGCAAATACTGTGTGAAAAAAAAAATGAAACACCCACCATTTTAATCTGTAGGGCATTTGCTTTAAAAAAATATATAATGTTTGGGGGTTCAAAGTGTCAGAAAGGGCTTTGTCTTCAAGTGGTTAGAAGAGTGGGTGATGTGGGAAATAAGCTTCTAAATGTTGTGCATAAAATGCCAGGACAGTTCAAAACCCCCCCAAATGACCCCATTTTGGAAAGTAGACACCCCAAGCTATTTGCTGAGAGGCATGTCGAGTCCATGGAATATTTTATATTGTGACACAAGTTGCGGGAAAAAGAATTTTTTTTTTTTTTGCACAAAGTTGTCACTAAATGATATATTGCTCAAACATGCCATGGGAATATGTGAAATTACACCCCAAAATACATTCTGTTGCTTCTCCTGAGTACGGGGATACCACATGTGTGAGACTTTTTGGGAGCCTAGCCGCGTACGGGGCCCCGAAAACCAAGCACCGCCTTCAGGCTTTCTAAGGGCGTAAATTTTTGATTTCAGTCTTCACTGCCTATCACAGTTTCGGAGGCCATGGAATGCCCAGATGGCACAAACCCCCCCCAAATGACCCCATTTTGGAAAATAGACACCCAAAGCTATTTGCTGAGAGGTATAGTGAGTATTTTGCAGACCTCACTTTTTGTCACAAACTTTTGAAAATTGAAAAAAGAAAAAAAATATATGTTTTTCTTGTCTTTCTTCATTTTCAAAAACAAATGAGAGCTGCAAAATACTCACCATGCCTCTCAGCAAATAGCTTGGGGTGTCTACTTTCCAAAATGGGGTCATTTTGGGGGGTTTTGTGCTATCTTGGCATTTTATGGCCTTCGAAACTGTGATGGGTAGTGAGGAGTGAAATCAAAAATTAACGCTCTTATGCCGCGTACACACGGTCGGACTTTCTAGAAAGCTAGGTCCGACGTACTTGCCGCCAGACTTCCGGCGGACTACCGCCGGACTTTCTGAACGGCCGGACTTGCCTACACACGGCCGGACTTTCCGGAATCCGGTCTTCCCGACGGACTTCCGCCTGACTTTCAGAATGAACGGACTTTCCCACACACGGACAAGTCCGTTCATTTTGAACGTGACTCGGGTACGACGGGACTAGAAAAGGAATTCAATCTCGCCCGCTTTTTTTGGCGAGATTGAAACCTTGCGAGCCCCGTCGCAGGCCCTTAGGTCTGGTATGGAACTTTAAGGGGAACCCCCTACGCCGAAAAACCGGCGTGGGGGTCCCCCCCAAAATCCATACCAGACCCCGATCCGAGCACGCAGCCCGGCCGGTCAGGAAAGGGGGTGGGGACGAGCGAGCGCCCCCCCCTCCTGAACCGTACCAGGCCGCATGCCCTCAACATGGGGGGGTGCTTTGGGGGAGGGGGCGCCTTACGGTGCCCCACCACCACAAAGCACCTTGTCCCCATTGTCTTCTCTTCTCTTCTCTTCTCCCAGATGTTGACACGACGCTCTCTCCGGCTGGACTGGTCTCCGAGGGCTGCGTTGTGACTTATATAGGCGGAGACCCCGCCCCCATATGATGTCACAGGCCCTGGGCATGCTGGGACTGTGACGTTTTAGGGGGCGTGGTCGACCACGCCCCCTAAAACGTCACAGTCCCAGCATGCCCAGGGACTGTGACATCAAAAGGGGGCGGGGTCTCCGCCTATATAAGTCACAACGCAGCCCTCGGAGACCAGTCCAGCCGGAGAGAGCGTCGTGTCAACATCTGGGGGAAGAGAAGAGAAGACAAGAAGCCCAGCAGCTCAGAAGTCCGGACCTCTGCTGGCAAGAGAGCTACCTGAACACAGCAGAGGAGCCGGCCGAAGAACTGGAACACCGGGAGAAGAGAGCGGAGAAGAACCAACCGGACGCCGGGAGAAGATGAAGCGGAGGGACCCCCGAAGACGGAAGAAGACTCCCCCCCGGAGCAGTTTAATAAATTATTTTAAAAACCTGTGTTGTGTTTTATTATTAACACTTTTTACCTAGGTGAATGGGTAGGGGTACCATGTACCCCATATTCATTCACATAGGGTGGGGGGGCCGGGATCTGGGGGCCCTCTTATTATAGGGGGCTCCCGGATTCCGATAAGCCCCCCGCCCGCAGACCCCGACAACCAACGGCCAGGGTTGTCGGGAAGAGGCCCTTGTCCTCATCAACATGGGGACAAGGTGCTTTGTGGTGGGGGGGCACCGTAAGGCGCCCCCTCCCCCAAAGCACCCCCCCATGTTGAGGGCATGCGGCCTGGTACGGTTCAGGAGGGGGGGGGCGCTCGCTCGTCCCCACCCCCTTTCCTGACCGGCCGGGCTGCGTGCTCGGATCGGGGTCTGGTATGGATTTTGGGGGGACCCCCACGTCGGTTTTTCGGCGTAGGGGGGTTCTCCTTAAAGTTCCATACCAGACCTAAGGGCCTGGGATGCCCCCCGCGCTCGCCGCAATGGGAAAATTTGTTTTTCCTATTGCAGCGAGCGCGAGATGCAGTAACCTGCTCCTCCGTCGTATCTGGTCCTTCGGACCAGCATACAGACGAACGGGCTTTCCGTCAGGAACTGAGTCCGGCGGAGGTACGACGTAAAGATTTGAAGCAGGCTTCAAATCTAAAGTACGTCGGATTTCTGCCCGAAACGGTCCGTCGGAAGTCCGATGGAGACCACACACGGTCGGATTTTCCGCCGGACTTGGTCCGGCGGCGTCCGTCGGACTTTTGCAGGTGAAAAGTCCGACCGTGTGTACGCGGCATTAGAAATCCTGAAGGCAGTGATTGGATTTCGGGGCCCCGTATGAAGCTAGGCTCCCAAAAAGTGCCACTCATGTGGTATCCCCGTACTCAGGAGAAGCAGCAGAATGTATTTTGGGGTGTAATTCCACATATGCCGATGGCATGTTTGAGCAATATATCATTTTGTGACAACTTTGTGCAAAAAAAAAAAAAATTGTCACTTTTCCGCAACTTGTGTCAAAATATAAAATATTCCATGGACTCAACATGCCTCTCAACAAATAGCTTGCGGTGTCTACTTTCCAAAATGGGGTCATTTGGGGGGGGTTTGTGCCATCTGGGCATTTTATGGCCTTCAAAACTGTGATAGGTAGTGAGGAGTGAAATCACAACTTTCCGCCCTTAGAAATCCTGAAGGCGGTGCTTGGATTCCGGGGCCCCGTACGCGGCTAGGCTCCCAAAAAGTCCCACACATGTGGTATCCCCGTACTCAGGAGAATCAGCAGAATGTATTTTGGGGTGCAATTCCACATATGCCCATGGCCTGTGTGAGCAATATATCATTTAGTGCCAACTTTGTGCAAAAAAAAAAAAAATTGGCATTTTCCCGCAACTTGTGTCAAAAAATAAAATATTCCATGGACTCAACATGCCTCTCAGCAAATAGCTTGGGGTGTCTACTTTCCAAAATGGGGTCATTTGGGGGAGGGTTTGTGCCATCTTGGCATTTTATGGCCTTCAAAACTGTGATAGGTAGTGAGGAGTGAAATCAAAAATGTATGCCCTTAGAAATCCTGAAGGCGGTGCTTGGTTTTCGGGGCCCCGTACTCGGCTAGGCTCCCAAAAAGTCCCACACATGTGGTATCCCTGTACTCAGAAGAAGCAGCTAAATGTATTTTGGGGTGCAATTCCACATATGCCCATGGCCTGTGTGAGCAATATATCATTTAGTGACAACTTTTTGTAATTTTTTTTTGTCATTATTCAATCACTTGGGACAAAAAAAATAAATATTCAATGGGCTCACCATGCGCCTCAGCAATTTCCTTGGGGTGTCTACTTTCCAAAATGGGGTCATTTGGGGGGGGGGGTTGTACTGCCCTGCCATTTTAGCACCTCATGAAATGACATAGGCAGTCATAAACTAAAAGCTGTGTAAATTACAGAAAATGTACCCTAGTTTGAAGACGCTATAACTTTTGCGCAAACCAATAAATATACGCTTATTGACATTTTTTTTTACCAAAGACATGTGGCTGAATACATTTTGGCCTAAATCTATGACTAAAATTGAGTTTATTGGATTTTTTTTTATAACAAAAAGTAGAAAATATAATTTTTTTTCGAAATTTTCTGTCTTTTTCCGTTTATAGCGCAAAAAATAAAAACGGCAGAGGTGATCAAATACCATCAAAAGAAAGCTCTATTTGTGGGAAGAAAAGGACGCAAATTTCGTTTGGGTACAGCATTGCATGACCGCACAATTAGCAGTTAAAGCGACGCAGTGCCAAATTGTAAAAAGTGCTCTGGTCAGGAAGGGGGTAAATTCTTCCGGGGCTGAAGTGGCTAAAAGGCTAAAAATAAAACCTATGTGGCTCACGGCCAAAGTTAAAATGGCTATAAATAATAAAAAAAGAGCTTTTAAAAAAATATAAAAATGAAGTAATGCTATCATCATTTAAATGTTACAAAGAATATATCAGAATATGTAAAAAGGAAATCAAGGACGCAAAAATTCTAAACGCACGACAGATAGCAAAAGATAGGACAAACCCCAAAAAATTCTTCAAATATAATAATAGTCAAAAGTTCAGGTCTGAGCATGTAGGCCCTTTACAAAATAATCTAGAGTGGGTGACTGGGGACAAAGAGAAGGCAAATTTATTAAATACATTCTTCAGCTCTGTTTATACAAAGGAGCATGGGGGAGCTCATATCCATAATAGGGGTGGTATTGACACAGCCCAAAATGATCCACAATGGCTCAAAAGGGATATAGTCCAGAAATATTTAGACAGAATAAAGGTGGATAAAGCACCTGGACCAGATGGCATCCACCCACGGATCCTAAAAGAATTGAGCTCTGTTACTTCAAGGCCATTGTTTCTCATTTTTAGGGACTCGTTAATAACTGGAATGGTACCACTTGATTGGCGCAGAGCCAATGTGGTGCCCATATTTAAAAAGGGATCAAAGTCTTTACCAAGTAACTATAGACCTGTTAGTTTAACTTCTATAGTCGGGAAGATACTGGAGAGTTTAATAAAAGACCACATAGATGACTTCTTGTTGGAAAAAAATATTTTAAGCAACAGACAGCATGGATCCATGAAAGACAGAAGTTGTCAAACAAACCTGATTTCTTTTTATGAGGAGGTAAGTAAAACCTTGGACAGGGGAGTGGCTGTGGACGTGGTATACTTGGACTTTGCAAAAGCATTTGAGCACTGATATCATCACTAATGGCAAAATGTAACAGTTTTAAATGGTTTTATGGCATTTTTTGGCAGCAAATGGTGGAGCTCTCTACTCATGCATGCTGGATGCTTATGTGGTCATAGTTTGCAGGGTGACATCAGGTATCTATCCGTGAACCTTGTTTGACCAAGCCATCCGGCCATCGGCTGCCCATCTCTCCTCTACTGTGCTGATGCCATTTGGAGTTGTTGCCCCTGTATCCCCTGGATAAAGGCCCTGCCTGGGTATATAGCCGCAAGCTCAATTAGCTTGCCTTTTGGTAAGCGTGCATTTTATTTGGTGTTTGGCACATACAGGTGGTGGAAGATCACGTTCCCTTCCAAGTTTCATTTATTTACTTATTTGTGCACCATTATGTGAATTATGGACTGTTCTTAATTTATTTGACACAATTTCAGTATTGGACATTTTCACCTTTATTGCTTTTTGTCACATTCACAATTCAATAGATTTATATGTTTGATAATTTATCATTACCCTTTATCAAATATTGTTGTATTTTGTCATTTTTGCACTATTATCAGCGCAGCTATTTCTGTTCTTTGTCTTTATGTGTGTATCTCACATATTAGCTGCTGCTTAGTCTAAGTTAGTTTTTTGTTTAGAGCGCAGTATTTCTAATTTTTCTTGACCTGAGTAACCTTGCGGATGCCCATGCTTCCAATCCAATACAAATTTATAAGTGAAGATGAATTATCTCTTAACCACTTGCTTACCGGGCACTTAAACCCCCCTCCTATCCAGACCAATTTTCAGCTTTCAGCGCTGACGCACTTTGAATGACAATTGCGCGGTCATACAACACTGTACCCAAATGAAATTTTTATCATTTTTTCCCCACAAATAAAGCTTTCTTTTGGTGGTATTTGATCACCTCTGCGATTTTTATTTTTTGTTAAAAAAATTTAAAAAGACCGAATTTTTAAAAAAATTTTTTTTTTTTTTTTATATTTTGTTATAAAATTTTTTAAAAGGGTAATTTTTCTCCTTCATTGATGTACGCTGATGAGGCGGCACCAATGGGCACTGATAGGTGGCAGTGATGGGCACTGATGGGTGGCAGTGATGGGCACTGATTGGTGCCAATAATGGGCACTGATCTTGTACACTGCTAGGTGGCACTGATTGGCACCACTGGTGGGCATTGTTAGGTGGCAATGGTGGGCATTGATAGGTGGCACCTATAGGCATTGATAGGTGGCACTTATGGGCATTGATACGTGGCACTGGTGGGCACTGTGGGCACTGTGATGTGGCAATGTAAGGTGGCACTGGCAGGGGGTACTGTGGGCACAATTGAGGCATAATTGCCTCCTCCTCTTCGGGACCGATGTCCCTTGCTGCTGAGCCGGTGATCGGCTTTTTTTTCTCCTCGCACTGTCAGCGTGAGGAGAAAAAAAAACCGATTACCGAGCTTTTGTTTTGATCATGTGATCAGCTGTCATTGGCTGACAGCTGATCACATGGTAAGGGGCCGGGACCGGCCCCTTACACGGATCGGTGATCACCCGAGTCTCAGTGACTCGGTGATCACAGCGCGCTTCACGCGCGCCCTGCAGGGCGCGCGCAGGGCACGTGCACAGCGGAGGCCGTCATATGACGGCCTCCCGGGAATGCAGGTCCGCGCTGTAGCCGTCATTCGGCTATAGCGCGGATAGCAAGTGGTTAAACTGTACACACACATATATTTCCGGCAAATTGCAATTATAGCTAAGCTCAGCTGTCCCACTTTCCAAGCAAAGCAATATATTATATATAATTAATTAATAATTATAATTATATTATATATAAAAATGCTCCTCCTGAGTTTTGCGGTTACCTGTGGTTCTTCACTGTGTATGCCTCAGTATTTTCTGTCTGTGATGATGATTCCCTAGGCCCAGGGCAGCACTGGCAGGCGGCAGCGTATCACTGACTCTGACTCGGCCACTTGAGCGGGCGGGGCCGGCGCTGTGCGCCAGCCAGGTTTACACGGCACAAGCAAGCTGGCAGCCAATGACTGGAGCGGAGCGGCCGAGGCGAGCATCGCATTGGAGGATAAGGCCCGGGGGAGGGGGACATCAGATGATAGATGCCAGAAAAAAGAATTCAGCCGTGGCGGACCCTGCTGGCCACTGCAACACCTTGACGATTCCAGGGGGGGGCACTTGACCCCCCTTGCCCCCTCCTGCGGACGCCCATGAGGCCAACCAAACTGATAAGAAGCATGGAGGAGCTCAGCTATGAGGAAAGATTAGAGGAACTGAATCTATTCCCTCTTGAGAAGAGGAGATTAAGGGGGGATATGATCAAAATGTACAGATACGTAAGTGGTCCATATCGTGAACTTGGTGTTCAATTATTCACTTTAAAGGTCATCACAGAGGACTAGGGGGCACTCTTTACGTCTAGAGGAAAAAAGATTTAATCTCCAAATATGGAAAGGTTTCTTCACAGTAAGAGCTGTGAAAATGTGGAATAGACTCCCTCCAGAGGTAGTTCTGGCAAGCTCAGTCGATTGCATTAAAAAAGGCCTGGATTCTTTCCTAAATGTACACAATATAACTGGGTACTAACATTTATAGGTAAAGTTGATCCAGGGAAAATCTGATTGCCTCTCAGGGGATCAGGAAGGAATTTTTTTCCTCTGCTGTAGCAAATTGGAGCATGCTTTGCTGGGTTTTTTTGCCTTCCTTTGGATCAACTGTGGGTGTAGGTTTGTGTATATGGGATATATATATATACAGTGGGGACGGAAAGTATTCAGACCCCCTTAAATTTTTCACTCTTTGTTATATTGCAGCCATTTGCTAAAATCATTTAAGTTCATTTTTTTCCCTCATTAATATACACACAGCACCCCATATTGACAGAAAAACACAGAATTGTTGACATTTTTTTGCAGATTTATTAAAAAAGAAAAACTGAAATATCACATGGTCCTAAGTATTCAGACCCTTTGCTCAGTATTTAGTAGAAGCACCCTTTTGATCTAATACAGCCATGAGTCTTTTTGGGAAAGATGCAACAAGTATTTCACAACTAAATTTGGGGATCCTCTGCCATTCCTCCTTGCAGATCCTCTCCAGTTCTGTTAGGTTGGATGGTAAACGTTGGTGGACAGCCATGTTTAGGTCTCTCCAGAGATTCTCAATTGGGTTTAAGCCAGGGCTCTGGCTGGGCCATTCAATAACAGTCACGGAGTTGTTGTGAAGCAACTCCTTCGTTATTTTAGCTGTGTGCTTAGGGTCATTGTCTTGTTGGAAGGTAAACCTTCGCCCCAGTCTGAGGTCCTGAGCACTCTGGAGGTTTTCGTCCAGGATATCCCTGTATTTGGCCACATTCATCTTTCCCTCAAATGCAACCAGTTGTCCTGTCCCTGCAGCTGAAAAACACCCACACAGCATGATGCTGCCACCACCATGCTTCACTGTTGGGACTGTATTGGACAGGTGATGAGCAGTGCCTGGTTTTCTCCACGCATACCGCTTAGAATTAAGGCCAAAAAGTTCTATCTGAGTCTCATCAGACCAGAGAATCTTATTTCTCACCATCTTGGAGTCCTTCAGGTGTTTTTTAGCAAACTCCATGCGTCCTTTCATGTGTCTTGAACTGAGGAGAGGCTTCCGTCGGGCCACTCTGCCATAAAGCCCCGACTGGTGGAGGGCTGCAGTGATGGTTGACTTTCTACAACTTTCTCCCGACTGGTGGAGGGCTGCGGTGATGGTTGACTCTCTACAACTTTCTCCCATCTCCTGACTGCATCTCTGGAGCTCAGCCACAGTGATCTTTGGGTTCTTCTTTATCTCTATCACCAAGGCTCTTCTCCCCCGATAGCTCAGTTTGGCCGGACGGTCAGCTCTAGGAAGGGTTCTGGTCATCCCAAACGTCTTCTATTTAAGGATTATGGAGGCCACTGTGCTCTTAGGAACCTTAAGTGCAGCAGACATTTTTTTGTAACCTTGGCCAGATCTGTGCCTTGACACAATTCTGTCTCTGAGCTCTTCAGGCAGTTCCTTTGACCTCATGATTCTCATTTACTCTGACATGCACTGTGAGCTGTAAGGTCTCATATAGACAGGTGTGTGGCTTTCCTAATCAAGTCCAATCAGTATAATCAAACACAGCTGGACTCAAATGAAGGTGTAGAAACATCTCAAGGATGATCAGAAGAAATGGACAGCACCTGAGTTAAATATATGAGTGTCACAGCAAAGGCTCTGAATACTTAGGACCATGTGATATTTCAGCTTTTCTTT
Source organism: Lithobates septentrionalis (assembly GCA_037952835.1). NCBI lineage: Eukaryota > Metazoa > Chordata > Amphibia > Anura > Ranidae > Lithobates > Lithobates septentrionalis. The sequence goes on along the minus strand of JBBDGP010001075.1, from coordinate 972,895 downwards.
TTTAATAAATCTGCAAAAATGTCAACAATTCTGTGTTTTTCTGTCAATATGGGGTGCTGTGTGTACATTAATGAGGAAAAAATGAACTTAAATGATTTTAGCAAATGGCTGCAATATAACAAAGAGTGAAAAATTTAAGGGGGTCTGAATACTTTCCATCCCCACTGTATATATTTTCTTTCTTTTTTGGTTGAACTTGATGGACTTGTGTCTTTTTTCAACCTGACTAACTATGTAACTATATTGCCAAAAGTATTGGGCCACCCCTCCAAATCATTTGGCGGAGGGGGGACTATGGTGTAGGGTTGTTTTTCAGGGGTTGGGCTTGGCCCCTTAGTTCCAGTGAAGGGAATTCTTAAGGTGCCAGCATACCAAGACATTTTGGACACTTTCATGCTCCTAACTTTGTGGGAACAGTTTTGGGATGGCCCCTTCCTTATTCAACATGACTGCGCACCAGTGCACAAAGCAAGGTCCATAAAGACATGGATGAGTTTGGGATGGAATTTGACTGGCCTACACAGAGTCCTGACCTCAACCTGATAGAACACCTTTGGGATGAATTAGAACGGAGACTGCAAGCCAGTACCTGACCTCACAAATGCACTTTTGGGGGCGTGGCTAGGCTTTGCACGTGAAAGGATGCGTTCTCGCATGCTCCCGCCGAAGATCAGCAATATAGCAGCGTATGAGGCATCTCCCGCTATTCTTGCCCACCAATACTTTCTCGTAGAGCGGCTCATCAGCAGGTTCGACACTGCAGCCTCACCCCCGATCACTAGGGCATTGGTGAAATGGCTTAAAGATCTCGGAGTGGCGCTGGATCCAGGCCTTCAAGATGGTGCTGACCCGCTTCCGGCCCGTTCAATGACAAAAGACAGGGGCAGAAGTAACAGAGGGGGGTGGCATGGTGGAGTCTTCTTTAATTAGCCCTGCAGAGAAGCCGAAACTCTGGAATGTGTTCATGGCTATGCAGAACTGTAACCATACTCTGACCTCCCTGTCCACTTAAAGCGGTTGTATACCTTTTTTTTAAAACTTTTACCTGCAGGTAAGCCTATAATAAGGCTTACCTGTAGGTAAAAAAAATATCTCCTAAACCGTACAGGTTTAGGAGATATTCCCCTCGCAATGAGCCGCTGACTGCAGCGGCACATGGGCACAGGGGATTCTCAGTTGAAAGCCCGGCAGCCGCCGGACTTTGCCTGAAAAAAACTCTCCCAAGCGCAGGCGCGGGAGTGACGACATCGCAGCTCCGGCCACTCACAGCGCCGGAGCCGCGATACCCGGAAGGCACGCCGAGGGGAAATGTCAGCTCCCTCGGCGTGGACAGGGTGAGATGCCGGCGCCTCGTTCTAAGGTAAGTATCTCCAAATGAGCTAGTATGCGATGCATACTAGCTCATTATGCCTTTTCCCTTACAGGTGTAGGGAAAAAAAAGTCAGCGGGTTTACTACCTCTTTAATTCCATCATCTCAGAGAGGATGTCACTATCATGTGACACAATAAGCAGAAAGTGCGGGAGCGCACATCTGCTCTTGAGGGCTGGGTGAGCACCATAGAGAATGAGTTGGGCCCCATGCAGCAAGATCCTTAAGTAGTGGGCTTGCAATCTAACCTCATGCTAATCACATCGATGACCTTGAAAATAGACTCAGAAGGAACAACGTGCATATTATGGATCATACTGAGTGTATGGAAGGAAAGAACCCCACTGAGTTTATCGAGCAATGGTTGTTGGATGTATTTGATAAGAAAAAATTCACTCCCTTCTTTGTGGTGGAATGGGTGCACAGGATCCCTGCTAGACCCCTGCCCCTGGGCAATTTGCTGCACCTGTTCATTTTAAAAATGCTTCACTACAGAGACAAAATCCTTTCTCTAGCCTGTACCAAGGGCAATATCGATGTGAATGGCTCTAAAGTCTCCTTTTTCCTGGACTATACTGTTGAGGTACAAAAACAAAGAGCTCAGTTTACATATGTTAAACGGCACCTCCACAACCTTCAGATCCAATACGTCATGCTTTACCCCGCTAAGCTTCAGATTGTTGCTAGGTAAGAAACACTGTTCTTTGAAAGTCCTAAGGCGGCTGCCACCTGGCTCGACAGAAATGAGCAACACTTCCTCCTCGCACTACCAATGCTTCATGATGGCCACCGAGCCTCGGAGTTGTCCTTAATTTCTGCTGCACAGTTGTTCAAAGATGCCTTTTTCATCACAAGCTAATAGCGGTCCTTGTACGGTTATCATCACCATATTCTACAAAATCCACAGTTAAAGTTCCTTTACCTTGACAAATGTGCTTCTGGAAGAATGATCAAACATTCCCATAGACACACTAGTAAACCTTGTGGACAGCCTTCCCAGAAGAGTTGAAGCTGTTACTGTGTGCCAATTCAATATTGGATCCTGTGGACTAAGACTGGAATGCCATTAAAGTTTATGTGCATGTAAAGGCAGGTGCCCCAATACTTTTCATAGACCAATTCCCCAAGAGCAGTCCCTTCTAATGAATATTTTTACGTACCCATGTGCATAACTTTTTTTCAACATCAACAGACCCTAATTTGTAAATTAATTGTTTATAAGGCACATTATCAAATGCCTTAACAAATTCCATACTACATCCACTGGCCTTCCTAGATCTAAATTTTCACTCACCACCTCACCACTACCTAAAGAATGTTAACAGGTTGGTCTGACAAGAACGTATTTTCATAAAACCATGTCAGTTATTACTTACGATACCATTTTTGCAAACAAGTTCTTGATTATAGTCCCTTACCATTCCCTCAAATACTTTACATTCTATTGTTGTTAGGCTAACTGGTATGTAGTTCCCTGGTATACATCTTTTTTTAACTTCTTTTTATTGCTTTTCAATAAAGGTAAGAGTACAAAACACAGAGCCTCTGGGCATACCCCAGCTCAAGGTTATACAGTAACAATTAAATAAAATGAAAACAGTGAACAAGTAAAACTACAATTAAACCCGTCCTTGCCACTCATACAGAACATATGCTGCAACCCGGGCCACAAAGGCTAATTTTAAATGGAGGAGTAGTTTGTCCTGAAATAACTTGTACCCTCTCCACCACCCAAGAACACAGTCAGCAAAGTCCCACGAACCATGGAACAATACAGTACACAAGCAACCTATACAAGGTAGGGCTATCATAGGATGTATTCGTGTTCGGGACCAGGCATGGGCAATCATTTAGGATTGACTGGTAGTGGCCTCAAAGTCCTGTTGATCTACAGTAGTAGAACCTGAGTCCAGTTAGATGTCCAACATTTTGTGGAACTTTTATGGGCAGCCTCGACACATATACGTCTCCCTGTAAAGGGGTATAGCAGAAATCATTTCCGCTTTCAATAATCCCAGGGTGGGAGCAGTTCCTGACTTCCATTGAATAATGATAGATTTTCTAGTATAAAACAATAGTAGCCCAAGCAGTGTACGAACAGCCTTTAGGGAGGCCAAAGCCTCCACCAACCTAAGCAGGCATATATCCGGCTGCTGTGGAATAGGGATAGTAGTCAACCATGTAACAAACTAGAGAACCCTCAACCAGAAAGTTTGGAGGTATGGGCAGAACCAATTCATATGGAAATAATCAGCCTGCTCCGCTTGGCAACACCAGCAATGTGGAGGGCAATTCGGGTAGATCCTGTGGAGTCTGTGGGGCATCACATAGAACCTGTGTAGAATTTTTAACTGGATCAGCTGTTCCCTGGAAGACACAGGTTGGGAAAATGGGGACTCTCATATGTCCTACTAATCCTCGCTGTCCGGCTCGAGCAGCTCTACCAGCCAGAAAGACTTGAATTGGTCAAGACCGTGATGCATGGTAGGCTGCAAGACCTTGTAGATAGCTGAAAGAGGTTTCTCAAGAGACTAGTCCCGAAGGAACGATTCCATGTCAAACAGTTGTGTATTCAGGGGGGAACTTCGAAATTGCTTGGAAAAGGCATTGCGTGGCTGAAGGAGAAATGGAAGAAGTAGGAATTGGGCAGGCTAAACTGCTGTTTGAGGGTATCAGATGTCTTTAGCACGCCATTCTCACAGATGTGGGCCACCCTGGTAAACATCTTGACCATTTTTTGAATATCAGTACCATATTTGCTCCACACCAATCATTTAGTGCCATTTCAGTCAGACTTTAAAAATTAGGACTTGCGGTTTAGATATAACAGAGTTAAGCTCCCTGTGAACTTGTTTGTGAAAGGCATCTGGTCCTGGTGATTGATATACAGTTCATTATAGTTTTCTAGTCTGTTTTGAATCCAGATTCCTGCCAGCCACAGAGGTACATTTAGTACATTTGTGTTAGCATTAATGTTTTGCCTATTATTCCATCTTTATTCATTTGTATAAAATAAAGATAAAATATATTTAAAATATCTACCTTTTCCTTGTCACTTGTGAGCAAATTTTCTAATGTCCATCTTTTTATTGGGTCTTTGTGCTTTCACCTTACTATTTATATATTTAGGGAAAAAATGCTCTTTTAAATCTTTTGTATTCCTTGTAACTCTGTAGTGTAGTGCACATCATTTCAGTTTAGCCACATATGTTTAACTGTAAACCTTTTACAGGTTGCGAGTAACGTGGTTTATGAGCGTTTCGCAATACGAGCTATTATTTTGCTAAACGAGCAGGATTCAAGTCTCTAGGTTGTGCAGTACCGCATTTGGCCAGAGGTGCGAAGGGCGCCGGTGACAATCTGAGCCGTTGGGAGCCGCTCAGAAACACTCATAAAAACTCCTTTCCCGAGTGTCTCCGAGCCTCTCCGAATGCATCCGAGCGGCTTCAAGTGCTCTCTGAGTGTTTCCGATTGTCTCCGGTGCCCCCCCACCTCTGGTTACAAGCTGTACTGCATACACTAGCAGTGCCACTAGAACAGATTATCTTTCCATTATTTCCTATGGGGAAATTCGCATTGATATACAAATGCTTTGAATTACAATCATTCTTCTGGAACGAATTATGCTCGTAAACCAAGGTACCACTGTATATTTGTTGCCCTGGCAATCATTTGTGTACTTTGATAAGAATATTTGGTTCTATTTATTATCATATGGTAAAGAGAACAACTTCGTGAAGTTAGCCTTTTTTAAATTTAGAGTTCTTGTAATACCAGCATGCCTCTACTTCCTATAACTAGAAAAGTAACTAAACTATAATCACTATAAACCAAATTCACCAAAGGAAAATTATAGATGAAATAGTGGTGCTTATCCCCAGGTGGGGAGATGCCAGACACTCTTATCCAGCCAGTGAGCTGGATACAGACGTGACTAGAGAAAAAGTGAAAAAACATATATTGCTAAATATCCCAAAAAGTAAAAATTATTAAATAAAATAAATTATTCAATAAATTCAATATGAGCTAATATAAATTATAACACTCAGTGAAAGTGATATACAAATATATAAATCTAAGAAAAAATATATATATAATGAGAATTGAACACAGTAAATGTCTATAAAGTCCAGAAACCAATCAATCGTGAAAAATAATCGTGAAAATATTTGAGGAAAGTCCAAAAAAAGAGTGAGGGTGACTCCAAAACTGCTCAGCTGTGTTTTCAAACATCCACCACACCTCTGTGACATGAATCCACTCCCTGCTGAAATTCAAACTCACCAGCTGTTAAGGCCTCTCACTCTCGTGTTTGGCCTGACAGAGCCTCTAACCCACTTACATGGGGGTTAACATGCGAGCATACATCTCCACTGCTCCATAGGCACACCGCTTTTCTCAGGTTGGTAGTATGACATAAAAATAAAAGAAGCTCCAATAGTGTAATCTCGTTTAAAAGAGTTAATCACATATAAAACAACTTGTAATGAACTCACATTTAAAATAAAATAACAGGCATGTTTCATCATAAAGATTTAATCATGGGGTTCGAATATAATATAATAGAAGATTATGGTAAAGCACAAAGGGTAAGCAAAAGGTGCACTGCGCTGGCAAACCGCAGTGCATCAGTGTGAAAGCAGCCTTATATGGGGCTCAAGACAGTAAGGGCTCGTTTACATTTGTGGTTTGCGGGAAAATATAACCCCATAGTTGAGATATATTTTTACCACACACCCCCAACTACTGGTGTAGCGTCAGGGATCACAATGGTGACCCCCACCCATGCTCCAGGTGGCCCGTGTGGCCTTCCTGTCACATTCTGCTTTACACTTGGACAGGAGGGTTGGCAGGGGATGCATATAGAGAAACTGATCCTCTCCATTTTCCTCCTGCAACTGCTGAAAACCGGCTTCTCCTCCTTTCCCTCCCACTGGCATTAAGTGGCTGCAGGAGGAAAATGTTCATTATGCTATTTAAAATAATAAATGTTAAATTCGGAACCATTGCATTTCATTGTGGCCTGGGACCGGTTACCAAGTCACTTAGGTGGCCCTTGCTCTTCAAAAGGTTGCGCACCCCTGCAGTAAAGAAACCTTTTAGCAACTGCTACTTCACTGAGAACATTCCAATAGCAATATTACAATAATTACATCCTTAAGTTTTTCACTTTGCATTGGAATTTTGCCTTGTCTATCACTGGCAACACAAAGGGCTTACTCTGGTCCATAACACTTTTGCAGTAAACTGGGTTTACTGATCTCCCAAAACTCTGCCCAAGACTTTATCGCAACCGCCTGCGTCAACCAAATGGAAGAACTAGGCCTTCAACAGCTGATAAATGCTCCCACGCACGGTTCAGGACACACTCTAGACCTCATCTTCAAACAGAATATGGACATCAACATATTTGACAACACTCCACTACCATGGACGGACCACCACACTATCAAATTTAAAATCACCACTAACACCACCCTCCAAAAACAGAAACGCGCAACAACAACACACTGGAATAGATCTCAGAAGAAACTACACTCCGAACTCTTCAAAACTACATTATCAAACAAAATACCTTTGCTAAACTTAAACCTCTCAACGGAACAAACACTCAACTCCCTAAACGAGGTATTACTACAAACAGCAGACTCAGTGGCTCCAAAACGCAGAACACTCGTCCACAAAAATAAAAAACTCGAGATGATTTAATGGCACTCTCACCCTACTCAAGCAAGAACATAGAAGAGCTGAAAGAGCATGGAGAAGAAATCCTACCAAGGAAAACCATACTAACTACAAAGCAGTCACCGTGAAATACCGCAAGGCAATCTTCAAAGCCAAAAAAGAACATTTCTCGGACACCATCTCAACTGCCTTAAACCGTCCGTGGGAACTTTTCAAAATAGTCGCTCAATCAATGAACCCGACCTGCTTAGAGCCCCCAGCAAACCATACTCAAGAATTTTGCAATGAGTTATCAGATTTCTTCATCGACAAAATCGACAACATTCGGAAATCAATTCATCAGAAAATAACAACCAACCTCACTCAACCAAAGCAAAAAGAGGATATCGACACGAACACCACACAACCACCGAATTTCTCTTTGTCCCCAATCACCACCGACACGACTAAAAACATCATCAGAAGCCTTCAAAACAGCACATCACCAAACTACATCATTCCCACAAAACTCCTGAAAGAATGTTCCGACATCTTGGCCCCTACCCTAACACACCTCATAAATCAATCATTCAAAGAAGGGACTGTGCCAACCTCCCTCAAGCAAGGCATCGTCAAACCCCTGCTAAAGAAACCCAATCTCGACCCTAAGGACCCTAACTGCCGCAGACCAATAACAAGCCTCAACACCATCTCCAAGATTATGGAGAAAGCAGTAGTACAGCAGCTACAACGCCACCTGGACACACACCAACTCCTGGACCCTCTGCAATCAGGCTTCCGCCCAGGCCATGGCACAGAAACAGCACTTCTCAAAATATGGGACGATGCCCTTGAAGCAGCAGATGACGGAGAATCGTGTCTCCTGGTACTGTTATACCTCAGCGCAGCATTCGATACAGTGGACCACAATACTTTACTTGTCCGCCTCGCAGAAGTAGCAGGAGCTACAGATTCTGCTCTAAAATGGTTTGCAACCTTCTTAGAGAATCGCTCTCAGATAGTGAAACTAGGAACATTCACCTCGGAAACCCGGGCAATCTCCTGTGGAGTCCCTCAGGGCTCACCCTTGTCACCAGTGCTATTCAACATCTACATCCGCCCACTCCTCAATATCATCAGAAAAACGGACCTCTGCTTCCACTCATACGCTGATGACACCCAACTCTACCTTCGCATCACCGGACAAAAAGAACTTCATCAGCAATTAGAGAAATGCCTCACTTTAATAGATGACTGGATGACCATTAGCTCCCTCAAACTCAACGGATCAAAAACAGAACTTCTTCTCCTAAACGCTAACAAAAATTCCAAAAGTAAGATTCCGTGGACACCTCCGACCATCCTCGGACAGACCATCTCTCCAAGCACCAAAGCCAAGAGTCTCGGAGTCATCTTTGACTCAGGAATGACAATGGATGCACAAATAGGATCAGTAGTTAGCGGATCCCACCATCTCCTCCGCCTGCTACGTAGACTCATCCCCTTCATCCCAGAAGAGGAAAAAGAGGCAGTTGTTGGAACAATCATCAATTCCCGACTCGACTACGCAAATTCGCTCTGCGTAGGATTACCCCAATATCAGCTTGCGAGCTTGCAACTCATCCAAAACACGGCGGCAAGACTGTTAACAGGAAAAAAACCCTGGGAATCCATTTCCCCATCCCTAAAGAGCCTACACTGGCTAACCGTAAAGAATCGGATCACATTCAAGACCCTCTGCCTCACCCACAAATGCATACAAGGAAACGCTCCGCTATATCTCCGGGAGAAAATAAAACACTACACACCTAATCGCAGTCTTCGATCAGCTAACCAAAACCTTCTCATCATTCCCAAATACCGCTACAAAGCAAAGGGAAAACGAAGATTCGCAGTCCAAGGACCTCGGCTATGGAACGCTCTTCCGACCTACATCCGCATGGAAGAAAACCATCAGGCCTTCAGGAAAAAACTAAAGACCTTCCTTTTCTAAGAAGCTGGCAACAGAGAATGCATCTAGCGCCTTGAGGCGATTCAGTTCGCATTTGCAGCGCTTTACAAATCATTCATTCATTCATTCATCTGTGTAACAAAAAAGATGAACCCCAAGCAGAAAGAGATTTGTACTTTAACCGAGCCAGCCTCCCTAAAGTGATATAGCTGAGTTACCCTGACTTCTTATTTTTTTAAGGTTTTCACAAGTTCTGTTCATGTTATCCTGCTATAAAAGGGGCATTTCTCCAACTTATTATCTTAGAAACTCTTTTAGGCCTTGTTCACACAGGTATACTACAGTGTACACCCGTGCAAGGGCCATGTTTGCTTGTACGGGGATGCACAGGTGTTTTGTGCATCCCCCTGCAGGCAGTGTCATTCATGTCATTTGTACACATCGCTGTACGAACACAGTCGCTGCTTCTAATTTGGCAGGGGCCTGGGTGCATGGCACCGAATGCACACTGTCTGCCTTCAGGGCCGTGCACCTGTGCATCCCCGTGCAAACATGGCCCTGGCCCTCGCACGGGCGTACTATATGCTGTAGTATGCTGGTGTGAACAGGGCCTTAGTAAGATATCTCTGATAGAATTCCTGGGTCTGCAGGCCTGCTGTGGACCTTATGCAGAAATGTCACTCTTTCTGTTGGATCTTTAATTTATATTATAGTATGGAACTCCCAGATGAACAAGAAGAGAGTTGGGAACTATGGCAGGGGACTCTTGCCGTCTAAGTATCTAAGACATTTAAAGCCCAACTCTGGGCAACTAAAAAATTATCCCTTGCAGTAGGGTTGTGCCCACTCTGCAAGGGTTGATAGCTCGTTTTGTTTAAGAGAGAGAAAAAACAGATTTACTTACTCGATCCTCCACTTCCCTGGCAGTAGGCAGACCCACCAGCTCCAGCAGTGGACTGACCCTCGGCCTCATCACATCCATAACAGGGCTTTGAACCCTGCTTTGGTTTTGATGACCCAGACCATTGGAGCATGAGGGGGGGGAAGAAGCTGTGAGGATTGAAATTATTATTTTTTATTTCCCTAGACCAGGAGTCTCCAAACTTTATTGTCCTGACTTAAGGAGGGCCGGATTGTGACCAGCAGGGGCAGAATATGTCACAAGCCCAGCATTAGTGAGAATAAATATGGCCTCAGGGTTGGCGGTCAATAGAAGGAGTATTCCTCCTATTAGTAGGAGGAATAGTATATCATCATTGGTATCGGTGGAAGATACAGAGCCCCATTGTTGGTGTCAGTGGGAGGAATTGTACCCCAAGGGCCAGATAAAGACTAGTAAAGGGCCACATCTGGCTCTCGGGCCGGAGACCCCTGCCCTAGACCCAAACAAATAAATAACCTATGCAGTGGAGCTGTGTGATAATTTTTCTAGTTGCCCAGAGTTGGGCTTTAACAAGCAAAATAATGATTCAGCCCACTAGGTTCTGCCTGTAACAAAAATATCAATTATGGGTTTGCTGACCCTTTATATTAATTCATATAGTGTAGTGAATTGATGCTACAGTACATGCTAGTTAATATGTCTTCATCTACATGACATGATCTATCACATTTAGCCTATCTGAAGACAGATGAGCAATAAATCTGTCCAATAATAAGTTTAAGCAACAATTTTAAATGTTTTACTGAAAACTAGTTCATACAATGTTAGCTGGATTTCACGTTTTCTCAAATGTTTTTATCGTGTAAACAAGGACTTAGCTATGATCTACACTTACCGAGAACCCACAACTGACACACAATGACATTTGTGCGGGCTTGTGTCCCCAAACTCACACTTTTTGGGTTGGGAACATGCACCCTACCCACACAGATGTCATACTGGGGCACAGCAGCTGTATCCATGCAGCCAATCTGTCCCAACTGACATCAATGGGACTGCCAGCACAGGGATGCACGGAACACCTGTGCATCCCCATGCAGTTAAACAGGGCCCTGCACGGGTATAGTACACCCTGTGTGAATGAGGCCTAAGAACTGGTAAACTGCAAAACAAACACATTTTTGTTTTTGAGTTTAAGACTGCTTTAAAGCAGAACTCCAGCCAAATTTTTTTTTCTTGTCCTTGTTGCTGATCTCCTACCTTCACCAACTTTGTCATCCATGTTCTTCTGAGCTCTGTAGTTCCGCTGTAATAGGCTGCTGAACTTGCTGAAAAACCGTTCACCGCGATCTGTGTTCTCATATACAATACCTGACGCAGCGTTATATCCCTGCAGTGTCATAAAGTGATTTCTGATGATAATCCCCGCTCTGCACTATTGGTAATGACAAGCTGCACTGGTGGGACTGACATGTGGCACTGGTGGGACTGACAAGCTGCACTGGTGGGACTGAGATGCGGCACTAGTGGGACTGACATGCGGCACTGGTGGGACTGACAAGATGCACTGGTGAGACTGGCCCATGCGGCACTGGTGGGACTGACATGAGGCACTGGTGGGACTGACATTTGGCTCTGGTGGTCCCTGACATTTGGCTCTGATGGTCCCTGACATTCGGCACTGATAGCCCCTAACATTCGACACTGGTGGTCCCTGACATTCGGCACTGTTGGTCCCTGACATTCGGCTCTGGTGGTCCCTGACATCCGGCACTGGTGGTCCCTGACATTCGGCTCTGGTGGTCCCTGACATTCGGCACTGGTGGTCCCTGACATTTGGTACTGGTGGTCCCTGACATTTGACACTGGTGGTCCCTGACATTCAGCACTGGTGGTCCCTGACATTTGACACTGGTGGTGTAACGAGCCCCTGCTCGCTCGATTCCACTCTCCCAACACTCCTCTGCGGCTATAGAATCAGATTGCAGATCGCAACATCTGATGGTTCGATCATCCAATCCAGTTATGATAGCTCAGAACAAACACCAGGCAGGCTGTATGTAAGTTCAAATAGGAATCTCTTTTATTGAAAGGAATACAGGCTCTTTTATACAGTAAAAGAGGAGGTGCATACCTCCTGCTCATATTACTCTGAACATACACCTGTGACCAGAAACCTAATTAACATGGGCTAATTAACTAATGCCTTTAGACAGCCTAGATGACTCAGTCATGACCTTTAGGCCAGACTGGCCGTCTTGTAGCTCAGAAAACCCAATCAATATTATCACAAATCAACACAGAACTCTTCTTCACACAATAGCAGAGTTAATTAACACAAACAACAATGGGGATCTAATGACTCTTAGATCTCATACTAGACGTATTTACAATAAACACATTCTAGCAGGCAACAGACAGACAGGTGTCTGGAATTGACATCAGCATCTCTTAACAGTATTTGTCCCAGCATTATGAATCAGCCACTATTTCTAATATGGCAAATCCAGGGTCCCCAGAGTCTGTGTGTCCTGGGGAACCAGGACCCGAATCCACAGTAATACCACCTCAAGGGTCCCCAGGCATACAGTTCACAAAGAGCACCGTTCCCCCAAATGCCAGGGCCCATAATCGGTCGGCAAGAGGCTTGCATTCAGTCCCCTCCAAAAGCCTCTATCCCAGGGGAGTCTGTCACATTTCTGTTGGTGCTGGGCAGAGCACAGTGAAATTTGGCCCTAATAACAGCTCTTCTTCTGCTGGAGGCTCACAAGGTTGTTCTTCCTCAGCAGAAAAGTCTATCAAATCCCGTCTCTGCAACTGGTGTCTGGGGATATAGGTTCACCATCTCCTGTCCGTGGAACCCAGAAGATGCTATCAGTGCTGGGCAGAGGTTAGCAGAGCTCTGCCCTATTGTCAGCACTTCAGCTTTGGGGATAGCAATCTCCAGATTTTCCACTGCCGAATCTCTGGCATTCTGCTGGACAGGCACATTCCTCCATCCAAGATCATCCAATGCAGAAACAGGTTTATCAAGGTCAGTCAGCACTTGCTCCATCCGCCATAAGACCTCCGCATCCATAGCTGCAGGGGCAGGTTGGCAAAGCACACTGTTACTCTGCCACATTGTCGACTCTTCAGCCAGGATTTCAGAGTTGTCAACTGGTATTTCCTGATAGTCCCAGGCAAAGGGAGCCCCACCCTGTTGCTGAGCAGAGTCTAGCAGCTGTCTGTCGGCAATCTCAAGCTCCCATTTCTGAATGGCCAGAAACTCCAAATCTTCCTGTGCCCAGTGCACTTCCGAGACATTCAGTCTTCGCTCTCTGTGCTCCATTATTTCCTCCAAACGCCACTCTCCATCACTCAGAAAGTCAGGGTCCCTGGACAGCCTCCAGTACAACAATCCCAGGCCATCGTAGTCAAAGCCTTCCGTGGGGCTGTCATCCGCTGTCCATGGGCACACTTTGGCTAGATACCACTGGAGGGCTCTGTAGCTCTCGTCCAACCGCATTTCTGCCCGGATCAGCCTGCTTAACTCCGCTGTCCACTACTGGTTCGGCTGTTCCCCCAATAACAGCATTCGCACTTCATACTGCGATCAGTACCTTACATGGATGGAGGGGAGAACTTTTCCCTGGTTTCGCTGCTCACGGGCTAGCGCTTTCTTCCAGAGTTCGCAGCGGATAGAATCAAACCATCCCAGCAGGACCTGCTCTCATACTGGTCCTCTATGCTGTATCCGCATCTCTCGCAACCTCCTTCTGAATTCCTCTTCCATGGTGGCTGGTATCTGTACCTCTCCTCACCTGCTATCTGGACCTTGGATCCAGGTGATGGTTTGGATGTGTTCACGGCAAGGAAGCACGATACCACCGGTCCCCCCCGGCTCTCAAGTAAGTCTTTCAGTGTGGCTCTCCTGCAGGCTGGTTTGGAGTGTCCCAGTAACTGGAGAGTAAATCCCACAGCTGCCAACCAATGTAACGAGCCCCTGCTCGCTCGATTCCACTCTCCCGACACTCCTCTGCGGCTATAGAATCAGATTGCAGATCGCAACATCTGATGGTTCGGTCATCCAATGCTCCGGGATTCGAACTACAGCTATGTGCCAATCGAATCCAGTTATGATAGCTCAGAACAAACACCAAGCAGGCTGCATTCACTCCCATCCCAAGGATTCATGGGAAATGTAGTCTGATTACAGTTAGAGAGAGAGAAGAGGCTATGATGCAATCACTCTTCTAACACCTCCTACCTGCCAGAAAAGATGATGCATTTTTTGAATCACAAAGCTGACTTCCTGAAAATTAAATCAGACACAAATGTAGTAACTGTTTAGTGTTTTGTGTGTGTGTGTGTGTGTGGGGGGGGGGGGTACTAATGGGGGATTTTTTGAAAATCCTGGAGTTCTGCTTTTAGAGCCCATTCACACCTGAGCGTTTTGAAGCTTGAAGCCTGAAGCTACAAAATTCTTGAGGGGAAAAAATCCATTATTCTCTAAGGAGACGGTTCACATCTTCACTCCAAGTCACCTGAAGCCCTATGCCTGAAGCTCAAACAAGTTCTGGACCCTTTTTTGACACGCGAATAGGGCATATTTGGGCGTTTTTGGAGCAGGAAGCAGATGACAAAATCTAACAACATAGCAACAAATGATGAAACAGATGATAATTTTTCTTATTGGCTAATAAAAAAAATGCCAAAGCTCAAAAACGCCAGACAACGCTGCATGGAAATGCCCAAATATGCCCGAAAAAACGTGCGACAAAACGTTGTGTGAATGCAGCCCAAGGCAAGGGCTAGGCTACATTGGTAATTTAATCTCTCTATACTGTAAGATCCTTCCTGATAGTTTACTGTATTTCTTTAGGATCACTTTGATTTCAGTGCGCTGCAAATGAGGTGACTGCAAACAAGTATTTAAATCTTTTGGTAGCAAAAAAATGTACTTGCCAGTATTGAGACTGAGTGACTAAATAGCTATCAATAATATGTCTCTACTGACACACATAAGAGGAAATGAAAGCAAGCTTATGTGTCATTTTATTTACATGATGAAGTGATTGATCGCAGGACACATGCTCGAAACCAGTTGCATCACCAGCATTTAAAGCAACAGGGGCTTTGAGTAAATATTGCCATTAAAAAAAACAGATTGCCTACTTTTTTTCTTTGTTTGTACTAAGACCTCAGGTTGTAGGGTATATTGTCCTGTTAAAGACATAGAAAATATTGTTCAATGGCAGCAAAACCTTTCTGAAATACTGAAGCCAATAACACTGCACTACGCTATAATCAACACCATATTTCCTACAGCAGAAAGCAGGAAGCATGCCCTTTTGATATTTTACTTTTGCCAGTTTTTTTTTTTTTTTTTACTTTGTAATTTGGAAAACCATTGGAAATTATAGTGTTAATTGTAGTACAAAAAGACAAAACAAAAACAAAAAAATAACACAAGTGCAAAATGTGACAATGATTTAAAGTGTTTGGTCACCAATTCCAGAAGTCTGCCAAGCGAGTTGGAAGCTTTGGTGCATGAAGAGAACTATGATTCATTTGTTATTGCTGAATCTTGGCTTCATACTTAAAGTGGTTGTATAGTCTTTTTTTTAACTTTTACCTACAGGTAAGCCTATAATAAGGCTTACCTGTAGGTAAAAAAAATATCTCCCCTTGCTATGAGCCTCTGACTGCAGCGGCGCATGCGCACAGGGGATTCTCGGCTGAAGGCCCGGCAACTGCCGGACCTTGCCGGGTACGAAATCAAGCATGCGCGGGAGTGATGACATTGTGGCTCCAGCCACTCACAGCGCTGGAACCGCGATACCCGGAAGACACGCCGAGGCAACATGACGGCGTGGACCAGGTAAGATACCGACGCCTCATTCTAAGGTAAGTATTTCATAATTAGCTAGTATGCGGTGCATACTAGCTAATTATGCCTTTTGCTTAACGGGGTAAAAAAAAAAAAATTCAGCGGGTATACAACCACTTTAATGCGACTTTGCTATTATAATTCCTAGCTAAGTTCCCTTCTCAAGAGACAGGGTAAAACATAAAGATGGTGGTGTCTGTCTCTATGTGAGAAGTGATCTCAAAGTGAGTGTGAAAGAGCAACTAGTTGATGGAGAGTGCGATGGTGCTGAAGCATTATGGGTGGAACTGTACATGGGTGTGCATACTACATACAAAGTTAATTATGTGTGTGTAAATAAGAAGGTGGAGGCTCATTGCACAGATAGAAAGGTCTACAAGGGCTGGGAAAGTGATAATAATGGGGGATTTTAACTACCCTGAAAATGACTGGAGTAATGGCACTGCTGGGACAGTAAAAGGGTGGACATTTATAAACCTATTACAAGACAGTTTTATGGTACAGCTCATTGAGGCCCCAACTAGAAACGATGATCTGCTGGACCTATTATTCTCAAACAATGTGAAGATTATTACTAATGTTCATATAAGTGCCAGTTCGCACCAATGCGGAGTCACGCTCGTGTGACTTTGAAGTTGACATCCCTGAGCGACTTCATTGTGGCTTGCATACGACTTTTTTAACAGAAGTCAATGCAAGTCGTGATGAAGTCTCCCCAAGGTCATCATCCATCATTACTTAGCACACTGCTGCCTAGTGACTTTAACCTCTTAAGTTTTACTGATTTATTTCAATAAATAGGCGTATCATGTGTATTTTGAGGCTTATATTGACAAATAGGCATAGCAAGTGTGTTTTTTGAGGCTGCCAACAAAATACACCTCGACCTCTGTATGACCTATTTACTTTTTGTAGTTGCTGATGTTGGCTCTCCACTTCGCCTGGCTGCTAGCCTCACCAGCACATTTACCATTTCAGTAGGTATCTTTACTTAGTCTTTTACACATGTTCTGAGCAGCAAGCATTTTAAGCTTGATATACTTCTTACCTTGAGTTTATTTTTTGTAGTTGATGATGTTGGCTCTCCACTTCGCCTGGCTGCCAGCTTCACCAGCACATTTACAATATCAGTAGGTATCTTTACTTAGTCTTTTACACATGTTCTGAGCAGCTAACTTTTTAAGCTTGATATACTGATGGAGTGTTATCTTTTTTTTTATTATTTAATATTGAATCTTCTATTTATTCAGATCTTTCACTGCAGATATGGACTCTTTTCCCTTTTCTTCCCCTTATTAATTTCTACCATTAAAAATGGTTGAGTTACAATATAGCACACCTTTTTTTTTCTAACCATTGGGCGGCGTCTTGGAGGCTGATGAACATTTTTTACATCTCCGCCCACAGCCTCCATCTTGCCACTCCGGCGGACATGCGCAGTCCGCCGGTGAGGCTCACTGTGTCGGTGGGTGACGTTGCTGCCAGCTTCCCCAGCACATTTACAATATCAGTAGGTATCTTTACTTAGTCTTTTACACATGTTCTGAACAGCTAACATTTTAAGCTTGATATACTTCTTACCTTGAGTTACAATATAGCACACCTTTTTTTTTTTACTCTTAGGGATTTCCATTTCTGGCCCCAGTATATTCTCCTGGCCGCCCTGCTGCCTTGGAATGTAGGGAGATTTTTATCCCTTGGAGGACAGTAACATCGAGTCTGCTTTCCAGACCTCTCTGATGCCCCTCTGCCTTGAGATAGCACCCCCACCTGCACAATTTATCTTGTGCTGTTTGTCTACACTTTTTAATGCTGCTATAATGAAACATTGAAAATTATCCCACCATTCAACTTTATGTAAGTGAATTACTCTAACAGTTAAGTATCTAACTATGTATCTTATGTTGGTAAATATTTCACTTTAAGATACTGATTTTATATTCTAATTATGCTCTTGATGAATTCCTCCTTCCTTTGCACCGATGAAGAAGGACCATATTGTATCCCGAAACGTGTTGGGTGTAAGGAGGTCTCTTCATGTAATCTCCTTGTTATGCTGACAGTAATGAACTGTAATTAGATGAATCAATGTTTCATTTCATTTTTTAATTATGTTTATTTATTAATAAAATGTATTGTTATTATATTACTTTTGTACTTTTTTTACTAGAGCATTATTAGTTGCCTAAAAATTCCATTTAGGGGAACCCCTCTTTCCTTATAGAGGTTTTCTATGTATGTGTGTTTTTTTATTGGTTGAACTAGATGAACTATTGTCTTTTCTCAACCTAACTACCTAACTACCTAAAAAAAAAGTATATTTGTGTATTGATGAAATCATATGATCACATAACTTTTTTGAGCCCAGGTTCACACTAGTGTGATCACAGACATCGCATGTGATTCACACTCGTACCTGCGGTGCCGATCACATGCGATTTCTGTGAGATGCGAGTTCAGCCATACAGTTGTATGGCTGAACTCAGATTATATGTGAAAAAAGTGCAGGGACTTGTGTTTTCCCGCACTAGAATCGTATCGAATGGGTGTTCTCACCTATGTGATCCGGTTCCTGTGACCCGATTCTCCACATCGTCCAATCAGAGAACACCTTGCATTAAAAAATAAACAAAGAAAGCAATAACCAGTGAATTTTATATTCACAGATTTCAACCTGAGCAAGTAATATTCACAAATATCCACTAGCTGAAAATGCATCCCAATTAGGGTAGCTGGGAGCACACAAGCAATTTTTAGTCACGCTATTAGCCTAGGTTCACACTAATGCAGCGCTGGTTCCTAAATCACTCCTCTCCCACAGGCAGTTCATACTGCGATCTGTGAACTGATCTGGGGGTGTCATTAACAATGTAATGACACTCGCAGCGGTTCCCAGAAGGCAGTATGAACTGCCTGTGGGAGAGGAGTGATGTAGGAACCAGCGCTGCATTAGTGTGAACCTAGGCTAATAGCGTGACTAAAAATTGCTTGTGTGCTCCCAGCTACCCTAATCGGGAAGCATTTTCAGCTAGTGGATATTTATGAATATTACTTGCTCAGGTTGAAATCTGTGAATATAAAATCCACTGGTTATTGCTTTCTTTGTTTATTTTTTAATGCAAGGTGTTCTCTGATTTGATGATGTGTAGATTGTGATGTCACTGCCCCTCTTCTCCACCTGGTCCAATCAGAGAATGCCTTGTACTCAGAAAAAAAAAAACAAGGCATTCTATGGATGGTGGCAGTTCTGAGCGAGTCTTTCCTTGTGATCAATGTGAAGAGGGGAATCTTTAGTACCCCATCAAATGAAAAAATAGTCCTCTATATATTGGTGTTACAAGACAACAACATTAGGATAAGGTATAAGGCATTATGGTACCATATTTATGGGGATTCGAAAAGCCCTTCACATACACCATAGTTGGTACAGACCAGTGCAAGCAGCAAAATACTAGTATTTAATACTAAATGATCTGTGTATATTTGTACCATGGTATCATGTAACATGTTGAGAAAAGAACTATCTTTATGTCATATTTATGGGACACGGTTACTTTGGGGATCTTACACAGTGCGTTTGCAAGTGGAGATGTTTAGGAAAACCTCCTCTAGACCACAATCAGATCATCAGATTATTGTTAGACAAGATGTGGGCGGAATGGTAAATACAGAAATAGCTGGATTAAAAACATAAGTACTGAGCAGGTAAACCGAGCTTCCTGTATGCATTTCAGGTTTAATTTTCAGTTTTTATTGGAGTAACTTGGGAACTGTACCCTGGGAATCTCTATATTGCAGTTACTACTACAACTGTTCTTGATTAGAATCAGTCATTGTAAAGATTAAAGTTTCACATAACAGATGTGGTAAAAGTTGCATATAAATGAACCCAACATTCCCAAACCCTCTCCTGGGGCACTGGAGTGATCTAAAACGGCCCAATCCCTGTCAGGCTATTGCTTTGAAAGTGGAGCCCCATTTTTCAGGCCCATCTTGAAGCACCCACCCATGACTAAAGGTCACACATTCTATTGACAAGGTGGGCATCCCACATGGTTTACCCCTTAAAAACAGCTACAAAAAATGAATTTATAATAAACTGAATTTCCAATTTTCACTTGTTATAACAGAGCACCTTTACCCTGAGGCTGGATTCAGGCTTTTGCAGTGCACTAACACACGTGTTCATGTGTGTCACAGTAAGCAGCCCATTCATTGTGAGTGGGCTGTTAATACATCACATCTGACCTTTAGGCTCTTCACATCTAGGCATTTTTGGGTGACTTTCTGCTCTAAGGCTGCTTTCACACTAGGGCGTCGGTGGCGGCTCTTTACCGTTGTTTTTGCAGAATTTTTCGGCCACTAGTGGGGTGCTTTTAACCCCCGCTAGCAGCCGAAAAAGGGTTAAAACAACCCGCCGGCGGTTCGGCGGTGCTGCCCATTCATTGCAATTGGCAGGAGCGGTGGAGGAACAGTGTATACACCGCTCCTTCACCGCTCCACAGATGCTACTTGCAGGAGTTTTTTTAACATCCTGCCAGCGCATCGCCTCAATGTGAAAGCAGTCGGGCTTTCACACTGAGACTACAGGGGAGCCGTTTTTCAGGCACTTTACAGGCGCTATTTTTGGCCCAAGAGTGCCTGAAAAAGCCTCAGCTCTAAAAATTCCCCAAGAAGACAAATCCTATTCATTTCAATGGCCCCTGTTCACATCTGAGTGTTCTGTCACCTTAAGCAAAATGCTGTTGCTCAAAAAAAGTACATGAGCTTCTTTTTTGGCAGATTACAGCCATTTTACTGCTTTTCATTGGTCACTTGTCAACTTAAAATGCCAGCACAAAAATGCTGTAAAAACGCCAGAAAAAACGCCTGTAAAAATAGCAATGCCTAGATGTGAATGGAGCCTTAATGGGCCTGAAACTTTTTTTTATTACACCACAACCCACAGATGGTTCACATCTTTGCACTGGGGTGCCATTCAAAATGAATGGCACTACAACACACCAGTGTCAGTTAATTAACCCCTTTGTGCTGCATTAATGGCACCAGTATCAGTGTTCCTTAACCCCTTTATGCTGCAGCATGAAGGGGTTTATAAACACTGACACCACTGCCACTAATGCAGCACAAAGGGGTTAATTAACTGACACTGGTCACTAATGCATTAGTGACCAGTAGCAATGCATTAACCCCCTTCATGCTGTGTATTACTGATATCATTGGTAATTAACCACTTGCTGACCCACCGCATTACATATACTGCAACGGTGCTGCAGCTACAGGCACCACAACGTACCCATACATCGCTGCCTGTTTCAGGTGCATGCCCTCACCCATCAACTTCCTTGTGATCTGACACAGCGAGATTATGTCAGCAGATCCCAGCCAATGATTCATTGAGACCTGCTGATAGGCTGTGTCCAATCACAGCGCAGAGAGGGCTCTGTACAGAGGGAATGATTGCTTTGTTTCTTCTCCCTACAAAGCAGGGAAAATAAACAAATCAATCTGTGTTAAAAAGCAGCACACATTGCACGTGGTTAGGCACACAATTAACCCCTTGATCACCCTCAGATGTTAACCCCTTCCCTGTCAGTGTCATTAGTACAGTGACAGTGTATAATATTAGCACTGATCACTGTATTAGTGTCACTGGTGATGTCAGTGGCAGTTAGTCAGTTCCCACAAAGTGTCAGTTAGTGTCACTATCACAGTCCCACTATAAGTCACTGATCGCCCCCATTGCTAGTATATTAAAAAAAAAAACAGTATATATTCCATCATTTAGTAGACGCTATAGCTTTCACACAAACCACCTAATATACACTTATTTTTTTTAACAAAGACATGTAGCAGAATACATTTTGGCCTAAATTTATGAAGAAATTGTTTTTTTGTTTTGTTTTTGTTTTTTTATTGGATATGTTTTATAGCAGAAAGTAAAAAATATTTTTTTTTTTCTTTCGTATATATAATAAAAAATAAAAATTGCAGTGGTGTACAAATACCACTAAAAGAAGCTCTTTTTGTGTGAACTAAATTTAATATAAATTTAGTTTGTGTACATCGTTGAATGACCACGCAATTGCTATTTTGTAAATTGGCACTGATGTTGGCGATTATTATTATGAAGATTGCTGGGGGATGCTGGGGGATATAATTGCAGAAACTGGGACTTATGCTGGTGGTCATTATTATCGGCTTGCCGACTCTATCACATGTACAGCGGCTCTGCTGCACTGGATCATGTACCAGGTACGTAATCTGGCTCTCCCAGGTAGGGGGCACACGCGCATGCCACCGGTGACCCGGCTGTGATGATGCACAGCAGATGCTGATCATTGGGTGCCGGCCAATGGATGACCACCAGCACCCACCGATTGTTGGGAAGAGCTCTGTCCTGTCAGCGGGGAAGCTAAGCTGCGTTATTATTTCAAAGCACTTTAAGTACCTCCAATAAAATACATATATTTAAAATGTGGGAGTGAACTCTGTTTCTATCGAATAAAACCTAATTTAATTTGTATTGTTTTAAGTATTTTCCTGTTTTGAAATGACATCGACTATTTCTTTATGTGGGGGCATCTTCGCCCTGGGCACTGGATGACCCTGTCCCGGCTGTCAGAATACTATAGCCGGCAGGGAACAGTCCTCCGTCTACACTGTTTAGCGTGAATGGAGGAATCTATAATGGTATGGCTAGCCTTAGTCATTGGTGGATCTAAAGGAAATTGTACAATCTGATTTTGGTGAACACAAATGTCCTTTCTGAGTACATAACATATTAAAAAAATTCATACCATGAATGAACTCTTGCAAAGAATGCATGAAAATTGGCCTGGGAGATCTAGAAGCCAGACAGCAATAAATTATTATCTCACACAGGAAAAAAGTGCACACAGATATCAATTACGGAAAGAGTAAAAAAAATGTTTCCAGAAAGTTTTACATAGGTCCCAGCCATTTAATGGCTGTGTCTGTACTAGTATAATTATAACAAAAAAATAATAATTAACATTCCTTTGCTTATGACTTTTTGTACTGCAATTCATTTTCTCATTAAACAGAACATACTTATTCACTGTAACACTATATTACAGAAATTATGCTAATCATCTCTGTACAAACTGCTCTCCAGACTGCAAGTGGAATGTATGCAAGTATTAGCAGGCCTGAAGTCATATAAAAGATACATGCTGTGGACACATACTGTACCCGGTCTACTCACGTTTTATCAGCTTTCTAATCAGTGCAGAAAAAAAGTCAAATGAACAGCTGTAGAGTTTTAGACGTGTCACTCGAGGAGTATGTAAAATTGTTCATCTGAGTGGGGCGTCCTGCACCGCCAGGCTGTTTTCTGTAAAATATGTGAGTGTTAGTCCCATCTGCTGATACTCCTAGCTCTCAGACTGAACTTTTTCATTTGCTTTTGCCAAAGCATATTTTTCTAATGTTGTAATTGGCTTTGCGCTCTCTTTACATGTTACGTCACAAAGGAAATCTAGCCTCTAAACAGATGGTTGTACAGTACATTGACCCCATCTATATTATAAGAATTTATCATATAGACAATCCAGCCTCTAAATAGATTGTTGTATGGGATTTGACTCCTAGAAATCCAATAGTAAGAGAAGTATACCACTCTAGTGCAATAAAATATTATATTTAGATTTAAAAAAAAAAAACAAGTACAGTGATAAATTATCCAAAACATTGTGCATGTGTATTAAGCTTCAGGTGTTTGTTTCCTGGGCTGGGCAAGGGGAGGAGAGGGGTTCCTCAGGTGTAAAAATGTGCACATTTACAGGCTAGAAATGCCTGAATATGCTCAAAAAGCTCATGTTCTTTTTGGAAAATGTGTAAAACATAGCGCGACTTGACAAACTAATGTGAACAGAAACAATTAAATGAGAATAGGATTCTGCATGTTGAGTATAGTCAGGCATAAGGAAATTATCTGAAAAACGCTCAAGTTTGAATGGGGGCATATTTCATGTAGTTAACTTCTTCTATACTATAGGAGATGAACTCATTCAGATAACAGTGCATAAAATGCATGTGTGTGCCTAATTGAACTCAGACTTTATGTTTATATACTGTAGTTACTAATAAAAATACATTTTCTTGGAACAATATTGACCATTAGAATTCCTCTAATGGTGCTAAGTGGAAACCTTTTAAATGCAAAAAATAAATAAATAACAGGGATGTTTTCAAATGCAAAGGGTCAAATGCAAACAGGGTCAATAAGCAAAGTTGAGATGTAACCCCCAACCAATCTGAAATCCAGTTTAAAGTTGGATCTAAATTCGAACATTTGAATCCATCTACAGCATGACCATTTCCGCTCTAGAGAATTCGATCTAATGATCCTGTCCTTTAGATCTCCTTTAAATACCTGTTGTGCCTCTGGGACAAGAAATGAGGAAAAATCTCTTTTTTAAGTGCAAAGCCAGGACCAGGCTTTGGACATTCAATTATTTATATTTTCTTAAAGAACAAGTTCATAAATGTAAAAATAAAAATCCACACAGCCCCACCCCTGCAGATCCTTACTTACCTCCCCAAACAACTGCAGCCGTCCTTGGATGGGTTCAGTGGGGGCGAAGGTTTGACATCTGGAGGTCTTGTGCTATGTGCGAGTTTTGAGAACATTGTGACCAGTCTCAGGAGGTTTGGAGATAATTTGGTGAGCTGGATTCAGGACAGTCTGCAGTGCGACATACATTTTTGTCTAGGATGTTAGTAACTATGGAGGTAGAGAAGTATGCGGCTGACCAGGGTGCCCTACGTGTTTGATTGCTGTAGATTTTACTGCTTCCAAATGTACTGTGGGTTGGTGTACAGGGTTTCGGGCATCCAGTGCAATTGTGTACTCATTGTTCTGGCTTAGGCCGAATTGCAATTTTCATCTTGCAGAATCAACAGAAGTTGCCAAAATCGGATGATGGACAACTTCTTGTTTCTCCACAGCTTGTTCCGAAACTGTGAGTTGGTTAAGGCTGCTGCTTCCTTTCTTTCCTTCCTTCTGAACACCACGCGACCAATACTGCCAAGGTGCTGGACTTCTGCCTGAGCCGCTTCTGCTTCAGCCTTCATTCATGTTTGGGCAGCTTGTGCTCCTGCCTGGGCAGCTTCTATTTTTTGCCTGTGCTCATGCTTAAGTGCCTTGTGCTTCAGCCTGTGCACAAGCTTGGGCAGCTTGTGCTTTGATGGCTGCTTCCCCTCTTAATGCAGTCAGCTTCAGCTTCTTCTGCTTTTGTTCAGGCTATTATAAGTTGACTGCTCAATAAGGATCACTGAGAAAAGACTCTTAGTGATGATTGCTTTGAATGCGACCTTAGTGATCCATAAGTTGCCTTAAGCTGGCCATAGATGGATCAAATCTTGGTCGGTTTAGCAGGGAACCAGCCAAGATTCGATCAATCTATGGCCAGGGGAACAGAACAGATTAATAAAAGTCAAAGTGAGGCTTCTTCTTTAAAGTATATCAAAGGCCCAAACGTTTGCTTTGGTCTTGAACAGAGTGGTGAGGGGTTGATGCTGTTATGTCACTGGTTCACTCTCTCTCTTTGTCACTAGAGCTGGATGTAGGATAGAAATCTAAAATCTGAGTAGCCAGCAGAAAAGGAATATAGGGGAACTTTCCAGAGGGAAAACTTGCTCTGGTGAAAACTGACTAAGAGGGATTTCCATTGTTTTGGAGAGATCCATTCTCCTATATGTTTACAAAACACAAAATCTCTCCAATGGTAGTTTTAAAATATAACTAAGGGCATAAGTTTTTTGACATTTGGACACAGTGGAAGGGAGATTAGAAAACCTGTTGGGTTATTATTTCTGCCTGTGTTCCCGTTATAGAAATTCACGCTCTTTCTTTGTCCTGGTGACTGTTATTACCAAAAATCAAATCAAAGGAAAGTCCCAAAATTTGGATTGTCATCACAACAAGAATACAGGGGTAAACTTCCACTGGGGACAGTAGTTATGGTGACCCTGGTGACAACCAGGGATTTCCTTTTTTTGGAGGGATTTCCACACACTTTCTGCTGGGGCTTTGGGACAGGAAGCAAAGGTTAATCTCCCCAATGGGACACCGATAGAAAAACATAAAGCTGACATTGGTTATAATGTTCCCTTACCTTACCCACAATGTCTTTAGTTCTAGGTTAAAGTGGCAATAAAGTGGTTCTTAAAGTGGGGGTCCACCTATCTATCGTTTTTTTTTTTTGAGTTCATTCACAAACTTTTCTTCTCAGCATTACATACTCACATATTGTGTGTAATATGTCCGCCTGTGTCAGATTTCGTCAGAAAGAATAACTTATATTATTCACTGCAGGCGGTTTCCATCTTCATTGTGGGCATTTGAAGCCCACAAGCATTTATTTCCTGGATGTGGTGAATGCTGTGCTCCCAGCATTCACCGCTCGTTCCCGCACATGCTCAGTGGCATCCTGGGAAGCCTGAGACTAGCTCCCAGGAGTCTGGGAGAGGCTAGAAACACACCTACTCCCACGGGAGGAGAACCAGGAAGTGCAAAGAAGATTAGAAAAATAAAAGGTAATTACGGCGATTTAAATTTTTTTAAACGGCATGTCAGCATCTAGGCAAGGAAGAGAATACATACAGATATTGTTCAAAATTTGGGTGGAACCCCGCTTTAAGTCAAAATAATTTTTTACCCTAAAGTGGTTGTAACCTTGACGTGACATTTGAACAAAGCACATTCTTCTATATTGTGCACTTGTCTCTATCCAAAGCACTAAGTGTGATTTCTCTCTGCTGCCAGCACACAGCCTGTAATTGACAGCCACAGCTGTGCATGTTTCCATGTACTGTGAGCAGGAGGGTGTGTGTCCCCCTTCAATGAGCTATGCAGTGTGAGACTTCAGTTCCCCACTCATTGCTTTTTTTGACCTGAGAGATGCTGTGTAAAATGTGTGTTGTAGAAGGATGTAGTAAGGAGGGAGCAGATAAACAGGTACAACTTACATAGGAGGATTTGTTTCATTTCTGTGTATCACCTGATGCTAATCACTTCATTGGGTATATGTGAGGGTTTACAACCAAATAAATGCATTATCTGCATTAAAGCGGTATTAAACACAAAACAAAAAATGTAATATATTGCAGCTTACCAATCTGTAGATGTGATGACTGCATACGTTATCTTTTTTTTAGGCTTTTTTCCTGCTCACCTTTCTGTCTACTGGGTTTTGTACAAAGCTATACCTTAGCTTTTGTGAGTATACATTACATTTTTTTAATTTAATAAATGAAGATGGTAATGCACTAGGCCTTTGCGCCCTTTCTTTTGTTTGTCTAAATATTTACCTGACTCCTCTCACAGATCCAGTGTTGTCCTGGCTGCAGCACTGCTTTCCTCTTCCTGCTTTCACAGAAGACACTGAGAGCAGCGGGAGCCATAGGATCCGACTGCTGTCAGTCAAACTCCTGTGATGAGGGGGTGGGGCTTACTGGTATTGTGTGTGTTTATGGACGCACACAGTCCAGATCGGGGGCACGTCCATACAAGTATCCCCTTAGCAGCTAGCTTGATAAGGAGGCACTTAGAAGAGGAAGGAGTGAACAGCTCCAGTGGGGACTGCCCCAGAGCAGGTAAGGGACCACTCTGTGCAATATCATTCGCTGTGTTTATGGACGCATCCAGATCGGGAGCATGCCCACACAAGTATCCCCTTAGCAACAGGCTTGATAAGGGGGCACTCAGAAGAAGAAGGAGTGGACAGCGCCAGTGGGGACCACCACATAGCAGGTAAGGGACCACTCTGTGCAATATCATTTGCTGCTCATGGAGCCAGGTTGCAGCCCTCTGACAGGCAGCTACAGGCCAGACATAGATATACTAGTGAGACTCTCTTGCAGCAATAGGTTGCTGGGAGCACAGGAGCAGGAGATACAGCAGTCTTAGGCTATGTACACATGGTAGGATTTTCCAACAGCAAAACCGTGGATTTTTTTCCGAAGGATGTTGGCTCAAACTTGTCTTGCATACACACGGTCACACAAATGTTGTCGGAAATTCTGAACGTCAAGAATGCGGTAACGTACAACATGTACGACGAACCGAGAAAAATGAAGTTCAATAGCCAGTGCGGCTCTTCTGCTTGATTCCGAGCATGCGTGGACTTTTGTGCGTCGGAATTGTGCACACATGCTCGGAATTTTGGACAAGTTTTGTTGTCGGAAAATTTGAGAACCTGCTCTCAAACATTTGTTGGCGGAAATTTCGACAACAAATGTTCTGTGGAGCATACACACGGTCGGACTTTCCGACAACAAGCTCACATCCAACATTTGTTGTCGGAAAATCCTATAGTGTGTACAGGGCATTAGGCAGATATGGATTCTGGGTACACCAGAACACGGGATTAGAGTCTTTAGCAGTGCTGGGAATACAGGATGCTAGCTGGAATGGAAAGCAAATGATCATGTGGAGCATTGGATATCGGCTGGAATCTATGGGGTGATGGGGAGCACATGGTGCAGGCTAAGGAAGTAGGCTGGAATGCACAGGGTCTCAGGGGCATACGTTGTAGGCTGGAGTTCACAGTGTCTCAGGGGCATACGTTGTAGGCTGGAGTTCACAGTGTCTCAGGGGCATACGTTGTAGGCTGGAGTTCACAGGGTCACAGGAGACTGGAGTGCAGGGGGTCATAGGAACACAGAATGCAGGCTGGAGTGCATGTAGGGTGAAGTGCATGGAGTCACAGTAGCACAGGAGGGTGGAGTGCACTTGGCCATATAGGAATACTGAATTCTAGCTGGAGCGCAGGGGTCACTTGGAGCACAGTAGAAACTGGAGGTCATTCAAAAGATTCACTGAAGGTACCAGGAGACACAGGGGGGTCCAGCTGCTGGTGTGTGGATGAACAGCACAATGCAACCCCCCCACCATGATTGGCTGCGGTGCCTGCGGAACCCCACACAGAATGGAAGCTTTGACATTGGTGTGTCGAGCAGGTGAATGTGACATTCTGACAAGATCAAAAAGTATTCTTTTGCACTTATCAGAACAAAACACTCCCAATGGCATGTTTAACAAAGCAAAGGGAAGCAAATAAGAGAAGATCACTGGTACGGTTTATGTACATTTTAATGCTGTTGTAACTTGTTTTAATGAACATTGGATACATGCTTTAGAAAGAACATGC
Organism: Lithobates septentrionalis; assembly: GCA_037952835.1. Classification (NCBI taxonomy): domain Eukaryota; kingdom Metazoa; phylum Chordata; class Amphibia; order Anura; family Ranidae; genus Lithobates; species Lithobates septentrionalis. The sequence continues at coordinate 943,977 of JBBDGP010001075.1, read as the reverse complement.
AATACATTTCATGGATAAATGTAGTGATAACAAGTAAACAAAGTTACATTTGATAAAAAGGTGGTTGATGCCCAAAATGACATCATTCCTAGTAATGGAAGAACTCACATAAACTCGACTTGGATGAAGTACAGTGCGCACAGTAAACAAACATGTATCATAGCTGTGTTGAGTAAATAACGATGACATTGATGAAGAGCAGCACATGACTACTTTTTTCTAAACTTTAACATTTCTTATAGTGAGTCAATCTATCACATACAACATCATATTAAATGCATAGGTGCAGTCTATATACTACCTGAGCATGTGTAACAATATTACATTTGTACATGTTCTTTAATCACCTTTTTGCAGCTCTGCATGAAGCTTACATCATGAAGGCCAATAGGCAATTTAATTAGCAGGAATATTGTGGGTATAGGGGGGAAAATCAGGCATCGGAATGATAGCCTTGTTTTATCCCTTCATAAAATCACAAAATACAGCTTTCTTCAGCGAAATGTGAAGAGAAATAGTCTTTTCTTCCAAATAACCCTCTCTAAGGCCACTTTCACACTGGCGGAGTCCGCCAGTGGATCCGTCCATTCAGCAGGGGATCTCTCTTTTTTTTTTTTTAAATAAATTTTTATTGAATTTCACATATTGACAGTAATATAGTTTACATCTGCAGTAAGTCCGCAATCGTTATATCATAACTTAATCAACTAATAACAATAGTACAGTTATTTTTTAATATAAAACAGGTACTGAACGAGTGCAACATTCTTGTATTGTATGAACCATGCTAAGAAGGGGGGAGAAGGAAGGTATGGGTATAGGTAGGGGGAGGGGAAGGGGGGGGTTCGAGAGCATCAAGTTGATGATATTTGCATCCGAGCAGCAGTACAAATGTATACAAAGTCAGAAGGAAAATTATACAGTTCTAATCTTGTACCAGTTTCGCCATTGGAGCCACCTGTTTTGAATGTTTGAGTGTGAGGCAAGGCCCCTTGAACCTATAAGCTCGTAAGTGCAGTGTGAGTGTACTAGAGTGATCACGTCTAGTATAGTTGGGATGTTTGGTGTTTTCCATTTTCTAGTTATAAGTAATCTGGTTGCAAGGAGGATGTGTGTGAGGATTGTTTTAAATGTGTGTGGAATTGTTTCCTGGATCATATTGAGGACAGCTAGTTGTGATGTAAGAGTTATGTGGAAGCCACCTATTTCTTGAATTAGTAGTGCTACACCGGTCCATAGAGTTGCTATCGCTGGGCAGAGCCATAAACTGTGCAGAGAGATGTGGTATTAGTTTGGAACTTGGCCAGTCTAAGCGGCGTCAAGTACCATCTAAGTATGATTTTGTTTGTTAGTTCCCATAAGGAGGTGCAGTATGTAGCTGTGTAAATCAATTTTAGCGCCTTTTGCCATTGTTGGTCTGAGTATTGCATTTAAATGTCTATTTCCCAGTCTTTAAATGGGTTAGATTTGTAGAAGGTATTTTAATTACTTAAAATTTAATTTCTTATTTAAGAGAAATACCTTTGGAGTTGGACTCCTGTGAGAAATAGAAGTTCCATAACTTGACAGGTAATGTTCCTTCTATTTTTGTATGTGTGGATAAGCATGTTCGAATTCGATGGTAAGTCAGAAAATCTGAGGTAGGTGCTTTGTAGGTGGTTTGGATGGAGGGAAATGATTTATGTTTGATTATATTTCTAAGTTCCGCAGTGCAAGACGCGTGTGTTAGCAACCAGTCAGGGATAGATAAAGCTGGAGTTAGTAGGTAGAGGGTTTGTAATGGAACTTGTATCTGTTTTGTGGTGAGTGAGGTCCACTTATGAGTATGGAGCAATTTCCATGCTTTGATTGAAGCTTGTATGGTTGGTGAGTATAGGCGTATGTGTGTGGCCAAAGCAGTGGTGCTAAATAGCCAATCTTTAAGATTAGGGCCTGGTGTGGCATTATTCTCAATGTTTCCCCACATGTGTGGTTTGGTGAGGTTTGGTCCATTCTTGTAATTGGGAGATGTATGTGTGTGTATGTATGTGGCCAAAGCAGTGGTGCTAAATAGCCAATCTTTAAGATCAGGGCCTGGTGTGGCATTATTCTCAATGTTTCCCCACAGTGTGGTTTGGTGAGGTTTGGTCCATTCTTGTAATTGGGAGAGAATGGTGGCTAGGTAGTAATCTTTTACATCTGTGTAACCCATTCCTCCCGTCAGTCTATGTTTAATGAGTTTAGAGTGGTTGTTTCTTGGTTTTCTACCCTGCCATATATAGTGGCTAACTATAGTTTGAAGGGATTGGACATAAGAGTTGGATAAGGGAATGGGAAGTGTGTGGAACAGGTAGAGTATTCTAGGTAAGATGAGCATTTTGAAAGCAGCCAATCTGCCTGACCACGAGAGCTCGAATTTGGCTAGTTTTGCGGTTTCCTTGATTAACATTTTTTTGGCTTCTAAGTAATTATTGCTGAACAATCCTTTTACTGATTTGGTGAGTGTGATGCCTAAGTAAGATATACCATTTTCTGCCCATGGGTATTTATAAATGTTGCGTAGGATGTTGCTGGTTATTGCGTCAAGACCTAGGTCTAAGATGTATGACTAAGTTTCATGAACTTTGTAATACAAAATAGTGCTGAATTTCATTAGAACATTTTGAACCAAAGCCAGGGAAGAGATTGGATCAGTAATCATCATTATTACATCATCAGCGAATAAATTTATTTTGTGTTCATTTTGTCCTATGTTGAATCCAGTTATTTGTTTATTCATCCTGATGTGTTCCACCAGAGGTTCCATTATTAGGTTGAAAATAAGTGGCGATAGGGGTCATCCCTGGCGGGTTCCATTTGTGATTGGGAATGGACGGGAAATCATCCCTTCTGTGGGGACTGAGCTGAGGGGGAGGAGTATAAGGCCATTATTGCTGATAATATGTGGCCCTGGAATCCAAATTTATGAAGCGTTGCCTCTAGGTATGCCCAGTGTACTCTATCGAACGCCTTCTCTGCATCCAGAGAAAGGAGCAGAGAAGGCGTTCTGTTTGTCTCAGCATTATGAATTATGTTTTTGATTCTCCTAGTTGCGTCGTAGGTCTGCCTGCCTTTTGTAAAGCCAGATTGATCTGGGTGTATTAGTGTGGGCATAATTTGTACTAGTCTAGTAGCTATGAGTTTGGCATATATCTTTGTGTCTATTTTAAGAAGTGAGATCGGTCTGAAATTTTGGGGTGTGGTGGGTTCTTTCCCTGGCTTCGGTAAAGTAATTATCAAAGCATCGAGCATCTTGTTCGAGAGAGAAGAGGAGGAGGCAGCGTCATTGCACATTTCAGAGAGATAGGGTGCTAAGGTGGTACGAAATTGTTTGTAATATTCGCTTGTTAGGCCATCTGGGCCCGGGGTTTTTTTAGACGGCAAGGCGGAGATATTTAAAATCTCTAGGTGAGTGAATGGAGCATTCAGGTCAGTGAGGTGTTGTTGTGATAGTTTTGGTAGCTTAATTTCCTGTAGAAAAGAGTTGATATCTGTTGTGGTAGGTTGGTAGGTGTTAGGCCCCTTTCACACAAGGCGGGCTCCATTTCTACGGAGCCCGCCTCGGTCCGCCGGCTCAGCGGGAGATCAGTCCGTTGATCTCCGCTGAGCCGGCGGATGACAGGTCCCTCTCTGCTCACTATGGAGGTATCGGACGTGTCCGTTTTCGTCAGATCTCCTCCGATCCGCCAGCGACGGACCTGGACGTAGAGCCATCCATCTGCTTTTCAGCGGATCGGACTGGGTCGGATTTCAGCGGACATGTCTCCGCTGACATCCGACGCTCCATAGACTAACATGGAGCGCCTGTTCAGTTCCACCGTCAAAACTGACAGGTGGACCTGAACGGTCCGATCATGTGAAAGGGGCCTTAGTGTCATCTTTTAAATTGTACAGTGTTTGGTAGTAGTGGCTGAATGCATTTGCAATGGCTTCAGGGTCAATGAGTTTCTTTTTTGTGGCTGGGTGGAACAGGTGTGGGATCTTGGATTTCATGTGATGGCCTTTAATTCTACGTGCTAATTCTTTTCCTGCTTTGTTGCCCATAGTGTAATGTTTAGCTTTAAATCTGGTTTGAGTGTTGGTATGTGATTCTAGAAGTATGATCCTTAGTTCTTGCCTGAGGAGGGTTAGTTTGTCTTTTAGTGCAGGATCAGGATTGGATTGGTTTTGTTCGTCTAGAGTTTTAATAGTAGCTATGATAGTGTCTAGACGTTGTGATCTCCTCCTCGTCTCCCTAACACTGAGCTGTATAATAATTCCTCTAACAAACGCCTTGTGAGCATTCCAGAGGACAGTGTTACTGGAAGTTGATCCTTCTTTGAATTTGAAGAACTCCTCAAGGTGTTTGCGTATGTAGGTGGAATGTTCGGGAGATTGGATGATGGAAGCGTTAGCTCTCCATATCATATGTCGTGTGGGATGTGGGTGGTCAGTCACTTCAATTGGTAGTGGGGCATGGTCGGACCAAGTGATTGATCCGATTTCAGAGGCTGTGGTTTTGAATAGAGTCCATTTATCAACTAAAAAATAGTCAATCCGGGTGTACGAATTATGCCTGTGTGAGAAGAAAGAGTAGTCTCGTTCTGTGGTATGATGACAGGTGTCATAAAGGTTGTTGTTGCATATGAAGGAACCCATAGGAGACGTAAATCTGGAAGTACGAGATGAGGTATCCAACTTGCTCAGGTAGGATATTAAAATCGCCACAGAGAATAAAACAGCAACATTTTTCAAGCTTTTTCATTAGTTTGGATAGAAATCTGATTTGGCTAGTGTTAGGTGTGTATATATTGACAATGGTATATCTGTTTTTTTCCAGGGTGCAGTCCAGTGCCAGATATCTCCCTTCTTCATCAATCATGCTATTGTGGAGCATGAAGTTGAGGGAATTATTGATTGCTATCATGACTCCATTTTTCTTGCTTGGGCCCGAAGCTTTAAAAATATGGGTAAACTAGCGGTTGGTACAGTGGGGTTCGGCTGATTTTTTAAAATGAGTCTCCTGGAGACAAAGGACGTCACAGTTAGATTCCTTAGCTAAATAATGAAGAAACTCCTGCGCTGTCAGAAATACCTATGCTAAGGGGCACTGCTGCAACACCTAAATGGCTGATCCAAACAGACAAAAGTGGTGTGAATAAAGTAAGTGGTGATTGGGCTGTGATAAAAAGGGGGAAGGAAGGAAGAGGAAGGGGAAGGGGCTAGCTCAAATGTATAGAGAGGTGAATGAAAAATGAAAAAAATATACAAAATATAAAGGTATAATGAGCATGAGGGCTAGTATCATACTAGCACATAAAAATTATTGTAAATACTGAAACAAAAGAAAAGAAAAATCTCAGTGCAAAAGGGCTAGTATCATACTAGCACATATGTGGTAACTCAGCAAATACTTAATGGTGACTCCAAGTAAATAAATAAATGGTGAACAGTCCCACCGCCTTGTAGTACAAAGTGCTCAAACAATGAGTCATCAATTCCAAAAGGCAAAATGAAAAAATTGTACAAAATATAAAAGTATAAATAAAGTGCAATCTCATGAGCACTAAATCCGAATAAACTGAAGAAACAAAATTACCTAAAACGTATAAAAAACTATGAAATGAGTGACAAATACAGTGTGGGTACAAAAAGATTTAACCAAATAAAAATATATAAATCAAACAAAGTCCATGTGCATGAGGGCTAGTATCATACTAGCACATAAAAAATATTGTAAATACTGAAACAAAAGAAAAGAAAAAATCTCAGTGCAAAAGGGCTAGTATCATACTAGCACATATGTGGTAACTCAGCAAATTCTTAATGTTTTTTTTTTTAATTTTTTAACCACTTGCCGACCGCCGATGTATGTCCTAACTTTGCCGGCGGATATTGTTGTTATGGCAGCAGCTAGCTGCCGTAACCCCGGTATCCCCGTTCTTGTGCGGCGGTCGGCTACAAGATAAAAGTGGTCTCTGCGGCGGATTCGCCACAAGATCACTTTTATAGGTGGCGGGGGAGGCCCCCCCCTCCTGCCGCGATCCGGTGCCCTCCGCCACTTAACGGAGCCGTCGGTAGCGGCGGAGGCGATCGCGTCTGTCCTCTAGCTGTGCCTGGAGACGAGTGAGGGGAAGATGGCACCCACTCGTCTCCATGACACTGCAGGGCGGAAATGACGTCAAAACGTCACTTCCGCCCATATGTCTTAAAGGCATATTTTTTTTCAATGTCATTTTTTTTAATGACTTTATTTTTTTTTTTTTATTGCATTTTAGAGTAAATATGAGATCTGAGGTCTTTTTGACCCCAGATCTCATATTTAAGAGGACCTGTCATGCTTTTTTCTATTACAGGGATTAAAGGGATGTTTACATTCCTTGTAATAGGAATAAAAGTGACACAGATTTTTAAACAGTGTAAAAATAAACAAAATCATATAAAATAAATAAGGAATAATAAATTAATTTTTTTTTAAAACGTCCCGACGAGCTTGCGCGCAGAAGCGAATGTATACGTGAGTAGTGCCCGCATATGAAAATGGTGGTCAAACCACACATGTGAGGTATCCCTGCGATCGGTAGAGCGAGAGCAATAACTCTAGCCCTACACCTCCTCTGTAATGCAAAACATGCAACCTGTAGAATTTTTTTAAACGTCGCCTATGGAGATTTTTGAGGGTAAAAGTTTGACGCCATTCCACGAGCGGGCGCAATTTTGAAGCGTAACCTGTTGGGTATCAATTTACTTGGCGTAACATTATCTTTCACAATAAAAAAAAAATAGGCTAACTTTACTTTTGTCTTATTTTTTTATTCAAAAAAGTGATTTTTTTCCAAAAAAAGTGCGCTTGTAAGACCGCTGTGCAAATACGGTGTGAAAAAAAGTATTGCAATGACCGCCATTTTATTCTCTAGGGTGTTAGGAAAAAAACAATATATAATGTTTGGGAGTTCTAAGTAATTTTTCTAGCAAAAAAAAAATGTTTTTTTTAAACACCTTCATTCCAAAGCGAGGCAGGTCCTTAAGTGGTTAAAGAATATTAATGCATTTTTTTTAGGTTGGCCCTCCGCTTTAAGTACACCTGTGTGAAAGAGGCCTAAAACCCTACATGGGGTGTAACAATCCATACACCTATGCGAAAGGCCGTCCTCACACACACACACACACACACACACACGTGTTTCATGCAGGCAGCCTGTTCAGATCAATGACAGACTGATGGATCTCCAGACATATCCCCATGTGTACATCATCATAGGAACGCAGTCTGTTTGCTCTTGAAGATCGGTGCAGCTACCCACCTGTCATTAATTTAGGCTGGGTTCACACTTATACGAGTGGATGCGTGTTTCTCTGCATACAATTTGCATGACAGGAGATTGTGACCAGCTCTCTATGGAGCCGGTCCACACATCTCCGGGGGGGGCTGCGGAGCGAATTTGCACAGGGGTCCTGTGCGTCTTTGGCTATGTTTCAGGTCCCAATTTCAGGCAAAAATTTCGGCCTGATTCATCCCTGAGTTCACAGTATTGCAAACACAGACATCGCGTGTGATTCGCTCCGCTTTGCTGCACTGATCACATGCGATGTTGTATGGCTGAACTCGCATTGCAGTCGCACGAAAATGCTGCAGGAACCTTTTTTTTCCCCGCACTGGAATTGGATTGCATGCGTGTTCACACCCAATGCGATCCGATTCCTGCCCTAATTTGCACTGCGAGCGGATCTGGGGGTGTCATTGACTTTGTATTGACACCGGCAGCGGTCCGTAGAGAGTAGTGTGAACTGCCTGCGAGGGAGATGTGAGGTGGGAACCGGCGTTGGAATCGGGATAGTTCCCGCATCGCATACGTGTGAACCCAGGCTGAAACGGAGAACGGGAACGGATCAGACCCCTGCTGTCAGCCGCATCCGTATTAAGTGTGAACCAAGCCTCACAAACTGGTCGCTTGCACGCAAATATCCACACCAGTGACGACAACCCTTTGCAGGTGGTACAGTACACTATGTCCACGTGAACGAGGCCTTGCTGTAGGTGTGTTAAACGTTGCTTTCACACCTATCTGAACTAAGCCTATTGCCTTTAAAAATCTACAGCCTACATGCGAATAACTGGAAAACCTAGTTAGCATTGTGTAGCTCCATACTCTATTATATGTGTATATAGGGAAGGAAGGACGCGTATTCCCCGATAACACGTTCAGCATCACAACAGCACTAGCCCCAGCTCCACTCCTCTACTAGACGCATCATTTCCAGCAGCTCAGGGGTTACGGCTACAGGGGCGTGTCCTAGTTGTTGTTGTTGGATTCACTTCCGGGTTATAGTATTGCTTCCGCTTTTTCTTCCTAGGTAAAAGCGACTGGGCATTGTGTCGGTGCGCCCGGTGAGTTTATCGTACAAAGGGGAAATGTCTGTATATGGCTGTGTAGTGTGAGGGGCATTGCCTGTACGTAGGTGGGTCTATATATACACTAATCCTTCCTACACGAGGGGCACACTGAGATGTCTAATACTCTGCTTCTGTCATCATCACAGTCAGCTGGCATTTGCCTCCATAGCCACTTGACCTCTGGAAGAATTTACCCCCCTTCATGACCAGGCCATTTTTTTTGATATGGCACAGCCTTACTTTAAAGTGGGATTTAGGGTTGCCACATAATCCCTTTAAACCTGAACACATATGGATTACACAGGTTCTGAAGGCTAATTTAATGCAGATAAGGCAACAAGTGAGTTTATTTACCACCTTAATCAGCCACAGAACCTGTGTAATTAATATTTGTTCAGTTTTAAAGGGATGAGGTGGCAACTCTAGTGGGGTTCCACCCAAAAGTGGAAGTTCCGCTTTAAGGACTTCTCACCCTTTGGTATACCACATCTGGCTTGTCTTTTTTTTGGGGGGTGGGGGGGGTTTACCTAGTTTTGACAGGGGTCCTCTCCCCCTCCCTCCTTGCAATCTTCTGGGACAAGTCACAGGTCCCAGAAGATTGCTCAGCGCGTCACGGCCATGTGCCCACACTAGTGATGCCAGAGTTGGGGGGGAAGAACCGAGGGCTCAGGTGGCCGCAATGCTGGACTGTGAGACAGGTGAGTATGTGTTTTATTAACAGTCAGCAGTTACACTTTTTTTGTAGCTGACTTCTAATAAACACAAACGATTGGAACTCCGCTTTGACTGACAATTGCGTGGGCAGTGTACCAAAATACATTTTTTGATCCTTTTTTTTTTCTCCCACAAATAGAGCTTTCTTTTGGTGGTATTTGATCACCTCTGCATTTTTTTTTTTTTGTGCTATAAACAAAGAATGACTGACAATTTTGGGGGATTTTTTTTTCTTTTTTTACTTTCTATAAAACACACAAAAAAAAAATGTAAAAAATAAAATTTCTTCATCAAATTAGGCCAATATGTATTCTGCTACATATTTTTGGTTTAAAAAAAAAAAGTAAGTGTATATTGATTGGTTTGCGCAAAAGTTATAGCAATTATGGGATGTTTTTATTCATTTTTTTTATTAATGTCGACAATCAGTGACTTGGAGTATTGCGGTGGACAAATCGGACACTGCTGCTTTTTTGGGGACCATTGACATTATTAGTGATCAGTGCTAAAAAAATGCACTGTCACTGTACTAATGGCACTGGCAGGGAAGGGGTTACCTGTATGCCTAGCTAATGTTTCCGTGTAGTGGGAGGTGCTTTTACTAGTGGAAGGCATGGATCGGTGTTCCTGCTTTACAGAAACACAGGATCTATGTTGCCTTCTGTACTGACAGAACGGCAATCTGCTTTGTTTACATGGGCAAACCGCCATTCTGTCAGTGTACAGAACGATCAAAGAGTCCCAGGGGACGTCGGGTCCGTGGGACCCACTGATCAGCTCCTGCTATGTAAAATCACAGCGGGAGCAAACCGCTGGCGGTGCGCACTCGCACCCCATACCTGGAAAGTTCAGGATCATGTTTATATATGGGGCAGTCAGCAAGTGAATAGACTTCAATGGAATCACATATATATGCCTTTTCCAGCATGACATCAGATACCCAATCCTAACAACATCAACACATAGCTTGCCATTGGCCAAAAACAAAAAAGCGAAATTGCATTGAATACTCATCCTAAAAGCGCATGAAAAAATGCAAAATACACTGAAAGATGCCGTGCAAAAACACATCAACCGCACGGGTGGTGTGAAGTGACGGCTTCCTGGCGTACTCAATCCGAACATGCCCGAGCCCATCACTACTGGGCACCAAAGATGCAGCATGTAAGACTTTTAAAAATGCAGTGCAGTGATGTGAACAGTTATATAAGATTTAAGAGTGGACTCGTTTTCATGTGCTTTTGTTGTGCTGATAAAATGCATTTTAGCATTGCAAAAGCACACTAGTGTATACAGGGCCTATAGCATTCTGCATCAAAACTGCACATGAATGCATGTAAATGCAACCTATTAAAGAAAATAAATTGAAAAAAAATGAAAAAACGATTCCAAAAACTGCACTGAAAACACAATGCAGACACATACAGAAATGCATAGTGAATGCAGAGTTTGGGGTGTAAATGAGCACTTGGGTAAAGCAGAGCTTCACCCAAAAGGGGATGTTCTGCTTTTCCTCTCCACCCCCCCTTTACATTTTTTCCTTAGTCAAGATGCCAGCTCCTGGACCTGAAGCCGATTGAAGAAATGGGTCAGGTGAGGACAATGCTGGATCCAGGGGCAGGTAAATGTCCTTATACTAAAGCTGGCCATACACCATACAATTTTCTTATTCAATTTTCTTTAGATTTACCTTCAACTATGTAGTGCAAGGGTCTGCCTGATTGCATACACATTGAAAGGGTTTAGGTTTCACCTCCTATTATATGGCTTTGGTAAATCTAAAGGAAAGTTGAACAGGAAAATTGAATAGTGTATGGCCAGCCTTAGTCAGCAGCTACAGTATTTGTAGCTACTGACTTAATTTTTTTGCGGGGAGACTGGAGAGCTTTAAATCTTCTAAGGGGTGTTCAGTAAACCTGTACATAAAGCCATATAGTAGACTCCTGATTGTACCTTCGTTATGACCAGAATAAAACAGTTTAAACCCAAATGAAAAATGTTTAGTACCCATTTTCACACTTAAAGGGGTTGTAAAGGCAGAAGGTTTTTTTTTATCTCAATGCATTCTATGCATTAAGATAAAAAGCCTTCTGTGTGCAGCAGCCCTCCTAATACTTACCTGAGGTCCCTCTCTGTCCAGCGATTTCCACAAGTGTCTCAGCCATTCAAGATTCTCCCCTCAGATTGGCTGAGACACAGTAGTGGTGCCATTGGTGCTCGCTGCTGTCAATCAAATTCAGCTAGCGAATCAGGGGAGAGGGGGCAGGGCCAGGTCAGAACTTTGTGTCTGAATGGACACATGGAGCTGTAACTCAGCTCGGGTGCCCCCATAGAAAGCTGCTTGCTGTAGGGGCACTGAACAGGAGGCAGGGGCCAGGATCACAGAAGAGAGACTCGAGAAGAGGAAGATCTGGGCTGCTTTGTGCAAATCCACTGCAACAGAGCAGGTAAGTATGACATGTTTTATTATAGGGAAAAAAACGAGACTTTACAATCACTTTAACCACTTGCCAATCAGCAACCGGGATCTGTGTGTGTAAACAGTTTCCGGTTCTCTGAGGGGAGAAGTGACTGATCGTCTGTTCATACAGAGTATGAACAGCGATCTGTCATCTCCCCTACACAGTCCCCTTCCCCCTTCAGTTAGAACACACACTAGGGAACACAGTTAACCCCTTGATCGCCCCCTAGTGTTAACCCCTTCCCTGCCAGTGACATTTTCACGGTAATCAATGCATTTTTATAGCACTGATCGCTGTAAAAATGCCAATGGTCCCAAAAATGTGTCAAAATTGTCCGACATGTCCACCATAATGTCGCAGTCCCAATAAAAATCACAGATCGCCGCTTTTACTATTGAATAAAAAAATTAATAATAAAAATGCCAAAAAACTATCCCCTATTATGTAGATGCTATAACTTTTGCGCAAACCAATCAATATACGCTTATTGTGATTTTTTACAAAAAAATGTAGAAGAATACATATTGGCCTAAACTGAGGAAAAAAAATGTTTGTTTATATATATTTTTGGGGGATATTTATTATAGCAAAAAGTAAAAAAATTGCATTTTTTTTTTTCAAAATTGTCCCTCTTTTGTTTGTTTATAGCGCTAAAAATAAAAACCGCAGAGGTGATCAAATACCACCAAAAAAACCTCTATTTGTGGGTAAAAAAGGACGTTAATTTTTTTTAGGTTTCAACGTCGCACGACCGCGCAATTGTCAGTTAAAGGGACGCTGAATCGCAAAAGTGGTCTGGTCAGGAAGAGGGTAAAGCGGTTAAGCAGGCAATAGTTGTCTTTTTTTTTTTTTTTTTTTTCCCCAACCCACTGGTTGAAAAAAAAAAATTGATTTCAACCATCCACACATTTGATGTAGATGAGGGAATCCTCCTGAGCCTTTTTGTTCTGACAGTGGGGAGATTTCTCAGTCTTCAAAATGCACTTATCAGCGCTGCCGGTTATAGCCAGCAGCGCTGATAGAGTGGCAACATCCAACAGGGCAGTAGTACAGAAGTTGATCAGTAGATGGACTTCTGTATAAACAGCCTGCCCTATACATGGATCGAAATCCCGCTGGTCCCTGCTGAATTGGACGAATTTCGTTCCATGTATGGCCGGGTTAACATCTAATCTGTTTATAAAGGTTAGTTCTTCTTTAATGACAAGTAAAAAAAAAAATCATGTATGTACATTACAGCTTTTTCTGTACAATAAATCACTGTCCCCCTTTTAAAAAAAAATTATCTTTACTTTTGACGCTTCTTCTACAGTGGGCAACCACCTCTCCATCCTGTCTAGATATCAGGACAGACTGGCCATTGGATGTGTGGCCCCAGCACTTATGAACAAGTACTCGGCTACAAGAACCCAACTTGCATAACTGGTACACAAATCTCCAAGCACATCCCCAAGTGTACATCCTTATGGGACCGATGCACAATTCAGAACGCAGTCTGTTTACACTTGGAGATTGGTGCAGCTGCCTGCCTGTCATTGATTTGAACAGGTTGCCTGCATGCAGTTGGGCAAACACCCACACATGCCACATGAGCAAAGACAGCCCTTGGCAGGGATGTACAGATTACTATGTCTGTGTAAATGAGGCATAAAAGTGGAGTTACACTTTAAAATTGTTCTCTATGTTTACTGTAACTTTAGTTTGTTTGGACCATTTCCTTCACTAAATGCTGCAGCGGCTTTCAGGGTTGTATGAACTATATGTAGCCTCAACTGCATACAGTACACAGCGCTGTGTTATGGCTGTGAGATAAGAGCATCTTGTCTCTCACCTGGAACCAAATAGTTGGTCTGAGTGGAGCTCAGCCATTCACGGGTGGCTTTGTATTTTATGAATTAATACAAAGCTACCTCTGGCTGACAGAGTTTGTCATCATCAGCACACCTCCATTTCAGCCAGTCTTAGGAAGCTTTGTATTAGAGATGCACCGAAATTTTGGTGGATGAAACACATCAGCAGAAAATGGTGTTATCAGCATTTTGCCAATAATGGCGCCAGATTCGCACGTGATTTTGCTGAGATTTACTTTGATTTTGCTGTGCTTATGGTGTGTTTTTCATAGGTAATGTTACTCAAAAATCACATTAAAAATGTAACATTGGTGCGTTATTGATGCGTTTTCAATGCATATTAACGGGGAGGCGCATGTTTTGCGCGGTATTTTTTTAACTGACCAAAAATACTGCAAGCAGGACTGTTAACATCACAATGGAAGCGCAATGGACCAGTGTGAAGACATACATAGAATTTAAAGGGATACATTTTTCTTGAGCTGTTCCTGCGCTAAAAGTGCCAATAAGTCAAATATAAAACATCTATATAATTATATATATATATATGTGTGTGTGTGTGGTTTTTTTTTTAAACAAATTTTTGGCCAAGTGCATCCTGTGTTATTGGCACCAAAATTTCCATTTGGTGCATCTCTTTTTACGCATTCCTAGAATACAAAGCTGCTTATAAATTGCTGAGTGCTGCTCAGCCTGACTCTATTTTGTTTCGTGTGTGAGACAGCCGGAATACAGTGTTGTGTACTGTATAAAGCTGAAGCTGCATGCACTTCATGCAGTGCTGAGAAGAGCTGCATCGATTGGCAAAGGAAATGGTTACTGATGTTACGGTAAACGTGCAAATTGACTTTAATCCTAAACTAGAAAAAAACTGTTTGGGTTGGAAGTATACTTTGAATGCTAGGCGACTAATCAGATATGTATAGAGGATTAGAACATAAAGGCGTTTATGGAGCAGATAATTTTGCAGAGTGTGATACCGAGTCATATGCTGACTTGAAGTTCTGTTGGGTTCGATTATGCCATTCATGTTGTCCTGTTCCACGTTTTATTTTAGACAATTACCCCAAAATGTCGGGAGGCACAGTCATGGCCGTGCCAGGTGAATCTTCTGGCATGGAAGAGCCAAAAAAGATGACGAGGGAAGACTGGAGAAAGAAAAAGGAACTAGAAGAACAGCGTAAGTTGGGTAATGCCCCGGCTGAAGTGGATGAAGAGGGAAAGTAAGTATTGTTTAAAAAAAAAAAAAGTGTTGTGTTTTTTTTTTTTTTTTTTTTAAGTACCTTTTATACCTTGCAATGGATTTTTTTTCCCTCAACTGCTTGCCGCCCGCCGGCTGTCATATGACGGGCAGGCGATGCGGCTCTCATTCTGGGAGGGCATCATATGACACCCTCGCCTTCCCGGCCCACCAGGGGGCCCACGCGCCCGCCGCATCACTGGGGACCCGATTCGCGTGCCGGGCACCCGCAATTTACCGGTAACAGAGCAGGACCGTGGATCTGTGTGTGTAAGCACACACAGGTCCACGTCCTGTCAGGGGAGAGGGGACCGATGGTGTGTCCTCAGTACAGAGGAACACCGATTGGTCTCCCCTTGTGAGTCCCTGCCCTCTACAGTTAGAATGACTCCCTTGGAAACATAATTAACCCCTCGATCACCCCCTAGTGTTAACCCCTTCCCTGCCAGTCACATTTATACAGTAATCAGTGCATTTTTATAGCAAAGATCGCTGTATAAATGTAAATAGTCCCAAAATAGTTTCAAAAGTGTCAGATATGTCCGCCGCAATATCGCAGTCACGATAAAAATCGCAGATCGCCATCATTACTAGTAAAAAAAAAAAATAATAATAAAAATGCTATAAATCTATTGCGCAAACCAATCAATATATGCTTATTGCAATATTTTTGGTAAAAAAAAAAGAAATGTAGAGGAATACATATCTGCTTAAACTGAGGAATAAATTTGGTTTAAAAAAAAAAAATTGGATATTTATTATAGCAAAAAGTTAAAAATATTGTGTTTATAGCGCAAAACATAAAAACCGCAGAGGTGATCAAATACCACCAAAAGGAAGCTCTATTTGTGGGGAAAAAAATGATAACAATTTCATTTGGGTACAGTGTTGCATGACCGCGCAATTGTTACATAGTTAGTCAGGTTGAAAAAAGACACAAGTCCATCCAGTTCAAACATAAAAAAAAAAAAAAAAAAAATCATACAATCCAATATACCCAATTCTATACCCACAGTTGATCCAGAGGAAGGCAAAAAAACCCAGCAGAGCATGATCCAATTTGCTACAGCAGGGGAAAAAATTCCTTCTTGATCCCCCAAGAGGCAATCAGAATTTCCCTGGATCAACTTTACCTATAAATGCTAGTACCCAGTTATATTGTGTCATTCAAAATGTGACAGCGCTGAAAGCTGAAAAATGGCCTGGGCAGGAAGGAGGTGAAAGTGCACTGTATTGAGGTGGTTAAACCTCAAAAGCACAGATGTGTGCAGCTCAGTATGCTGAGCTGTAAACATCATCCACAAGTCCTATGTATAATAAAGAGTGTACAATTTAGTTTTATTCCACTTCTGGTATTCAGAGACACTGATGACGTAGCCAGTGCTTCACGGCCTCCCCCCCTTGGAAGACTACATCATTAGTGCCTTCCTGGGTGATCTCATTTATAAACTGTGAGATCTCGTGTAAAAATACTGTTTTAAAATATTGTGCCCGATCTTGTACAGTACATGTGCGAGATCTGGTTCAGACTTTTAAGTGATAAAAAAAAAAATTGACAGTCTTTCTATCCTCCATCTTGTTTAAAAAGAAACATTGATTTTACTCTTTTTTTATACTGTTATGGCCTACAATAAAATGTATTGGTGCAAGACTACTGTCTATACTGTATATGTAACCTTGCTATCTCATGTGCTGGATATGCTCTATTGACCTTTACCCTGATAAAATTGGTTCTACAAAATAAAATGTTTTTTTTTTTTAAATGTTTTCAGGGACATTAACCCTCACATCCCTCAGTATATTTCCTCAGTCCCCTGGTATGTGGATCCTTCCAAAAGGCCCACTTTAAAGCACCAGAGGCCTCAGGATGAGAAGCAGACAGAGTTCTCACAAATGGGAGAATGGTTCAGGAAAGGTGTTAAGGAGGTAAATAGAAAGTATTCTTTAATTTTATAATGCATACAATATGGTGTAATATCTGAACAAATTATATAATGTATCATTATTTTTTTTTTTTTTTTGAGGGGTCAATTGCAACAAAATATCGACAGGGAGCTTGTGAGAACTGTGGCGCTATGACGCATAAGAAGAAAGACTGCTTTGAGGTTAGTGCCTTCTTTTTCATGTATTACATTATTTGGATTAATTATGAGGATTTGTGCTATTTCTGTTCATAGATCAGAGGTGCTAAACTCTTTGAAGAGCAAGGGTCACTTAAGTGATTCTGGTAACCGGTTACGAGCCACACTGAAATACAATGGTTCCGAATTTAAACAATTTTCTGTTCAATGTTTTTATTGGTGTTATAAAGAAGAGCGTGAAGAATACTCCAATATAAAGTGTGATATACAATGTACATATAGATAAAAAATTCATCGGTACAAAGCTTTCACGATTATATGCATCATGAAAATGGAGGCACAAGGCCTTCAGAGCATATAAAAACCAATGGTAGTGGAATCAGCGACAAAACTATTGCAAAAGTCATCAACCGTATTGAAGCAGCATCCCCTAAAATCACATTACCGGTTGTGAAAGGTAAGGAGTTGGGAGGAAAGAAAAAGAAGGTAAAGAGTAGGAGAGCAAGAGAAAGGCCAACGGCTCCAGGCAGACACAGGACTCGGGATATACCGTATTTATCGGCGTATAACACGCACTTTTTTCCCCTTAAAATCAGGGGAAAATCGCGGGTGCGTGTTATACGCTGATCCCCTGCGATCCTGAGCTGTCAGATCTAAAAAATCCGCGCCGAAATACACAGTGCCGGTCCTTGGCTCTTCTCGGCCACTTTCGGCTTCACTCGAGCGCCGCCCGAACCTAGCCGAGTGTACTCGGCTAGGTTCGGATAGCTCCACTCACCGTCACGCCCATCCCGAGTGGAGCCGAAAGTGAACGAGAGCCGCCGAGAAGAGCCGAGGACCGGCTCTGTGTATTTCGGCGCCGGCGGCGCCATTTTCAAATTGCGGTCGGCGATTTTGAAGCTCAGCGAGCTGCAAGGCTGCACTGGGGCAAGGCTGCACTGGGGCAAGGCTGCACTGGGGCAAGGCTGCACTGGACACTGGGGCAAGGCTGCAATGGACACTGGGGCAAGGCTGCAATGGACACTGGGGAAGGCTGCACTGACAAGGCTGCACTGGGCCAAGGCTGCACTTAGAAGGCTGCAATGATGGGCATTTAAATGTAAGTTTTTTTTTCCCTTCAACTTCCCTCCTAAAAGTTTTTTTTTCCTTAAATATCCCTCCTAAATTGGGGTGTGTGTTATACGCCGATAAATACGGTAATAACTGCTAAGGATGGGGACTCCAGGAGAGATTCATCGAAACCAGATGGTAGGATATGGTCCACCCAGGGTTGCCAGATTTTAAGATGTTTAGGAATTTTGTCTTGGATACTAGCTTCAATCCTATTGGGTAATTCTATGCTTGGTTTCAACAATACAGAGTTTAGGGGACTTCCAAGCTCGTGATATGGTTTGTTTAGCTGCTGTCATTAGCTGCAATATAAGACTGAACTGGGATTTTAACAATAATCAAGATAATCATTTTCTGTGGGACCAATCCCTGTTGATTGTTTACACACTGTTTAATCACAAAAAAAAGAGTGGATGACACTAGTGTGAACACTGACTGTTTACCTTTTACAAGGTCTATTTAAAGCATTTGCAGGAGGAAAATGGAAAGGATCAGTTCCTGTATATGCTGCCCATTCCCGCCGCCCCTCTTGTCTAAATGTGAAACAGAATGTGAAAGGGTGCTAGCATGAGGCAGGGTCACCATTGCAACCCCTGACGCTTTCCTAGTGGTTGGAGGTGTGGTAAGAACAGGTCACCCCCCAAACTGCAAATTTAAACAAGCCTTTACTGTCCTGAGCCCTCCCTATAAGGCTGCTTTCACACTGATGTTTTGTGGGTTGCCATTGACTTCAGTTATATCTTGCAGGTGTGGTGCACTTTCTGAACACGCGCCAAACCTGCAGGATATAATAGAGCTCTGTGGCTCAGTGCAGCTAATCCATGGATCAGTGTGAAAGCAGCCTAATAGTTGTTAACTAATTTAGAGGTGCTAATATGCCCATTGCAAAAGCGCTGCATATGTGTTGTTTAATACACTGACCTTCTTTTCCTCTTCCAGCTTTTGCTGGTATCACTATCCAGGCTGCTAGAAAGGTCCCAGGTGAAGTCCAGTTGGTATTCCTCCACCTGGGACAGGAGCCAGCGCTACAGAGAAAGCATCAGCTTATGCGGCTCCTGTTCCCTCCGCGCCCACCTGCTTCCTCCGCTGGCTCAATGCGCTGTTGATGCTCTGGGATAGGGGGATCGGCAACCTGTTGATCGCTATCTGGGCTTGCCAAGTCGTCATCCCAGGGCATGGGGCATGCGCTTCTCTGGTTTTAGGTTGCGGGCACCCCCTGTCTTAGATGTTCCACTGTTGACTTATGGCAAATTTTTAGTGTGCTGCAAAGCAGATGGAGAAAGTGACTGTAAAATGTAAATTACTTTCACTTTCATGTCATCTGGCCATGTTTGGTATAGGACATTTTGGGCAACTTTTAGCTTCAGTCAACCTTCACTCATTGGTACTTCCATGCAAGTCATGAAACAGCTCAGGGTTTATACATGACATGAGAACTTCTTTTACCAGCAAGTTTGTTTATTGTGAGTTCTTGTCAATTTGGAGATGTTTTGTTCGCTTTGCAGAGACCTCGTAAAGTTGGAGCAAGATTCAATGGTATGAATATAGCTGCAGATGAGTACGAGCAACCAGAGCTTGCGTTGGATTATGATGGGAAGAGAGACCGGTGGAATGGCTATAACCCAGAAGAACACCAGAAGATTGTAGAAGAACATTCCAAAGTGGACTTGGTATGTCATTATTGATTTTCATACACTAAAGGGGACCTTTAAAAAACAATGTTATTAAAGTAATATTAGGCATTTTTATAAGCAGTTTCAGCAGCTTTTTTAACCCTTTCACCGCCATAGTGGTTTTTGCCTTTTTTGCACACATTTGAAAAATTATTTTAGGCCTGAAGATTACATAAAACCCACAAAGCATTATTTTCTGAAAGCAGACTCCCTAAAGAATAATAGTGGTAGTTGCAATTTGTTTATGTCATTTGATACTAGCACAACAGTTTATGAAACGCAAGTTGATTTTGGGGCACACAAACGCAATAAATTACCCAGTTTTGTTTGTAAAATATAAGGTTGTGCCAACATGCTAAACCCTACAATTGTTTGTGTCCATGAAAATGGCGACAAACTTCAGCACCCTATATTTTCCATAGACAACACTTTAAAAGCCACTACCAGTCATCAGTTTGGAAATAACCGTGAATAATGGGACTAGAACGACTCTGGTGTGTGGGGTGATATGTAATGTGTAGCGCAATGGACTTTTTCTTTATCGTACATCACAGGACACAGAGCAACCATAATAATGACTATATGGGTTATACGCCACCTACTGGTGGATGGACACTGGCAGATAGTCAAACAGGAAGTCCCCCTTCTATATAACCCCTCCTACACAGAAAGAACCTCAGTTTTTTTCACCAGTGTCTGTAAGGTGGAATGGTCACTGATGTGATACATGTGCTCTTGGAGCATACTTGGAGGTCTGGACGGCTTTATTTAGAATCATGGACTTCATTCGTATCCATTCGAAAAAGCTGTCTGCCAAAATGGATGGTACCCAAGCCTCATTGGAAGGAGAGAAGATTCCTCGAGGTTTGTCTGTAATGCGGCCTTATGGTGCTGGACCCTGCATAATGGAATCCTGTGCAGTGTTTGTTCTGACCAAGGTGCTTTCCTACAGAGTGCTATACAGGTCCAGGGAAGTGGACCCCACATTAAGGGTGACCCAGTCCCTGAAGGTCTTTTATGACAAAGCTCACTGTGATGGGTGAAGATTGGACTCCTGTTATGTTCAAAGTTCTGCAGCGGGAATGGTAAGTCCTGCATTTTTGCAGTTTCTCCCCTTTTTTTTTTGATAGAGATCTGACTGTCTATTCTCCCAGTGGCCACTGGGGGGCAGTTTGCTGTCTAATCATGCTGTATACTTTTAGTCGTGTGGGCTGCTGTTTCTTCTTCAGCCACTAGAGGGTGCAGGCTCGCTCAGTATGGCCTATTTTTATATAGGCAGGAAGTGGAAGGTTGGCCAAGTTAAGAAAGCCATGTGGTCGACAGCTTCCGCAGGGCCTCTTGAGACATAACAGCTGCCCATAGATACTAGTGTGAGTACTTACTATGGGAGAAATGTGTGGCCAGACAAGTCATGATTATATATTGCATACTTACTGCTTAATTTGGGGGGGCCTGTACAACTGAAAGAATACTGTGCATTTGGCACAAAAATGGTATGTGGCCTGGTGCAATTGAACAAGTGCATACTTGCAAACTTCAGAATAATGTGCATTTGGTCTGCAGGAGCTTACTTTTAGGCTGAAGCATGAAAAGGCTGCGTGGCATGCATATGTGCTAAACTAGTATGGGGCCAAGTGCAGTTGGGCAGGCGCAGCATAGTATACATACTTGCAAGATTGTTGCCTAAGCGCATGCTTGAATAAATACGCAATAGATGTTGCATACATACATACATACATACATACATATGGCATAAGCACATGTTTGGAAGACCATGAGCATCGGTGCACTTGAAGGAGTTGTGTCTCCAGAAAAGCATTCATTGGGTCTGCAGGAGCTTAGTTTTGGGCTCCCTTTTCACACTTGTGCGATTTTAAAGTTGTGCATTTTGGCCGCAACTTTAATGCGATTTTGCAGCAACGTGAAGCAGTGCCTGTGTAGTCTTGAGGTCTATGGACCTCAAGTTGTGCCAAGGTCGAACCGGAGTTGTGCAGGGGCTGCTTTGAGGTCGCTGCGACTTGAAGTGCATGGATGTGAAGGGTACTCATTGGAAATCATAGGGTGCACCTTGTCAGGGACCTTGCAGTTCCAAGTCACAGGACGAGTTGCACAGGTGTGGAAGAGGCCTTAGGCCGCTGAAGCAGCATAGAAGCTGCATTGGATCCCTATGTACTTGGGTAATCTTGACTATAACTAGTATGGGCCCAGGTGCAGCATAGTATGCATGCTTGCTCACTTGCATAGAACACAAGCCTCCATAGGCACATGTTCGCAGAGTGCCCCGCCCCGTGCCCAACAAGCCAGGTGGCGCCCAGCATGCAGCCTTCCAAGGCTGGCTTCTACAGGACGTTTGCATGGACGCATGTTGCATAAACACAGGTTTTTATAAGCATATGTTGGTATAGACATGTGGGCATAAGTGTGTATACATAGGTATACGTTATTACATAAACACATGGTGCAAAGACACGTTTGCTTAGATGCATGTTGCGAAATATATGTTGCATAAACGCGTTTCATAAACGCACACTTGCTTATTCCATAAATGCATGTCTCCATGGGCACAAATTGCGAAGGTGCATGTTTGCATGGACACGCGCTTTGTGTTTTGCCTAAACGCATATTTGCTTAAGCACATATATGCTTCTATAAATGCATATTGCTTAAACGCATGCTGAGATGTTCTTTCATTTGTACTGCATACATATATGCTTAGTTGCATTAAACCGTATACAAATGTGCTGATTTACATTAAACTGTATACATATGTGCTAGGGTTGTCCCGATACCGATACTAGTATCGGTATCGGCACCGATACCGAGCATTCGCCCAAGTACTTGTACTCGGGCAAATGCTCCCGATGCTTCCCCCGATACCTAGAGGACAGCTGTGATCGGCGCGTGGGGGAGTTACAAGATTCTCCCCCAGCGGCTTTCACCAGCTTTAGTGACATACAGCGGTGATCGCTCACAGCTGACTGTCGCTGCATCCTCCTCCGTGCCCCCTCCGTTCCTCTGTGCCTCTCCGCTGTCCCCTGCATTCTTCTCTCCTTTATCTGTCCCCTCCGTTCTGCTCTCCTTATCTGTCCCCTCCGTTCCTCTCTCCTTATCTGTCCCCTGCATTCCTCTCTCCTTATCTGTCCCCTCTGTTCTCCCCCTCCGTTCCTCCGTCCCCCTCCTCCTTCCTTTGTGTATGGAGAGAGTCAGCTGACTCTGTCCATTCACATAACTGAAACATTGTAATCTCCTGTGATTACTATGTGTCAGTTTATGAATGGAGAGAAGCTGCTGTCTTCTCTCCATTCATTCTCAGT
The DNA here is from genome assembly GCA_037952835.1 of Lithobates septentrionalis. Lineage (NCBI taxonomy): Eukaryota > Metazoa > Chordata > Amphibia > Anura > Ranidae > Lithobates > Lithobates septentrionalis. Next base: position 921,141 of record JBBDGP010001075.1, on the reverse strand, counting down.
GCAGCTGACGCTGCAGAGAAAGGGACTGGGGAATCTCTATCCTCTGTCTCTTTCTCTGTCTCAAGGGGGAGATATCAGAGGTCTGTTAAGACCCCTGATATCTCACCAAAGCCCCCCAAAAGGGCTGATTAAAAAAAAAAAAAAAACAATAAAGAAAAAAAAAATATTATTGGAAAAAATAAAAATTGTAAAAAAAAAACAAAAAAAACACACACACACATACAACGTCCCCCCCCCCCCCAAAAAAAAAATAGCAAAAAAAAAAAACTGTCACGTGACATTAAAAAAAAGTATCGGTATCGGCGAGTACTTGAAAAAAAGTATCGGTACTTGTACTCGGTTCTAAAAAAAGTGGTATCGGGACAACCCTAATATGTGCTTATTTGCGTAGGACTACATACATATGTTTTTTTTTTTTGCCTAGGACTACATACAAATGTGCTTATTGCCTTGAGCTGCATACATAGATGCATGTCAAGAACACTTGTATACCTGCATGTTTGCATACCTGGGTACTTACATACTTACGGGGTTGTATTGCGGTAGACCAACATTGTCTAGGCCTGCATCCTTGTGGAATTGCATATTAGTTTGTCTAATACAGTCACTTTATTATGTATCTGTTAGACTAGCTAAATGACTTAGAAGGGTGCCACAGCCCTCAGGTTCAGTGGTCTGGCAATGTTCACGTCTCCTGTTGGACCAATGGCATCAGGGTGATCTAAGTCACTGTTGCGCCTGATCTCGGATCAAGCCTGGTTAGTACTTGGATGGGAGACTGTCCAGGTTTCCCTTCTAAGTGAAGGAGGCATCTGAGGTTGCTGTGTTTGAGAGTATATCAGACTATAAGATTTTAGAGCAGTCTCTGAGGTGGTTGCTCCTTCCTTAGCCTGGTTAGTCTTTGCCTTGCGTTGGGTCTTGGAGCAAATGTTATGGGCTCAATATGGTAAAACAATTTACATGGTAGCAGCTTCAAAACTGAATAGGGGCATAAGGTCTATCTTCCTTCCTTTTTTTTATTTTTTTTTTTATTGTTTTCAACATTAACAAAAAAAATAATACACATATACATTAAAATACGCCTCTCAAATATCCTTTGACCGTTATCCTTTATACCTACTTTACCAACATTACCTTAGAACCATTACCCCCCACCCTCCCACTTCCTTTCCCATTAGGATATCCGTCATATATATATATATATATATATATATATATATATATATATATATATATATATATATATATATATATATATATATATATATATATAATGTGTTATTCCTTAATTGCAACATTTGTTGGGAACTATTTTTTCCTTAACGTTTCCCGCTATTAACGCAACGTTCAAAGGGGGGCATGCCATCCCTTGTAGCCAGGGCTTCCATGTCTTAGCAAACGTGCCATAGTTACCTCTTCTAGTGAAAATTGTTTTTTCCTTCCACACTAATGCATTTATAGTCATAACCCATTCTTCCGGAGCAGGGGGCATTGTTGATTGCCAGGATTGTGCAATTAGTTTCCTCGCTTGATACAGGCACCTCGCGGTCGCTATAATTGTACTCGCATTCCCTAAGTTTTCATTGATGTGGCCCAAAACACATACTTTAGCTTCTAGTTCTAATTTAATCCTAAAGTATTATTTTTTTACAATCCCTGACCAATATCTGACCAATTTTGGGCATCTCCACATCATATGTATAAGGTCCCCCAACATCTAGGACACTTGTCATCAGGTCCACGGCCAAACATAAACAATTTCTTAGGAGTGTAAAAGGCTCTATGTAGCAATAACAGATGTGAAGCTTTTTGTGAAGGAGAAACCGACACCAATGGGCCAAATTCAAGAATCCTCTTCCATTGACCCTCAGTTATTTCCCCCACATCTGCTTCCCATCTTTCTTTGATCCTAGAGGGCGCTTCCTGCATATTAATTCTGCCTGTTATTTGTGCATATATCTCAGATATAAGACCTTTAGTGGTGTCTGCCTTAACTATTTTTTGGAGAAGTGGGATCTTACCCCATTCCAATGGGTGGTCCCTGAACTGATTGCCCAAAGCATGTCTAATCTGTAAGTAACTATACAATGTTTTATTTGGGATCCCATACTCTTGTCTCAACTCAGCAAAAGATTTTAGAATGTTACCCTCATACAATTGAATCAGCCGACTTATTCTGTGACTTTCCCATATCTTATTTTTCTCTATAGTTAATAGCTCCTGCAGATGTTTATTGTGCCAAATGGGCGAATATTCTGTAGCTCCTCTATACCCCATGGTTCTCTTAACCAGGGCTTTTTTTCCCTCAAACAATAGGTGCTGGAACTCAACCACGACCCCCCAACCCCCCCACACACTCACACACTCCAAATCACATCAAATATTGGGTGTGGTCATACTTCACAAACAGTAGAAAGGTCTTAAAGGGGCATTAAATATCAGGATTGCATTACATACAGAGTGCAGAGTTCATGGGGGTTACACACAGAGTTCAGAGCTGTCACTTGTAAACACAGAAACCAGACTTCTTTGTTTACAAGTGATTGTGGTGAACAGGCACCAAAGGGTCTGAGCCAGAGGTGGTGGAACTGAGTTCCACCAAGTTCCCCCTGAAAAAAAGCCCTGTCTGCCAAACTTTAGTAACCATCTTAAGTGTTGGACACTCGCCTTGTAGCGAGCCTGCCTCTAGTGCTTCCACCAATGATTTGTGTGGAATCCCCTGCAGCATAATTTTACCACTGGCATTCCCCCCCTCCCGGGGTAGCACAACCCCCCCATTTTCTGTAATTGAGCTGCCAGATAGTAGCTATGCGGATGGGGGACCGCCATTCCCCCTTCATTAGTGGGTCGCTGCAGCGTTTGCAAACTAATCCTGGCCTGACCTTTCTTCCATATTAACTCCATAAAAAGGGTATGTATTTTTAGGAACCATTTCCCCCCCAATCCAAACTGGGGAACTATGGAGTAAATACAGTAACTGTGGAATCCATATTATTTTGACCAGGTTGGCACGTCTTGCCACAGACAGATGAAGTCTATTCCAGATATCGCTTTTCCTTTTAAATTTCGATAGAAGTGGGACTAGGTTATCCCTAATATACTGGTTGGGATCGTTTGACAGAACTATACCGAGATACTTCATTTTCTTTGTTACTTTTAACTTGGATATTCCCCTTGGGATGGTATTAGTGAGTGGATCTACCGGTAGAAGCGATGACTCCCAGTTAATAGCTAGGCCCGAAAACCTACCAAACCCCTCCACTATGTGCATCACTTTTTCCAATGAGGAAACCGTATCTCCCAGAAAGAATAAAACATCATCTGCATATAGTGCTAGCCTTTCTTCCCCACATTTTCTCTGAAATCCCTGTAATCCAGTTGATGATCTCACCACTTCTGCTAATGGCTCCATCGCCAGGGCGAACAACAGGGGTGATAACGGACACCCCTGTCTCGTCCCTCTCTCAAGAGGAAGCCTTTCTGAGTATTCATTGTTGATTTTTAATCTGGCACTTGGGTGATTATATAGTGTTTTCAGCCATCCAATAAATGAAGGGCCGAATCCAAACCTCTCCAGTACGCACCAAAGGTACCCCCATTCTAGGCTGTCAAACGCCTTGGCTGTGTCCAGGGACAAGGCAGCCCTAGAGCCCATGTGTTCTGTCGGGGCCTGGAGGTTCATGTATACCCTTCTGATATTTATGCTGGTAGACCTGTTGGGAATGAAGACTCAGTAATACAGTCCATATGTTGCCTGATGTAGTTGACACAAGAGGGCCCAAGGCAAAATATCCTTATAATAAAGCTACTCCGACTCAGAGGGGGCCAAGGCAGGTATCCTTACAACACAAAGACTCAAGAGAATGTAAGGTAGAATACTCTTACCAACTTCGGTGGACTCACAAGCCGTGGGCGGTGAGTCATACGAGCTTGTACTGTCCTGTGATAAGTGACAGTAGGGAAGTGGATGGTACACCCGGAGACGTCCTCCTTGGATGGGAAGCCTGGAGCTTGTCCTGTAGGTCTATACGATCGTTGTTTTCATCGGCATACATCAGCATACATGGACCATAAAGGAAACAACGACAAAGAACCTCCACATAGTGTAAATCCGGAAAAATTGGTTTCTCAATGGGCATTTATTAGATCAATCACGATCAACAAAACAATCCGTAAAAAATCTTGGTTAAAAATTGGAATCGATTCAAATAAAAAGGTGACAAGGTAAGCGTGGTGAAGATGGCTGGGTACAGCAAAGAGACCCGACGCGTTTCGTCTGAAGAGACTTCAGACGAAACGCGTCGGGTCTCTTTGCTGTACCCAGCCATCTTCACCACGCTTACCTTGTCACCTTTTTATTTGAATCGATTCCAATTTTTAACCAAGATTTTTTACGGATTGTTTTGTTGATCGTGATTGATCTAATAAATGCCCATTGAGAAACCAATTTTTCCGGATTTACACTATGTGGAGGTTCTTTGTCGTTGTTTCCTTTATGGTCCATGTATGCTGATGTATGCCGATGAAAACAACGATCGTATAGACCTACAGGACAAGCTCCAGGCTTCCCATCCAAGGAGGACGTCTCCGGGTGTACCATCCACTTCCCTACTGTCACTTATCACAGGACAGTACAAGCTCGTATGACTCACCGCCCACGGCTTGTGAGTCCACCGAAGTTGGTAAGAGTATTCTACCTTACATTCTCTTGAGTCTTTGTGTTGTAAGGATACCTGCCTTGGCCCCCTCTGAGTCGGAGTAGCTTTATTATAAGGATATTTTGCCTTGGGCCCTCTTGTGTCAACTACATCAGGCAACATATGGACTGTATTACTGAGTCTTCATTATCTATATGGGATTAACACTTCCTCACTAATATGTTGGACAGTTTCGTTGCATTTCATTACCAGCAAAATATGGACTTTTGAGTTTATTTGTTTATTCTCCTACTCTATATATTTTTATGCACATTTGCACATTTCTTTTGCACATTTGCACTTTTTTGAAAAGATAGAGCATTGTACTCTGTTAATACTTCAGAGTTATTATCACACTATTTGTGTATACATTTATCTGGTTTTTGACCAAGCCGAGGTTACAGGCCATTTGTAAATTTGAGCTTTACCTCCCCTTGTTTCAAAAAACCCTTCATTCATTTATTCACTTTAGCGCTACACTTTTTTCTTATATTGTTTATATGGTTTCAGTCGTTTGTTAGTGTTGGCAGCTGTTTTCACATACTAGCTAGGCGCGGTATTTTATTTATTTATCTGTTGGGAATGAAGCTCGACTGGTCCGGATGTACAAGTTTTGAGATACATTTATTCAACCTGGTTGCCAACACTCTTGCCAAAATTTTAACATTGGAACACAATGATATCGGTCTGTAGGAGGATGCATCAAGTTGGTCCTTCCCTTCTTTCTGTATTACTACAATGTTAGTTTCTAACATCGAAGAGGGCAGTCTTCCCCTTTTAGCTGCCCAATTAAGTGTTTTTAGAAGCTCTGGGAGTAACCCCTCCCCATAATATTTAAAGGTCTAATGGCAACCCATCTGGGCCCGGGGATTTTTGGTTGAACATATCAGCTACTGCTTTTTGCAGTTCCTCCAGGGCTATTGGAGACTCCAACCCATTCCTTCCATTTACAGAGAGAGCCGGCAATTCAACGCCCTCTAGGAACCTATCCATCTCTCCCCAGTCTGAACCCTTTCGTGACTTATACAAATCCCTATAAAATTCAGAGAACGTTTCCATAATCACGGCAGGTTCACACGAGATTTCACCACTTGGGGTCCTAATCATAGAGATAACTGAGGAAGGAGAATTGGTCTTAGCTAGAAGTGCCAGCATATGGCCCATTTTTTTCCCCTTCTCCAAAACAATTTTGTCTCTGAAAAAGTTCCTTATTTTCGTTTTTTCTGATAATTGCCACTTTATACTCCTGCTGCTTCTTAATCCATGTCTCCTGCTTCTCTTAGGGTTGGATCTATCACCTCCTTTCTGATATGCTCCTCCCATTCCCTTGATTTCTTCTTTATTTTTGCCACCTGTTGAATTAAAAGCCCCCTAAGAAATGCTTTTAGGGTATCCCACACTACCCCCACTGGCGCTGTACCTATATTAAGTTCTTCAAACTCTTTTAATCTCAAGGTTATTTCTTCTGGGTTCCCTATTAGCTCCATCCATAGTGGGTTTATTGTCCACATTTTCTGGGTACATCTGTCATGTATATTTACAGTTAGAGTCAAGGGTGAGTAATCTGATATCCCTCTTGGCCAGTAACCTATTTTCTTTCTCGAACATCACGGGACACAGAGCCACAGTAATTACTGATGGGTTATATAGGTATCACTGGTGATTGGAAACTGGCACACCCTATCAGGAAGTTCAACCCCCTATATAATCTCTCCCCCTTGCAGGGATACCTCAGTTTTTACGCCAGTGTCTTAGGTGATGGACGTGTAAAGATGTCCTGTGCTGAGCTCCAAAGGGAATATCCTGATATCCTATACTGGGGCAAGCCAGGCGAACCGGATCCATTCAAAGTGTCTTTTCATGGCCGAATTGAATGGTACCCGGGCCTCGTGTCCGAAGAAACGAGGTTTTACCCGTAATGCTTCTCTTTTTAGAGAGCTGGACCCCGCAGATCAGAAAATGGCTTTAAACTTCCTAATTTCTGGCGAGGTGCTTTACGGTCCCAGAACTGTTGGATCCCCCTACTGATGGGGGCCCCAGTCTCTGACGGTTTTTTCAAACGGAGCCCACCGTGAGAGGTGAAGATTGGGTCTGTGTAAACAGCACCCTGCGGCTGGATAAGGTAAGAGGAGATTCCACAGAATTTTTGAGTTCTAGTGGCTTTTCTCCTTTAAGGTAAATGCATGCTATGCCTATTGTGACCACCGGGGGCTGCCAAGAGCACAAACCTGCACATGCTGACTGACTGTCTCAGGTGTTTTCATCGCTGATTATGTCCCAGCGTCTCAAGCAGGCTGCAAGCAGGTAAGATGGAAAGGGGGATTTCTCATGTTTGAATGTTCCCCCCCAGGCTAGAGAGGGGCCACAGGGGTCTAGAAAGTGGTTATACCACCCGGGCTCTGCGGCCTAATGGCCACCATCTCTGAAGATAGCCGTTCAGGCAGATCTTGTTACCAGCCTCCCTCCCTCCCCCCCCATCCCCAGCCTTTCTCCAGAAGCATGACAGGAGAGTCGGCAGCGCGGGAAGCGCTCGTTTTTTTCAAAACTCGAGGGGGGGGGGGCGGTAGAGGAGGGGGCGGGACGTCAGCACAGGTGCTTAGACTCCCACTCAAGCCAGCTGCAGGCTATTAGAGACACTCTGTACAGGTGCACACAGCCTTCTGAGAGACACAGAGCTGACGGTCGCATGTAAGGTGGGACACAGGCATTCTCCTAGGCAGCATTTACTGAAGTAACACCAGACTGAGCATTGGGTAGCAAGGCTTTTAGCCAGACTACATCGCTCAGCGGGCAGTGTTCATTTGTATACCTCACACCTTGTTGCTTTGCACTATGGGTAAAAGAGGTTCAAGCACCCCAGGAACCAGAGACACTAGGGGATCTCGTTCAGGTTCTGAGGGCCCCCTGTCGGCAGCATCCTCCCCCCCTAAAGATGGGCCAGGGACGGCTAGCCAGGGAGAGCCATCGTGGTCAGGGGCTACACCTGCTTCTGGCACTTCAGCCCCTGTATATATTACACAAGAGGTTTTTTCCTCAACCATTAATGGTCTAGAGGAAAGATTAATGGCCGTGATTACATCTTCACTCAGTGGAAGAAAACGCACTAGGCTTTCCTCTGTTCCCCAAGACCCTCAGACAGAGGAGCTCTGGGATAAAGGAGATGAATCCCTTTCAGAGGATCGGGATGGGACGGATGATTCCTCTTTGGAGGAATCAGGTGGAGAGGGACCCTCTGCGACTTCCCAAGAGGAGAAAGTCTTAGTGCAGATCCTCACTGGATTGGTCCGCTCCACATTTAAGTTGCCCATACCTGAAACTGCTAAAGAATCCTCTTCTGCTTTGGGTCACTGAAACCTTTCCAAGCAGCACATGCTTTTCCTGTTCATACTTTACTTGAAAAGCTCATTTATTCTGAGTGGGATCACCCAGACAAACGTTTTTTTCCGCCGAGAAAGTTTTCAACACTTTATCCGATGGAAGAAAAGTTTATTAAAATGTGGGGAATACCGGCTATTGATGCCGCCATTTCCTCCGTAAATAATAGCCTGACTTGTCCTGTAGACAATGCTCAGATGCTCAGGGATCCTGTAGATAAAAGGATGGAATCCCTATTGAAGGATGTTTTCTCCTTAGCAGGATCAGTGGCCCAACCTGCAGTAGCAGCGATTGGAGTCTGTCAATACTTAAGAGACCATGTTAAGCAGGTCATCAAAGTATTACCTGAACAGCAGGCCCAGGGGTTTGCTAACCTTCCAGCGGCCTTATGCTTTGTGGTTGACGCCATTAGAGATTCTATCGTGCAAACCTCCCGTCTTTCACTCAGGTTGGTGCATATACGTAGAATCCTATGGTTGAAAAATTGGTCAGCCGAAGCACCATGTAAGAAGCTACTGGCTGGGTTTCCATTTCGTGGTGCAAGGTTGTTTGGAGAGGACTTGGATAACTATATCAAGAGAATCTCTTGTGGGAAAAGCACTCTCTTACCTGTCAAGAAGAAGAGTAAGCGCCCCTCTTTCAAACGGACTCTTTCCCCAGCGCCGGGGGCTTCAGCCTCCAGGCAGTCTCGACGGCCGCCTCCATCAGGGTCCAGAGACAAGAGTCAACCCCAGAGACAAAAGAAGTCCTGGGGAAAGAAGCCTACTAGGCAAAACACTAAGACCTCTGCATGAGGGGGCGCCCCCGCTCACTCGAGTGGGGGAAGACTGCGACAGTTCTCAGAGCTCTGGCAGGAGGACTTCCAGGACAGATGGGTAATCTGCACGGTAACCTTAGGGTACAAGCTGGAGTTTCAGGAATTCCCCTCTCCTCGGTTCCTCAGATCAGGTGTTCCCAGAGACCCAGAGAAGAACCAGTTGCTCCTTCTAGCGTTAGAGCGACTTTTGTCGCAGGAGGTCATTATGATAGTTCCCGCAAAGGACCAGGGATTGGGCTTCTATTCCAACCTTTTTACGGTCCAAAAGCCAAATGGGGATGTCAGGCCCATTCTGGACTTAAGGGATCTGAACCGATTCCTAAGGATTCAATCCTTCCGCATGGAATCAATTTGAACAGTAGTTCCCACCCTGCAGGGAGAAGAATTTCTGGCATCAATAGACATCAGAGATGCATATCTGCATGTGCCCATTTTTCCTGCTCATCAGAAGTTTCTGCGCTTCGAGGTAGGAGGGCGCCATTTCCAGTTTGTGGCTCTGCCTTTTGGGATAGCCACTGCATCTCGAGTGTTCACAAAAATCTTGGCTCCTCCTCTGGCCAGATTAAGGGCTCAGGGTATAGCTGTCATAGCATACCTAGACGACCTGCTCTTGATAGACCGGTCGGTAGCCTCTTTAAATGGAAACTTGAGGACCACAGTCAGGTATCTAGAACACCTGGGTTGGATCCTCAACTTAGAAAAGTCTTTCCTAAAACCAGTAAGAAGACTGGAGTATTTAGGTCTGATTATAGATACAAGCCGGGAGAAAATATTTCTACCCCAGGCAAAGATCACTGCTTTTGAGAAGAGCTGATTCTGACAGTAAGGACCAAGAAGGGTCCCTCAGTCCGCCTTTGTATGAGGCTACTAGGGAAGATGGTGTCTTCATTCGAAGCAGTTCCCTATGCTCAGTTTCACTCAAGAATGCTGCAACACAGTATTCTGTTGACCTGGAACAAGAAGGTTCAGGCATTAGACTTTCCGATGCACCTGTCGCATGCGGTGCGTCAGAGCCTCAATTGGTGACTCATACCCGAGAACCTGCAGAAGGGGAAATCCTTTCTACCGGTTACCTGGACGGTGGTAACAACAGATGCCAGTCTGTCAGGTTGGGGAGCAGTTCTGGAACAGGCTGCAGTCCAAGGGTTATGGTCCAAGACAGAGAGGACCTTGCCCATCAACATTCTGGAAATCCGGGCAATACATTTAGCTCTAAAAGCCTGGACTATCAGGCTACAGGGTTGTCCGGTCAGGATCCAGTCTGACAATGCCACAGCAGTGGCTTATGTCAATCATCAGGGAGGCACCCAGAGCCGAGCTGCTCAAAAGGAGGTGAACCAGATCTTAGTCTGAGCAGAGACGCATGTGCCATGCATATCGTCAGTTTTCATCCCGGGAATAGAGAATTGGCAGGCGGACTATGTAAGTCGCCAGCAGTTACTTCCAGGGGAATGGTCTCTGCATCCCGACGTCTTTTGGGCCATATGCCAAAGATGGGGGGTTCCAGATGTAGATCTCTTTGCATCCCGATTCTACACAAAGATAGACAGATTTGTGGCAAGGACAAAAGATCCTCTTGCATGCGGGACGGATGCGTTGGTGATTCCGTGGCATCGGTTCTCACTGATTTATGCATTCCCGCCTATTCTGCTATTACCACGACTCCTTCGCAGGATCAGGCAGGAAAGGAAGTCGGTACTTCTGGTGGCCCCAGCTTGGCCCAGAAGGACTTGGTATGCAGAAATAGTAAGGATGACGGTGGGTTCCCCGTGGACCCTACCGGTACGCCCAGACCTGTTAAGGTCCAGTGTTCCATCCTGCCTTACAAACGCTAAATTTGACGGTTTGGCTATTGAGACCCACGTTCTGAAGAGTCGTGGGCTCTCAGGTCTACCTTGATTAATGCAAGGAAGCCAGCTTCCAGGATGATTTATCATAGAGTCTGGAAAGCTTATATAACCTGGTGTGAATCCAGAGGTTGGCATCCCAGGAAATATGTCATAGGTAGAATTCTTGATTTTCTACAATTAGGATTAGAGATGAAGCTGGCCTTGAGTACCATCAAGGGCCAGGTCTCTGCTTTATCAGTATTATTTCAGCGGCCACTTGCTTCGCATTCTTTGGTCCGAAATTTTATGCAGGGGGTGATGCGTCTTAATCCTCCGGTTAAAGCGCCCCTAAACCCCTGGGACTTGAACTTGGTCCTGGCTGTGTTACAGAAATAGCCTTTTGAACCAATAAGTCAGATTCCTTTGGTCTTGTTGACAAGGAAATACATTTTTCTGGTGGCCATCTCTTCTGCTAGAAGAGTATCAGAATTAGCTGCTCTTTTCTGTAAGGAGCCTTATTTGATTATACACAAGGATAGAGTGGTACTACGCCCTCATCCTAGTTTTTTACCGAAGGTGGTTTCTGATTCTCATTTAAACCAAGACATTGTTCTGCCTTCCTTTCTTTCCAGATCCCTGTTCTCCGGAAGAGAGATCTCTACATTTGTTGGATGTAGTAAGAGCAGTTAAGGCCTATCTAGGGGCAACTGCTCAGATCCGCAAGACGGATGTTTTGTTTGTGCTGCCAGAGGGTCCCAATAGAGGACAGGCAGCGTCAAAAGCTACCATTTCTAAATGGATTCGACAGTTGATCATTCAAGCTTACGGTTTGAAACAGAAGATTCCTCCGTTTCAGATCAAGGCACATTCCACAAGGGCTATTGGTGCTTCTTGGGCAGTGCATCACCGGGCCTCTATGGCTCAAATCTGCAAGGCCGCAACCTGGTCTTCAGTTCATACATTCACCAGATTTTATCAGGTGGATGTGAGAAGGCATGAGGATATCGCCTTTGGGCATAGTGTGCTGCAGGCAGCGGTACAGGGTCCTCAGGTCTGATTACACCCTACTTGGTCGTGGTTCCCCCCCTCAGGTAGCATTGCTCTGGGACATCCCATCAGTAATTACTGTGGCTCTGTGTCCCGTGATGTTCGAGAAAGAAAATAGGATTTTTTAAAACAGCTTACCTGTAAAATCCTTTTCTTTCGACGGACATCACGGGACACAGAGGTCCCGCCCCTCTTCTAATACACTATATTGCTTGGCTACAAAACTGAGGTATCCCTGCAAGGGGGAGGGATTATATAGGGGGTTGAACTTCCTGATAGGGTGTGCCAGTGTCCAATCACCAGTGATACCTATATAACCCATCAGCAAATACTGTGTCCCGTGATGTCCTTTGAAAGAAAAGGATTTTACAGGTAAGCTGTTTTAAAAAATCCTATTTTATTTATTAGCCGTTGTGCTTCACTATTACCATATCTATACGTATCTCAGCACTGTTGAGCCCTGGAAGCCAGCTTCGGGGAACTTCAATTACAGGACTTGGAAATATTTTTTTTGCCTGAGTTAAAGCCAGGAAGTGGCACCCGCAGAAATATGTGAGTGGGAAATTTTTTCTTCTTTCTCCAATCAGTATGGGAAAGGAGATTGGCCTTAAGTACCATTAACGGTCAGGGTTCGTCCCTATACATTTTTTTTTTTTCCAGGGGCTGTTTCTCATTCCTTGATTCATACTTCATACAGCGTGTAACGTAGACAGTCTCGCCTGCCAGGCCATTCTTGTGTCCTTGGGACTTGAATTTGATCTTAACTGTCTATGCAGAGGCCACTTTTTGAACCAGTCAAGAGATTCTGCTAGTCCTTTATCTCAGAAGGTGGCTTCTTTGATTGCTATCACGTCACTAAGTGGAGTGTTAGAGTTCGGCTCTTTCATGCAAGGAGCCGTTTTTGGTGTGGCATCATATTAAGGTGATGATGTGTCCATTTTTTTTTGCCTAGTATGGTTTCTGGTTTTCACTTGAGTCAAGACAATATCTTGCCTTCTTTTCTGATCCTCAGTTGGCAGGAGTTGGATCACTGCATACTCTGGTGGTAGTTCTGGTGGTCAGAATTACTTGATTTGTCAGAACAGGTCAGGAATCCTCGTTTGTGTGTCCAGTAGAGCCCAGGATGGGCAGGAGGCATTCAAGTTAACTATTTTCATTGGATTTTCCAGTTAATTATTCAAGCCAATGGCTTGAAAGGGCAAGGTCCCCCACCCCTTTTTATTTTTTGGAAAAGCGCTCGCTACCAGCTGTGTGGGGGGGCATCTTGGACCATCCGTCATCAGGTGTCAGTGGCTCAGGATTTAAGGCCATTACATGGTCTTTTGTTCATACATTCACAGAATTTTACCAGATGGATATCAAAATATCAAAGCCACAGAGGATGCTGCTTGGCCACAGTATGTTTTGGACGGCAGAGTCCTTCTCGGGTGGCAGTTTGTGATCGTGTCTACTTCCCCTCAAGTGCATTGCTTTAGGACATCCCATATAGCCGTTATTATGGTTGCTCTGTGCCCCGTGATGTACGATAAAGAACTTAAGGTTTTTCCATCATACTTGTAAAATCCTTTTCTTGGAGTACATCACGGGACACAGAGGTCCCCTCCCATCTTTTTTGGGGCATTCATTGCTTTGCTACAAAACTGAGGTTCTTCCTGTGTAGGAGGGGTTATATAGCGGTGGACTTCCTGTTTGACTATCTGCCAGTGTCCATTTACCAGTAGGTGGCGTATAACCCCCATATAGTCCTTATTATGGTTGCTTTGTGTCCCGTGATGTACTCCAAGAAAAGGATTTTATAGGTAAGTATGACGGAAAAATCCTAATTTCATGTGTATGGTAGGGGCTCAAAATTGTTTTGGAGGGTGATTTTAAGTGTTTGTGTGTAACTTTTTTTTATTAATTTATTTTTGTATTTTATTTTTACCTAACTTGTTTTTTATCATGGCATAGGGCACAAAAAGTACCCTATGTGATGTATTATTAATGATAGGTTCGCTTTAAAAAGACATTAGGGGGTCTAAAAGACAGAAGTTCACTGATCTCGCTCCCCTCTACCCAGTGGCTCCTGCCATGCTGGTTTGGTGGTCTGCTGATGGACGTGTGGAGCTCAGGAAACATTGCGGGGGGCGTAGGAGGACCCATCGTATCTGGGGTGTGCAGAAGCATTGCAGTGGCTGCACAGCTACCAGATCACTCCCACCTGACAGCAGGTAGTCTGCTTGACAGATTTAAACATGCAGCTGGCAGGAGTGTTTGTAAAACCCCCTTCTGCCAATCAATCACTTACCGAGTAAGCAACTTCTTTATCCCTTAATCTTTGCCTATGTTCCAGTTTAGGCTGGCGTCATGACTGTTGCCTAGGTTTCCTGTTTCAGGGTGGCTGCATTCTTTTGCAGCATTTTATGGAACCACCTTTGCATGCAGAGACTACGTTTGTCTCCCTACACTGTGTGCATTAATAGAAGCACAAACCCCAATAGCTTAGGATGGCAGGGCACTCCATTCCTCCCTCCCCCCCCCCCTTCTCTGAGCTAAGATACTGGCTTAGAGACTACACTGTCCAATGCTAACTCTGTCCTTTGAAGACTGAAAGTTTATTAGCGAAACAGCACTGAGAAAGCAAGATCCAGCAGCTATGAAAGTTGTAATCTGCATATGCTGGGGTAGGAACTTAAATAGTTTACTGGGAAATGTTTTTTTTTTTTGTTTTTGTTTTTTGTGCTCTGTGTGTTCAGCTAAAAAAAGGCTGAGTTTAACACTACAGTTTATTATTTTTTTTTCTCTGAAAATATATATTTGGTAAAAATGTGCATAATTCAGCAATAAAATAAATTGCAACTAACTTTCTAAAAATTCTGTCGGGGTTTTAAGTAATCGTGAAACTAAAAATGCATTTTGAAATAAACGTGGTCCATCAAGCCTGTCCCCCCTTCCCTTCTTTTTATTCTTAACTTTGAGTATAGATCACTTAGTGTTGGCTGACTCACTACCTCTGCCAGAAATCTGTTCTAGGCATCAATTACTATTTTGTTAAAATAATGCTTTCTAAGGTTAGTTTTAAACACACACATACACACTTGTCCATGAATGTAAAAAATGAAAAGAAGGGGGGAAAAAGAGGTCCTACGTCAGTGAAATTGGTAAACAACCATTCATCATGATGAATATCAGATGTTACTGAAACTATATGTCCTTCTAGGCAAAACGTACATTGAAGGCTCAGAAACTTCAAGAGGAGCTGGCCTCAGGAAAGCTTTCAGAACAAGTGGTGAGTATTTTGTTAAGGGCTTGTCATCTGTGTGTGCAACCAATAAGCTTAAACCTATGACTGCACATTACCTGTGACTTTTTCATAAATTGTGTATAAGTACAAAGTTGGTTTGTATGCTAACAGTAACGATGTTTTAGCAGTATGAAAGTATGTCAGGTTCAGCAGGGTCCTTTTTATTATCTGAAAGTCCTAATTACATAGTTAGTCTGGTTAAAAAAGACACAAGTCCATCCAGTTCAACCAATAAAGTCACTAATCTAGTCAGGTTTGTTTTTTTTATAATCTTTTTTTAGGAGAAGAAAGGTTTGAATTTCTGTCAAGTTTGTATTGCAATCTGACTCTTCTGGGAAAATTTAACCTCACTTCCTGATACTAGGACAAGAAATTAGGGGAAAAAGGAATCACTGGTACAGAAAGACACAGTAAATACAGTACAGAGATTCTAACCTTTACCAAATATTTGGTTGCTCTCTCTGTCTACATCTGAGAAGCTTTCCACCACCTCTCTGTTTAGAAGTCAGGGTATCACAAGGACAGAAGTGAGTGGAGTTCTCTTCAATGGACACAGAGATGGCAGTACTGTATAAACCTAACCCTTCCCCTTCTGTCAAAAACTAGCTAGAGTTGGGCTTTAATGTTATCCAGGTTTTCAGTTAGTTGTATGTGTGGGGTGTGTGTGACAAATTTAAAAGATCTACACTTATTGTTTTTACTTATTTCTCTGACAGTAGCAAATAATTACACCTTTGAATCCATTTTTTACTATGTATTATCACACCTGTATTCCACCATACACCATAGTTCTCAATTATCATGATGTTGAAATGTGTGTATTACACTCTGAAAGGTGGCGGATCTTCCTATAGATAGTCCCATTCTGTTGAATTTTTTCCACCCATTAGAGTTTTCTGAACACATAGGTGTTCTTTATAACATTGCTGTCTACATGCTGGTTTATTAGACATTTTAACTAAAATAACTGCTGTGGTGTCTTGGACATCTCTTGGGTCCTGGTAAAAAAAAAAAAATGTATTCATGGATCGTGGCTGTCAGTGGCATATACCCTTCAAAAGTGATGATCCTGGATTCTTTTGCATACACAGCAGTATGAGGTCACCTAGACTCACAAGTCATAAGGGTCATGGCTGGAACCTACTGATCCCTTTTTACATCCCTGCAATCTCTTTTACCCCTATAAAGTACTATCTTGTTTACTTACCTCAATAGGGTAACGGTCTGACTCTTCACTAAGCTTGACCCTTTGTTTCCTTTGTCACCCATCTTGCTTTCTTTACTCCAGAGCTCCCCAAGACACCAGTGGGGAGAAGAGGAACAGAATGCTCAAACCGTAAGCTTTTTTTTTCCCCTCCTTGGATAATATGTATACTTTGACCATGTCACAATGATATTAAACTTGCATTATCTTTATGGCGCACACAGCCCCATGAAGGATGTATTTGCAATTTCAAGGAAATAGTACACAATGAAGAGTTATTGCACCAACAGCAGATCTTTCAGCTTTTGAGCATATCTGACAAGATCCCTGCTTTTGACTTCTGCTGTGCATTGTGGTTGTGTTGCTCCTTCTTAAAATAAAAAAAAGGGAATGAAAAGATGTCTGGGAACAGGCCCATAAAAAAATGCACCAACCAGGGTCACATGAGTTGGGGCAGCCAATCCCACCCCAACCAGCAATTGTACCACACCTGAAAATAGGTATGGGGCAGGTGTCCATTATTTCCCTGCTGAAGGAGACACAGGTCTCAATATCTCCCCCCCAGAGATCTCCCTGTGCCGGTCCGGCCGCTGGTGATGTCAATTCTGGTGCGGTGCACAGGGCGACATCATTTCTGATGCGGCCAGGCACAAACGTCACCTCCTTCTCTTAAATTGTTATTCAGGGATAGGTTTGCACTGAAAAGCGTGCTATTTACAAACACTTCCAAACAGTCTTTATAGCATTTCATCTCCTGCATATGACAGGGAATTTGTAATCCTTTTGACAGTATGGCTGTCTTTGTATTGGCACCTGAGCAGAGTGGCCAAAGGGTGTTTGGCATAGTTTTATTTGATGTCTTTCCTTTATGCTACTCCAAACATCCTATTTAAAGTAGCACTTGAGCTTTGTCAGGTTTTAATTGCAATGTGCACTTTTAGAGGATAGTTTCTCTTTATTTTCTGACAGTGACTGTGATTCCAAGGGCAGGAAGTTAGAGTATGGTATTTCTCCAGTGTTGACCCAGGTAGCAAATAAAAAAAAAACAGGCAATAGGCTGGGAATGCAACCCAATCTATCCAAAACTCAAAAAAAAAATATCTGGTTGGAGTTGCTAAAAAAAACACCCAACCTGCTACTTAATTTTTGCATTGACGCAGTGCTATGAGCTATTGGCCAGCTTCTGTTGTGTCTCCACTCCACTTTGAGAAATACAGCTGAGTTTCATAGCATCTTGTAGAAGTAGAAATTCTGTATAACTCAATGCTGGAATACCCAAAACGTGCCAGTGAGTACAGAGCTTCTCTTTAGTTGGTTGTAAGTGACTTAAAAAGTTGAGATAAAGCAGTCACATAGTATGGGGAAAGGGGACAGAACCCAGGGCAGAATGCAGAAAAAGATTATATGGATAGATGTGGTATCTTAAAAAATTATTTTGAGTGGAGCTTCTGTTTTTAGACTCCTGTATATCTAAAACGAGTTATATAATCACATGTAAGATGTCTGAGTAATATAACTCCAAAGCTAATGTCAGATACAGATGGATACTCTATATATCCATGGTGTTGATAGCTTGGTCCTAATAATTTTTCTATCATACTTTTTAGGACAGAGACCGCAACAGTGAAGATGAGGATGAAGATAAATACGCAGATGATATTGATATGCCAGGACAGAACTTTGATTCCAAGAGACGAATTACAGTCAGAAACCTGCGTATTCGTGAAGATACTGCCAAGGTAAAGTCTCAACGTTTCAAAAACTAAGCAGCAACCCTGTTTTATTTGTATGCTTTAATATTTTGAGCTTAATATTTTTGTTTGTATCCCTGTAGTACTTAAGAAATCTGAATCCAAACTCTGCATACTACGATCCCAAAACCAGAGCCATGAGGGAAAATCCATATTCTGATGCAGGAAAGAATCCAGATGAGTATGTGACGAGATTAAATTGTGTACTAAAGATTTTAGCCTGGCAGAGGTTATTGAGCTGTTGGTCTGTGTGTTTGGAAAACGGTACATTGATTTTTAATGTGCTATCGCAAATTGCACTTTTAGGCCAATAAAACAGAATTTTAAGTTTAAAAAAACTTCTTTTTTTTTTTTTTGTATTTGCTGCGATTAAACAACCATGAATGCAAGACAAAGCTTTCTTTTTTACATTGTAGAAAAGAAGAATGCAGATTAAAATTTTAGAGCAGATCCTGTTTACAATGTTCTTCGGCATACATTAAGAACTTGAAATCTGCAATAAGTCTTTTTGTGGTTTCAATTGCATAGTCATCAGGAGTGTTTTCAGACATATTTATATTGTTGAGCTACAATTTCATATCTGAACAGGTGGCAGTTTAGGTGGAAAATGTATAAAGTACAAGTTGTTGGTCTTATTTAACAGTTAATTTTTTTTTTTAGTCATTTATTCTATCTTATTGGTAAACTTGAACTTTCTCTACAGGGTCAGCTATGCTGGTGATAATTTTGTACGTTATACTGGAGACACAATTTCTATGGCACAAACTCAATGTAAGTAAAGTTTCTATTTCAGTCATTATTCTAATTTAGAATTAGGCATGTTAGGGCTCATGTTGACGAGTGTTGTTTTCCTGCTTTGATATGTGTTTAGAAGGCACCTCAAATGCAGGTTAGCAAATTCCCTTTAACTTTTATTACAGTGGGTGTAAACCTCAGTCATATATTTTGAACTAAGCACATACACTGTATTGCCAAAAGTATTGTGACACCTGTCTTTACACGCACATGAACTTTAATGGCGTCTTAGTCCGTAGGGTTCAATATTGAGTTGGTCCACTCTTTGCAGCTATAACAGCATCAACTCTTCTGGGAAGGCTGTCTACAAGGTTTAGGAGTGTGTCTATGGGAATGTTTGGCCATTCTTCCAGAAGCACGTTTGTGAGGTCAGGCACTGATGTGGACCAAAAGGCTTGGCTCGCAGTCTCCGCTCTAAATCATCCCAAAGGTGTTCTATTGAGTTGAGGTCAGGACTCTGTGAATGCCAGTCAAGTTCTTCCATCCGAAACTCGCTCATCTTTGTCTTTATGGACCTTGCTTTGTGCACTTGTGCACAGTCATGTTGGAACAGGAAGGGGCTATCCCCAAACTGTTCCCACAAAGTTGGGAGAATGAAATTGAAATTGTCCAAAATTTCTTTCTGACGCCTTAAGAGTTCCCTTCACTGGAACTAAGGGGCCCAGTCCAACCCCTGAAAAACAGCCCCCCCCCCCCCCCCCCCATCACCAAATTATTTGGACCAGTGCACAAGGCAAGGTCCATAAAGACATGGATGAGCGAGTTTAGGGTGGAGGAACTTAAGTGGCCTGCACAGAGTCCTGACCTCAACCTGATAGAACACCTTTGGGATGAATAAGAGCAGAGACTGCAAGCCAGGCCTTCTCATCCACATCAGTGCCTGACCTCACAAATGCGCTTCTGGAAGAATGGTCAAACATTCCCATAGACACACTCCTAAACCCTGTGGATGGCCTTCCCAGAAGAGTTGAAGCTGTTATAGCTGCAAAGGGTGGGCCAACATAATATACAACCCTACCGACTAAAGCCCCATACACACACTAATGGATTTTCTGCAGAGTTTTGTCTTCAGATTTACCAGAACCATATAAAATGAGGTCAAACCTTAAGAGTTTTAAATTGTATGCAATCGGGCAGGCCCTTGCACTACATGGTTTTGGAAAATCTGCAGACTATCTAATAGTGCGTATGGGGCTTTAGACTGGGATGCCATTAAAGTACATGTAAAGGCAGGTGTCCCAATACTTTTGGCAATATAGTGTATATCTATAGTGTTTACCTATCTGTCTCCAAAGCTCTAAGTGTTGTTTCTCTCTGGTGATTTGTTCCTCAGCTATCGGCATGAGTCACTTCTGAGAAGTTTTCCCGACCCATGAGATAAATTTGCGTCGGAAGGGGGAGCCCAGAACGGAGCTAGTCTATTCACAACACAGTGCTGCTGTATGTGATGGGGGGGGGGGGGTGTTCTGTTCCTCCAATCGGCTCTCACACAGTGTAACTGTAGTCTCCCTGCCCCCTCTTCTGTGCTGAGACAGACGAAGAAGGATTTTTAAGACGATCTGCACTTCTGAAAGGGTGTAGAGAGGGGAAGAGTGCAGATAAACTAATAAAACCTACGAAGGAGGATTTGTTTAATCTCTATCAGCTGAGGCTGTTCACTTCACTCGGTATATGTGAGGGTTTACAATAGAGCTGCACAATTAATCGTTAAAAAATTGTGATCTCGATTCACCCCCCTGACCATCTCTCCTGCAGATTTTGCAGATTCTTTCATATAAACAAGTGGAGAGACTTTATCTGCTCACTCAGCTGTCAAAAGAAAGCATCCAGGCAGTCTGCCAAGTCTTTAACTTGAAAAGGTTGTAACTAAGTTTCCTTCTTAGATCAAAGGGATGGAACTGTGTAAATAAATAATCCGGGCAGTCTGCCAAGTTTTGAACAACGTGTAAATGCAGGAAGTTTAACCACTTAAAGTCTAAATCTTTTTCTGACACTTCTTTCTTAAGTTAAAATCAATATTTTTTGCTAGAAAATTACTTGGAACCCCCAAACATTATATATATTTTAGCAGAGACCCTAGGGAATAAAATGGCAATTGCTGCAATATTTTATGTCACTGTATTTGCCCAGCGGTCTTTCAAATGCAATTGTTTGGGAAAAAATACACTTTAACCGCTTCAGATCCGGGCCATTGCCAAATGACGGCAACAGCGCGGATCTAAATTGCCGGGACTACGTCCATTGACGTCGTCCCGTGCACGAGCGGCCTGCGCTCCCCCTGCAGGGCGCGCGCGGCGCGCTCGGTGATCAGCGAGTCTATGAGACTCGCCTGATCACAGATCAGAGTAAGGGGTTGGTCCCAACCCCTTACCACATGATCAGCTGTCAGCCAATGACAGCTGATCATGTGATGTAAACAGAGCCGGTAATCGGCTATTTTTCCTCCTCGCGCTGACAGCGTGAGGAGGAAAAAAAAAACCCGATCACCGGCGGCCGTGATCGGGACATCAGTCCCGATCACGGCGATCTTATAACACAAAGCAATAGGCAGCAATGCTGCCTACCAGTGCCCACCAGATTAACCCATCAGTGCCCACAGTGCCATCAATCAGCGCCACCCATCAGTGCCCACAGTGCCACCCATCAGTGCCCACAGTGCCACCCATCAGTGCCCACAGTGCCACCCATCAGTGCCACCCATCAGCACCCACATCAGTGCAACCTATCCGTGCCCATCAGTGTCACCTACCAGTGCCCATCAGTGCCGCCCATCAGTGCCCCCCATCAGTGCCACCTATCCGTGCCACCTATCCGCGCCACCTATCCATGCCACCCATCCGTGCCGCCCATCAGTGCCGCCTTATCTGTGCCCATCAGTACCGCCTTATCTGTCCCCATCAGTGCCGCCTTAACTGTGCCTATCAGTGCCGCCTTAACTGTGCCTATCCGTGCCCATCAGTGCAGCCTATCAGTGCCCACCAGTGCCGCCTCATCAGCGCATATCAATGAAGGAGAAAAATTACCTGTTTGCAAAATTTTATAACAAACTATTAAACATGATTTTTTTTTTTCAAAATTTTCCATCTTTTTTTGTTTGTTTAGCAAAAAATAAAAACCCCAGCTGTGATTAAATACCACCAAAAGAAAGCTCTATTTGTGGGAAAAAAATGATAAAAATTTCATTTGGGTACAGTGTTGTATGACCGCGCAATTGTCATTCAAAGTGCGACAGCGCTGAAAGCTCAAAATTGGTCTGGGCAGGAGGGGGGTTTAAGTGCCCAGTAAGCAAGTGGTTAATGAATAAAAAAAAAAAAAACAGTAAAGTTAGCCCAATTTTTTTTGGTTTTAATGTGAAAGATGATGTTGCGCTGCAAGAATCGTGATCTATCTTCTAAGCAAAAAAAACGTGATTCTCATTTTAGCCAGAATCGTGCAGTTCTAGTTTACAACCACTTTAAGCTGTACGCCTGGCAGTTCAAAGGTGGCATATGGCCTGCTTTGCATCGTGCAATGTCTCTTTGGATGCAGAAAGTCCCTTTTGAGATGCATTTGAGCCGCAGGCAAAGTAGGTCAAACACAATCTTTTGCCAAATGCTGCATTTGCTGTTCAAACACATGCTTTTACATTTGATTCACAAATGCAGCTAGTGAAGAGATTGCCTGTCAACGCCAGCCCTTACTGTAATTTAGAGGTATTGCGCCTTTTCTTATGGTGGCAGCCTTTTGGACAAAACTTGCCTATTGGTAGTGGCTCTTTATTGTAGCAGGAAGGAATCACTGCTATTTATACTGCTTAAAAGACTGACAAGTATGCATGTCATTAGTCAGCAGATTAGGTCACTCGAAAAAGATTGAAGACTCACTTTATACTTGTGTATTGCCTATGTTATGCCAAGTGAATAGAAACAAGTCAAGAAATTTAAAGTAGGTGTCATCCTAGTTTGGCTGCAAAAGTGAAAATACACTTTCAGAAATTTCTATATCCATCTCTATTTCTGATCTTACTAAAATGAGGAATAAATATTATATAGTAAATCTTGTTCTTGACAACATTTTTATAGGAGCAATGAGTAATGGTTGCTCTTTATCTATGACCATGTTTTCTTCTTTTGCAGTGTTTGCCTGGGAGGCCTATGAAAAAGGTTCAGAGGTCCACCTTCAGGCTGATCCCACCAAACTGGAAGTTTTATGCAAATCGTTTAAAGAACGGAAAGAGGACTTTAAAGAAGACCAGAAAAAGAGCATCCTAGAAAAAGTATGTTGCTCATATGGATGATGTTGAAAGAGCAATATGTGTTTATTGAGAAGAGATGTGTGTAAAAAAAAAAAAAATCTATCTATCTTTCTATCTATCTATCTATCTATCTATCTATCTATCTATCTATCTATCTATCTATCTATTATACTAATTTTATTGTGGTGTTCATGACAGACCTTACAAATAATTGTAAAGGAATCTGATGTCCTGCAAAAGTTGTGCATGAGTGAGGTCCAAGTACATTTGATTCACTTGTTCTTATCTAAAGCAGTAGATGATTCACAGGACAATTAGAGAAATATTTTGATCCGTTTTAGTAATGAGATCAGTTTGATAGCAAAGCCCTAACTTTTTAACTGAATAACTAAAAAGTGAATTCTATTACAGAAAATATATTGAAATGGGAATAAAGTAGCCTAAGGCAGTGTTGCCAACTGCCCATTATTTTACGGACAGTAAGAAAAAGAAAAAAAAAAGTATCCTTTGATGTTCAAGGATGGAAACGAGCACCTGTAAAATATTTCTCTGCCAGTTAAAACCTACAGCAGCACATGCATTTCCAAAACAAGTTGATTCTAGATTGGCTGGCTGAGCTCGGGCATACGTGGATCCTGAATTGTAGGCTGCTGTTGGTGGGTGTGTGTTTGTTTTTTTTGTTTTTTTTATCTGAATTAATTTGCTCTCTCCTTTACCCTCCTTCTTGATCTTCCTCTGTTGCATTCTTTTTTTGTCTTTCTTTTTCTTCCCCCTTTTCTCTCTTCCTACCCCCACCCTCTGTCACACCTCCTTTTTTTCCCCCCTCCCACTTGCACCACAAACACTGGCCTTTTTCCCCATAATGACACCACAAATGGTGGGCCATTTTTTCTCCTACCACTTTTAGTGCCATATTTTACTGCGGCACACTTGTGCTTCGCTAGTAAACCCCTAATTTTGCTGCAGCACATTAAATGCGATGCAACAACGGGCACTATTTTTTGCAGCACGATAAATACTCCATTTGGCTTGCAGCATGCTGCTGGTAACCCTGCTCCACCTCAAATCTTAGGCTCACTAAAGTAAAAAAATTCCAAGATATAATAATCAGTGCAACAGAGAGAACATAAAATAAGCAGGCTAAAAATTTGATCTCAATAATGGGTTCAGAATACCCAACTAACCATTTACAGTAGTTGTGCTCAGTTTTTTATACACTAGCTGTTTGACTTTATAGTAGGCATTGTTGGCATATTTAGGATTGGCGGTAAAAATGTGTTTCATAAACTTTTTTTTTATTATTATGTTTTGTCAGTAAAAAGAGTTGGCAACCCTGACCTGAGATGACTTTCTCTGTGTTTTTACAGTACGGAGGTCAGGAACACCTTGATGCTCCACCTGTGGAGCTGCTTCTGGCACAGACTGAGGACTATGTGGAGTATTCCAGACATGGCACTGTTATAAAGGGACAGGAGAAAGCAGTAGTGCGTTCCAAATATGAGGAGGATGTTCTCATCAATAATCACACAGTAAGTGTCTGTAGCCCTCATCATACATCACGCTATAGTGTTTATTAAAAAAATGCAGTGGAAATGCAGACCACCTCTTGGATTTGTCTAAAAATAGCGAAAAATTCTATTTTCAATTGTGATAATGAGACTGGGTCGTTATTTTGGTAGAACATGGGGTCTTGCATGTCCATGCTTGTGTGGTAATACTGTTGAACTCTGTACATTATCTGGTTCATTACAGAAAATAACTTCATTCCATATACACTGTGGTAAATTACATATACTGGAGTCTCTATAGTGTGCTATATAATGGACACTGCACAGTATGCTGCATACCCCAGACCCTGTACACTGTATATGCACTGCATCCAGACATTTGCATGCTGTCCATTGCATTGTACGTTCCTACTAGGAAGTTTGTGGGGAATCCTGAATTTTACACTCATTGACCAGTTGGGCTCATTTTTTGCTATTTTTTTATTTTATTTTTTTAAACCATTGTAAATAAACTGATAGTGGTTATGACTTCTTGTCCACCCTTCTGTTGCCTGAAGCCTCATTAGACCTGTTTAAAATGAATACATATCCCAGCCTAAGACCTCTTAGAGCTTGATAAAACCTTGTCAGGGTTTTTTCAACTTGCTATGCAGACTAGCGGTAACACTGGGTGCCTAATGTATTTGATATCATCTTATTTTCTTTCTCACTAATGTCATTGTAGAGAGCTTTGCTGAGACATGACTACATATTCTGCAATGTCTGACTTTAGATGTGTTTCTTAATCATACATCACGGGACACAGAGCCATAGTAATTATTATGTGGGTTATAGGCCACCTTCAGTTGATGGACACTGGCACACCCTAAGACAGGAAGTCCACTCCCTATATAACCCCTCCCACTACTGGGAGTACCTCAGTTTTTTCGCCAGTATCTTAGGTGTTGGTCACGAGTAAAGATGTGCTGTGCTGAGCTCCACTGAAGCAATCCTTGCTGGGGCCAGCTATGTAGCCCGATCCATTCAAAGTTTTTTTTTTAGGCCGAATTGAATGGTACTCGGGCCTTGTGGCGGAAGAAACAACGTTTAGCCCGTAACGCTTCTTTTTTTAGAGAGCTGGACCCCGGGATCCAGTGCTTTGGCTTTTTTCAGCCATAAAGCTTCCTGACGGGGTCTTTTACGCGTCCAGGGGTGTGGATCCCCCGATTAAAAAGGGGTCCTGGTTCCTGAAGGTTTTTAAACGGAGCCCACCGTGAGGGGTGCAGATTGGGTCTGTTGGTTTTACCACAGAAATCCCAGCGATGGGAAAGGTAAGTGGAGATTTTTAAGGAATTTTTAAGTTTTTTTGAATTGTCTCCTTTAAAAAGTAAATGTTGTCATGCCTAAAAGTCAACACTGGGGGCTGTATAGAACACGTACCTTGTCATGCTTTTCTCAAAGATCACGCTGTGTCAGCATAAGCTGCAGATTCCCTCCGGTTAGCAGCCCAGGCCTCCGGTAAAATTGGGGGGGATTTTCTTCCAAAAAAACACCCCCCACCTGGACAAGCTCTCCCCCTCTCCCTGGATAGGGGGAAGCCAGAACGATCGGCGATGCCGCTCCTTTTTTCACCGCCCCAGCACGGAGGTTTGTCACCTGGTCTCCTCTTCGCTACCCCCCCCCCACACACACACACACACACACAAGCCGATCTCGGAGGCCAGCGCCTGCGCGGGAAAGGCGCTCTTTTGAAAAGAGAGGGGGGGCGCAATGTGACTTAGCGCGACGTTGGCGTGCGGCAAAGTCCAGCGCGGGAGTATGTTTTAAAAGCTCAATTTTTGCTGGCTGTAGCTGTCGGAGGGACACGAGCAAAAAGGGGCATCTAATGTAAGAGGTTTAGTGACACAGACATTCCCTTGGCACATTTACTAAAAGCATCAGGCTGAGCATTAATAGCAGTGGCAGTTGCTGGACTATTTGCTCAAGCAGTGGATACAATTTCTTCTGGTAGTACCTCTGCATTTTTGCATCCAGCTATGGTCAGAAGGGGAGGTAGAAACACCCCAAAAAAGGGCTCAAGAGGGACTCCTTCAAGCTCAAAAAAGTCTAAACTCCTCTCTACAATGGCATCCTCCCCTGAGAGATCTGAAGTGACTGGGCAGAGTGAGCCATCAGGGATATCAGGTGTTTCAACTGTTTCCAACACTGCAGCCCCTTTCTATGTTACTGAAGTTTTTTCCTCAACCATATTAGGATTGGAGCAGCGGTTAGGGGCTTTAATCGCATCCCAGAGTAGGACTAAGCACGATAGGTCCCCTTCCATTACCCAGGACCCTCAAACTAAGGAACCAGGGGCGGAAGATGATGAATTTTTCTCAAGGGACCGGAAAGAGGCTGATGACTCCTCTTCTGAGGGGTCAAGTGCGGAAGGATCAGGTTCACAATCTGAAAGATTGTCGGTTGATAAACCTACTTCTTGTTCGGGTTCGTTAAAGCCTCCCCAAGCTGTGCATGCTTTTCCTGTCCATTCATTACTGGAAAAGCTTATGTATTCTGAGTGGGATCACCCAGATGAGCATTTTTATCCTCCTAAAAAGTTTTCAACACTTTATCCTGTGGAGGAAAAGTTTAATAAAAAATGGGAGATACCAGCAATTGACGCTGCTATATACTCTGTGAATAAAAGTTTGACTTGTCCGGTATACAATGCTCAAATGCTTAGGGATCCAACAGATAAAAAGTTGGAATTCCTATTAAAGAACACTTTTTTTCTCTGGCAGGTTCAGTAACTCAGCCTGCGCTGGCAGCAATTGGTGTATGTCAATCCTTGAGAGACCAGTTTAAACAGGTGCTCAAGGTTATTCCTGATAAGCAGGCCCAAGATTTGGCTGAGCTACCAGGGTGTTATGTTTTGCAATAGACGCTATGAAAGAGTCTATTCTCCAGGCCTCAGGCCTTACGCTTGGGCTGGTGCATATGCGTAGAATACTATGGTTGAAAAATTGGTCAGCGAAGTGCCATGCAAAAAGCTCCTGGCTAGTTTTCCTTTTCGCAGTGAACAGCTGTTTGGGGATGATCTGGATAAATACATCCAAAAAATTTCTAATGGGAAAAGTACCCTCTTGCCAGTTAGGAAAAGGAGTAAGCGTATTTCATTTAAACTAGCCTCTTCTCCAGTGCCAGGAGCATCAGCCTCCAGGCAGTCACGACGGCCTCCACCGTCAAATTCAAGAGGTAAACCTCAGGGTCAACCCCAGGGACAAAAGAAGTCCTGGGGAAGGAAACCTACAAAACAAAATACTAAAGCCTCCTCATGAAGGGGCGCCCCTGCTCACTCGAGTGGGACGAAGACTTTTGCAGTTCTCAAAGGTCTGGCAGGAAGAGTGTCAAGACAAATGGGTGGCTTCCTCAATAACTCTAGGGTACAAACTAGAGTTCCGAGAGTCCCCTTCTCCTCGTTTTCTCAGATCAAACGTTCCCAGGGACCCAGAGAAAAAGATGTCTCTCTTTCAAGCATTGGACCATCTTTTGTCTCAAAAGGTGATATTGGTGTGGTCTCCATGGAAGAGCAGGGATTGGTGTTTTATTCAAACCTTTTCACGGTACTAAAACTAAATTGAGATGTCAGACCTATTCTAGATCTCAAAGATCTAAACTGTTTTTTGAATATCTGCTCTTTTCGCATGGAGTCAATCCGATCAGAGGTCTCCATCCTACAAGGTGGAGAACTTCTGGCGTCAATCTTCATCAACGATGCATACCTCCATGTGCCTATTTCTCCTGCTCACCAGAAATATCTACGTTTCGAGATAGAAAATCTTTTTTAGTTTGTAGCTCTGCCTTTGGGTCTAGCTACTGTACCTCGAGTATTTACAAAGGTTCTGGCCCCTCCTCTAGCCAGATTAAGTGCTCAAGGTATAATGATTTTAGCTTGCCTAGACGATCTGCTCTTGATAGACCAGTCGGTAGCCCACTTAGGCCAAAGTATGGTCACCACAGTCAACTACCTGGAATACCTAGGTTGGATTCTCAACCTAGAGAAATCTTCCTTAAAACCATCAAGGAGATTGGAATACTTGGGCCTGATCATAGATACAGCCCAGAAGGGGGTATTCTTACCCCAGGCGAAGATTAGTGGCATAAGGGAACTGATTCGGGTAGTCAAGGCAAAGAAGAATCCTTCTATTGGACTTTGCATGAGGTTGTTGGGAATGATTGTGGCTTCATTCAAGGTTGTTCCTTATGCTTGGTTTCCGAGACCCATGGACCCTACCACCACGTCCAGACCTTCTCTTGAAAGGTCCAGTATTCAATCCTACCTTACAAGCGCAAAATTTAACGGTTTGGCTATTGAGACCCACATTTTGAAGAAGCGTGGGCTGTCAGGTTCAGTGGTATCTACCTTGGTTAATGCAAGGAAGCCGGCCTCCAGAATCATATATTATAGAGCCTGGAAGGCATATGTCTCCTGGTTGGAATCCAGGGGTTGGCACCCCAGGAAGTATGTCATAGGTAGAATACTTGACTTTCTGCAAATGGGGTTAGAAATGAAGCTGGCCTTGAGTACGATCAAAGGCCAGGTCTCAGGCTTATCGGTTTTATTTCAGCGACCGCTTGCTTTGCATTCTTTAGTTCGTAGCTTTATTCAGGGGGTAAAACGGCTTAATCCTCCGGTTAGGTCACCCCTGAACTCTTGGGACTTGAATTTAGTTCTGTTAGCATTACAGAAACAGCCTTTTGAGCCGATACCACATATTCCCTTGGTCCTTTTGCTTGACAAAGGAGCGCCGCCGTCACACCATTCATGGCGTGCCAGCTTAGGAAACGCGTCGCACATCGTGTGACGTCATCTCCCCCCGCTTGGATCGGCTGCTATCCAAGCCTCGCTTTGGTGCCTGTCTCCGCTGTCCGGCCGAATACATCCAGCGTTTTAAAGACTGCCCAGAGCCCCCTACAACTACCAGCTGAGAGAGATGACTCCACGGACCCTCTGGATTGCCTTGGGATATTGTTATGCTTGATATCTACCACGTAAATGTGAGTGTATTACCAGCTGTTTCTGCTATTTTTAATAAATTGTTTTAAACGTCTGCACCCAGAGGCGCCTCCTCTTCCTTGTTTTGCAGTATTCTTGGGATAATGGCTTTCACCCCTATCGGAAGGCTGCCTTGAATGTGGACTTTACACATCCTCCCTGCCCCCTCCATTTATAGTGTCATATCACGGACTTACTTTCATTTATTGCTAATGATATCATTTACTACTCATCTTTGTACATCACTGTTTATTTGGATATAGCTGTCATTTTTTGCGCCGACCACTTGTTACACCCTTTTGCCAAGGAAACCAGTTTTTCTGGTAGCCATATCTTCTGTAAGAAGGGTATCGGAGTTGGCTGCTCTTTTTTGTAAATAGCCATATTTAATTATTCACAAGGATAAGGTAGTGTTGCGTTCTCATCCTAACTTTCTACCGAAGGTAGTGTCAAGTTTTCATTAAACCAGGATATTGTTCTACCTTCATTTTTTCCAGAACCCGGTTCTACGGAAATTAAGTCTCTACATTCTCTTGATGTGGTGAGAGCAAAGTCTACTTGAAGGCGACTGCTCAGATTTGAAAAATTGATGTTTTGTTTGTATTGCCTGTAGGTCTTAAAAGAGTACAGGCAGCATCGAAATCTACTATTTCTAAATGGATTTGACAAGTAATTGTTTAAGCTTATGGTTTAGAGAGGAAGATTCCATCTTTTCAAATCAAAGAGCACACTTTAAGGGCTGTTAGTGCTTCGTGGGCAGTGCATCACCAAGCCTCCATGGCTCTGATCTGCAAGGCCGCAACTTGGTCTTCAGTCCATACATTTACCAGATTCTTTCAGGTGAATGTAAAAAGTCATGAGGATATCGCCTTTGGGCGCAGTGTGCTGCAGGCAGCAGTATAAGTCATCTGATCTCATGGTGCCCTATTTTTGTTGTGTCTCCCTCTCTTCAGTTGGCATTGCTCTGGGACATCCCACATAGTAATTACTATGGCTCTGTGTCCTGTGATGTACAATTAAGAAAATATGATTTTTTTTTAACAGCTTACCTGTAAAATCCTTTTCTTTGAATGACATCACGGGACACAGAGGTCCCTCTCCTCTTTCTGGTATACACGTGTATTGCTTTGCTACAAAAACTGAGGTACTCCCAGTAGTGGGAGGGGTTATATAGGGAGTGGACTTCCTGTCTTAGGGTGTGCCAGTGTCCATCACCTGAAGGTGACCTATAACCCACATAGTAATTACTATGGCTCTGTGTCCCCTGATGTACTTCAAAGAAAAGGATTTTACAGGTAAGCTGTTATAAAAATCCTATTTTTTATTAAAGGGGTTGTAAAGGTTAGTTTTTTAAATGACAAACATGTCATACTTGCCTCCTCCTGTGCAAGGGTTTTGCACAGAGTGGCCCCGATCCTCCTCTACTGGCGTCTCACGGCGGCGCTCTTGGCTCCTCCTCTTCTCGAGTGCCTCCACAGAGAGCCACATTCCATGGGGGCACTCGTGCGGGCATGCTCCGGAGTCCTGCTGCTGCGTCCATTGACCCAGACAGCAGGACTCGGCCCCAGCTCCCATGTCACTAGATTTGATTGACAGCAGCAGGAGCCAATGGCATCCGCTGCTATCAATTTATCCAATGAGGACCCGAGATAACGGCTGGAGCTGCTGTGCTTGTCCCTGTCGCTGGAACGGTCAGGTTCAGGTAAGTAAAAGAAGGGGGGGGGGCTCTGGGGGGCTGCTGCACTACAGAAGGTTTTTCACCTTAATGCATTGACTGCATTAAGATGAAAAACCTTGAGGGTTTACAACCCCTTTAAAGAATTGGCACTACCTACCTAAGTGGAGCTGCCTGTGGCAGTAGTACTGCTGTATGTGAATTGAATGTGTTTTTCTGTGATGCATGCATACAGTGGATATAAAAAGTATACACACCCCTGGATGGAGAAAAAACTAAAAAAACTAAAATGTGGTTGCATAAGTGTGCACACTGTCTTATAACTGGGGATGTAGCTGTGTTCAGAATTGAGCAATCACTTTCAAAGACATGTTAAATAGGAGTCAGTACACACCTGCCATCATTTTAAAGTGCCTCTGATTACCCCCAAATAAAGTTTGGCTGTTCTAGTAGGACTTTCCTGACATTTTCTTAGTCACATCCTGCAACAAAGGCCATGGTCCGCAGAGAGTTTCCAAAGCATCAGAGGGATCTCATTGTTAAAAGGTATCAGAAGGGTACAAAAGAATTTCCAAGGCATTAGATATACCATGGAACACAGTGAAGACAGACAGTCATCATGAAGTGGAGAAAATATGGCACATCAGTGACATTACCAAGAACTGGACGTTCCTCCAAAATTGATGAAGACAAGAAGAAAACTGGTCAGGGAGGCTGCCAAGAGGCCTACAGCAACATTTAAAGGAGCTGCAGGAATATCTGGCAAGTACAGGCTGTGTGGTACATGTGACAACAATCTCCAGTATTCTTCATATGTCTGGGCTATGGGGTAAAGTGGCAAGACTTAAGAAAAACATCCAAGCCCAGCTAAATTTTGCAAAAATACATCTGAAGTCTCCCAAAAGCATGTGGGAAAAAGTGTTATGGTCTGATGAAACCAAGGTTGAACTTTTTGGCCATAATTCCAAAAGATATGTTTGGTGCAAAAACACTGCACATCACCAAAAGAACACCATACCCACAGTGAAGCATGGTGGTGGCAGCATCATGCTTTGGGGCTGTTTTTCTTCAGCTGGAACAGGGTCTTAGTCAAGGTAGAGGGAATTATGAACATTCCCAAATACCAGTCAATATTGGCACAAAACCTTCAGGCTTCTGCTAGAAAGCTGAACATAAAGAGTAACTTTTATCTTTCAGGATGACAACAATCCAAAGCATACATCCAAATCAACAAAGGAATGGCTTTACCAGAAGGAGATTAAAGTTTTGGAATGGCCCAGACCTGAATCTGATCTTATCTGAAAATCTGTGGGGTGACTTGAAGAGAGCTGTGCACAGGAGATGCCCTCGCAATCTGACAGATTTGGAGTGTTTTTGCAAAGAGTGGGCAAATTATTGGCAAGTCAAGATATGCCATGCTGATACTTATACCCAAAAACACTGAGTGCTGTAATAAAATCAGAAGGTGCCTCAACAAATAATTGGATTAAGGGTGTGCAAACTTATGCAACTATATTTTATTTGTTTTTTTATTTTTACTTCCCTCCACCTAAAAGATTTAAGTTTGTTGTTCAACTGAATTATACAGTTTTTAGGTCACATTAACCACTAGAGATCCGCGTTATAGCCGAATGACGGCTACAGCGCAGACCTGCTTTTCCGGGACTACGTCCATTGACGTCGTCCCGTGTATGAGCGGCCTGCGTGCCCTGTGATCAGCGAGTCTGAGACTCGCCTGATCACAGATCGGAGTAAGGGGTAGATCCGGACCCCTTACCACATGATCAGCTGTCAGCCAATGACTGCTGATTATGTGACATCAACAGAGCCGGCAATCGGCTATTTTTTCTCCTTGCGCTGACAGCGTGAGGAGTAAAAAAAGACGATCACCGGCGGCCATGAGAGGGACATCAGTCCCGATCACGGCGAGCACCACCAGATCCTCAGTGCCCACCTGTGCCCTCTGCCAGTGCCACCTAGCAATAGGCAGCAGTGCCACCCATCAGTGCCCACAGTGCCACCCATCAGTGCCCACAGTGCCACCTATCAGTGCCTGCCCACAATCAGTGCCTCAACAACAGTGCTGCCCATCAGTGTCACCTACCGGTGCCCATCAGTGCCGGCCATCAGTGCCGCCTTAAATGTGCCCATCAGTGCAACCTGTCAGTGCCCACCAGTGCCGCCTCATCAGCGCATATCAATGAAGGAGGAAAAATTACCTGTTTGCAGAATTTTATAACAAACTATTAAACGTGATTTTTTTTTTTTTTTTTTTTTTTCAAAATTTTCCATCTTTTTTTGTTTAGCAAAAAATAAAAATCCCAGCTGTGATTAAATACCACCAAAAGAAAGATATATTTGTGGGAAAAAAATGATAAAAATTTCATTTGTGTACAGTGTTGTATGACCGTGTAATTGTCATTCAAAGTGCGTCAGCACTGAAAGCTGAAAATTGGTCTGGGCAGGAGGGGGGTTTAAGTGCCCAGTAAGCAAGTGGTTAAAGGTGGAAAAAGTTCTGAAATTATTTATCTTTGCTCATTTTTTTTTTTTTTTTACATCACCGAAACCTGACATTTTAACAGGGGTGTGTATACTTATATCCACTGTATTTATCCTAGTGCTTAAATGTCTGGGTTATTCAGTTGTTTTGAACTAGTACATTTCAAGGGAGTTTTGATTTTCTTTTTCTTTTTGTTCTTGTTCTCTTTCTAGTGTATTTGGGGCTCATATTGGAAAGATGGAAGATGGGGCTACAAATGTTGTCACTCATTTGTTAAGATGTCTTATTGCACTGGAGAAGACGGGAAAGATCTCAGTGTGAGTATCTGTATTGTGTATGTTTGTGTTTACAGATGTGTTTTCTACTGGAAATGTGTGACCTTCCACCTTAGGGTCATTTGTAAAGTAACCAACCTGAAAAAAAAAAAGAGCTATACTTGCTTTTCTGACTCCCAGCCACTGCAGGTATTGCACATATCGGGTGGGTCAATTACCTATTGTCCCTGACACATGTTGCGGTTCAATCTGGCGGATTATATGTCCTGTAGTATATCCAAGCTGGTAAGAGCAAGCATAGTGTAAGATGGGAGGTACCTGCAGTAGCTGGCAAGCGGCAAAGTGCCAGGGTTTAAAGTCATGGGCCATTGGAAAGGCAAGTATAAATGCTCTTCTTTTAAAGGCTGTGCTTAATTTCCAAGTGGCCTTATAATGCCATGATTACTTAAATGCAGAGCAATCTGTTATGTTACTTAAAGATGTCTTCCACTCCTACCCTATGCCTTTATAGCATAGCATGAAGCGTATCAGGAAAAAATGGGTTACGTTGAGGTTAACTGTGTCAGTGGTCATTGTATTGGGTGTGACGAGTTTATAACACAAAAGACAAAAGCTGTTTGTACCTAAAGTTTTGTGCCAACATTTCTGTCATTGAAACGCCCCCACACCAAAACATATTTTTTCAGAAGCTGAAACTCAACTTACTGCCCATGAATGTACTTTATATGCATCTAATGCAAATTATTGGGATGAGGTCATCCCAAATGTTTGACTGTAGAATATATGCTGCTACTTTGTATCTGAAAACTATTTTAAATACAGATGTTTATTGGCCTGCTTTAAGAGACCAGCTCAAATGTTAGAAGTGATTAGAAATGTTTTTCTGTGCTGGATAGAATAAAAAGTTAGCTTAAAGGAGAAGCCCAGCCTGAGCTCGTTTGGCTGGGTTTTTCCTATGGGTCACAGGAGTGCAATCCATTTTGCACTCCTGTGCCCCTTTTTTTAGCAGAGAGCAGTCTGAAGTCTGCTCTCTGCTGACGGCACAGGAATCAGTACAGGCACCACGTCATCACGACAAAGTCTGGATCCACCAGGTGCCTGGACTGATGCCTGTCTCAGCCACTCAGCGAGCCGCTGAGAGCCTGAGACGGCCGTTTCCCGCTCCTCCACAGCTCAGCGCTCCAGTGAGCGTGGAGGAGCAGAGAGGAAAGCTGCTGATTGACAGTCAGCAGCTCCCTGCTCGGGGATCTGAGAGAACCGAGCCATCGGCGATGTTCAATGGCTTGGTTCTCAGTGCAAAGGCGGCGGGGACAGATGCAGCATTGGACCTGATGCTGTATCCACCTAGGTAAGTTTAAGGCCTCATGCCCATGGGCGTTATAAAAAATGGGCGTTATATAGCTAGTACCGACACCAGGAAAAAAGCAACTTAAATAGCGCGATTTTATCAGCGCTTTGCATTGGCGTCAATGCGCGTTTTGCCACGCTAGCTTTTTGCAGCGTTTCTCTGCCTCTATTCAAAATCAGCGGCAAAATCCGCTGATTTTGAATAAAGTCGCACCAGAAGTCGGATCATGATGATCGGACTTACGGTGCGAATTGTGTGCTGAGGATCTTGAGGGGGAACCCCCCACCGAAATGGTTTATCTTAAAATCCATAACGGACCGAAGGGTCTGGTATCGTCCTAGGGGGGTACGCCAATTTATTTATTTTTTTAATTTTGGCAGGGGTTCCCCCTCCAGATCCTCCGCACGCAAGTCGCATCATCATGATCCTACTTCTGGTACGACTTCTATTCAAATCAATGGGCTCCCATAGGGAACACTTGATTTTGAACAGAGGCAGAGAAACGCCTGACAAGGCTTAACACTCTGTATACTGGGTTCACTCAACACACTCCAGGGGGACAGCAGGTGGTGCTGTTGCAGAACTTTTTGGCGTGGAAGTGCAGGAGTTGTCAGACGCCGTGACAGTGTGGTGTGAGAGGGAGGGTAAAAGGACAGTACCAGTGTATGTGAGTCCACGGGTGTTGCAAGTCCACGAGTTCTGCAAGTGTCTTGTATTGTTGGGTATTAGTGTTAGGAAGTAAGTTATTAGGTAATTGAACAGAGCATATTCCCAATCCCCATTAAATTAGTGGGTCGATGCCCGGTGGGTGTGGAGATGCGACTCGGTGTACATTTTGTGGTATTTATGCGTTGCTTGATCATCTGATCGAGGGCGAATACTGCGGCGCAAAATGTAAGCAGGTTCTTTCCCTGGAATCCCAGGTTCTGAATCTAGGGAAGCAACTGTCAACACTGAGAACACTTTCCATACTAAAGGAGAGTTGGGATCGTACCCGGTAGGGGCCAGCACAGAGGCGGGTGGCGCCAAAGAGGTGTAGGCACTAGAGCAGAGTAGATGGGTGACAGTCAGGAAGGATAGAGGGGAAAGCATCAGGGAGGCCGATCCTGGGCTGGAACATCCCAATAAGTACACCCCGTTTCGTGATATTGTGGAAACCAGTCAGGGACCAGCATTGCTGGAGCAGAGTGACTCCCCTAGCTGCCAGGGGAAGAAGGCCTCCAGTGAGGATGGGGGGGAGTCAAGGGAAGGTAAAGACCAGATTTTGGTGGTAGGAAACTCAATTCTCAGAAGGACAGAGAGGGCAATCTGTAACAAAGACCTGAAGTGCAGCTGTATGTCTACCAGGCGCTTGGGTTCGGCACATCACGGATCTGGTGGACAGATTACTGGGAGGGGCTGGGGTAGACACGGACGTCATGGTGCACGTTGACACCAATGACAAAGTCAGAGGAAGATGGCATGTTCTAAAAAACAATTTTAGGGATTTAGGAGCCAAATTGAGGAATAAGACCTCCAAAGTAGTATTGTCAGAAATACTACCAGTACTTTGAGCCACACCAGAAAGGCAGCTGGAGATTTGGGAAGCAAACAAGTGGCTGGTATAGAAAGGAGGGGTTTGGGTACCTGGAGAACTGGGCTGACTTCTCAGTTGGTTAAAAGCTCTCGAGCAGGGATGGGACTGCACCTAAATGGGGAAGGTGCAGATCGGCTGAGAGAGACCATGGCTGAAAAGTTGGAGGGGCTTTTAAACTAGGCGACCGGGGTGGGGTCCAGATATAGAGATAGCCAGTGTGGAACAAATTTCAGTGGGTAGTTTTGGGGGCATTAGTGGTGGGTTGACTAACGCACCTAAACCTGTGGTAAGTATAGTAACCAGTCCTATTTGCAACCTCAGAACACCCAATAAGGGGAGAGCATGCATTCAGACAAAACTACAAGGATTGTTCACTAATGCCAGGAGTCTGGCGGGCAGAATGGGGGAACTAGCGCTACTAATGTATAAGGAGGATTTCTATTTTGTGGGAATTTCAGAGACTTGGTTCAATAGCTCTCATGATTGGCTGGCAACCATTCAAGGGTATTCCCTATATCACAGAGATTGGGAGGGTAAAAAAGGGGGAGGGGTATGCCTGTATATCAAGAATGATGTGAATGTGAGGGACGATATCACTAATGGAGCAAGGGAGGAGGTAGAATCCTTATGTAGAACTACAAAGGGAGGAAACCAAGGGGAAAGTAATACAGTTTGGAATGGCGGCAAGGATGGGAAGTGTCATTATAATAGGGGATTTCAATTATTCAGACATAGACTGGGCTAAAGGAACCGCGCATTCGTCTAAGGCTCGCCATTTCCTAAATGTCTTACAGGACAATTTCATGGGTCAGGTGGTAAATGCACCAACAAGAAACAATGCGTTTTTAGACCTACTGATTACCAACAATACAGACCTGCTCATAGATGTGGCAATACGGGGCAACCTAGGAAACAGCGATCACAGGTCAATTTGTTTCAGTATAAATCACACAAATGGGAAACGTAAGGTGAATACGAAAACACTGAATTTTAAAAGAGCCAACTTCGATAAACTACGCTCCTTGCTAGAAGATATTAAATGGGATAAAATCTGAGGAACAAGGAACACAGGGGAAAAATGGGTGTGCTTTAAGAGCATATTAACCCTTTCGCCGCCAGGCCCGTATGTCGTACGGACCTAACGGCGGGGGGTATTGTACACAATCCGGTGTCTGTAGACACCCGGGATTGTGTGTAAAACTGACAGGCAGACTACTGCCTGTCAGATGAGAGCGTTCAGGCGGCTCCGCTGCCGTCCGATCGCTCGCACACACCACCCCCCCCCCCCCCCCCCCCGTCCTGGCGCTCTACCCCCCCTCACCCCCCTTCGTTTTTCCCCTATGTGATGTGATTTTTTTTTTGCAAAAAAAATTTTTTTTTAATTTTTACCGAAGCACATAAACCCCCCCCCAAAAAAAATTGAGGCCCACACCCAAGTAAACAGGCACGAACGTAAACGCATGCGTCGGGGCGCATACGTGTGAAAACGTTGATTGCAATACACATGTTACATATGCAATAGTTCTAACACCAGACCTTTTCTGTAACACTAAACTGATACCTATAGGGGGCTTTTGAAGGGTCGCCTATAGAAAATATAGGTTACTGAAGTTTGATGCCATTTCATGGGCTCACAAAAATTTAAGGTTTGGCATGTTGAGTATCCATTTACTTGGTGCACCCTCGTCTTGTATGTTTTACCAAAAATTTGAATAATTTATTGCGTTTGTTTGCCCTAAAATTCACGTTGGTGTTTTTTTTTTGTTTTTTTTTAAGTGAAATTTTGCGATTCCTAGACCTTTGCGGTAATATCGTTTGACACAAAAAATGTAAACTACCACAATTTTATTCTCTAGGGTGTCTGCTTTGAGAACATATATAACATTCGTGGGTTTTGTGTAATCTTCAGGCCTAAAATTATTTTCTAAACGTGTGCAAAAAAACTGCTCTGGCAACGAAAGGGTTAAATAAGAATACTGGCCGGTGTATCCCATTGGGTAATAAATTTAAAAGAGCTAATAAAAAAAGGTGCAGTCAGGGCGGCTAAGATAGAACACGAAAGGCACATAGCGGAGGAGAGTAAAAAAAATTCCAAGAAATTCTTTAACCACTTGAGCCCCGGACCATTATGCTGCCTAAGGACCAGAGGTCTTTTTCCAATTTGGCACTGCGTCGCTTTAACTGCTAATTGCGCGGTCATGCAATGCTGTACCCAAACGAAATTTGCGTCCTTTTCTTCCCACAAATAGAGCTTTCTTTTGATGGTATTTGATCACCTCTGCGGTTTTTATTTTTTGCGCTATAAACGGAAAAAGACCGAAAATTTTGAAAAAAAATGATTTTTTCTACTTCTTGTTATAAAAAAAATCCAATAAACTAAATTTTAGTCATACATTTAGGCCAAAATGTATTCGGCCACATGTCTTTGGTAAAAAAAATGTCAATAAGCGTATATTTATTGGTTTGCGCAAAAGTTATAGCGTCTACAAACTAGGGTACATTTTCTGTAATTTACACAGCTTTTAGTTTATGACTGCCTATGTCATTTCTTGAGGTGCTAAAATGGCAGGGCAGTACAAAACCCCCCCAAATGACCCCATTTTGGAAAGTAGACACCCCAAGGAAATTGCTGAGAGGCATGTTGAACCCATTGAATATTTATTTTTTTTGTCCCAAGTGATTGAAAAATGACAAAAAAAAAAATATATATTTACAAAAAGTTGTCACTAAATGATATATTGCTCACACAGGCCATGGGCCTATGTGGAATTGCACCCCAAAATACATTCAGCTGCTTCTCCTGAGTATGGGGATACTACATGTGTGGGACTTTTTGGGAGCCTAGCCGCGTACGGGGCCCCGAAAACCAATCACCGCCTTCAGGATTTCTAAGGGTGTAAATTTTTGATTTCACTCTTCACTGCCTATCACAGTTTCGGAGGCCATGGAATGCCCAGGTGGCACAAACCCCCCCAAAATGACCCCATTTTGGAAAGTAGACACCCCAAGCTATTTGCGGAGAGGCATATTGAGTCCATGGAATATTTTATATTTTGACACAAGTTGCGGGAAAGTGACACTTTTTTTTTTTTTTTTTTTTTTTCATAAAGTTGTCACTAAATGATATATTGCTCACACAGGCCATGGGCATATGTGGAATTGCACCCCAAAATACATTTAGCTGCTTCTCCTGAGTATGGGGATACCACATGTGTGGGACTTTTTGGGAGCCTAACCGCGCACGGGACCCCGAAAACCAATCACTGCCTTCAGGATTTCTAAGGGTGAAAATTTTTGATTTCACTCTTTACTGCCTATCACAGTTTCGGAGGCCATGGAATGCCCAGGTGGCACAAACCCCCCCCAAATGACCCCATTTTGGAAAGTAGACACCCCAAGCTATTTGCTGAGAGGCATGGTGAGTATTTTGCAGCTCTCATTTGTTTTTGAAAATGAAGAAAGACAAGAAAAAACATTTTTTTTTTCTTTTTTAAATTTTCAAAACTTTGTGACAAAAAGTGAGGTCTGCAAAATACTCACTATACCTCTCAGCAAATAGCTTGGGGTGTCTACTTTCCAAAATGGGGTCATTTGGGGGTTTTTTTTGCCACCTGGGCATTCCATGGCCTCCGAAACTGTGATAGGCAGTGAAGAGTGAAATCAAAAATTCACGCCCTTAGAAAGCCTGAAGGCGGTGCTTGGTTTTCGGGGTCCCGTACGCGGCTAGGCTCCCAAAAAGTCTCACACATGTGGTATCCCCGTACTCAGGAGAAGCAACAGAATGTATTTTGGGGTGTAATTTCACATATTTCCATGGCATGTTTGAGCAATATATCATTTAGTGACAACTTTGTGCAAAAAAAAAAAAAAAAAAATTTGTCTCTTTCCCGCAACTTGTGTCGCAATATAAAATATTCCATGGACTCGACATGCCTCTCAGCAAATAGCTTGGGGTGTCTACTTTCCAAAATGGGGTCATTTGGGGGGGTTTTGAACTGTCCTGGCATTTTATGCACAACATTTAGAAGCTTATGTCACACATCACCCACTCTTCTAACCACTTGAAGACAAAGCCCTTTCTGACACTTATTGTTTACATGAAAAAGTTATTTTTTTTTGCAAAAAAACTACTTTGAACCCCCAAACATTATATATTTTTTTAAAGCAAATGCCCTACAGATTAAAATGGTGGGTGTTTCATTTTTTTTTTTTCACACAGTAATTGCGCAGCGATTTTTCAAACGCATTTTTTGGGGAAAAAACACACTTTTTTAAATTTTAATGCACTAAAACACACTATATTGCCCAAATGTTTGAAGAAATAAAAAAGATGATCTTAGGCCGAGTACATGGATACCAAACATGACATGCTTTAAAATTGCGCACAAACGTGCAGTGGCAACAAAATAAATACATGTTTAAAAGCCTTTAAAAGCCTTTACAGGTTACCACTTTAGATTTACAGAGGAGGTCTACTGGAAAAATGACTGCACTCGATCTGGCCTTCGCGGTGATACCTCACATGCATGGTGCAATTGCTGTTTACGTTTGACGACAGACCACCGCTTGCGTTCGCCTTAGCGCGAGAGCAGGGGGCGACAGGGGTGCTTTTTTTTTTTTTTTTTTCTTTATTATTTTTTTGCTTTTTTAATCTTACTTTTAAACTGTTCCTTTTCATATTTTTTTTTTTAATCATTTTTATTGTTATCTCGGGGAATGTAAATATCCCCTATGATAGCAATAGGTAGTGACAGGTACTCTTTTTTGAAAAAATTGGGGTCTATTAGACCCTAGATCTCTCCTCTGCCCTCAAAGCATCTGACCACACCAAGATCGGTGTGATAAAATGCTTCCCCAATTTCCCAATGGCGCTATTTACATCCGGCGAAATCTAAGTCATGAAATGCTCGTAGCTTCCGGTTTCTTAGGCCATAGAGATGTTTGGAGCCACTCTGGTCTCTGATCAGCTCTATGGTCAGCTGGCTGAATCACCGGCTGCATTCTCAGGTTCCCTGTTGAGGCAGGAGAGCCAGAGAAAAACACGAAAGACAGTGGGGGGGGGGGGGGCATTCCCTCCCACGGCTTGTAAAAGCAGTCTAGAGGCTAATTAGCCGCTAGGATTGCTTTTACATGAAAGCCGACCGCTGGCTGAAAAGAATGATACCAAGATGATACCTAAACCTGCAGGCATCATTCTGGTATAACCACTCAAAGTCGTGAATGGCGTACCTGAAGACAAAAAAATGGTTAACAATGGTTAACAATAAAGCACAGTAAACAGTAAAGTATAAATAATTACATACCTGAAAAACAAACATGATAAAACATAATAACAATAACAATAAAACATTGCAGAATAGAATACAGTAAAAAAGAGCAGAACAATAGAGAGAGAGAATAGAGAGAGAGAGAACAATAAAACGACAACTATTTTTTTTTATTTTATATATATATTTTTTTTTTTTTACACTTTTTTTGTAACTAACTTTTATAACTGTAACTGGTTCCAGGTTCGGGTCTCTCAAAATGCGATGGCATCTTGGGAGACCCTGTGAAAGTGTGCCTAGTATGTGCAATGCTGTACCCTACGCTAATACTCAACTAGTGGATGGTAGCGTTCAAAACATTCACCAATGCAAAGACCAGGATTGTCAGGACAGGAGGGACAATAATAGCGGGTGTCATGCCTATATCTGCACTTGCTGCAGACACAACATCTTTTTTGGGGGGTTCGCTGGGTAGGGGTACTCGGGAGGACATAAAAATGCCTCTCATGCAGCCGACTGCATTTGGTTGGGGATGTGAATGGGGGAAGTACGGGCGCTGCAGAAGCGGTGGGTTCCCAATTAGGATTGGCGAATGCAGCAGGAAGGGCATTATGGGCACGACGGGCCTGTGTTTGTCTTCTTGGTGGCAGCGGGACACTACTTGTGCTTGCCACCTCACCAGCTTGAACTGCACTTATGGGACTCGCCACGTCACCAAGTGTTACTGCAGTGCTGGTTTGGCTACGACCGGGGGTGTACTACGCCGCTGGTGCTTGCCAGTTCCCCAAAACGCTACCAAAAAAACTGTTAGCGATCGCAGGGATCAGGCCTGACTCTGCGAACGCTGCAGTTATGAGTTTAGTTTTGTAAGTGACAGTGATCGATCGATACTGCACTTGGGTGGGCTGGGCCGGGCCCGGGCGGAGGGGCAAAACGCAGGTGCTAGCAGGTATCTGGGCTGATCC
The DNA here is from genome assembly GCA_037952835.1 of Lithobates septentrionalis. NCBI lineage: Eukaryota > Metazoa > Chordata > Amphibia > Anura > Ranidae > Lithobates > Lithobates septentrionalis. Next base: position 877,981 of record JBBDGP010001075.1, on the reverse strand, counting down.
CGCTAACACTGCGTTTTTGGGAACCCTAAACTGCTGGTGACGCTAGTATAGATCTGATCGGATCAGATATTGATCCGATCAGATACTATACCACTAAGGGAGGTGTACGGTGCGTGCGTGGGTGTTAGCGGTACTGGCGCCCACCTGACGCTGCCTGGGGCTGGTGCTTGCTTGCCAGTTCACCAAAATGCTACCAAAAAAACTGTTAGCAATCGCAGGGATCAGGCCTGACTCTGCGAACGCTGCAGTTATGCGTTTAGTGTTTTGTAAGTGACAGTGATCGATCGATACTGCACTTGGGTGGGCTGGGCGGAGGCGCAAAACGCAGGTGCTAGCGGGTATCTGGGCTGATCCCGCTAACACTGCGTTTTTGGGAACCCTAAACTGCTGGGGACGCTAGTATAGATCTGATCGGATCAGATATTGATCCGATCAGATACTATACCACTAAGGGAGGCGCATGCTGCGTGCGTGGGTGTTAGTGGTACTGGCGCTAATCTGACGCTGCCTGGGGCGACGCATATCACCGCCGGGCGATCAGGGGGCTAAACCTTTATTCGGTAATAAACGGCGGGTGCCCTGACACTATAAAAAATAAACAAACTAACCAGCGTCAACCGTAACGGTTATACGGTGATCAGTGGTGAAAGGGTTAACTAGGGGGCAATCAAGGGGTTAAAACATTTATTAGATAGTATATGGGGGTCCCTGACGCTATAAAACGCTGACGGCGAACCTAAATATTTACCTCACTAACTAGCGTCACCAGCGACACTAATACAGCGATCAGAAAAATGATCGCTTAGTGACACTGGTGACGGGGGGTGATCAAGGGGTTAAAACTTTATTAGGGGGGGTTAGGGGGGTACCCTAGACCTACAGGGGGGTAACAGTAACTGTGCTAACACAGTAACTGTCACAAACTGACACCTAGCAGTAATCAGAAAAAAAAAAAAAAACTGCTGGTGTCAGTTTGTGACAGGGGGGGGGGGGGGGGATCGGGGGGGGGGGATCGGGGTGTAATGTGTGCCTGGCATGTTCTACTGTGTGTGTGTGTGTTGGTGCACTCACATACCTGTCTTCTCTCCTCGGGCCGGAACGGAAACTACCGACCCGAGGGGAGATGACATCACTTCCTTTGCTGCTGTTTAGCATACAGCAGCAAAGGAGTGTTCCCATTGGCCGGCGGCGATCGCGAGGGGGGACCACGAACGGATGGCCTCCCCCTCGTCTCCGATCGCCGGGGAATAAAACGGGACCGCCTCGGGCGGGGGGGGGGGGGGGTCCGATCGGACCCCCCCCCCCCCCCCCGCGGGAGGCAAATCACGTACATGTACGTGATTTTGCCTGCCCGTGCCGCCTTGCCGACGTACATCGGCGTGAGGCGGTCCTTAAGTGGTTAAGTACATAAATGGTAAAAGAGGGAGGACAGATCATATTGGCCCCATAAAGACTGATTATGGGACTCTGGTTACAAAGGATGGAGAGATAGCGAAGGTACTGAATTTATTCTTCTCAGTTTTCACAAGGGAAACGGGGATTCAGTAACCAAAACTGTAAGGTTTATCCTTATGACACGTCACAGAAAGCACCCTCATGGCTAACGGAGGATAGAATTAGGAATAAACTTGAAAAACGTAACGTAAATTAGTCACCGGGACCAGATGGCTTGCACCTGAGGGTCCTTAAGGAACTCAGTCAGGTAATTGCCAGACCATTGTTCTTAATTTTTATGAAGTCTATTGAATGGAATGGTACCAGCTGATTGGAGAAAAGCCAACGTAGCACCAATATTTAACCACTTCAGCCCCGGAAGGATTTACCCCCTTCCTGACCAGAGCACTTTTTACAATTTGGCACTGCGTCGCTTTAACTGCTAATTGCGCGGTCATGCAATGCTGTACCAAAACGAAATTTGCGTCCTTTTCTTCCCACAAATAGAGCTTTCTTTTGATGGTATTTCATCACCTCTGTGGTTTTTATTTTTTGCGCTATAAACGGAAAAAGACCGAAAATTTTGAAAAAAAAATGATTTTTTCTACTTTTTGTTATAAAAAAATCCAATAAACTCAATTTTAGTCATACATTTTGGCCAAAATGTATTTGGCCACATGTCTTTGGTAAAAAAAATGTCAATAAGCGTATATTTATTGGTTTGCGCAAAAGTTATAGCGTCTACAAACTAGGGTACATTTTCTGGAATTTACACAGCTTTTAGTTTATGACTGCCTATGTCATTTCTTGAGGTGCTAAAATGGCAGGGCAGTACAACCCCCCCCCCCAAATGACCCCATTCTGGAAAGTAGACACCCCAAAGAAATTGCTGAGAGGCATGTTGAGCCCATTGAATATTCATTTTTTTTGTCCCAAGTGATTGAATAATGACAAAAAAAAAATTACAAAAAGTTGTCACTAAATGATATATTGCTCACACAGGCCATGGGCATATGTGAAATTGCACCCCAAAATACATTTAGCTGCTTCTCCTGAGTATGGGGATACCACATGTGTGGGACTTTTTGGGAGCCTAGCCGCATACGGGACCCCGAAAACCAATCACCGCCTTCAGGATTCCTAAGGGCGTAAATTTTTGATTTCCCTCCTCACTACCTATCACAGTTTTGAAGGCCATAAAATGCCAAGATGGCGCAAACCCCCCCCAAATGACCCCATTTTGGAAAGTAGACACCCCAAGCTATTTGCTGAGAGGCATGTTGAGTCCATGGAATATTTGATATTTTGACACAAGTTGCGGGAAAATTACAAACTTTTTTTTTTTCTTTGCACAAAATTGTCACTAAATGATATATTGCTCAAACATGCCAAGGGCATATGTGGAATTACACCCCAAAATACATTCTGCTGCTTCTCCTGAGTACGGGGATACCACATGTGTGGGACTTTTTGGGAGCCTAACTTCATACGGGGCCCGAAAAACCAATCACCGCCTTCAGGATTTCTAAGGGAGTAAATTTTTGATTCACTCCTCACTACCTATCACAGTTTCGAAGGCCATAAAATGCCAAGATCACACAACCCCCCCCCCCCCCAAATGACCCCATTTTAGAAAGTGGATACCCCAAGCTATTTGCTGAGAGGCATGGTGAGTATTATGCAGCTGTCATTTGTTTTTGAAAATGAAGAAAGATAAGAAAAAAATTTTTTTTCAATTTTCAAAACTTTGTGAAAAAAAATGAGGTCTGCAAAATACTCACTATACCTCTCGGCAAATAGCTTGGGGTGTCTACTTTCCAAAATAGGGTCATGGGGGGGGGGGGGGGGTTTGTGCCACCTGGGCATTCCATGGCCTCCGAAACTGTGATAGGCAGTAAAAAGTGAAATCAAAAATTTACGCTCTTAGAAAGCCTGAAGGCGGTGCTTGGTTTTCGGGGTCCCGTACGCGGCTAGGCTTCCAAAAAGTCTCACACGTGGTATTTCCGTACTCAGGAGAAGCAGCAGAATGTATTTTGGGGTGTAATTTCACATATTTCCATGGCATGTTTGAGCAATATATCATTTAGTGACAACTTTGTGCAAAAAAAATAAAATAAAATGTGTCTTTTTCCCACAACTTGTGTCACAATATAAAATATTCCATGGACTCGACATGCCTCTCAGCAAATAGCTTGGGGTGTCTACTTTCCAAAATGGGGTCATTTGGGGGGGGGGGGGGGGGTTGAACTGTCCTGACATTTTATGCACAACATTTAGAAGCTTATGTCGCACATCACCCACTCTTCTAACCACTTGAAGACAAAACCCTTTCTGACACTTTTTTTGTTTACATGAAAAACATTTTTTTTTTTTTTTTGCAAGAAAATTACTTTGAACCCCCAAACATTATATATTTTTTTAAAGCAAATGGCCTACAGATTAAAATTGTGGGTGTTTCATTTTTTTTTCACACAGTATTTGCACAGCGATTTTTCAAACGTCTTTTTTTGGGAAAAAACACACTTTTTTAAATTTTAAGGCACTAAAACACACTATATTGCCCAAATGTTTGATGAAATAAAAAAGATGATCTTAGGCCGAGTACATGGATACCAAACATGACATGCTTTAAAATTGCGTACAAACGTGCAGTGGCGACAAACTAAATACATTTTTAACCACTTGACGACCGCCTCACGCCGATGTACGTCGGCAAAGTGGCACGGACAGGCAAAATCACGTACATGGTACGTGATTTGCCTTCCGCGGGTGGGGGGTCCGATCGGACCCCCCCCCCCCGGTGCCCGAGGCGGTCGTCGTTTGTCCAGCGGCGATCGGTGGTGAGGGGGAGACCATCCGTTCGTGGCCCCCCCTCGCGATCGCCGCCGGCCAATCGAATGTCATCTCTCCTCGGCTCGGTAATTTCCGTTCCGGCCCGAGGAGAGAAGACATCAATGTGAGTGCACCAACACACACACACACAGTAGAACATGCCAGGCACACAAAACACCCCGATCCCCCCCCCCCGATCGCCCCCCGATCCCCCCCCAATCACCCCCCCCCCCCCCCGTCACAAACTGACACCAGCAGGTTTTTTTTTTGTTTTTTTTTTCTGATTACTGCATAGTGTCAGTTTGTGACAGTTACTGTGTTAGCACAGTTACTGTTACCCCCCTGTAGGTCTAGGGTACCCCCCTAACCCCCCCCTAATAAAGTTTTAACCCCTTGATCACCCCCTGTCACCAGTGTCACTAAGCGATCATTTTTCTGATCGCTGTATTAGTGTCGCTGGTGACGCTAGTTAGGGACATAAATATTTAGGTTCGCCGTCAGCGTTTTATAGCGTCAGGGACCCCCATATACTACCGAATAAATGTTTTAACCCCTTGATTGCCCCCTAGTTAACCCTTTCACCACTGATCACAGTATAACCGTTACGGTTGACGCTGGTTAGTTTGTTTATTTTTTATAGTGTCAGGGCACCCGCCGTTTATTACCGAATAAAGGTTTAGCCCCCTGATCGCCCGGCGGTGATATGCGTCGCCCCAGGCAGCGTCAGGTTAGCGCCAGTACCGCTAACACCCACGCACGCAGCATACACCTCCCTTAGTGGTATAGTATCTAAACGCATCAATATCTGATCCGATCAGATCTATACTAGCGTCCCCAGCAGTTTAGGGTTCCCAAAAACGCAGTGTTAGCAGAATCAGCCCAGATACCTGCTAGCACCTGCGTTTTGCCCCTCCGCCCGGCCCAGCCCACCCAAGTGCAGTATCGATCGATCACTGACACTTACAAAACACTAAATGCATAACTGCAGCGTTCGCAGAGTCAGGCCTGATCCCTGCGATCGCTAACAGTTTTTTTGGTAGTATTTTGGTGAACTGGCAAGCACCAGCCCCAGGCAGCGTCAGGTTAGCGCCAGTACCGATAACACCCACGCACGCACTGTACACCACCCTTAGTGGTATAGTATCTGAACGGATCAATATCTGATCCGATCAGATCTATACTAGCATCCCCAGCAGTTTAGGGTTCTCACAAACGCAGTGTTAGCGGGATCAGCCCAGATACCTGCTAGCACCTGCGTTTTGCCCCTCCGCCCGGCCCAGCCCAGCCCACCCAAGTGCAGTATCGATCGATCACTGTCACTTACAAAAGACTAAAACGCATAACTGCAGCGTTCGCAGAGTCAGGCCTGATCCCTGCGATCGCCAACAGATTTTTTGGTAGCGTTTTGGTGAACTGGCAAGCGCCAGCGGCCTAGTACACCCCGGTCGTAGTCAAACCAGCACTGCAGTAACACTTGGTGACGTGGCGAGTCCCATAAGTGCAGTTCAAGCTGGTGAGGTGGCAAGCACAAGTAGTGTCCCGCTGCTACCAAAAAGACAAACACAGGCCCGTCGTGCCCATAGTGCCCTTCCTACTGCATTCGCCAATCCTAATTGGGAACCCACCGCTTCTGCAGCGCCCGTACTTCCCCCATTCACATCCCCAACCAAATGCAGTCGGCTGCATGAGAGGCATTTTCTTTATGTCCTCCGGAGTACCCCTACCCAGCGAACGCCCCCAAAAAAGATATTGTGTCTGCAGCTAGCGCGGATATAGGCATGACACCCGCTATTATTGTCCCTCCTGTCCTGACAATCCTGGTCTTTGCATTGGTGAATGTTTTGAACGCTACCATGCACTAGTTCAGTATTAGCGTAGGGTACAGCATTGCACAGACTAGGCACACTTTCACAGGGTCTCCCAAGATGCCATCGCATTTTGAGAGACCCGAACCTGGAACCGGTTACAGTTATAAAAGTTGGTTACAAAAAAAGTGTAAAAAAAAATATATATAAAATAAAAAAAAATAGTTGTCGTTTTATTGTTCTCTCTCTCTCTATTCTCTCTATTGTTCTGCTCTTTTTTACTGTATTCTATTCTGCAATGTTTTAGTGTTATTATGTTTTATCATGTTTGCTTTTCAGGTATGCAATTTTTTATACTTTACCGTTTACTGTGCTTTATTGTTAACCATTTTTTTGTCTTCAGGTACGCCATTCACAACTTTGAGTGATTATACCAGAATGATGCCTGCAGGTTTAGGTATCATCTTGGTATCATTCTTTTCAGCCAGCGGTCGGCTTTCATGTAAAAGCAATCCTAGCGGCTAATTAGCCTCTAGACTGCTTTTACAAGCCGTGGGAGGGAATGCCCCCCCCCCCCACCGTCTTCTGTGTTTTTCTCTGGCTCTCCTGTCTCAACAGGGAACCTGAAAATGCAGCCGGTGATTCAGCCAGCTGACCATAGAGCTGATCAGAGACCAGAGTGGCTCCAAACATCTCTATGGCCTAAGAAACCGGAAGCTACGAGCATTTTATGACTTAGATTTCGCTGGATGTAAATAGCGCCATTGGGAAATTGGGGAAGCATTTTATCACACCGATCTTGGTGTGGTCAGATGCTTTGAGGGCAGAGGAGAGATCTAGGGTCTAATAGACCCCAATTTTTTCAAAAAAGAGTACCTGTCACTACCTATTGCTATCATAGGGGATATTTACATTCCCCGAGATAACAATAAAAATGATTAAAAAAAAAATAAAAATGAAAGGAACAGTTTAAAAATAAGATAAAAAAGCAAAACAATAATAAAGAAAAAAAAAAAAAAAAGCACCCCTGTCGCCCCCTGCTCTCGCACTAAGGCGAACGCAAGCGGCGGTCTGTCGTCAAACGTAAACAGCAATTGCACCATGCATGTGAGGTATCACCGCGAAGGTTAGATCGAGGGCAGTAATTTTTGCAGTAGACCTCCTCTGTAAATCTAAAGTGGTAACCTGTAAAGGCTTTTAAAGGCTTTTAAAAATGTATTTATTTTGTTGCCATTGCACGTTTGTGCGCAATTGTAAAGCATGTCATGTTTGGTATCCATGTACTCGGCCTAAGATCATCTTTTTTATTTCATCAAACATTTGGGCAATATAGTGTGTTTTAGTGCATTAAAATTTAAAAAAGTGTGTTTATTCCCCAAAAAATGCGTTTGAAAAATTGCTGCGCAAATACTGTGTGGAAAAAAAAAAATGAATCTCCCACCATTTTAATCTGTAGGGCATTTGCTTTAAAAAAATATATGTTTGGGGGTTCAAAGTAATTTTCTTGCAAAAAAAAAAAACTTTTTCATGTAAACAATAAGTGTCAGAAAGGGCTTTGTCTTCAAGTGGTTAGAAGAGTGGGTGATGTGTGACATAAGCTTCTAAATGTTGTGCATAAAATGCCAGGACAGTTTAAAACCCCCCCAAATGACCCCATTTTGGAAAGTAGACACCCCAAGCTATTTGCTGAGAGGCATGTCGAGTCCATGGAATATTTTATATTGCGACACAAGTTGCGGGAAAGAGACAATTTTTTTTTTTTTTTGCACAAAATTGTCACTAAATGATATATTGCTCAAACATGCCATGGGAATATGTGAAATTACACCCCAAAATACATTCTGCTGCTTCTCCTGAGTACGGGGATACCACATGTGTGAGACTTTGGGAGCCTAGCCGCGTACGGAACCCCGAAAACCAAGCACCGCCTTCAGGCTTTCTAAGGGCGTGAATTTTTGATTTCTCTCTTGACTGCTTATCACAGTTTCGGAGACCATGGAATGCCCAGGTGGCACAAACCCCCCCCCAAATGACCCCATTTTGGAAAGTAGACACCCCAAGCTATTTGATGAGAGGTATAGTGAGTATTTTGCAGACCTCACTTTTTGTCACAAAGTTTTGAAAATTGAAAAAAGAAAAAAAAAAAGTTTTTTCTTGTCTTTCTTCATTTTCAAAAACAAATGAGAGCTGCAAAATACTCACCATGCTTCTCAGCAAATAGCTTGGGGTGTCTACTTTCCAAAATGGGGTCATTTGGGGGGGTTTGTGCCACCTGGGCATTCCATGGCCTCCGAAACTGTGATAGGCAGTGAAGAGTGAAATCAAAAATTTTCACCCTTAGAAATCCTGAAGGCGGTGATTGGTTTTCGGGGTCCCGTACACGGCTAGGCTCCCAAAAAGTCCCACACATGTGGTATCCCCGTACTCAGGAGAAGTAGCTAAATGTATTTTGGGGTGCAATTCCACATATGCCCATGGCCTGTGTGAGCAATATATCATTTAGTGACAACTTTGTGCAAAAAAAAAAAAATGTCACTTTCCCGCAACTTGTGTCAAAATATAAAATATTCCATGGACTCAATATGCCTCTCTGGAAATAGCTTGGGGTGTCTACTTTCCAAAATGGGGTCATTTGGGGGGGTTTTGTGCCACCTGGGCATTCCATGGCCTCCGAAACTGTGATGGGCAGTAAAGAGTGAAATCATAAATTTACGCCCTTAGAAATCCTGAAGGCAGTGATTGGATTTCGGGGCCCCGTACGCGGCTAGGCTCCCAAAAAGTCCCACACATGTGGTATCCCCATATTCAGGAGAAGCAGCAGAATGTATTTTGGGGTGCAATTCCACATAGGCCCATGGCCTGTGTGAGCAATATATCATTTAGTGACAACTTTTTGTAAATATTTTTTTTTTTTTTTTTTTGTCATTATTCAATCACTTGGGACAAAAAAAATAAATATTCAATGGGTTCAACATGCCTCTCAGCAATTTCCTTGGGGTGTCTACTTTCCAAAATGGGGTCATTTGGGGGGGTTTTGTACTGCCCTGCCATTTTAGCACCTCAAGAAATGACATAGGCAGTCATAAACTAAAAGCTGTGTAAATTACAGAAAATGTACCCTAGTTTGTAGACGCTATAACTTTTGCGCAAACCAATAAATATACGCTTATTGACATTTTTTTTACCAAAAACATGTGGCCGAATACATTTTGGCCTAAATGTATGACTAAAATTGAGTTTATTGGATTTTTTTTATAACAAAAAGTAGAAAATATCATTTTTTTTCAAAATTTTCGGTCTTTTTCCATTTATAGCGCAAAAAATAAAAACCGCAGAGGTGATCAAATACCATCAAAAGAAAGCTCTATTTGTGGGAAGAAAAGGACGCAAATTTCGTTTGGGTACAGCATTGCATGAGCGCGCAATTAGCAGTTAAAGCGACGCAGTGCCAAATTGGAAAAAGACCTCTGGTCCTTAGGCAGCATAATGGTCCGGGGCTCAAGTGGTTAAAAGCCTTTAAAAGCCTTAACAGGTTACCACTTTAGATTTACAGAGGAGGTCTACTGCTAAAATTACTGCCCTCGATCTGACCTTCGCGGTGATATTTCACATGCATGGTGCAATTGCTGTTTACATTTGACGCCAGACCGACGCTTGCGTTCGCCTTTGCGCAAGAGCAGGGGGGGACAGGGTTTTTTTTTTATTTGTTTGCTTTTTATCTTATTTTTAAACTGTTCCTTTCATTTTTTAAGTTTTTTAAAATCATTTTTATTACCTCAGGGAATGTAAATATCCCCTATGATAGCAATAGGTAGTGACAGGTACTCCTTTTTTTTTTTTTTTTTTGAAAAAATTGGGGTCTATTAGACCCTAGATCTCTCCTCTGCCCTCAAAGCATCTGACCACACCAAGATCGGTGTGATAAAATGCTTTCCCAATTTCCCAATGGCGCTGTTTACATCCGGCGAAATCTAAGTCATGAAATGCTCGTAGCTTCCGGTTTCTTAGGCCATAGAGATGATTGGAGCCATTCTGGTCTCTGATCAGCTCTATGGTCAGCTGGCCGAATCACCGGCTGCATTCTCGGGTTCCCTGTTGGGACAGGAGAGCCAGAGAAAAACATGGAAGACGGTGAGGGGGGGGGGTGGCATTCCCTCCCACTGCTAGACTGTAAAAGCAGTCTAGAGGCTAATTAGCTGCTAGGATTGCTTTTACATGAAAGCCGACTGCTGGCTGAAAAGAATGATACCAAGATGATACCTAAACCTGCAGGCATCATTCTGGTATAACCACTCAAAGTCTAGCAACATACCAGTATGTTGCTGGTCCTTGTTGGGCATATATTGTAAACTTTTTTTTCATGCAGCCTGTGGGCTGAATGAAAAAAAGATATTGATTGGGGGGTATGCCCACCATTAGAATACCTCCCTTCATCCACCCACTTCTAATGATGGACATACATGCACCATTTATATATGCCGAAGCATGGGGGCATCCTCCCGCAAAAGGTAGGAGCAAATCGCTCCTCCACTCACTGCTGCCCCCACGCTTCGGCATATATGCTTAAGTATGTAACTGTGGTGGTGAAATCACCTCCGACAGCGCTGGAGTCACGGCTTTATGTATCGTGGGAGCAAACGCTGTTGCTGTCAAGATAAATAAATCCGCTCTGCAGCTGAATGGCGTACCCGAAAACAAAAAAATGGTTACCAATAAAACACAGTAAACAGTAAAGTATAAAAAAATTGCATATCTATAAAGCAAAAATGATAAAAACATAACAACAATAAAACATTGCAGAATAGAATACAGTAAAAAAGAGCAGAACAATAGAGAGAGAACAATAAAACTACAACTATTTTTGTTTTTTTTATTTTTTTGTATTTTGTTTTTTTATTTTTTACACTTTTTTTTTTGTAACTTTAACTTTAGTAACTTGTACCAGGTTTGGGTCTCTCAAAATGCGATGGCATCTTGGGAGACCCTGTGAAAGTGTGTCCTAGTCTGTGCAGTGCTGTACCCTACGCTAATACTCAACTAGTGTATGGTAGCGTTCAAAACATTCACCAATGCAAAGACCAGGATTGTCAGGACAGGAGGGACAATAATACCGGGTGTCACGCCTATATCCGCGCTTGCTGCAGACACAACATCTTTTTTGCTGGGCTCGTTGGGTAGGGGTACTCGGGAGGACATAAAGAAAATGCCTCTCATGCAGCCGGCTTACTGCATTTGGTTGGGGAAGGTGAGGTGGAGCACCGTCTGGATACAGAAGGGCTCTGACGATCTCTTCCTGGAATTTAAAGAAGGATCCAGTCTGTCCTGAAGCTCTGTATAGCACATAAGCGTTCAGCAAAGCCAATTGAAATAAATAAACAGACACTTTTTTGTATCAGCGTCTGGCCTTACGGGCAACTAGGTACGGCGCCAACAACTGGTCGTTAAGGTCCACCCCTCCCATATTTTGGTTATGTTCGTGGACACAGAGGGGTTTCTCCACATCACCAGTCGCCGTAGTAATTTGGACCGTCGTGTCTGCATGAAGGGAGGTGAGAACGAAAACATTCTTATTGTCCCTCCACTTCATAGCGAGCAAATTATTACACTGCAAGCAGGCTCTCTCCCCCAGCCTAAGACGGGAATCTACAAGCCACTGAGGAAAGCCCCAGCGATTAGGTCGCACGGTGCCACATGCTCCAATCTGATGATCAAAAAGGTGACTTAAAAGTGGCACGCTCGTGTAATAATTGTGTACGTACAAGTGGTACCCCTTTCCCAATAAGGGTGACACCAAGTCCCACACAATCTTGCCAGAGCTTCCTATGTAGTCAGGTTAGTTTGCCGGCTCTACGTGACTATCTTTGCCCTCGTAAACCATAAAACTACATGTATAGCCTGTGGCCCTGTCACAGAGCTTATACATCTTGACCCCGTATCTGGCACGCTTGCTGGGAAGGTACTGTTTGAATAACATGCGGCCAGAAAACTTAATCAGGGACTCATCAATGCAGACAACTTGATGGGGAGTAAATAAGTCTGCTAAACGCTGGTTGAAGTGGTTTACGAGGGGCCGAATTTTGTAGAGGTGATTGGATCCAGGGTCTCCACGAGGACGACAGAGTTCGTTGTTAAAGTGCATGAACCGCAAAATCTGCTCGTATCGTGCCCTGGCCATGGAGGCAGAGAACAAGGGCATATGGTAAATTTGGTCAGTGGACCAATATGACCGCAACTCACTCTTTTTTTAATTATGCCCATGTTGAGGGAAAGGCCCAGAAAGAGCTTAAATTCGGAAACCGTAACTGGTTTCCGATCTCTGGCAAGGGTGTTGACCAGCATACAAATTGCTTTGGTCCACAATAGATTTATAGGGATCTTCGGTGAAAAACAGCGAATAAAAATCCAGTGACGTAAAATCAACTGTTTCCACCTGAATGCCGGGTTGGCCAGTGAATGGGGGAAGTACGGGTGCTGCAGAAGTGGTGGGCTCCCAATTCAGATTGGCGAATGCAGCAGGAAGGGCACTATGGGCACGACGGGCCTGTGTTTGTCTTCTTGGTGGCAGCGGGACACTACTTGTGCTTGCCACCTCACCAGCTTGAACTGCACTTATGGGACTCGCCACGTCACCAAGTGTTACTGCAGTGCTGGATATACAACCAGGGTGTAATAGGCCGCTGGTGCTTGCAAGTTCACCAGAAGGAATAGCAGCGCTAGTACTTCTCTGCTCCATATGAGGGACCTGCAGTTCTTGCACTTCAAGGGCAGAAGAAGTTGTTCGGGGTCTGGTACGCCTGACCTTGGCAAGGAGCACAACTCCGTCGTCAGAGCTATCTGTCATGGAGCCGCTGTCCTCTACAGGTTCGTATTCTGAGCCTGAATCTGACAGATGAGTGACTTCCTCTTCACTATCTGTCATGCTCAGAAACGTGTAGGCCTCTTCACTAGTGTACCTTCGATTTGCCATTTTGGGCTCTAAATTTAGTGGTACACTAGTGAGACTCACAGGCAAAAAAGCTCCCGACTGTTAGCGACTGTATCAAAACGCTACCAACAAAAACTGTTAGCGATCACAGGGATCAGGCCTGACTCTGCGAACGCTGCAGTTATGTGTGTTTACTGTTTTGTAAGTGACGGTGATCGATCGATACTGCACTTGGGTGGGCTGGGCTGGACCGAGGGCTAAAACGCAGGTGCTAGCAGGTATCTGGGCTGATCCCGCTAACATTGCGTTTTTGGGAACTCTAAACTGCTGGGGACGCGAGTATAGATCTGATCAGATCCGATATCATGAGTAGACAGTTTGGAGGACAAGAGCCAGTCTGGAATAGGTCTACCATATTTCAAAAACTAGACTTGCCGGGCGGACACGGGGGGCCCATAGCCGAAACTTACCCAGATATATGTAAAAGTATTATAGAGACTCCAGGAAAACTGAAATGTCGAACTAAATGGGAAGAAGACCTGGGTGCAATTTAGGATGAACAATGGAAAGAGATATTGGCAGGAGGACACCAAGTTTCAATTTCACCAGCTCAGAAAGTCTCACAATTAATGCTATTACATAGGACATACTATACCCCTAAAAGGTTATTTAGGTTTGGGGGGAGGAAAGACGACAAATGCCCTAGATGCCAGGAATTGGGGGACCTAATGCACATGATATGGAAATGCCCGAAGTTATTTCGCTATTGGTATGAAGTGGTGGAAACGTTAAATAAGATCCTTACTTTAGAACTTAAAATAGAGCCGAAACTATGCATCTTGGGAGTGGAGGGAAATATAAATAGAGGTAATTTTAAAATTAAAATAGTAAGAAGATGCCTATTCCAAGCAAGGAAGTTAATAGCTCTAAGATGGCAGGCAAGAACCCCCCCCCCCCCCCCACGAAGGATGAATGGATTAAAATGGTATTAGAAACAATGTGGAAGGAAAAAGTAGTATATACAAAGAGAAAGAATCTGAAAGAATTTAAAAGACTTTGGAACCCTTGGCTAGAAGAATTGGGATACCCAATGTGAGGGAACGATAAGAGAAGCGGCCTTATGGTAGTTAAATTAAGGAAGAATAGAGATGCATGGTTGGGGGAGGGGGGAGGGGAGGGGGGATAGGGTGGGAGGAGGGTGGGGAAAACATATGGGGAAAAATGATTAGAGTATACCTTTTCTGCTATAGTTATGTGTTCATAAATGTATATATAGTAGATATATTTAAAAAATTGGTATGCTTGTTTTTAAAAATTTTGTATAATGTGGAAAAAATAATAAAGATAAAAAAAAAAAAAAAAAAGATCCGATATCGATCCGTTCAGATACTATACCAGTAAGGGAGGTGTATGCTGCGTGCGTGGGTGTTAGCGGTACTGGCGCTAACCTGACGCTGCCTGGGGCGACGCAGACCTTATCTGACCCTAAAAACTTAACTTATATCACCACCGGGCGATTAGGGGGTTAAACCTTTATAGGGTAATAAACAACGGGTGCCCTGAAACTATAATAAACAAACTAACCAGCGTCACCCGTAACAGTTATACGGTGATCACTGGTGAAAGGGTTAACTAGGGGGCAATCAGGGGGTTAAAACCTTTATTAGGTAGTATATGGGGGTCTCTGTCGCTATAAAACGCTGACGGCGAACCTATATACTTACCTCCCTAACTAGCGTCACCTGTGTCACTAATACAGCGATCAGAAAAACGATCGCTTAGTGACACTGGCGACGGGGGGTGATCAAGGGGTTAAAACTTTATTAGGGGGGTTTAGGGGGGTACCCTAGACCTAAAGGGGGCTAACCCTAACTGCCCTACCACTTATAACTGTCACAAACTGACACCAATGCAAAAAAAAAACTGCTATTGGTGTCACTGTGACAGGGGGTGATGGGGGGGTGAAAAGTGTGCCTGCGTGTTCTACTGTTAGTGTAGTGTTGGTGCAAACTTAGTTGATGTCTTCTCTCCTCGGCGCCGGAACGAAAAGACCGGCTCGAGGAGCAATAACATTACTTCCTCTGCCGCTGTTTACATTACAGCAGCAGAGGAAGATTGTCATTCGTGGGGAGCGATCGTGAGGGGGTGGCCACGAATGAGTGGCCTCTCCCTCAGCCTGTATCGCTTCCCCAACGCAGCCGACCGCATCGGGCCCAGGGGGGGGATGCGATGTGCCCCCAGACCGCGGGAGGCAGATCACGTACCAGGTACGTGATTTTGCCTGCCCGTGCCATTCTGCCGCAGTATATCTGCGTTAGGCGGTCGGCAAGTGGTTAAAAAAGGACCAAGATCTATCCATGGGAACTCCAGATCAGTTGGCCTCACATCAATAGTATGCAAGCTCTTGGAGGGGATAATGAGGGACTATATAAAAGATTTTAGCAATGAAAACGGTATTATTAGCAGGAATCAGCATGGATTCATGAAGAATAGTTATTGCCAAACCAATATATTAACCTTCTATGAGGAAGTGAGCTGCAATCTAGATAAAGGAAGGCCTGTAGATGTGGTATATCTGGATTTTGCAAAGGCATTCAATACAGTTCCCCATAAAAATTTACTGTACAAACTAAGGTCTGTCGGCATGGACCAAAGGGTGAGCACTTGGATTGAAAACTGGCTACGGGGAGAGTTCAGAGGGTAGTGATAAATGGGGAGTACTCTGAATGGTCAGGTGTAGAAAGTGGGGTCCCCCAGGGTTCTGTCCTGAGACCAATCCTATTTAATTTTTTCATAAATGATCTGGAGGATGGGATCAACGACTCAATTTGCAGACGATACTAAGTTCAGCAGGGCAATAGCTTCTCCGCAGGATGTGGAAACCTTTCAAGAGGATCTAAAATTAATGGGGTGGGCAACTACATGGCAAATGAAGTTTATTGTAAAATAAAATGTAAAATAATGCATTTGGGTGGCAAAAATATGAATGCAATCTATACACTGGGGGGAGAACCTCTGGGGGAATCTAGGATGGAAAAGGACCTGGGGGTCCTAGTAGAAGACGGGCTCTGCAGTGGCATGCAATGCCAAGCTGCTGCAAGCAAAGCCAATAGAATTTTGGCATGCATTAAAAAGGGGATCAACTCCAGAGATAAAATAATTCTCCCATTCTACAAGACTCTGATCCGGCTGCACCTGGAGTATGCCGTCCAGTTCTGGGCACCAGTCCTCAGGAAGGATTTCCTGGAACTGGAGGGAGTCCAGATAAGGGCAACAAAGTTAATAAAGGGACATAACCTTGGTTATGAGGAAAGATTACAAGCGTTGAACTTATTCTCTCTAGAGAAGAGACGCTTGAGAGAGGATATGATTTCAATGTACAAATACCGTACTGGTGACCCCACATAAGCGATAAAACTTTTCTGCGAAAGGGAATTTGAAAAGACACGCAGACATTCACTAAAACTGGAAGAAATATGGTTTAACCTTAAACTGCGTAGAGGGTTCTTTACTGTAAGAGTGGTAAAGATGTGGAATTCTCTTCCACAGGCAGTGGTTTCAGCAGGGAGCATAGATATCGTATATACTCGAGTATAAGTCGAATTTTTCAGCACATTTTTTTGTGCTGAAAGTGCCCCCCTCGGCTTATACTCGAGTCAAGCACTTTTCTGCAGCAAAAAATTTCATTTTCCGAACCGACTTTGGGGCCCCGTATCTCAGGGCCACGCGGTGCTAGGAACCCCAGCTTTGGATATGTTGTGGTACCAGTTCCACTGGGTTTGCACATCAAATTTGGGGTTCCTAGCACCAAATGGCCCTGAGATACGGGGCCCCAAATTTGGTGTGCAAACCCAGTGGAACTGGTACCACAACATATCCAAAGCTGAAGTTCCTAGCACTAAGTGGCCCCGAGATACGGGGCCCCAAAATCGGTTCGGAAAATGTCATTCTCTGCTGCAGAAAAGTGCTTGACATTTTCTGAACCGAATTTGGGGCCCCGTATCTCAGGGCCATTTGGTGCTAGGAACCCCAAATTTGATGTGCAAACCCAGTGGAACTGGTACCACAACATATCCAAAGCTGGGGTTCCTAGCACCAAGTGGCCCTGAGATACGGGGCCCCAAAACCGGTTCAGAAAACGTCATTCTCTGCTGCAGAAAAGTGCTTGACATTTTCTAAACTGATATTTGGGGCCCTGTATCTCGGGGCCACTTGGTGCTAGGAACCCCAGCTTTGGAAATTTTATGGTGCTAGTTCCACTGGGTTTGCACACCAAATTTGGTGTTCCTAGCACTAAGTGGCCCCGAGATACGGGGCCCCAAATTCGGTCAACTGGGTCAATCTGCAGCAATGTCATTTCGGGACCCTTTGGGTTTAGAGACCCCAAATTTTGGCTGCAGCTAGGGGGCATCTAGGAACCCTTAACTACCGAGTTTGAAGTTCCGGGGACCTATGGCTGCAAATGGGCACAGTGAGGCATGCAAATGGGCACAGTGATGCTGCAAGTGGGCATTGTTGACCCTCTTTTCCACTTACAGTAGCTGTGCATTTCTCACCCTCGTCTTATACTCTGGTCAATAAGTTTTTCCCATTTTTTTTTTTGTGGTAAATTAGGGCCTCGACTTATACTCGGAACGACTTATACTCGAGTATATACGGTAATTAAAAAAAAACAAAACTATTAGGCACCTAAATGACCACAACATACAGAGATATTACAATGTAATATTGACATAAAAGTGCATACACACAGGTTGGACTTGATGGTCTTTTTTTTTTAACCTTACCAACTATGACTATATATGTATACAGCGTTAAGCCGCGTTTAACAGCTTTTACCAGCGTCTTGCGTTTTTACAGCTCTAGTGCTGGAGCCTCAGAACGCGTTTCCCCATCCATGGCTGCTGCAGGGTTTGTTAAATCTTTTCCTGTTATTCTGCCTGCAGTCTTCTGTTTGTGCTGCAAGTCCCATGGTGAGACATGTAGTTCCAGCTGTAGTACAATTATCACAGGAGGCTGAATTCTGTAATTGGAGGAGGGAGATTGTGACGTTCATCTACATCTATCCTCCATTCACATTTGCCTACTGATAGGAACCTACTTAGACTCAATATCTACAACCAAATGATTATACTTTGTGTCTTACCATTGATTACACTGCATAGTGCCATTTAGATAACGTGTACACATATGAATTTGCAATAATTCATTTTATCCATATTAAATCTCTTGTTAATTTTATATGCCGTGCCTTTGATATGTACAGTGCCTTGCAAAAGTATTCGGCCCCCTTGAACTTTTCAACCTTTTGCCACATTTCAGGCTTCAAACGTAAAGATATAAAATTTTAATTTTTTGTGAAGAATCACCAACAAGTGGGACACAATTGTGAAGTGGAATGAAATCTATTGGATATTTTAAACTTTTTTAGCAAATAAAAAACTGAAAAGTGGTGCGTGCAAAATTATTCGGCCCCTTTACTTTCAGTGCAGAAAACTCACTCCAGAAGTTCAGCGAGGATCTCTGAATAATCCAATGTTGTCCTAAATGACTGATGGTGATAAATAGAATCCACCTGTGTGTAATCAAGTCTCTGTATAAATGCACCTGCTCTGTGATAGTCTCAGGGTTCTGTTGAAAGCGCAGAGAGCATCATGAAGACCAAGGAACACACCAGGCAGGTCCGTAATACTGTTGTGGAGAAGTTTAAAGCCGGATTTGGATACAAAAAGATTTCCCAAGCTTTAAACATCCCAAGGAGCACTGTGCAAGCGATCATTTTGAAATGGAAGGAGTATCAGACCACTGCAAATCTACCAAGACCTGGCTGTCCCTCTAAACTTTCAGCTCAGACAAGGAGAAGACTGATCAGAGATGCAGCCAAGAGGCCCATGATCACTCTGGATGAACTGCAGAGAACTACAGCTGAGGTGGGAGAGTCGGTCCATAGGACAACAATCAGTCGTACACTGCACAAATCTGGCCTTTATGGAAGAGTGGCAAGAAGAAAGCCATTTCTCAAAGATATCCATAAAAAGTCTCGTCTAAAGTTTGCCACAAGCCACCTGGGAGACACACCAAACATGTGGAAGAAGGTGCTCTGGTCCGATGAAACCAAAATCGAACTTTTTGGCCACAATGCAAAACGATATGTTTGGCGTAAAAGCAACACAGCTCATCACACTCAACACACCATCCCCACTGTCAAACATGGTGGTGGCAGCATCATGGTTTGGGCCTGCTTTTCTTCAGCAGGGACAGGGAAGATGGTTAAAATTGAGGGGAAGATGGATGCAGCCAAATACAGGACCGTTCTGGATGAAAACCTGTTGGAGTCTGCAAAAGACCTGAAACTGGGATGGAGATTTATCTTCCAACAAGACAATGATCCCAAACATACAGCAAAATCTACAAAGGAATGGTTCACAAATAAACGTATCCAGGTGTTAGAATGGCCAAGTCAAAGTCCAGACCTGAATCCAATCGAGAATCTGTGGAAAGAGCTGAAAACTGCTGTTCACAAACGCTCTCCATCCAACCTCACTGAGCTCGAGCTGTTTTGCAAGGAAGAATGGGCAAGAATTTCAGTCTCTCGATGTGCAAAACTGATAGAGACATACCCCAAGCGACTTGCAGCTCTATTCGCAGCAAAAGGTGGCTCTACAAAGTATTAACGCAAGGGGGCCGAATAATTTTGCACGCCCCACTTTTCATTTTTTTATTAGTTAAAAAAGTTTCAACAATCCAATAGATTTGGTTCCACTTCACAATTGTGTCCCACTTGTTGGTGATTCTTCACAAAAAATAAAAATTTTATATCTTTATGTTTGAAGCCTGAAATGTGGCAAAAGGTTGAAAAGTTCAAGGGGGCCGAATACTTTCGCAAGGCACTGTATATGTAATGTATTCATGAGGTCAACACCGTGTGTGTGTGTGTGTGTGTGTGTGTGTGTATATATATATATATATATATATATATATATATATATATATATATATATATACACATTAAACCATTAAACCTTTTCTACTATGTGTATCATTGTTATGTATTGTCAGACTCAATATGCCAATTAAATATATTTTCTAATTATCTCACCCCCACAAATCAATAGCCTTATTCAAAGTCCCACCTTCCTTTTTCTTATATCCTCCATTCACAGGACATCTTGCATTTTGTGGAAATGCAAGGCCTTTTCTGAATGAAGGAGGTGCCGAATGAGTGGTGTCCTGTGACATCTGTATTGCAACCGGAACTACAAGTCTTGGCCCAGATTCACACTAGTGCGAACACAGACCTCACATGTGATTCATACCCGCACTGCGATGTCTGTGCAATGCGAGTTCAGCCATACAGTCGTATGGCTGAACTCGCATTGGATTCGCACTAAACTATTGCAGGGACTTTTTTGTCCCGCGCTGGAATCTGATCGAATTGGGTGTTTTCACCTATGCGATCTGCTTCCTGTGCGAGTTCTCAGTTAGCACTCTGTGAACCAATCTGGGGGTGTCATTAACAATGTATTGACACCCGCAGCGGTTTGCGGAGGGCAGTGTAAACGCATTGCACAAGTGTGAGCCTAGGCTTAATGGCAAACATAGTTACGTAATTAGTCTGGTTGAAAAAAAAAAAGTTCAACCAAACACTCTGCTGGGACTGGACTGAATAAAAGTAAAAGATTTACCCAGGGCTTTTTTTTCAGAGAATAGATGTGAGAACTGAACCCCCCCCCCAGGGGGAGAGTCCGCCGCATCAAATAGTGGATGTGGCCAGTTTGCACAGTGTGAGGTCTTAAAGGGGCATTCAATTCTAGGAGTGCGCAGGGTTCAGGAGTGTGATGCATAGAGTGCAGAGTTCAAGAATGCATATCTCACTGGCCATTTTACAACCAAAAAAAATGAAAACAAACTGTACTCCCTTTCCCCTCAAATAACAAATAAGCTGGGCTTCTGTGTTTAGAAGTGACAGTAGTGAGCGGCAAGCACAGGGCCAGTGTCGGAGGTGGTGGAACTCTGTTCTACTACGTTTCAGCTGAAAAAAAAAGCCCTGAAGTTAACAAATGCAGTAGCAGCCAGATATAGGGCACACTTCATTAGGGATAACTTTATTTTTGTACATTTGCACCGAAAAATGTTATTAGCCATACTTTAGCTTTAAGCGTGAAAACAACTAAGGCTACATTCCCGCTTGTGTGTGGGGTGTGTGTAGCATGCATTTATATGCGTGTTACAAGGTGCAATGTATGCTCTTTGCAGCATGTTGCCATTCATTTTCAGTGATGTCCCAGCATGCATATACAGACAAAATTAAAATGTTGCTCCCAGCACACCACAACATATGCATTAAGAAACACTTGTGTTGCCTTGCAGTGCACAAGAAAAAAAAAAAGCAGGTATGTTTTTTGGTTCATTGACACAACATGTGCACAAGTGTCATTGGGCCCTCAAAATGGAAAATCTAGCCTATTATTTAGGAGAAATGTCTGATCTTGTATTATCTGCTGGTTCTCCTAGAATACTGATCTTTGTGAAGAGGATTTGAAAGAACTAGAAGAGGAGATGTCTATACCAAAGACCCTAGTGGAGGTAAGTGTAAAATGACAAAGGCCATTGTGACACTTTTTCACTGTATTGAGTGAAAGCCAGGATTGTCCTTTTTAATTATTCTGATTGGGAAGTAAAACACCCATCCAGGCTTGAAATGTGCCAGAGAGGTTTTTTTTGTTTTTTTCCCCAACAAAGCATAAAGTACAAGCCGGATCATTAGGGAGACTCTATGGATTCCCCTTCATTGGGGCTTTATGTACTGCAAAATTATAGTCTTTAAAATGCTGGACCCAAAATAGTTACTTTTGATATCAGTTCATTTTAGTAGGGCTGCTGACACTGGCTGACAAATCTTCTTTGTTTTTAAGCATTTCATACATTCCATGTGCACACATTTCATAGGCAGTAAAAAAAAAAAATTACAGCTGCTTTGCACTCGCACCTGTTACCTAGCCATGTAGAAAAGTTCCGATACTGTAAACTAAGTTTACTGGAAAAGAGAATTCCCACTCTGCTCGAGGCATCTTGGGAATTTCAGGACAAACATTTGAACAGATGTTCGTGGATATTGTTCAGCTTTTACTATACCTGGTAAAAAAAATCTTCCAAGTAACAAGTATAATCACACACATAGGTCGGACTTGAGTCTTTTTTCAGCCTCACCTACTATGTAACTCTTATCATTGTCCACAGATCCATCAGGAAAAGATGAAAAAGAAAAAGAAGAAAAAGCACCGTAAGAGTGGAGATTCCGACAGTGAAAACGATGAGAAAAAGAAGCAGGAAAAGCTAAAGAAGGTAGATGCAGAGTTTACTTCTAATAGATTCTACAATCTGAAATGTAAATGTGTGTGTTCGCTCATTAGAATATTTATGAAGAATTGTCATCTTCTGGGAAAAGAAAGCGCTGTATAAACAAGCTGTAGCAAAGACCAAATATATGCTTGCCCTCTAGTGGTAGCATCAAACTTTTTCATGCATAGCATAGTTATTTATTATCCATTTAGAGACATAGGAATTCTTAGGTTATACCTCTGCTCACAGGAAAAATGGACACTATAAACCAGGGGTGCTCAAACTTTTGAAAAGCGAGGGACACTTATTTGGTAACTGGTTGCGGGCCACAATTTAAAAAAAATGGTTCAGAATTTAAAATGTTTTATTTTGAATAGTATTATGAAGATTTTAAACCACAATCAGTATAATCCTTTTCTGTGAGACCAATCCCTGTTGAATGTTTACCCAGTGTTAAATCAGTCACAAAATGATCAGCTGCAGTTTACCTGCACTGCGGGTAAGCTGCACTTGGCCATTTTGACCTAAAGTGGTAGTAAAGTCGTGAAACAAAAAAAAATTCCCCTGCAAGTTATAATGGGATAGCATGCATCGCATACTATGAAACTCTTGCCTTAAATTGAAGCCCTTCAGTGACACGCTGTTTATGGTGACAGGGCTTCCATCTTTACCCAGCCTTCCTTCCAGGTTTCGGGGGCTCTGTGAGCCTCAATGACCTCGTTCTGGCGCATGCGAGGCATGGCCATGTACAGCGCTTTGATGGGATGGCATGCTGTCCCTCCAGAATGCAGTGCACATGCGCCAGTGACATCACCTGCTGCAGAAGTAGTGACTAGCTCCTAAACGATGAATGTTATTCATCGTTCCTTGAACCTACAGGTAAGCTTTGTTATAAGTTTACCTGTAGGTACAAGTAAGGTGTTTACTACCGCTTTAAAAGCCTCACATCCTCACTCCAGATGTTGGACTTTTAAGTACTAAGGACTTGATGTACCGCCAAATATTAAAGAGTTTCACTCCTTTTTTTTTTTTTTTAATTAACCACTTCAGCCCTGGAAGGTTTTACCCACTTTTTACAATTTGGCACTGCGTTGCTTTAATTGCTAATTGCGCGGTCATGCAATGCTGAACCCAAACGAAATTTGTGTCCTTTTTTCCCCCACAAATAGATCTTTCTTTTGATGGTATTTGATCACCCCTGCGGTTTCTATTTTTTGCATTATAAACGGAAAAAGACCGAAAATTTTGATAAAAAATGATATTTTCTACTTTTTGTTATAAAAAAATCCATTAAACTCAATTTTAGTCATACATTTAAGCCAAAATGTATGCAGACACGTGTCTTTGGTAAAAAAAAAGTCAATAAGCGTATATTTATTGGTTTGCACAAAAGTTATAGCATCTACAAACTAGGGTACATTTTCTGGAATTTACACAGCTTTTAGTTTAAGACTGCCTATGTCATTTCTTGAGGTGCTAAAATGGCAGGGCAGTACAAACCCCCCCAAATGACCCCATTTTGGAAAGTAGACACCCCAAGGAAATTGCTGAGAGGCATGTTGAGCCCATTGAACATTTAATTTTTTTGTCCCAAATGATTGAATAATGACAAAAAAAAATTAAAACTTACAAAAGTTGAATGAATGAATGACTTGTATAGTGCTACCTATGCGAACTGAATCGCCTCAGGGCGCTTCTTTGCCGCTGGTGTCCATCTGCGGATAGCGCGGTCCTTTACCCCGTGGGGTCCCGACACGCTTACAAACACATACACATACAATATACATATATTTGGCCAATTTTTTTGAGAGGATCTAATTAACCTACCAGCATGTCTTTTGAATGTGGAACATGCAAACTCCAGGCAGATGGTGTCATGGTCGGGATTTGAACCAGCGACCCTATTGCTGCTAGGTGAGAGTGCTAACCACTACACCACTGTGCTTACCCTTTAGTTGTCACTAAATGATATATTGCTCACACATGCCATGGTTATATGTGGAATTGCACCCCAAAATAAGTTTTGCTGCTTCTCCTGAGTACGGGGATACCACATGTGTGGGACTTTTTGGGAGCCTAGCCACATACGGGGCCCCGAAAACCAAGCACCGCCTTCAGGATTTCTAAGGGCGTACATTTTTGATTTCACTCCTCACTACCTGTCACAGTTTTGAAGGCCATAAAATGCCAAAATGGCACAAAACCCCCCTAAATTACCCTATTTTGGAAAGTAGACACCCCAAGCTATTTGCTGAGAGGCATGGTGAGTATTTTGCAGCTCTCATTTGTTTTTAAAAATAAAGAAAGAAAAGAAAAAAAATTTTTTTTTCTTTTTACAATTTTTAAAACTTTGTGACAAAAAGCGAGGTCTGCAAAACACTGTGGGCTGAATGAAAAAAAGAGATTGATCGGTGGTTATGCCCACCATTAGAATACCTCCCTTCATCCACCCACTTCTAATGATGGGCATACATGCATCATTTATATATCCCGAAGCATGGGGGCATCCGCCCCAAAAGTTAGGAGCAAATCGCTCCTCCGCCCCTGCTGCCCCCATGCTTCGGCATATATGCTCTTTTTTTTAACTGTGGTGGTGAAATCACCTCCTACAGTGCTGGAGTCACGGCTTTATGTATCGTGGGAGCAAACGCTGTTGCTGTCAAGGTAAATAAATCCGCACTGCAGCTGAATGGCGTACCTGCTAAGCAAATGATGGTTAACAATAAAACAAAGTAACATTACAGTATAACAGTAAGACATACCATACCATACCTGCAAAGCAAATACAAAAAAAACATGGTAAAAAAATTTAAAAATTTTTAACGCAACCTGTGCCTAAAATATATAAATGCCGAAGCATTGGGGCATCCACCCGCAAAAGGTAGAAGCAAATCGCTCCTCCGCCCCTGCTGCCCCCATGCTTCGGCATATGTGCTCTTTTTTTTAACTGTGGTGGTGAAATCACCTCCGACAGCGATGGAGTCGCGGCTTTATGTATCGTGGGAGCAAACGCTGTTGCTGTCAAGATAAGTAAATCCGCGCTGCAGCTTAATGGCGTACCTGAAAACAAAAAAATGGTTAAAAATGAAACACAGTAAAGTATAAAAAATTGCATACCTGAAAAGCAAACATAATTAGAGGTCGACCGATATGAGTTTTTCTCTGGCCGATGTCGATGCCGATATTTAGAAATCGCGGTGGCCGATATATGATACCGATTTTTTTGGGCCGATATATTAGGCCGATTTTTTTTTTTTTTCTTCTTTTTTTTTTTTTTTTTTTTTCCCTTGATCTCATAAAATCTAACAATTGGACCCCTTTCACACTGGGGTGTTTTTCAGGCGCTTTTGGGCTAAAAATAGCGCCTATAAAGTGCCTGCAAATGGCTCCCCTGCAGTCTCAGTGTAATATCCCGAGTGCTTTCACACAGGCGATGCGCTGGCAAGATGTTAAAAAAAAGTCCTGCAAGCAACATCTTTGGAGCGGTGTATACCGCTCCTCCACCACTCCTGCCCATTGAAATGAATGCGCACTGCTGCCGAAGCGCCTGCAAAGCGTTTCGGCAGCAGCGATTCAGGGGCGCATTTAACCCCTTCCTCGGCCGCTAGCTGGGTTATAAGCGCCCCGCTAGCAGCCGAATAGCGCCGCTAAAATGACAGTAAATCGCCGCTAAAACTAACAGCGTTTTACCGTCAACGCCTGCCCGCTCCAGTGTGGAAGCAACCTTAAGTAATAAGTGATACAGAAAATTTTTTACATTTAAACATTTATTAAACAAAACAAACCTCCAATCAGTTCACTTGTATGTATAATTTAGATTAAAAAAAAATAACTATATCTTAAATATTAAATACACAAAAACAGGTAATCAAAACTTTTGGATGAAAAAAAAAATGGGCTAACTTTACTGCTTTATTTTTTTTAAAATTTATTTCATTAGTGTATTTTTTTAAAAAAAATTGCATTTGAAAGACCGCTGCGCAAATACCGTGTGACATAAAATATTGCAACAACCGCTATTTTATTCCCTAGGGTCTCTACTAAAAAATATATATATATAATGTTTGGGGGTTCTAAGTGATTTTCTAGCAGAAAATACAGGATTTTTACTTGTAAGCAACAAGTGTCAGAAAAGATTTAGTCTTTAAATGGTTAAACTGAGAACTTCTACACATGGAGTTCAGCTCATTGATAAAAGAACCTGAAGAGATGCAATGTATCTTCTTATCAGACTTGGCAGGCTGCCCAGAGAGGAGAGAAGTCTTTCCACAGATAACTTTAGGCAACTTGCACTGACTTCTATTACAGAAGTCATTTGCAAGTCCCGCTGAAGTTATAATCGGCCTTTTTTATCAGCACAATCGGCCGGTGCCGATTAAGTAAAAAAAGCCAAATATCAGCTGGCCGATATATCGGTCGACCTCTAAACATAATAACAATAAAACATTGCAGAATAGAATACAGTAAAAAAGAGCAGAACAATAGAGAGAATAGAGAGAATAGAGAGAGAGAGAACAATAAAACAACAACTTTTTTTGTTTTTTTTATTTTCTATATTTTTTGTGTTTACACTTTTTTTGGTAACTGTAACTTTTGTAACTGTAACCGGTTCCAGGTTCGGGTCTCTCAAAATGCGATGGCATCTTGTGATACCCTGTGAAAGTGTGCCTAGTCTGTGCAATGCTGTACCCTACACTAATACTCAACTAGTGTATGGTAGCGTTCAAAACATTCACCAATGCAAAGACCAGGATTGTCAGGACAGGAGGGACAATAATAGCGGGTGTCACGCCATTATCCGCGCTTGCTGCAGACACAACATCTTCTTTGGGGGGCTCGTTGGGTAGGGGTACTCGGGAGGACATAAGGAAAATGCCTCTCATGCAGCCGGCTTACTGCATTTGGTTGGGGAAGGTGAGGTGGAGCACTGTCTGGAAACAGAAGGGCTCTGACGATCTCTTCCTGGAATTTTAGGAAGGATCCAGTCCGCCCTGAAGCTCTGTATAGCACATGAGTGTTCTGTTCAGCAAAGCCAATTGAAATAAACAGACACTTTCTTGTACCAGCGTCTGGCCTTTTGGGCAACTAGGTACAGCGCCAACAACTGGTCGTTGAGGTCCACCCCTCCCATATTTTGGTTATATTCGTGGACACCGAGGGATTTCTCCACAACACCAGTCGCCGTAGTAATTTGGACCGTCGTGTCTGCATGAAGGGAGGTAAGAACAAAAACAATCTTATCCCTCCACTTCATAGCGAGCAAGTTATTACACTTTAAGCAGGCCCCCCAGCCTAAGACGGGAATCTACAAGCCGCTGGGGACGGCCCCGGCGATTAGATCGCACGGTGCCACCTGCTCCAATCTGATGATCAAACAAGTGACTAAAAAGTGGCACGCTCGTGTAATAATTGTCCACGTACAAGTGGTAACCCTTTCCGAATAAGGGTGACACCAAGTCCCACACAATCTTGCCAGCATTTCCATGTAGTCAGGGCAGTTTGTTGGCTCTATGTGACTATCTTTGCCCTCGTAAACCATAAAACTACATGTATAGCCTGTGGCCCTGTCACAGAGCTTATACATCTTGACCCCGTATCTGGCATGCTTGCTGGGAAGGTACTGTTTGAATGACAAGCGGCCAGAAAACTTAATCAGGGACTCATCAACGCAGACAACTTGATGGGGAGTAAACAAGTCTGCAAAATGTTGGTTGAAATGGTTTACGAGGGGCCGAATTTTGTAGAGCCGATCGTATCCAGGGTCTCCATGAGGACGACAGAGTTCATTGTTGTTGAAATGCATGAACCGTAAGATCTGCTCGTATTGTGCCCTGGTCATTTAGGCAGAGAACAAGGGCATATGGTGAATTGGGTCAGTGGACCAATATGACCGCAACTCACTCTTTTTAGTTATGCCCATGTTGAGGGAAAGGCCCAGAAAGAGCTTAAATTCGGAAACCGTAACTGGTTTCCAATCTCTGGCAAGGGAGGACTGGGGAATAGTGGCGATGTGTTGACCAGCGTACAAATTGCTTTGGTCCACAATAGATCTATAGAGATCGTCGGTGAAAAACAGCGAATAAAAAAAGTGACGTAAAATCAACTGTTTCCACTTGAATGCCGGGTTGGTCAGTGAATTGGGGAAGTATGGGTGCTGCAGAAGTGGTGGGTTCCCTGGTACGCCTGACCTTGGCAGGCACCACAACTCTGTCGTCAGAGCTATCTGTCATGGAGCCGCTGTCGTCTACAGGATCGTATTCTGAGCCTGAATCTGACAAATGAGTGACTTCCTCTTCACTATCTGTCATGCTCAGAAATGTGTAGGCCTCTTCACTACTGTACCTTCGATTTGCCAGTTTGGGCTCAAAATTTAGTGGTACAGTAGTGAGACTCAAAGGTAAAAATGCTCCTGACTGTTAGCGACTATATCAAAACGCTACCAAAAAAAATGTTAGCGATCGCAGGCATCAGGCCTGACTCTGCGAATGCTGCAGTTATGTGTGTTTAGTGTTTTGTAAGTGACAGTAGTGATCGATCGATACTGCACTTGGGTGGGGTGGGCTGGGCCGGGCGGAGGGGCAAAACGCAGGTGCTAGCAGGTATCTTGGCTGGTCCCACTAACACTGTTTTTGGGATCCCTAAACTGCTGGGGACGCTAGTACAGATCTGATCAGATACTATACCACTAAGGGAGGCGTATGCTGCGTGCCTGGGTGTTAGCGGTACTGGCACTAACCTGACGCTGCCTGGGGCGACGCAGACCCTATCTGACCCTAAAACCTAACTTATATCACCCGCCGGGCTATCGCGGGGTTAAACCTTTATTGGGTAATAAATGGCGGGTGCCCTGACACTATAAAAAAAACAAACTAACCAGCGTCACCCGTAACAGTTATACGGTGATCACTGGTGAAAGGGTAAACTAGGGGGCAATCAGGGGGTTAAAACCTTTATTAGGTAGTATATGGGGGTACCTGACGCTATAAAAAGTTGACAGTGAACCTAAATACTTACCTGCCTAACTAGCGTCACCTGTGACACGAATACAGCGATCATAAAAACGATCGCTTAGTGACACTGACGACGGGGGGGTGATCAAGTGGTAAACCTTTATTGGGGGGGGTTAGGGGGGTGCCCTAGACCTAAAGGGGCCTACCACTAACTGCCCTACCACTTATAACAGTCACAAAATGACACCAATGCAATAACTGGTAAAAAAAAAAAACTGCTATTGGTGTCACTGTGACTGGGGGTGCAGGGGGGTGATCGGGTGGTGAAAAGTGTGACTGCATGTTCTACTGTACGTGTAGTGTTGGTGCAAACTTACTTGATGTCTTCTATCCTCGGCGCCGGAACGAAAAGACAGACACGAGGAGAGATGACATCGCTTCCTCTGCCGCTGTTTACATTACAGCAGAAGAGGAAGATTCTCTTTTGCCGGGAGCGATCGCGAGGGGGTGGCCATGAATCAGTGGCCTCCCACTCAGCACGATCGCTCCTGGAACGAAGCTGACCGTACCCATACGTGACATTGCCTGCCCGTGCCTTTCTGCCGCAGTATATCTGCCTGAGGCGGTCGGTAAGTGGTTAAACAGGTTCTTTATTAAAAAGTAAAGATAGCAAAGTTAAATATAGACACAGTCCGGCAGCATTCAGAAAAAGAAATCTACAGGAAAAACAAAACATTTTTCACAACAGCATTACACCAAGCATTAGCATAAAGAAAAGACAGGAACATCTAGTATTATAACATCAAGGGGCACATTCTTGCTCTCAGTTTAATGTAACCTGGGTATAACCTTTTGAGTCGGACCAAAATAACCATACATGAGATAGTCAAAACCATATATGGGTCATGTTGGGCGACCATGGTGCTGCAATAGCCGCATCTGTACAAGTTCATGCGGACTGAGGCCTGGGGAATCCAACCATGGCACCCACAATCTTTCAAATTTTCCAGGGCATCCCCTATGTTGATCAACATACCTTTCAAATATAAGGGTATTTTCCATATGCGTCACCCTTAGCTGGTGTGAGGGGGGGATCGGAGGACTTCCAGAGGAAAATTGTCTTTTGAGCCTGGAAGAGGGCACGATTAATTGCCACCCGTGTTGGTTCCTCTGGGATGGTATCGCTTAAGATACCACAAAAGACCACATTTAGGCTCCAGGGGTACGCGAGTTTGGAACACCCTGTTAAGGGTACCCAGGACCGCTGTGCAATAATGGTGCAATTTGGGACACCTCCAGAGGAAATGAATCAGGTCACCCTTGTCCTGTTTGCACCTGTAACAGAGAGAGTCTGCCAGTATTCCCATGCTGTGAAGGTGGACAGGGAGTGTAATGGGATCTTAAAACTATATAAAGCTGGGGGATAGTTTTTGTGAGAAAATTAAGGAGCTAGTAACCACTGCCTGCAACACATCCTCCCATTGGTCCCCTGAAAGCTGACCAAGGTCCCCCTCCCATTTCCCCATTTGGCCTTGGAGGGATAGCCATCTAGATAAGTACTCAGTAACATACTATATAACACTGGGAAATAAGACCCTTAGCATGGATAACTAATGGAATTAAATGCAAAATTGGGGTTGGCGATGAGGTCCACACATTCTCCGCTCCCTGAGCCCTAATGGCATGTTGTAATTGTAGGTAGTAAAACTTTATATATGCGGGAAGGAAAAATCTCTCCTAGAGAGCTGAGAAAAGAAGCAAGGAAAGAGTTTCACTCTTAAAAATTGTCCTTTGATGTCTCCTGCTTGTGATTGTACTGTGACAATGGCATACATGTGGGCAAGTATGTGGGCTGTAATTTTTGCATTCCACCTGTGCTGGTTTGCTGCAAGCTTCTTGGTTTTACTATATTGCATGGCTCTTCTGTCAGTACTAGTTAAGATACTGGACTATGTAAATCTTCTCAATCTTCATGCAAGGTTTAGGAAAGTCAGCCACATTTTTGGACAAGCATTTTGCGGCATGCAGATGAGCCTCCACTTTCAAGAGTGGGGAAACACTTGGACAAATTGCATTCCTAAAACGTAGGTGCAGGAGGTGTTATCCCCGAGGCTACAATCTGGTCTGGAGTTCTGCTTCCTGTTCCTTCTTTGGTATCTCTCCACTAGACTTTTTGTGTCACCCCATAGATTAGTAGATCCTCCATCAAGGCCTCTCAGGTCTTCTGGATCTGGTGTCCTTGTCCCAGTTCTTTTTCTCCAGAATATTCACCATTCCCATACACATACAGTGGGGCAAAAAAGTATTTTTTCAGCCACCAATTGTGCAAGTTCTCCCACTTAAAAAGATGAGAGAGGCCTGTAATTGTCATCATAGGTATACCTCAACTATGAGAGACAAAATGTGGAAACAAATCCAGACAATCGTATTGTCTGATTTTTGAAAGAATTTATTTGCAAATTATGGTGGAAAATAACTATTTGGTCACCTACAAACAAGCAAGATTTCTGGCTCTCACAGACCTGTATCTTCTTTAAGGGGCTCCTCTGTCCTCCACTCATTACCTGTATTAATGGCACCTGTTTGAACTTGTTATCAGTATAAAAGACACCTGTCCACAACCTCAAACAGTCACACTCCAAACTCCACTATGGTGAAGACCAAAGAGCTGTCGGAGGACACTAGAAACAAAATTGTAGACCTGCATCAGGCTGGGAAGACTGTATCTGCAATAGGCAAGCAGCTTGTAGCCACTGTAGTTATATTGGAAAGCAAAAAGAAAAACAATAAAGCATTATCCTATTTGCTCCACCGATGGAAAACAATTCTTTCTTCCTAATACCCCTGGAGGCAATTAGATATTCCCTGTATCAATGACCCCTGGTGTCATCCAGTTTGTCTTTTTAAAACAATCTACTGAGCTGGCCAGAACTAGTTCTTGAGGGAGCCAGATTTATTTATTCTCTTCAGAAAAGGCGATCAAGTTCCTCCTAATCTTTCCACATAGCTGAGCTCCTCCATGCTTAACTTATCAGTTTGGATGCCCTTCTCTGCACTTTCTCCAGTTCCCCAATATCCTTTTTTTCTGAACTGAATATTCCAGATGAGGTCTTACTAATGATTTGTATAGGGGAAAACTTATATCTTTCTCTCTGCAGTCAATACCTTTTAAATATCGCCTCTTTTGCAGCCGTTTGTTTTGGGTTTTTTTCTTTTTCTTTTTCTTTTTTTCTATTTTTTATCTTGTACTGGCTGAAAAAAAGAAAAAAAAACAGCTCTTAAAAGGAGCCGATGTACAGGTATGTCGATTCAAATTGAACGGGGGGACTTGAAATGAGGCACATATGTGGTGTGCCTCCATCCCTAGTACATGTATATGCAAAAAAATGGAAAAAATGGGACTTTGAATGAGGTGGCTGACATTGTGGAGGTGAATTAGAACAAATAAAGTTTATTGATCAAGAACATTATATGAAACATGGCAATAAAAAAAAACACATAAACTCTGGTCTGCTGAATCATATTGATCCACCCACACATAGCGTACAGGTGTGGCATGGATATAAAGTACATGGGTAAATGGTTCTATTAAATACATTGCATGGTCTGAAAAAATAGCATAAATTATGTGTGAATATTAATTTATTTATTAATATTCACACATAATTTATGCTATTTTTTCAGACCACCCCAGGTAGCCATCACGTGGCTCACCATGGTTTTTTACCTATGAACCAGCAGCATGTTTGTGTCATCGGGTGGTTTGGTTGTATGCGTCCTGCCGCACACGGCTTTAATTACCTCAGCTCCCGGGAAAGTCCATGTTTGGAACCTTGGTTGCATGGTCACAGTATTTCACCACATTGGACCCTCTGTAAGTATTTAGGATGGGGCAACCTGCCTTTCCTTTATATTATTTATAACTAGACTAATGTTACCATTCTTTTATACCTTATAGATTAATTGAGCATCCGCCCCTGAAGAGTGTTTTTACACGAAACGCGTCGGACATATGCAATGCTGACCCATATCTGTAATGAATCACGATGTCGATTTCTGTCTATAATAGACTATTAATTTTTTAAATTTGAGGTATCAATTACGGTCTCATTGTTTTATTTATTTATTCATACTCTTGCTGCTAGTGCTGCTCATATGTTAAATATATATATATATATATATATATATATATATATATATATATATATATATATATATATATATATATATATATATATATATATATATATATATATGAATTTATCCCATGCAATATATTTAATAGAACCATTTACCTATGTACTTTATATCCATGCCACACCTGTATGTTATGTGTGGGTGGATCAATATGATTCAGCAGACCAGAGTTTATGTGGTTTTTATATTGCCATGTTTCATATAATGTTCTTGATCAATAAACTTTATTTGTTCTAATTCACTTCCACAATGTCAACCACCTCATTCAAAGTCCCACTTTTTCCCTTGTTTTGAAAAAAAGACTCCCTTCTGTTGCTCTCGGCCTCCTCCAAATCTCCAAATTCCTTTTTTCTCCAGTGTAAGCTGACTGTTAGAGGGTGGCTGTATTCATTCATAGTGGTATGTAGGAGTACAACGACCTTCTCTTGCTCACACCTGCAATGTACTGTGGTCTAAGGATTTGTAGCATGCATAGAGCAATGCACATGACCACAACAAGGTGGGGAGGGGGGGGGGGGGGTCAGAGGTTCAGGAGCTCACAGGGGTGTTTCAAGGAGGGAGAAAAACACCAAAAGAAAGTTTCATGAAAAATAGATCCCATAGCCATTCAGTAGTGAATGTGTGTGAATTATTTTTGGGAATAAAAATATAGTATATGGGTCACTTTAACCTGAGATTATCATTTTTAAGACTTTATCTTATCAGCAGACTAAGCAGCTAGCCCATTTTTTTCTTTGACAAAATACTTATGCCTTTTACTAGGAAATTCCAAGTTTGATCTAGGACTAATAGGATAACCACAGTGGACAGCATTTATTAGCTGTGAATTTTACATGGCACATTTCAATTAGTAGTCTGAAGTATTTCAGCTGGCTCCCTTCAGTTCTTAGTCAAACAATATATAGAAGTATTTATTGTGCCAGCATTTCCCAAACCTTATTCTGTCTTTTTCAACACCACCTTCAAAACCTCTGTAGGGTATATGTAGCTTGACATCTGACCTGCCCAGATCATCCTTCCTCTGTCAGTTACTGGAGGGCCTTCCCATTATTTCTATCCCAAGGTAGCCCATTGTCCAGATGTTATGCAGTCTGGAGGTGTGTCTGTTTCTCTGGGCTCTAAGTATCCTGCATAGAGCGGAAATATTATAGGTGTAATGTGCTCCCACTAATACTTGCCATTGGCAGCCATCATGAAAACAAACATATTTTCCAGTACAACGCATTTTTATAGTGCTGGAAATCTGGCATTGGTAATTTTGAATGTGGGACTTCTGGCAGTGGGAACAATTT
The DNA here is from genome assembly GCA_037952835.1 of Lithobates septentrionalis. Classification (NCBI taxonomy): domain Eukaryota; kingdom Metazoa; phylum Chordata; class Amphibia; order Anura; family Ranidae; genus Lithobates; species Lithobates septentrionalis. The sequence goes on along the minus strand of JBBDGP010001075.1, from coordinate 843,204 downwards.
AACTGTCCTAACTTAACCTAAGCCCTTACAATAAAGTCCTGCTGTTTACTTGCCTTCAACCAGGAGTCTGAGCAGGGAACATATAGAGCGCTGGAATCTTGGTTTTAGGCAAAGCTGATTTGTACAAGGAGTACTGTAAGAATTCCCTGTACAAGTAATGGTACACATTTTTTGCAAACACATGAATTTCCACTGACTCTGTGTAACATTGCAGTGTTTCTATAACTATTTATTTTTAAATGCAGGCTTTGAATGCGGAAGAAACACGTCTAAAGCAGGTACAGGAGATGTTGCAGATGGATGAGAGGAAGAGAGCATACAACAGTATTTATGAGACACGGGAACCCACAGAGGAAGAGATGGAGGCATACAGAATGAAACGCCAAAGGCCAGATGACCCAATGGCCCCCTTCCTGGGGCAATAGTGAAGGGCGTCATTTGCATGTTTTGTACAATTTTTATTGTAAGGAAACCTGTTTTGTTACAAAACATCATAGAAATGTGCAATAAATCTATTGATTATACTGTGTATAGATGTAAATTTTTGTTCTCAATAAAAAGTCATATTTACACTTAACTGATTTTTTTTTTTCTTTTATGAGGTGATCAACTGCGTTTTAATACTTGCTGAGTCACTGACCTAAACATTTTAAAATACTGTACAGTACAGGACACAGGCTGAGTATTCATAGACCCTGGGTTATAGGGACACACCTCCATGCGATTGAACACCAGCACACCTTTGAGGGCACACCCTCTGGGTGCCTTCCCTATAATGATACACCAGTCTGTGAGTGTTTCCAGTGTTTATCATACATCACGGGACACAGAGCACCATAATAATTACTATTATATGCTACCTTTAGGTGATTGGACACTGGCAACCAATAGTAAGAAGGTTCCTCCCATATAACCCCTCCCATACAGGAAGTACCTTTTAGTTTTGTTTTTTGCCAGTGTCTTGAAGGTGATGGTCATGGCTGTGGAAGCTCTTCAAATTCTTCAAATAATGTCCCAGTGAGGATGTTTTAATCGGATCCATTCGGATGGCATATTATGCTAAAGTGGATTGTACCTGAGCCTTGGTTCAAGAACAAGGTTTTGCCTGTAACGTGTCCTTTATGGCGCTGGACCCTTGTTATATGGTATTCCTGGTCTTTTTCACTTGCCCAAGGAAACCTAAAGGGTGTCTTACAGGTCCAAGGGTGTGGACCCCGAACAAAGAGCGGACCCGGTCCTTGAAGGTCTTCAGTGGCACTACCCGCGGTGATGGGGGAAGATTGGGCCTGTCGGGCCCTGCTGTGAGGATCGGTGAGTGCTTCCTCTGGAGGCCTAAATAATATTACCCATTGTTGCTAATTTACATGTTGTCAGATGTTGTGTCTTATGTGCCCACTGTAATGGTTTCAGGTAGGCTGCAGGATGCACTAGTGTGGTCTCCCACACTGGGGCCACGTGGGCTTGGCATGCGCCAGATGAGTGCGCCGCGTGCCCGTACGCCTGCATCCACCTACGTGCGCTATGGCGTGCGTGGGTGGCGGTGCCGCTTGCACAGCGGCGTGTCTGTATCGCCACGTGTCCCCCGGGGGCGTGCGCATGCGCAGTAAGATTACCAAGCGTACGTATGTCATGTGATGGCGAACGCATATAGAGGGAAGTCTGCGCCTGCGTGTTTCAATGCTGCTTGTCAGGTTAGGCTCGTAAGAGCCAGGAGCCTGTTGCGGTGGGACACAGAGCTGGGCACGTGAGTCGGGCATTTGCAACACTTGGAAGGTTAAGCTCGTGGTAATTGCTATACGCTGATCTCAGCCATATAGCACAGAGAGAGTATTTTCCTCAAAACTTTGTAAGCAATGTCTTCCAGAAAACGGGGTACGGGGAGTAGGGCAAGTCCAGGGGTTAAAGTGACTCCTTCAAAAACAGGAGATCAACCTCAGGCTACTGCAGCATCAATCTCCCCTGAAAGACCTGCGGCATTTGGCCTGGCTGAGCCATTGCATTTGTCAGGCGTAGTGGCCACCACTAATATCCCTGCATCGGCCTATGTTACTAAGGACGATTTAACATCAGCCCTGGCTGGCCTTGAAGGCAAAATAGCGGGTATGATTGCCTCAGTAACACAGGGAGGAAAGAAACGGCATAGATCTCCCTCTCCTGAGCCTGTGCAGAGTCACTTGAGCACCAGGACTCCCTTAGCCAGTTGGGTCCTGGTGATTTGGATCTAGAAGGGGCAGAGGATTTTGAGGAGGTGGCCCTAAGGGAAAAAGAGGAAGCAGAGGCTGAAGAGTCCTCAGCGGGAGACTCTGGTTCTGAGGAACCATTGTCGGCTTCACAATCCCAGAAATTGTTTATTCAGTCTTTGTCTGAGATGGTGAGAACATGATTTAAGTTACCTCCCGTGCAGGGACCGGGACTTTCCTGTTCTACATTGGGATCCTTGCGGCCTTAGCAAGGTTCCCAGGCGTTCCCTGTGCATCCATTATTGGAGCAGCTGATTTACGCTGACTGGGACCACCCAGAAAGGATATACTTGCCTCCAAAGAGGTTTTCTTTTTTATACCCTATGGAGGAAAAATTCAGAAAAAGGTGGGATACACCTTTGGTTGATGCTGCTATTTCATCGGTGAATAATAGCTTAACCTGTCCAGTGGATAATGCCCAAGGGTTTAAAGACCCAGCGGATAAAAAGCTGGAATCCTTACTAAAAGCCTCCTTTACAGTGGCTGGGTCAGCAGTGCAACCGGCAGTTGGGGCTATTGGTATTTGTCAATCCTTTAAGGACCGTTTTAAAAGATTGGTTAGGAACCTGCCTGTTCAGGAGGAATATTCTGACGAATTGTCAGAACTTCCTTGCGCTTTGTTTTGCGGTAGACGCACTAAAGGACTCAATCCAGCAGATGTCTCATTTTGCGCTACTCTCAATACATATGCGCAGTCTTGTGGCTAAAGAACTGGTCAGCCGAGATGCCAAGCAAAGGCTACTTGCGGCTTTTCCTTTTCATGGTGAGCGTTTGTTTGGAGAAGATCTGGATAAGTATATCCAAAAGATCTCAGGAGGAAGGAGCTCCTTCCTTCCAGCTAAAAAGAAGGAATAAGCAGCCTTCCTTTAAAATTCCCAATGCTCCTGGGCCAGGCGCCTCTTCTCCCAAGAGGTATCGACGGCCTCAACCACCTGCCTTTAAGAAACCTCAGGGTCAAAAAAGACCTTGGACTCAGAAACCGGCCAAAACCAATCCCAAGTCCTCCTTGTGAAGGGGCGCCCCCACTCTTATGGGTGGGGGGCAGACTGCGGCGGTTCGCAGATGCTTGGGTAAAGTTGGTTCAGGACAGGTGGGTCATTTACACTATAACACAAGGTTACAAAATAGAGTTCCAGTATTTTCCCCCAAATTGGTTTCTGGTATCCTGAGTCCCATCGGACCCAGAGAGGCTATTCCTAGCCTTAGAACAGCTAGAAAGGTAGGGGGTGATTATCGAGGTTCCACACAAAGAAAAATTCAAGGGGTTCTATTCGAACCTATTTACAGTGCCAAAGCCGAATGGGGAGGTGAGGCCCATTCTGGACCTCAAATCTCTCAATACCTTTCTAAACGTCCGAACCGTATGGAGTCGGTTCGTTCAGTAATCGCATCCTTAAGAAAAGGGGATTTTTTAGCATTCATAGACATCATGGATGCGTACCTGCATGTGCCGATTTTCAGCCCACATCAAAGATTTCTGCGGTTCGCAGTAGAGGGGTGTCATTTCCAGTTTGTGGCACTTCCGTTCGGTCTAGCCACGGCCCCTCGAGTCTTCACAAAGGTTTTGGCTCCAGTGTTGGCTTTTCTAAGGTCCCAAAAGATCTCGGTGGTGGGATATCTCGACAACCTTCTGTTAAGGGACCAGTCTTACCCCACCTTAGTAGAAAACGTTACAACTACCGTTCGTTTCCTGAAGTTCTGGCTGGATTCTGAATACGGACAAATCAGCCCTTCGTCCAGTTCAAGTCTTGACATATCTAGGCCTAATCCTAGATACAACCCAGGAAAGGGTCATTTTACCTCCCTTAAAGGTCAGCTCCATAGTGGAGCTGGTCCGAGAAGTCAAAAGGGTAGAAAGGCCTTCAATTCGTCTGTGCATGAGGCTGCTGGGCAAGATGGTGTCATCTTTCAGCGCAGTTCCTTATGTGCAATTTCACTCCAGGTTATTCCAGAAAGCTATCCTGGAAGCTTGGAACAGGTCTGTTCAAACCTTGGATCATCCAATGTCTCTATCCCTACAGGTGAAACAGGACCTCTTGGTGGTCAAAAACCAACAACTTGAAGGGCGGGAAAATCTTTTCCGCCGGTAACCTGGAAGGTGGTGAATATGGACGCCAGCCGTCTCGGCTGGGGAGCAGTCCTGGAAGAGGCTTCAGTACAGGGAAGATAGTCCCAAGTAGAGAAGACCTTGCCCATCAATCTGCTGGAAATCCGGGCAGCTCGCTTGGCTCTCCTATTTTGGATGTCCAGATTGCGGGGGTTTCCGGTCAGAGTTCAGTCCGACAACTCCACGGTTGTGGCATACATCAACCACCAAGGGGGCACCCGGAGCCGGGCAGCCCGAAGGGAAGTAAATCATATATTGACTTGGGCAGAGAGGCACGTGCCGTTTCTGTCAGCAGTCTTTATTCCAGGTGTGGACAATTGGCGGGCAGACTACCTAAGTCGTCAGCAATTGTTAACAGGGGGGTGGTCCCTTCACCCCGAAGTTTTCCTTCAAATCTGCCAGCATTGGGGGATGCCAGATGTGGATCTCCTGGCATCCAGGTTCAATGCCAAGGTGGACAGCTTTGTATCCAGGACCAAGGATCCACTTGCCGTGGGGACGGATGCATTGGTGATTCCCTGGGATCGGTATTCCCTAATTTAGGCTTTTCCTCCGATCCAGATGCTGCTGCACCTGTTATGCAGGATACAGGAGGAAGAGAAAACAGTAATTCTGGTGGCCCAGGAGGTCCTGGTACTCAGAGATTGTGAGAATGGCGGTGGGGGACCCATTGTGCCTCCCATACCGTCCAGACCTGTTGTTCCAAGGTCCCATATACCATCCTTCTTTACAGTCGCTGAATTTGATTTTCGTGGCTATTGAAACCAGGGTACTGAAGGACCGTGGTATCGGGGGGGATCTGTTCTGTCTACTCTGATAAATGCTACAAAGCCAGTTTCTAGAAGTATTTACCATAGGGTCTGGAAATCGCACATTTCCTGGTGCGAGAGGAGAAGATGGCACCCTCTCAAGTATACGATTAGTAGGGTCCTTGCATTTCTTCAAACAGGAATTGATTTAAACCTATCTCTAGAGACCATTAGGGGACAAATTTCGGCCTTATCGTTTTTTTTCCAGAGGCCAATCGCATCTCATTCCTTAGTACGAGCCTTCGTCAAGGGGGTGCTGCACTTAAGGCCACCGGTTAAACCGCCTTTATGCCCCTGGGACTTGAATTTGGTGCTATCAGCACTACAGAGTCAACCCTTTGAACCTATTAGGCATATTCCTTTGGTCCTATTAACTAGAAAATTGGTATTTTTGGTGACCATAACCTTGGTTAGAAGGGTGTCAGAATTGGCCGCCCTTTTTTGTGAAAAACCCTTTCTGTTTGTACATCAGGACAAGGTGGTGATGCGACCCCATCCAGATTTTTTTTACCTAAGGTGGTTTCCAGTTTTCACTTGAATCAGGATATCATTTTACCTTCCTTCTTTCCCAACCCTAGGTCTAAGAAGGAAAGGTCGCTTCACTCACTGGATGTGGTGAGAGCAGTCAAGGTTTACTTAGATATGTCAGCTCCTTTTCGGAAGACTGACTCTCTTTTTTCATTCTGCCAGAAGATCCTAAAAAGGGACAGGCAGCAACTAGTTCAACTATCTCTAGGTGGATTCGCCAGGTCATTATCCAGGCTTATGAGTTGAAACACAAGGTTCCACCTCGATATCTCAAAGCTCACTCTACTAGAGGAGTTAGTACATCAGGGGCAGTGCGCCAACAGGTGTCTATGGCTCAGGTTTGCAAAGCGGCCGCTTGGTCTTCGGTTCATACCAACTGGATGTTAGGTCTCAAAGGGAGACTGTTTTTGGCCACAGCGTGCTGCAAGCAGCTTTATAAATCTTTGGCCTAAAAGGGGTCTAGGAATACTATGTCCCCCCCCCCTCAAGTGCATTGCTTTAGGACATCCCAGATAGTCATTATTATGGTGCTCTGTGTCCTGTGATGTACGATAAAGAAAAATGGATTTTTAAAACAGCTTACCTGTAAAATCCTTTTCTTGGAGTACATCACAGGACACAGGTCCCTCCCCTCTTTTCTGGGATCTTCATTGCTTGCTACAAAACTAAATTTACTTCCTGTATGGGAGTGGTTATATGGGAGGAACCTTCTTATTATTGGTTGCCAGTGTCCAATCACCTAAAGGTAGCATATAACCCAGTCATTAGTGTAAGGCTGACTGCAGGTCAGCCTGTTATTGTAGGAGGAGTCAGGCTGCATAAAGCCTGCCCTCCTTCTCCTTCCTATGGTCGTAGGATCTCGTGTTGACAGGTCACTTCCGGGTTAGGGCAGGTCACAGCAGATCACTTCCTGTTTGTGGCTTGCAGGGCGGCAGCATGGTCGGCAGCATGGTCGGCAGCATGGTCGGCTGCAAGGTTTTCTGTTTGGATCTCTCCCGGTGGTCGTGGCAGGTCTCGGCAGCGTTACCATGCGGCAGGGTCTTGTGTGCTGCGGGCGCAGGGATAGGGGTAGTATTCTTCCATCCGTTTTCACTTTACTCTGGTCAGCTTGGGGTTCAGATAGCACCATGTGTTGGGGTTTCAGGTTGGGGGGAGTGTGTTTGGGGGTTTTCAGGAGATGATGGCAGAGTCTCATATGTCACTATGTCCCACCTCTGTCATTAGCACTGCATAGCACGTTTGTATTCCTGGAATACAGGTAAGCAATCCAATGAAACATTTTTTTTTTTTCTAGCAGGGACCCATGTTTGTCCAGTTGTAATAGTGTAGGTCATTGCATTTAGTCTTTGGTAGTTGGGTCTGCTGTCGCCACTATTCGGTTACAGCATAGGTATGTATGGGCAGGGTCTCCTCTCTCCCTAGCCTCATGGTGATCCCCTCCCCCCTCCTCAGCTTCGTGTGATGGGTTCCCCCCCTCCTGAGCGCCACATAGTGGGTCGTGTCCCTCCCCGAGCTCCACGTGGTCTATAGTGTGGGTTTTCAGGGGTTAATTCAGGCTGTGGGGTTGTCATGACACTTGCTCATTGCCGGTCATCTCATGATATTCTGTGGGGGTCCTTTGGGGGCATGCAAATTTCCATTTCTCATGTAATTTTCGGTTTTTCCATGTATGTTACAATTTTATGCGATTTACGGTTTCTCATGGAATGCTGGTTCTCATGTATTTTACGGTTTGCATGTGATCCACGATTTCTCATTCATTTTACGATTTTTATTTTCATGCAATTTACGTTTCTCATGCATTTTACGGTTGTCATGCGATTTATGATTTCTCATTTATTTTACGTTTTTTTTCATGCAATTCACGGTTTCGCATGCATTTTTCGGTTTTCATGCAATTTGCGATTTCTTATTCATTTTACGTTATTTTTTTTCATGCAATTTACGGTTGCTCATGCATATTAGTTTCGTATGCAATTTACAGTTCATGCTTGTTACGGTTTCTCGTGTTTTTTTTTTTGTTTTGTTTTTTTACAGTTTCTCATGTGATTACGGTTTTTTATGCATTTTACGGTTTCTCATGCAATTTTTTTCAGTTTCTCATGCTATTATGTGTTCTCATGCAATTTTACAGTGTTCTCATGCATTTACGGTTGTCATATGATTTCTCATTTATTTTACGGTTTCGCATGCATTTTACGGTTTTTCATGCAATTTACGGTTGCTCATGCATATTAGTTTCGTATGCAATTTACGGTTTTTCATGCTTGTTACGGTTTCTCGTGCTTTTTTACAGTTTCTCATGTGATTACAGTTTTTCATGCATTTTACGGTTGCCCGTGCAATTTTTTTTACAGTTTCTCATACTATTACGTTTTTCATGCAACTTTACAGTGTTCTCATGCAATTTATGATTTCTCATTTATTTTACGGTTTTTCATGCAACTCACGGTTTCGCATGCATTTTACGGTTTTCATGCGATTTGCGATTTCTTATTCATTTTATGGTTTTTCATGCAATTTACGGTTGCTCATGCATATTAGTTCCGTATGCAATTTACGGTTTTTCATGCTTTTTTACAGTTTCTCATGTGATTATGGTTTTTATGCATTTTACAGTTGCCCGTGCAATTTACAGTTTTCTCATGCAATTACGTTTCATGCAATTTTTCAGTGTACTCATGCAAATTTTACGTGTTCTCATGCAAATTTTACAGTGTTCTCATGCAAATTTTACAGTGTTCTCATGCAAATTTTACAGCGTTCTCATGCCTATTCATGTTTTTTCCTATTTTCTTTGTTTCATATATTCCTCATGTTTTCCCGTGCTTTTCTCTTTTTTTCCCGTGCTTCTCTCGTTTTTTTTTCCCGTGCTTCTCTCGTTTTTCCCATGTCTCTTACGTTCATGTCATATGTTTTATGTCACAGCCTTTCGTTCGCTGCATTACCGTTAGCTAGTGCTCACATTCAGGGTCTGTCACGTTTACAGATCCGTACAGGCTGAGGTTTCGTTTTTAATTGATTGTTGTCCCACAATCTTCTCGCCTGTTTTCCATACGTCATACGTGCACGTTCACCATTACACCTTTACTACTACCCACCACGGTCTGTGGGTACTTTAGCCCTGAGTGTTCGTTTTTAATTTTCCTGTCTTGGCGTGGCAGGTTGCTCGGGCTCGCTCTCTGCATACAGTAGGGGGGTGTCGTCATTAGGTTCATTTTTTTACGCTCTTGGTCTTGTCATTTCTGCACTCACATCTTCATACTTGTCAGGTATTAGGGGTGTTATGTTTTGGGCTGGTTATTTGTAATGTTATCTGATTGCTTTCATACAGCTGAATTGTTTCATGTTCTACCACTGCAGATTACCTGTCACGTCTATGGGTTTAACAGATTGAGGTGATCGTTTTTAATTGGCTTGTTCGGTGGCAAGTCTTCTCATCTGTTCTTACGTTGCTTATGTATTTCGTACAAACTTACGTTTCTTATGTAATTTACGTGTTCTCATGTTATTTACATTTTCATGCTATTTACGTTCCTCATGCAATTTTATGTTTTTCATATAATTTTATGCTTCTCATGCAATTTGTTGTTTCTATGTTAAACTCACTTTTATGTTTCTCTCGTTTTTTCCAGGTTTCTCATGTTTTCCCAAGGTTACTCTCGTTCTCATGTTCATCACACGTTCATTAATTCATGTTCTCATGCTACTGGTATTTCGCAAGTAGTTTGCGGTTTCTGGCAGCCTCGGTTTTTAGGCTGCTCACATTTCGTAAGCTCGCGCTATACATGGGTTTCGTTCCTTCACGTAGCTTTCGTTCCTGGTGCAGGTTTTCTCAGTATGCTCATGTTTCTCTCGTAGTTCATGTTGCTGTCCCAGTGGTGTGTCACTTACACAAAAATAGGTTACCCAGGGCACTGTGGTTCCTCCTTATCCATGCACACGACCTTTTATTGCCTAGCTACTCTTGGCTAGGGTTGGCAAAGCATGGAACTATTGGTTAGTCAGCCATGGCAGCTCCAGCAGCCTTTACGGGCTCAGGGGTTTTTGTGGGTTCTGAATTTTCTCAGTCCCTAGGCCAGTATCAGCAGGCTTCCTACTTGGTTCGGTTTTTGCCTCTTTTAACTCATATCGGCACAGCAGTGTCGGGGCGTATCTGATTGGGACTCAGCGTTTCATGTCGTTAGTAGACCCGGACAGGTTTTCTTTATTTGCTGTGCATTCTATTAAAGCCATCCTCAGGGTTCCTGAAAGTAGCCCTCCTGCTGTGATCAGCGGACTTCTCATCATGGGTCATATTTTCCGTATCGTATCTATCACATTCCCATGGTCTCCTTCGTGTTGGGTACTAGCTCGGTGCTCAAGGCAGGCCTATACCCGGGTTTGGGTCATAAGAGACAGGAGCAGTTCTGCATATTTGTGCCTGGGACTTCAGCTGTATTGGGTAAGTGCAGGTCGTCTTGTCCTCTGGGTTGGCCCTCAGCCACTTTAGAGATACCACAAGCAGTTGGTATTTGGTAGATTATACGTAATTTCAGTGGGCTATAATTTGGCTTCATATTCATCCTACTGGTCATTTTTGCCCCCTTTTAGGCATACTGACCATTTGACCAGGGCACAACTCAGGTCTATGTTCTTTGTTGCTTTTTGTTCCTTTGTACACTATCCACAGATTGACTCCGAGTACAAGTGTAAGGCTGACTGCAGGTCAGCCTGTTATTGTAGGAGGAGTCAGGCTGCATAAAGCCTGCCCTCCTTCTTCTCCTTCCTATGGTCGTAGGATCTCGTGTCCCACCCACCCATTCCCTTTTTTTCTTTTCTTTTTTCATTTTATTTCAATTCATACTTGGGTATGCCCCCTTTTAGGCATACTGACCATTTGACCAGGGCACAACTCAGGTCTATGTTCTTTGTTGCTTTTTGTTCCTTTGTACACTATCCACAGATTGACTCCGAGTACAATATTGGTGCTCTGTGTCCCGTGATGTACTCCAAGAAAAGGATTTTTACAGGTAAGCGGTTTTAAAAATCTATTTTTTTGCTAGTGTCCTAAGGTGATGGACCCCTCATCCCTTACAGAAAAATCATTCTTAGCTTCCAAAACCACAATAGAACCAGTGCATCTGGATTGGTGCAATGCGGTAAAGCCCTGGGAGCCATGGGAATGGCATCTTATTTTGTTTTAGACACTGGATCCTGCACGAGCGCTGACTTTGGCACTCAGTGCAACATGTGTAGACAGCCGAAGGGGTCTATACAGGTCCAGGACCGTTGCCCATCCCTATTGAACCCAGATTCTGAAGACCCCCTTTGGGGGTATGCTCGCCACAATGGGCGATGCCTGGACTCTGTCTTATCTGTCCACGACACTGGACCGTACATAGTCACCCTGTACCTCTGACCCTTACTGTAAAAACAGGTTATGCTTGTATGTATCCACTTTAGTGTAAATGTTTCAAACTTGGTGCTAAAATTCAACCACTCAGAGCTTGGTGTAAGGAGGATTACCAGGTATAACATCATACCACTGGTCACATACCTTACGACCACTTCTGCCTAGAGCCCTTTAGGTACTAAAGTGCTTCTCACCACCCCTTCACGACAAGCACTTCGCTACAAGACAGTCTACACCCGAGTTGCTGAGAAATTCTTCTGGACATGCTTACCCTATATTCTGCACCCTACGCCGTGAGTATCTCTCATGGAATATCTTCTCCCATAACTATAGCAACAAAAGGGAGCCACAGCAAAATCTCAGGCAAACAATTGATCTGCCAAAGGCCTGCAAAACACTCAATCTCAGAATACTGAGGCTTCCCTTGCACCAGAGCAGGACTCGATATTGCCACTGGTCTCTGCATCTAAAGCTAGTTCCATTTCCGGCACCCAGCAAGCGGCCTATCTGACAAATGCCGATTTTCCTGCATCTATGTCAAAATTTCTTGGAAAACTAGCAGCTTCAATACAGCCGTCCAGGGTGCCATAATGCCAACTCCAGCTCCTCTGTCTTTATTTGAATCTGACCTCAATATGCCCAGCCTAGAAGTGACCATAGAAGGGAACCAAGAGGACAAGGGACAATGTTGGAGGAAGTTGCAGGGGATTTCTCCCCACTCCTTTACACATTAAGCTGCTGCTTCATGTAACATGCTTGCTAAGGTGGATAATGCTCACTTCTGCTGTGCACAGAAACCTTGACATTGTCACACTTGATTCTCTCAGTATTGTAAATCTGCTTTGTGTACAAGGCTGGATTCACACCTATGTATTTTTAGTGCTTTTTGCAGATTTGGAACTACAGAACATGTTCCATAGGAAACCATGTTAAATGAACTGTAGTGCAAATCTGCAAAATGCAAAAAACACTAAAAATGCATAGGTGTGAATCCAGCCTTCACAAACCTCTTGCTGTACCTACTGAAGATGTTTCTTCATGCAAAGATTCTGCAGATAGAATATCTGTGATGCTCTTAAAGGTTGTCTTTACTCTTGAAGGCTCATCTTTTCAGCCAGTTTTCACTGCAATTTCAGAATGTCAAACTGCAGCTAACTGGAATAGAACAGTGAACACAAACCTGTATTCCAGGACCCACGCCTTAAAGTAAAAGTAAACCCATTGATTTAACAATCTCAAAAAACAGTTACATTCCTGGCATGTGTCAGAAATGTAACTGTCACATTGGTTGTGCTCTTAACCAAACTGTCAAACCATCCAATGACTGGCGTCATAACTGATCACATGTTCAGCATTGTGGCGGTTGAAGATCAAACAAAAGCCAAAATGAGAGCTTCATTGGCTTAAAACGATAGGGGGGTTTACTTACACCTTACTGAGCAATTATAGCAACTACCTTCTGCCTTGCTCTTTGTGTGGATGCCCTAGACCAGTGTTTCTCAACTCCAGTCCTCAAGGCGCCCCAGCAGGTCATGTTTTCAGGATTTCCCTCAGATGAAACAGCTGTGGTAATTACTAAGGCAGTGAAACTGATCAAATCACCTGTGCAAAATAATGGAAAGCCTGAAAACATGACCTGTTGGACCGCTCTGAGGACTAGAGTTGAGAAACACTGCCCTAGACCACTGTTTCTCAACATTTTTCTAGTCAGGGCGCCCTTATAAATTATTTTAATTCTCTAGGCACCCCAGTTATTGCTTGGTTTACATTACTGCGTGTCGGGAGAACACTTGCAAAATCTTGTGCATTCCCGACATACACACAAATGGTAATGGTACCCCCAAAGTGAGGTTGAAAAAAGACAAGTCCATTTAGTTCAACCATAAAAAAAAAAAAAATACAACCCCATATACACAATCCTTCACCCACAGTTGATCCAGGGTAAGGCGAAAAACCCCAGCAAAGCATGCTCCAATTTGCTACAGCAGGGGAAATAATTCCTTCCTGATCCCCCGAGAGGCAATCGGATTTTCCCTGGATCAACTTTACCTATAAATGTTAGTACCCAGAGTTATATTATGTACATGTTAGGAAAGAATCCAGGCCTTTTTTAAAGCAACCTACTGGGCTTGCCAGAACCACCTCTGGAGGGAGTCTATTCCACATTTTCACAGCTCTTACTGTGAAAAAACCTTTCCGTATTTGGAGATAAAATCTTTTTTCCTCTAGACGTAAAGGGTTCCCCCTTGTCTTCTGATGACCTTAAAGTGAATAACTCAACACCAAGTTCACTTAATAGACCACTTATGTATTTGTACATGTTGATCATATCCCCCTTAATCTCTTCTTCTCAAGAGGGAATAGGTTGTTCCTCTAATCTTTCCTCATAGCTGAGCTCCTCCATGCCTTTTATCAGTTTGGTTGCCCTTCTATGCACTTTCTCCAGTTCCCCAAAATATAATTGAACTGCATATTCCAGATAAGGTCTTACTAATGATTTGTACAGGGACAAAATTATATATCTCTCTCTGGAGTCCATACCTCTCTTAACACAAGAAAGGACTTTGGTCGCTTTGGAAACTGCAGCTAGGCATTGCATGCTATTATTGAGCTTATGATCTACCAAAACCCCCAGATCCTTCTCCACCATTGATTCCCTCAGTTGTACTCCCCCTAATATGTATGATGCATGCATGCATATTCTTAGCCCCCAAGTGCATAACTTTACATTTACCAACATTAAACCTCATTTGCCACTTAGTTGCCCAATTAGACAGTGCATTGAGGTCAGCTTGTAAATTGGAGACATCCTCTAAGGACCCTTTTCCACTGCATAGCAAATTGTTTTAATCCCAGACCCTATATCATTTATAAAGGTATTAAAAAGTATGGGTCCTGGCACTGAATCTTGGGGTACACCACTGATAACCTTAGACCATTCAGAGTAATGCCTCATACACACGATCAGAAATTCTGCCAGCAAAAGTCGAATGTGAGCTTTTGGTCAGAAATTCCGACCGTGTGTATGCTCCATCAGACTTTTGCTGGTAGAATTCCAGGCAGCAAAAGATTGAGAGCAGGTTCTCTATCTTTCGGTCGAAAAAAGTTCCTATCCGAAAATGCATTAGTCTGTATGCAATTCGGACGCGCAAAAAAATCATGCATGCTCGGAAACAATTCGACGCATGCTTGGAAGCATTGAACTTAATTTTCTCGGCTCGTCGTAGTGTTGTAGGTCACTGCATTGTTGACTGTTGAGAGTTCAGAGAACTTTTGTGTGACCGTGTGTATGCAAGGCAAACTTGAGCAGAATTCTGTCGGAAAAACCATCCAAGTTTTTTCTGACGGAATTTCTGATCGTGTGTATGGAGCATAAGAGTCATTAACCACTACTCTCTGAATTCTGTCTTTTAGCCAGTTTTCTATCCATTTACAAACTGATATTTCAAAGCCTGTAGACTTTACCTTACATAGAGCCATGTGTGGGGAACTGTGTCAAATGCTTTTGCAAAATCCAAGTATACCACGTCAAAAGCCACCCCTCTGTCCAAGGTTTTACTTGCCTCCTCATAAAAAGAAATCGTGTTTGACAACTTTTGTCTTTCATGAATCCATGCTGTCTGTTGCTTAAATTTTTTTTTTTTCCAGCAAGAACTCGTCTATGTGGTCTTTTATTAAACTCTCCAGTATCTTCCCAACTATAGAAGTTAAACTAACAGGTTTATAGTTACTTGGTAAAGACTGATCCCTTTTTAAATATGGGCACCGCATTGGCTCTACACCAATTCTGTGGTACCATTCCAGTCATTAACGAGTCCCTAAATATTAGAATCAATGGCCTTGAATTGACAGAGCTAAATTCTTTTAGCATCCGTGGGTGGATGCCATCTGGTCTAGGTGCTTTATTCACCTTTATTCTGTCTAAATATTTCTGGACCATATCACTTTTGAGCCGTTGTGGATCATTTGGGGCTGTGTGACTACCACCCACATTATGGACATGAGCTCCCCCATGCTCCTTTGTATACACAGAACTGAAGAAAGTATTTAATAAATTTGCCTTCTCTTTGTCCCCAGTCACCCACTCTAGATTATTTTGTAAAGGGCCTACATGCTCAGACCTGATCTTTTTACTATTAATATATTTGAAGTAATTTTGGGGGTTTGTCCTACTATCTTTTGCAAGCTGTCGTTCGATTTGAATTTTTGTTTCTTTATTTCCTTTTTATATATTCTGTTAAATTCTTTGTAACATTTAAACGATGATAGCGTTCCTTCATTTTTATATTTTTTTAAAAGCTCTTTTTCTATTATTTATAGCCATTTTAACTTTGGCCGTGAGCTACATAAGTTTTAAACTTATTGCCCATGGGAATATACTTTTCAGTGAGTTTACATACAGTCACCTTGAAGAATTCCCATTTCTGTTCTGTGTTCATCAATGCCAATCTTCCCTCCCAGTCTAAATCCTGGAGAGCAGCCCTCATCCTTGGAATATTTGCTCTCTTAAAGTTAAGTGTTTTTATCTCACCCGTATGTGTTTGTTGCTTACAGCTAACATTAAATGAAATGGTCACTGCTACCCAGATGTTGTTTTATAATGAATATTAGTAATAAGCTCTGCATGATTTGAGATTACGCGGTCCATCAGAGCATCATTCCTAGTCAGGGCCTCAATAATAAACTGGACCATAAAATTGTCTTGTAATAGGTTTATAAATGTTTGCCCTTTAACTGTCCCAGCAGTGCCATTACTCAAGTCAATTTTCGGGTAGTTAGAATCCCCCATTATTATCACTGTCCCAGCCCTTGCGATTTGTGCAAGGAGCTGAGTCTCCATCTCCTCACTAACACTGGGAAGTCTATAACAAACTCCAATGAAAACCTTTGTAGTACACACACCCATGTACAGTTCCACCTATAATGCTTCGGACTCATCACACTCTCCATCAACTAGGTCCTCTTTCACACTCACTTTGAGATCACTTCTCACATAGAGACAGACACCACCACCACCACCCCTCTGTTTTACCCATCTTTCCGAAAGAGAGCCTAGCCAGGAATATAAATAGCCCAGTCAAGAGAAGAATGAAGCCAAGACTCAGCAATACCAATTAGATCATAGCACCAGAGCTTCCAACTTAAGGAGCCTCCACCTTCCATATATTCTGTCATTGGTTCCAACGTGGACCAAGACAACTGGGTCATGCCCAGCCCCTCCCAGTAATTTATCAACCCAGTCTACCAAATTCCGAACCCTGGCACCAGGGAGACAGCAAATCATTCGGTTGAGGCAAACCTGGCAACAAATTTTTCTATCCGTCCTTCTGATTATAGAATCACCTATTACCACCAACTGTCTAGGCCTACCTGCACTCCCCTCACCACCCCTACTATATGGGCTGCTCTCCCGGCTGTTAGGGGGAACAGTGACATCTAGGGCTGCCACCTCTGAGCGTGATACCCCCACATCTTCACCCAACTTGGCAAATCTGTTAGGGTGCTCAAACCCAGGGCTGGCCTTCCTTTTCTGTGAGCCCCTACCACTCCCTCTAACTGTATTAACCCATTTTCCTACCTGATAATCCTGACTTACCCCTTCTCCCTCCCCCATTAACCCCACTAGCCACTTGCTCAGTGAGCAGAGGACCCCTTTCAAGGTTGTCAGTTCTGCTCAGTGTTGCAATTTGCTCTTCTAGATCTCTAATGCGAGCTTCCAGAAGGGGAACCTGCTCACATCTGTCGCAGCGGTATCCATCCTGGAGCTGTTGCTCCATTGTTGTATACACTGTGCCCTGCACAAAACCTTCAATTTTGTTAACCCCCATTTGCCCAGTTACAATAATAATGTTACTAACAGGAGTCATCAAACCTGTAAGTAACCTCTGAAATTCCCTGTTATAACTTCCTGTTTTCAACTCTGGTTTTTAAATCACCACTTAGTTCAGTTCCACTTGGTCAGAGTTCCAGCAAGCAAAAAGGTGGCAAGTTCAAGGATGAGCAGGATCAGAAATGAGTTCTAGAGAAAGTTATATAGGACCTCAAGCACCTGTGACCAAATAACCACTCCCCTTAATTAGTAGTCTGAAGATAGGAAAGAAAAAAAAAGTCTATTTACCCACTTCCTGACCAGGCCATTTTTTGCGATACGGCACTGCAGTGTTTTAACTGACAATTGCGCGGTCGCAAAAATTGATGTCTTTTTTTTCCCACAAATAGAGCTTTCTTTTGGTGATATTTGATTACCTCTGCAGTTTTTACTTTTTGCTATAATAAACATCCAAAAACAATTAAATTAAAAAAAAAATTTCTTCATCAGTTTGAGCCAATATGTATTCTTCTACATATTTTTGGTAAAAAAAAATCGCAATAAGCGTATATTAATTAGTTTGCACAAAAGTTATAGTGTCTACAAAATAGGGGATATATTTTGTCATTTTTATTATTCTTTTTTTTTTTCTTTTTTACTAGTAATCAGCGATTTTTAGCGGGACTGCGACATTGCGGCGGACAGATCGGACACTTGACACTTTTTTTGGGACTATTGACATTTATACAGCGATCAGAGCTAAAAATAGCCACTGATTACTGTATACTGTAAATGTCACTGGCAGAGGAGGGGGTAACACTAGGGGGCGATCAAGGGATTAAGTGTTCCCTAGGGAGATGCTTCTAATTGTGGGGGGGAGTGGACTGACTGAGAGTAGAGAGAGATCACTGTTCCTAAACACTAGGAACAGCAAATCTCTCTCTACTTCTCTGACAGAACGGGGATCTGTCTGTTTACATTGACAGATCCCCGTTCTGGCTCTCTGAGGAGCCATCGCTGGTCGCCGGCGGACATTGCGGCCGCCGGCCACGCGCATCGGCTCCAGCGGCGCGCGCACCCCTATAGCTCTTAAAGCAGCCAACGTACACCTACGACAATTCACGCAGCCGCGCCAACCTGCCGCAGTATAATGATGGCGGATGGTCGGCAAGCAGTTAAAAAGTGACAGAAAAAGGTGTTAAAAAGCTAAGAAAAGACCCCAAAAAGAACCTAAAAATGCAAACACAGCAAACACCAGCAGTCAAAAGCAAAACTGGTTTTCACTCTCCACTCAAAGTTCCCACTCTTCAGCTTCCAACCAGCAAATCTGGCCCATGCATTAGCAAATGCAGTAAGTTTTTGGTGTGGCCTCATTTAACAAAAAAAAAAAAAAAACAGCTCTGGGACTAGGGCTGGTTCACACTAGAACGTGGTGCAGGAAAGGTACGCCTCGTGAGCTTTTCCCGTACTGCAGGTGATTGCACTGCCCTTTGCATGCTGGGTCAATGCATTGTTAACAGCACCCCAAACACAGATCACAAATGCAGTGTGTTTGAAGGAACCAGATTGCGTGGTACCGCTGTAGTACATGCACTACTTTTTCTGCGCTCCAGTGCAATTTGCAGCCCATGTAAATGAATAGGCTGCAAAATCACACTGTATGTTCCCCTCATTGCTATCCTCTGAACCCCAAACCCACTCTGCTCACCTTTTGTACCCCAATCCCCCTGCTAATCTCTGCACCCCAGAACCCTTCTGCTCACCTCTGTACCGCAGCTCCCCTCTCTCTGCTCACCTTGGTACCCCAAACCCCTCTCTCTGCTCACTTTTGTATCCCGAACCCCCCTCTTTACTTCCATACCCCAAAACCCAATCTCTGCTCACCTCATTACCCCACCTCCCCTCTCTGCTCACCTCTGTACCTCAACCCCTGTCTCTGCTCACCCTTGTACCCCAAACCACCTCTCTGCATCACCATACCCCAAGCCCCCTCTCTGCTCACCTCCACACCCCTCTCACTACTTACCTGTGTATCTCAAACCCCCTCTCTGCTTACCTCCACACCCCAAAACCCCCAGTTAGCACACCCATGTACTCCACTCACTCGGAAGCCCCCCACCCTCCCTTTTGATCCCCTCTGCGCCCTGCTTTCCTCTTCCCAGAGCCTTAGGGCAGGACCATTCTATGACAATCCACACAGCTGTGGGAGGTGCTGCCTGGGTATTCTCCTGTAGGGGGAGGTGGAGAGCTCATGATTCAGAAAGCTCCCCCTTCCACTGCTTTGCACTGCACCGACTGAGCTCCTGCTGCTTGTGTTTGGCACAGTGGGAGTTCGATTGGATCTGACAGCCTTTTTCAACCAGGATAGGGTGCCCTGGAACCCCAGTTAAGAAAGGCTGCCCTAGACTATGTGATGAGACTAATTTGCAGAATGGCCCTAATCTCTATTCACATGTGCACAATCTTGGCAGACATCTTTTTGGGGAGGCACTTGACAAATGCATCTATTTCTTCAAAATGCATAGCACCTAACTGCTCTACCCAGGCTTCAACTTCAAAAGTTCAGCCCTTCCTTTTGATGCAAGACTTGGCCCACAAAGCCCCCCCAAGTCTTCCCTAAAGCCCTCTTCGCAATGAAAAGGTGCCCTCACTCCTGCAGTAGGCAAACATCTTTTAACAGTTTAACTGGCATCTTTAGTCATCCAAGATGCATATTCCCATTTATCCACCTCGTCAGTGTTTTCTATGCTTTGGGAGCAGAGGATAGGCCAATAGGCAGTGTGACAAACTAGAACTGATTGTTTACCACTACATTCAATCGCCTCCTCTTGCCCTTCTCAGAACTCAGGGCATCTAGGTCACAGGTTATCTGCTTTCAGCTATCGGCAATTGTCCACAGGACAATTCAGATGCTCCAGGCTTTTAGTTGGCTGTCTAATCCAAAACTCTGCTCTCCAGCCTTCTTTTTGACTGGAATACTTGGATCTAGTCCTCTGCCCCCCCCCCCCCAACCACCTTGTTGATGAGGACAAGGGCCTCATCCCCACAACCGTGGCCAGTGGTTGTGGGGGGTCTGCGGCAGGGGGCTAATCGGAATCTGGAAGCTCCCTTTAAGAAGGGGGCTCCCAGATCCAGCTACCCCCCCATGTGAATGAGTATTGGGTACATAGTATCTATTCACCAAAACAGTGTCACAAAATAATTAAAACACACAGTTTTGGCAATTCTTTTATTTAAAAAAATGGTGTCCCTGATGTAAATCCTTTGTCAATCACGCCGCCTGCCGGACCTGGAAAAGAAAAAAAAAACAAAGACACTCCCGCCGTCAATGATGGCTGGCTGCCTACTGCAGGCTCTGCTGTCTGACATCTCTTATATAGGTAAGGGGTGGGGTCACCTGGCTACATCGCCTGGTTGTCCCACCTCCTTGTGACATCATGGACCGGTGCATGCTGGGTCAGTGATGTCACAATGGGTTGGATCACCAGGTGACGTAGCCAGGTGGCCCTGCCTCTTGCCTATATAAGAAATGTCAGGCGGCAGAGCCTGCAGTAGGCAGCAAGCCTTAATCGATGGCGGGAGCATCTTTGTTTTCTTTTTCAGGTTCTGCAGGCGGCGTGATTGACGAAGGATATAGATCCGGGGATACTATTTTATTATTCTTTAATAAAGCAACTGTGTGTGTTTTATTATTTTGTGACACTTTTTTGGTGAATGGGTATGGGTACTATATACCCAATACTCATTCACATGGGGGGTGGATTCTGGGGGCCCCCTTCTTAAAGGAGGTTTCCAGATTCCAATTAGCCCCCTGCCCGGAGACACCCACAACCACAGCTGTGGGGATGAGGCCCATGTCCCCATCAACATGGGGACAAGGTGCTTTGGGCCGGGGGGCAGAACCCCCTCGCCCCAAAGGGAAGCCGTGGTTGGAACGCAAGCTGGGACGCACGCCGTCTTTGGCTTCCTGGTTTCGCTTATTGAACAGCCGGGCTGTACCGGGTTAGCTGCTTGCTGCTATGATCTGTATACAACGTTTTTAAATAAACGAGAACTTACTTCACTATGCAAGTCCCCTGTTTCTTCTTCTATATGGAGGAAAATACATTGATATGTTGATGAGGCACGGAGGAGTCCATCTCTGAATAAAGCCAGCTGGAAACCCCATACCGAGCCATTGGGATACACCCACGGACAACCGGAGGCAACCAGGAAACATATAGGAACATCCACTCCAGACACCCACTCTATGCCCGCTACCCCTGCAGGGGTGACTGCTTCTGGTGAGTGGGGATTACATTGGGGGGAGCACCTGGAGTCACCAATCTTTTCCTGAAGAACACAGAAGTCACCGTTGATACACTCACTTATTATTATTTTTTTAAAAGTTTGGACTGCACACAGACTGTGACCCTTTATTTCTGATTAATTGGATTTTGTTCACAGTTTTTTTTCACAGTTTTTTGTCACATATATAAAGTTGCACATGCAGTTCTGATATATGTATATTTTGGTATATGAATTTAAGTAGGTCCCAGCACATACGGTCCTGAGATATATATAATTTTTTTTTTTTTTTTTCATACTTTGGTCACATGTAGCTTATGTATGGTATAAGTTTTTTTGAATATATAGGTGTATTAAGTGCTGGCACTCCACAAACATCCCACCTTGAACATTAGTCCTTGTACTGTATGTACTGTATGTACACATTGAGACTCGTCTGAGTCTGCACTGCTAGTGATATCTGTTCTTAATGGGATTTTGTCCCTGGATGCAACATATTACCACACACTAAGGGTGCCTGCCCTGAGGGGCATATTGTCACGTTTTAGACACTGTATGCCAATACTACTCAGTATTATTATTATCATCATTATTCTTATGCACATTTATGGAACTACGTACAGTTTGGTAGACACACTGGGATAGTAATATCTTCGTTCACTTTATGGTATAGGTAGCTATTATGAGATACATATAGGGTAGCGCCATTTCCCCATTCACTATATCCAGAACCCCCTCGCCCCAAAGCACCCCCCATGTTGAGAGCATGTGGCCTGGTATGGTTCGGGGGGGGGCATTCACTCGTCTCCCCCCCCCCTTTTCTGACCTGCCAGGCTGCATGGTCAGATAAGGGCCTGGAATGCATCAACATTATTTATTGTCAGCTTTTTTTTTTTTTTTTTAACATTCAGCTGTTAGCTGATGAGTAATTGGTTGTTAAGGAGGCTGTGGCTGGCTTCTTAGCAACCAGCTCAATGCGGTAAATTACCACATTAACCAATGTAGTAATTACCACCAAATCGAAAAAATACCGCATTTGGTATTTAACGCAAAATTTTTAATGAATTGAACACTTGCACAATTGTTACCGCATGCGGTATTTTACTGCATTGTATGAGCCGTTATTTAACGCTTAGTGAATTGACCCCATGGTCACAGGTGGAAGCCAAGCTCCCCATAAACATCATGAACCTCAGAGCAAAAAGGATGGCTCTGCAAAATTAACCCCCTTCTGCAAGGACACCCAATCATGGTGCAGTCATACAATGTCAAGGCCTTGTAAGGAGCCGTTCCTCATTCTTCACAATGAAAAGGCATTCTTGCTCCCAAGACTATCCTTTCTTCGTAAGGTGGTATCAGTCTTCCACCTCAATGAAGGTACAGTCCTGCCATCCTTATGCCCTGATCGGAAGCACCAAAAGGAAATAGTTCTTCATTGCCTGCAGGAGGTCAGAGCCATGAAAGTCTACCTTGAAGCAACAGCATTGATTAGGAAGACGGATTCCCTATTAGTTCTGTCCTCAGAACCTTGCAAGGGACACCCTTCTTCCAAGTCTGCCCATCGCTCGATGGACGAGAAATCCTATTGCTAGAGGTTACATTCTCGAGGACAAATCTCCTCCTGTATGTTTACGCGCCCACTCCACCAGGTCGGTGAGATATTCTTGGTCATACCAGCACCAGGCCTCTGTAGCTCAACTTTGTAAGGCTACCACCTGGTCCCCTGTTCATAGCTGTTCAAAGTTCTATCAGGTGGATGGATGTCCAACCTTCTGCAGATGCAGATTTCAGCTGCCTGCTGAAATTGACCTTTGACCCTTGTTGTTGTAGGACCTGTTGGTACAGTTCTTTGTCTATTTGTTGCCCATACTTCTCGTTCATTGTGTGGGAACACACAGGTTGAACTATTATCTTTATTCAACCTTACCCACTATGAAACTATAAAATGTCCCAGGGTATATAAAACACTCAGTCTGTGTTCTGCACTGTACAATTAAGATAAGAGGACTTACCTATACATTCCATATTTTGGAGTACAGTACAGAACACAGGACACCCTCTTTTTATTCCTTAGTTACTCTGCAATCCTTTTTCTACAAAACTGTGGGTCTATGGAGTGGGATAGAGTTATAAGGGAGGCGACCAGGGGGTCGTGTTTTCAAAAGCTTGCCAGTGTCCAAGCACCTGAAGGTTCAAGCCTATAACTCGGTCTATGAATACTCAGCCTGTGTCCTGTACTTTACTCCAATATATGAAATTCACGGGCAAGTCAAAATGATTATTTTTTAAGTTATGCTATGTGAACATTTAACAAATATAAAGTATGATCTAAATTTGGCTGGAAAATTGTAAATGCATTTTAAGGAAGTTGGACAGTAACTAAAATAGTGTATTCTTTGTAGCCTATGACCGCTACTCCAAGCACTGCATCCCTAGTCTTAGCTTAATGTTTCTGGGAGTCAAAGAACATGGACCCACTGGTTTGCATTCCCTTTTACCCTAATTTCTTTATGCTTCTAGGATTGGACCTCCCCTACATGGAGATATAGCAGCTGTAGGCTCCCTGTCTAGCTCTGGTGTCACCTCAGTTAATAATTTAAAGGGTCTTCTAGAGCTCCTGACTATTCTCTTGGCTCATAGAGTGATATGTTTCGGAGAAGGGGCAGACTTCTTTTTTAATGTGCAAATTGCACACGTACAGCCTGTATGTATGAATTGAATTGCCACATTTATTTGTATATCACCACAGTTTAGTGCTGCTCTGAGTATGTGAGCAAAGCATTGCTGTTTGAGGAATTTATTACCTCCTGCAAAAGATTGTTACTATTAAATATATATACTGTATATAAACTATTTTTCCTGCTGCTCAAAATCAGTAACACAACACGACATAACACTGTTTTTGCTATGGATGAACTGAGCACAAGGCACTATGGTTTTGCATGGTTTGCTACTATGTGTGACATGAAGACCTTTCTCGATTTTGAGGTTTACCACGATCTGCAAATTTTCAGCTGAACAGATCAGCCGGTAATTTATTTATATGATTCTATATTCTTATCTACTATGTTCAATCAGGGAGCTGCCCTAGTTGAAAACCTAAATAACCCCAGAATGCTTCATAATTGTAGCCCTGCTTCTAGATATTTTTGCATTTTCCTTCTTAATATGTAATCTAAACAATGGTTGAATTACTGTGAAATCTGACATTGCATACATGTTCACAAAATTAATAAAATGATATTGCCATATTTGAGAAGTTTTTATTAATAAATTCCCCAAGGAGACTCACACTTAATACTATCCCAAGAATGTCCATCTTTAATAAGGATTTAGGAAACCATAAGGACACATTGGAATGATCACAGCCCCCACATCATTTTGGAATTCTATAGAACCAATTGGAAATATAAACTTGCCTGCTTTCCCTTCAACCAGTGCTGGAATCCAATTAAATTGATAATTATATTTCTTTAAACCTATTTTTATTTATTGTTCATTCAGCTCTTCAGCTTTTCAGGTTCCTTGCTTTAATGATGCTACTGTGAGCCAAACTGCAGAACTGAGCCCCACAGGTCTCATATTTAAATCCAAAACAACCTTTGGAACTCAGTTCTCACAGCTGGGAACTCATGCCTGGCCATGACATTTCTTCAAGTACTGGAGACACCTTTATTAAAAGAAAAAATACTTAATAAATAACAAACCGGTTAATGCTTTATACACATACATAAAATGATCATTTCTATTTTTCACTTGAGTTTAATTAAGCCTGTCACAAACTGTGGAGATACAAATAGAATAAAACAATTCCTAAGCAGAGCTTCCCAGAAAACCACATGTCAAAATGATGAGTAGATCCAGAGATAGAAGCAGCTAAATTTAGATGCTAATCTTGACTTTTCCTGTAAAAATGGAACATGAATTCCTCCTTTTCCCCTCTTCATTCACCCAATTGTTCAGTGAGGCTCTCCATTACATTCATTGTTCAACTTCAGCTTCCTACAAGTCTAAATCTACTATTCATTTTCACATGTAGTTCTCACTGAACTGCCCATAATTGTGAAAGCCTGGATTGTTTACCTTAATAAAAACGTTGAAGCGGAGTTCCACCCGTTTTTTAGTTTATTAAAAGTCAGCAGCTATGCTTTTTGTAGCTGCTGACTTTTAATAAACAGACACTTACCTGGTCCACGGTCCAGCGATGGAGCCCGCAGCCTCGCTCGTCTCCCCCTCTTCTCCTCGGCGCCGTCATAGCAACTATGGGCACCCGGCCGTGAAAGCTTATGGCTTCATGGCCGGGCACGCAGTGCGCATGCGCGAGTCGCGCTGCTATTGGCCAGCCAGTCTTCTGGGACCTGTGACATGTCCCAGAAGATTGCTGGCAGGGAGGGGCTGCCTAGGGCGAGAGGAGGAGTCGCCTAGGTGGCCAAGAAGAGAAAGGAGGAAGTGGGACAGGAAGTCCCACTAAAAAGAAGGTACACTCCCCCCCCAAAAAAATGACATGCCAATTGTAGCATGTCGGGTTGAGGAGTGCTTAAAGCGGAAGTTTCACTTTTGGGTGGAACTCCACTTTAAGAATTACCTGGAGACACAGTAGAGGAAAAACCTGATAATAGCAACAGTTTAGGCCCGATTCACACTTATGCAGGTTGCAGTTTTTCATACTCCAGGTGCATTTTGTGTTTTTTAATACACGTTTTTGATCCATTGAAGTCTATGGAACCAAAAGCCAGAAAAAAGTCCCTGGCCCTTTCCATAAAATGCACATATGTGAACGTGACCCATAGGAAACCATGTTAAATGGACTGTAGGTGAAGGGGCTGGGCTTTTTGCATTGTATGTTAATGAGGACAGAATAACTGTAACGTAAAAAAAAATGTATTGTGTTTCTCCAAAACTTAAAAACGCACTAAAAATGGTGTGAATCAAGGCTTAAGGAAGAGAGGGTTTATGATGACGAAGAATATAAAATAATATAAATATTGTATATTGGTCAGTAGAAAAAAAAAGGTTTTAAGGTAACCATTAACACTGCATCTGCAAATGGAGCTGTATTATCCATCATCAGGAAAGATCCAACTACAGCATTTAAGAGACTTATTTTTACTTTTGCAGTCATATTTGGGAAAACCCTACTATTTGTTTGTGTTCCCATTCACACAGCGTGGCTAAAAATATATTTTTTGAAAATATTTCTTATCGTTTAGATGTTTCTCAGGACAAGGTTTCATGGTATGTTTTTTTTTTTTTTTACAATGTTACAGTTATTCTGTCCTCATTAACATACAATGCAAAAAGCCCAGCCCCTTCACCTCTAAGGGTGCGAATGCACCCTGTCTGCAAGCAGCTGCAAGAACCCCAGTGGGGGTTCCCACGATAAGCTGCAAGTGGGCAGCCCCATTAAAAGCAATGGTAAGCTGCCGACTATTGCAGCCAATTGCACCCACTCGCATGTAATCGCTCAAACAGCGATCACATGCAAGTGATCGGCCCTGGACACAGGCAGTTCTCACAGCTGATCGCAGACGGGGCGCATTCACAATTGCAAATCCTTTTTTAGGAAGGACAGTGTTTAAATCTAGTTAAATTAACATTGAAGATCTGCCTGTACAGTACAGACAGTGTTAATTATAGCAAAAACAGCTGCCCATCCCCCTCACAAAGAGAACTATGTAGGATTTTTCCTTGCAGGAAGGTTTACAACAGAGCATCTAAAAAAGGTACAAAGTGAAAGTGCACCGACTAACAGCATGCGACCTAGGATGAGCGATACCTTCCAAAGATCGTGGAGGAACGCACAGGCATCACTATCAGCTAACGCGTTTCGAAGGGATGATCCCTTCGAAACGCGTTAGCTGATAGTGATGCCTGTGCGTTCCTCCACGATCTTTGGAAGGTATTGCTCATCCTAGGTCGCATGCTGTTAGTCGGTGCACTTTCACGTTGTGCCTTCCTCTACCAATCGCTTGTGAGTTGTTTCTTTTTATCATTTTTATTCAAAATTTATATTTTAAAAGATAATGCACAAGGCTGGTGCGTCCCTTTTTCTCTTTTCTCTCGGTGTCTACTAGGATCCCCCGTCCTTGAGGGCAGCAAGGCCTGTGTCGTCGTACCATTTGTATGGTGATTCACTTGTGCGCAGGAGTCGTTTTTTCATTTTGCATCCAAAAAAGGTAACTTGCAATTATTATTTTTGAAGTTTTGCTATATGAACAGGGACATATAACAATTAAAAAGAAGTTAATTAAAACTGGAGATTTTCATTAACCAAAATTACTATTTTGTGTGAAAGCAAAACAATCACACGCCGATGTGATATTTAGGTATGCCCAGGAAAAATTCGTTTATGAAATAATAAACAGTTAAAAAAAGTAATCCATTTTACTAAATTGTATAAATAATATGGTGCCGCGCTAATCCTATTCTATGAACTTCTCCTTTGTGAAATGCAATAAGATAAATAAATATAAAAGGTCCAGCCTAAAGGGCCAGTGATAAATATAAGCAAGTGTTAAAATCCACTGTGCACGATAATCCATTTTACTAAATTGGCCTTGCTGAGAAAGCAAACATAGAATGCATTTATATTCAGAGCTGCAATCAAGTAAATATTGCTTAATTACCACTAATATTTCCAGTAAACCAAAAAACACATTATTTTTATTTATATCAAATAAAAGCATGACACTGAATATTATTTTTGAGGATTGACTCAGTTTTCAGGTTTAATGTCTCAATTTTATAGGAGAACATACGCTTAACATATAAGTACAGTGCCTTGCAAAAGTAATCACCCCCTTGGCATTTTTTGTGTTTTGTTGCCTCACAACCTGGAATTAACATGGGTTGTTTGAGGATTTGCATCATTTTCAACTTTGAAGATTTTTTTTTCTTATTGTGAAGCAAACAAATAGGACAAAATAACAGAAAAAGTCAATGTGCATAACTATTCACCCCCCTAAAGTCAATACTTTGTAGAGCCACCTTTTGTGACTATCACAGCTCCAAGTCGCTTTGAATAAGTCTCTATGAGCTTGCCACATCTTACCATTGGGGTTTTTGCCCATTCCTTCTTGCAAAACTGCTCCAGCTCCTTCAAGTTGGATAGTTTGCGCTTGTGAACAGCAATCTTTAAGTCTGATCACAGATTTTCTATTGGATTGAGGTCTGGGTTTTGACTAGGCCATTCCAACACATTTACATGTTTCCCCTTAAACCACTCAAGTGTTGCTTTAGCAGTGTGTTTGGGATCATTGTCCTGCTGGAAGGTGAACCTCTATCCTAGCCTCAAATCACACACAGAGTGGTACAGGTTTTGCTCAAGAATATCCCTGTATTTAGCACCATCAATCTTTCCCTGAACTCTGACCAGTTTCCCAGTCCCGACTGCTGAAAAACATCCCCACAGCATGATGCTGCCACCACCATGTTTCACTGTGGGGATGGGGGGGCTGACGGGTGCGGATGTGCGTCTGACGTCAGCACAGGGGAGGGGCCCGGCGCCAGCTCCAAGGGAGGCAGAGACGGAGCGCCTAAGCTCTACGGAGATGCCTTGCGGGGTGAGAGACAGTGAGAGGACGGCATAGGAGTGAGCACTCGTCCACCCGCCCTACCAGTCCCCCCCACTGAACCGACTGAAGTTGTGGTAGCGGCGCTGTGTACTCCCTTCGGGATCACCACGCACAGCAACGAGGCTTTCATGGGTATACCCCCACTCCTATGAGGCTTGACGCTGTAACAGACAGGACCGGCAGCTCATGATTTCTGGTCAGAGGGTGCACAGAGAGGAGCCGGACCTGGGTACTGGACGTGGCAACAAGGAGCAAAGTTAAGAAGCTAAAGGAACCATTGCCTTCCGTAGCCGTCTGTGACAGAAGAAGCAAGGTAGGAGAGGCTCCGGGCTATCTTTGCTACTACCATTGACTTGCTATGTCATGTCATGAACTGTGTGGGTTAGATTGTGATCACCCGATGTGAGACTGGGAGACTAGGAAAATATAGTCAAACAGGGCTCCTTGCCACTAACTGCTATAGGTCTTGCAAAAAAGGAATGGACTTTCGTGGCCCCCCTCGGTCCCCCCCTCTTGTCTAGAGGCTTTTAATCGGCAATTGATTTGAGAGGCTGTGCATTGTTGTGCAGCGCCCTACGCGAGGTCTGACCAGCTCCCTCTACTCCCTTCCTTCCTTAACCAGTCACCTTCATCAAATTAGGGGCTCCGCTTACCTCTCTTGAGTACGGTTCCAGAGTTTAGATAGGACCCTAACATAGCAGTTGTAAGATAACTACCTTCAGCATATACTGTGATCTGGAAGGAGGGAGAAGACGGTATACATACCTCAGAGACTGCATACAGGTCCCAATCGAGCAGCATGCCCTTCACCCCCACGGTCTGAGGGGGGAAGGAGATTCCTAAAACAGAGAAGTACTCAGAGGGGGTGATTGCGACACTTCCTTTTACTCAACTGTTACCAGGAGCAAATAGGGACAAGGAGCAGAAGCATGAGAGGCCGGTCATCAAGAACAACGGAACCCCAGAACACAAGAGAGAGCCTAAACACCAGCTCTATACAAAAATACTTAAAAGAAGCAAATGCAAAGAGCCCAGGAATGGAGGTGAAACACTCAGGTACAAAGGAGAAGAAAAAGGAGCAACTGAAACAGAAGGGGGGACAGGGGGACAGAACCCATGATGAGCCGGATATGGAGGGTGCGACCGCATGGAGCGCAGTTGATGAGCAAAGAATTATGGCTCTCATTCCAAGTAAATTAGACATGAGCGAAATGTTTGCTAAACTGGAAACAAAACTAGAAAATGTGATAAAAGCAGAGATCTCAAGCGTCCGCTCTGACATGGGACATCTTCTCCGCCGGGTAGAGGAAGCCGAAGAGGCCTCAGGTATTCAAGCCAAAGAAATCTCAGACTTAAAAGAACAAGTCAGGAAGATTCAAAATGAAAATCGTCTAACGTTTAGACTGGAAGAACAGGAGAACCAGAGTCGGCGGCAAAACCTACGCATCAGATCTATCCCGGAACAACAAAACGAGGATCTGGGAGAGAAGATGAGGAAGATATTCAACCCTCTGTTGGGCAGGCGAGAAGAGGAAGCCTTAAGGATCGACAGGGTTCATAGAATAAGGAAGCCCCCCCATATAAAGCAAGACACTCCTAGAGATGTCATTGTCAAATTTCACCAATATGAGGACAAAGAAAAAATCTGGAAGAACTTAAAAGGGGCCCCTCCTATAAGTTTTGAAAATAAAAACCTGCAAATATTCACTGATCTATCAGCCGGTACTCTGGAGCGGAGAAGACAGATGAGACCAATCCTCGATCAACTCAGGAGGGCAAACCTCAAATATAGCTGGGGGTTTCCAACGTCCCTGATAGTCACGAAGGATGGAAGATCATATAAAATGAGATACCTGGAGGAGACGCAGGACTTCTGTAACAATCTGGGCATCCCCATCCCTGATCTGTTATAATTACTGCAGGAGGCACGGCCGGGGGGTGGGGGGGGGGATGCTGGGGAAGAGAGGAGAGTATATAACTTTTTTTTTTTTTTTCTTTTTTTCTTTTCCTCTTCTCTCTTCCCTTCTCGCCCCTTCCCTCTCCCCCCCCCCTGAGGTCGGCTATCCTCAGAAGCACGAGGACTAATGTTTTTGGACTCAAGCTGAATTTGAACAAAGTGAAGGGACTGGGAAGGACAGATCGCTGGTCTGCCCTTGTTAAACAAAATAAGGTCCAAGCGGGGGGGTGGGGGGGGTGGGGTGTATCTCCGAGCGTGGGTGCTCCAGGCCTCTGTCTCCTGCGCCTCTCCCTTCCTCGGGAGGGATGGGCGTCGGACACCGGTGCTGGAGCTCCACCCTGGGGGAGGAGTTCGGGAGTGTGGAATGGGAGAATTTCCATATGAGCGGGCTCGAGGCAAAGTGATTGCCAGGGGGGGGTGGAGGGGAGAAGTGGGTGCGGGGAGGTGGTAACCAGGGTCGGGTGAGGGGGAAGGGAGGGGGGGTACGGGGAGGGTGGAGCAGATGAAGGGGGGAGGGGACAAGGGTAGGGAAGGGGTTCCTGCAGGTTGTGTTCGAGAGGAGTTGAGTACAGAGGAGAATGTCTATTTCCCTGGATATGCCTGAGCTTAAATTCATATCTTACAATGTAAAAGGGCTAAATTCGCCTAGGAAAAGACACAAAATATTAAGGGAACTGTGCCTCCTACGAGGGGACATAGTTTTCTTACAGGAGACCCATTTGACCCTTGATACCAGAATCAGGCTGTTTTCCCCTAGGATTCCTCAGTGGTTCTATGGGGACTCCCCTGACAGGGGGTCAAGGGGAGTCGCCATTGGGTTATCTAGGGCTTCGAATTTCTCACTGAGGGAAAGATTGACGGACCCGGAAGGTCGTTATATTTTTTTAAAAGGATCTATTGGAGCAAGGAAGTTTACGCTGGCGAATGTTTACTGCCCAAATAGGAATCCAACGATTTTTTTGGGACAAGCATTGGAAAAGCTGTTGGAATTTGGGGAAGGGGAGGTGGTCCTGGCAGGGGATTTAAATTTTTGCTTGGACCCCGCTCTGGATAGTACGTCCTGTGCCCAGGGGATAAGGAAGGTGTTATTAGGGGCAATTAGGCGGAAATTACTCCGCAACCAGTTAATGGATGTGTGGAGACTGCAACATGCTAAAGAGAGGGATT
Source organism: Lithobates septentrionalis (assembly GCA_037952835.1). Classification (NCBI taxonomy): domain Eukaryota; kingdom Metazoa; phylum Chordata; class Amphibia; order Anura; family Ranidae; genus Lithobates; species Lithobates septentrionalis. The sequence goes on along the minus strand of JBBDGP010001075.1, from coordinate 811,331 downwards.
TCACCTTCTTCTCCCCTGTGCACGGGACCTACTCCAGACTGGACTACATCTTTGTGGACCATAGTTTATTGGAGTGGGTTGCAGAAACCAGAATAGAAATAATGTCCCTTTCGGACCACTCCCCAATCACGATGAGACTGAAGATTCCCGAAGCAGGGGGATGCCCCTTCTCGTGGAAGCTGAACGAGGATTTGTTGAGGGTCCCCGAAGTTGTAGAGCAGATCCAGGACGAGTTGGACCTCTTCTTTAAAATAAATGACACGGGTGAGGTATCACCATCCACTTTATGGGAGGCTCATAAAGCCTTTATCCGTGGGATACTTATATCCATAGGAGCAGGCCGGAAAAAAAAAAGGAAGGAAGAAAGGGGAAAGCTGCTAGAGGAAATTTTTCACTTAGAACAAGTGCATAAAAAGGCTAAGGGGCAGGATCAGGACTGTTATCGTTTAATGGTCGCCAAGAAGGAGGAGCTGAGGGACACGATGGAGCAGGAGGCCAAGAGAGCTATCAATTTAATAACCAGAGATAAATACCTTTGGGCAAATAAGTCGAGTAAACACCTGGCCAGATTAATAAGGAAAAAAAGAGGTCGGAACTTTATTGACAAAATACACAACAAAGGAGGCGAAGCGATAGCGACTAGTCGAGGTATGGCAGAGGAGTTTAGAAAATTTTACGCTGACCTTTATTCTATTGGACAGCAGGGGGGGGAGGACAGCTCCCGGTCAGCCAGGGCATGGAATTCCTAAAAAGGGCAGGACTAACGGGGCTGACTATAGAGGACAGGGATCTCTTGGATAAACCAATCGAGGAAGAGGAAATCCTAGTAGCCCTGAGAGACTCCCCGAAGGGCAAGAGCCCAGGCCCGGATGGTTTCTCCACCATTTACTTAGAGAAAATGAGACATTTACTGGTCCCTAGGCTGTGCCAATATTGGAATGAACTCGGCACTAGGTGTGGGATGGGAGGCGAGGCATTATCCGCTACAATTACCCTGATACTGAAGGAAGGGAAGGACGCCAGACTGTGCTCAAGTTATCGGCCCATATCCCTGTTGAACGCTGATGTTAAATTATATGCCAAGGTGTTGGCCAATAGACTGAAGGGATTTGTCCCTGGTAGACAGTGTAGGGATAACGGGGTGCGGGCGGTGCTGCTGTCGGAGTTCTGCAGACGAGAGGGACCCCCAGCTCTATTCCTGTCAATAGATGCCGAAAAGGCATTCGATAGGGTAGACTGGGGGTTCTTGATGAACACGATGGAAGCCATGGGGTTTGGATCCAGGTTCATCTCCTGGATTAGGGTTCTATACAGTAGCCCAACTGCAGTTGTAAGAGTTAATGGGGCCATTTCAAAACCCTTTGGGATGGTAAACGGAACTAGGCAGGGCTGTCCGCTCTCCCCCCTCCTGTTCGTCCTGTCCCTTGAACCTCTTCTGGCCTCCATTCGGAATAGTCCTGACTGCAGTGGGGTAAAGGTGGGAACCGAGGATCACAAGTTGGCGGCATTTGCCGACGATATTTTATTTTTTATCTCAAATCCCAGAATAACTCTACCTAATGTGCTCCAAATCCTTAAAAAAAATCAAAAAAAAAAACAAAACACTGTGGGGATGGTGTTCTTTGGGTGATGTGATGTGTTGGGTTTGTGCCAGACATAGCGTTTTCTTTGATGGCCAAAAAGTTCAATTTTAGTCTCAGAGCAGAGCACCTTCCTTCATACATTTCGGGAGTCTCCCACACGCCTTTTCGCAAACTCAAAACGTGCCATTTTGTTTTTTGCTGAAAGTAATGGCTTTCTTCTGGCCACTCTGCCATAAAGCCCAACTCTATGGAGCGTACGGCTTATTGTCATCCTATGTACAGATACTCCAGTCTCTGCTGTGGAACTCTGCAGCTCCTCCAGGGTTACCTTGGGCTCTGTGCTGCCTCTCTGATTAATGACCTCCTTGCCCGGTCCGTGAGTTTTGGTGTGCAGCTGTCTCTTGGCAGGTTTGCTGTTGTGCCATGTTCTTTCCATTTGGTTATGATAGATTTGATGGTGCTCCTAGGGATCATCAAAGATTTGGATATTTTTTTATAACCTAACCCTAACTTTAACTTCTCAACAACATTGTCCCTTACTTGTTTGGAGAGTTCCTTGGTCTTCATTGCAGTATTTGGTTAGTGGTGCCTCTTGCTTAGGTGTTGCAGCCTCTGGGGCCTTTCAAAAAGGTGTGTATATGTAATGACAGATCACGTGACACTTAGATTGCACATAGGTGGTCATAATTTCTATAATTATGTGACTTCTGAAGGTAATTGGTTGCACCAGAGCTTTTTATGGGCTTCATAACAAAGGGGGTGAATACATACACACATGCCAATTATCAGTTTTTAATTCCCGAAAAATAGTTTTATGTATATATTTTTATAATTTTACTTCACCAACTTAGACTATCGTGTTCTGATCCATCACATATAATTCATATTAAAAAAACCCCGGTAAAGGCTGTAGTGTAACAAAATAGGTAAAAAGCCAGGGGGGGGGGGTGAATACTTTTGCAAGGCACTGTATAAACCGAACCAAACCAAAAGCAAATCATTTCATTCTGACAAGGGTTCTTATAATTATCATCTTTTATTTATGTAAAACCTTTATCCCAAAAGAGAAAAAAACTGCTGTAACTTCTAATTAAGTGTTATCAAGAGTTTGGTTTCAATTAGTTAGTGTATTTAAATCTGCTAGTCCATCTAACACTTCCCTCCCACCAAACTGACAATGCTACTGTCTAAAGGTGCCCCTGTGCTCATTCATCCAGAATTTAGGCACAGGAGGTGTGTTACTGGCCAGATCGCCAGGTGAAAACAGAGTGAAAAAATCCTAAAAAAAGAAAACAAATGCAGCCACCACATCCAATGATTGGTAAGCTGCAATATATTACCTTTTTGTTTCTGGGTTTAATACTGCTTTCATTTAAAACTTTCAGTCATGTTCCTCCTATCCGTACTTTACATAAGTCTGTACATTTTAAGTTCATTATGTCTCTCTTGTTATATTTTGCCACCTAGACCTTCCACCTGCAAAAAATCCTTTTAACTTATTAAAGAAAAAAAATGTTTTCAGGGTAAATGTGTGTGCACAATTACTGGCACACTCAGCTCAGGACTGTACATACGTGGGCCTACTTAAGGTCTACCAACCATGACCACGGTCAGTTAATCTCAGCATCTCTATGCTAGGACCAAATAAACCTAGATTTGGAAATACATTTTTTGGATGTTTTCTTGAATATTTATGCATAATATTTAATTTTTTTTTTTTTTTTGCATTTTAGGTTTATAAATGTCCCAGTAGTATGAATTAGAAAATTCAAAAATATCAGCATCATATTACACTGTTATTGGCCCCTACAACAGTTATTACAACAGATGCAATTTCCAAAAGTATTTAAATAGATGTTACAGTACTTTTGAACCTCAAACTATGTTGTATTTTTTTATCCTATTTATACATATTAGAATCCTGAAAATTGTGCTATTAAAGTATAGTAATGGGGGAGTAATTTTTTTTATGTATAATCTATTTATTTATTCTCTAATTAGAAAAAAAAAATATATAATGTAATTTTTTTATATGAATAATGATTATGCCTACCTGATTCTCTTATCTCACTGGTGGTCTCCCAAACAGCCATTGAGGTTGATTAGCTCAATCTGGAGAGTGCAAAATACGATTGCACAGCTTCACTAGATTTTGCATTCTCCGCTTTTACTAAATCATCTAGGGATGCGCAGATACCGAGTATCTTCACAAGTACTTGTACCAAAACCCATACTTTGTGGTGCAATTTGCGTCCATTCAAAAGGAATGGGCACAAATCGCACTGCAAAGAATTGCATGCAATTTGAAGAGGAATGTGGTGCGATTCCTGTCCAAATTGCATGCGGTTTCCCATACACTCATCTGTGAACCCAAGCTGAAATCACTATTCGGACAGTAATTGCACCGCAAAGAATCGGTACTCGGTATCAGCGAGTACTTGACCGAAAGTATCGGTACTCGCCTATAAAAAAAAATAGTATTTGTGCATTCTTAAAATCAACCCCAATATTGTCTCCTTCAAAACAATAGACTATCTGCATTTGGAACTGTATTTTTATTTTATTTTTTAATTCATGGCAAGAAAAAAAATATAATTTTGTAATGTTATTTGTTTAAGCCGACACAAGCAAGGTCAATGTGTTGTCCTTTTTTTTTATATAGATTAAAAAAAAATCATTAATCTGACCTTTCATGCTTTATTACCATCAACTATCTCAAGCATGTGGTATGAAATTATTTCCTATAAAAACACATTTTTTAGGGTATCTATGAACACATTCATCGTTTTATTAGACAGATGGAAAATCCACTTACATATTTTATTAAATGTAAATCCTAATCATAACCATGTCTGCTAAAATTAAGACCCAGATAGGTTAAAATGCATCTGTAAGTTTTTTTAGGTGTTCTAGGTGTTGGATAAAGAGTTATAGATACCTAGCCTGTGGTACTGGTTAAAATGTGTTTTTTGATTTGCAACTGAACTTGCCGTATCATAATTATGTGATCGTACAATATTGCCCATAGCTCAAGGATAAATGATATAACTTTAGCCAGATGTATACAGTTACTCACCGTATATGTGATAGTTTCCATTTACATGTCTTCATTTGTATTTCATTTCCATTTTTGTGCATAATTTAGATTCTGTCTGCTCTACATCAAATATGAACGATGTTCTCTTCAGCAATCGATACATAGAAGTATTCAAGAGTAGAATCATCATTCTGCCTTTGCAAAAGATACACAGAAGTGTCATGCTGCAAATATATAAGGGGCATTGCACTGCTCATTTGCATATGTATGGTATTTATTCCACTAAGCAACCGGCACGTTAACTGCTGTGGAAAGTCCCTTCTACTGTATATTCCCTTCTCTGTCAAGGGTTAAGGAAGGAACTTAATACCATACACTGCATACTATAGAAGTTTTCAAAGAGTGAGTTCAGCTGAACACATTTTACATATGTTTATGTAAATGTATACGTATTTACCTCTCTACAGTACCATATATCTATCTATGTTGAAAAATACCAAAGAAACATTCAATGGTTGTTACCTGGAAGGACAGATTTAACCACTTAGCTAGTCTTTAACACCCCTTCATTACCAGGTAATTTTTCAGTTTGTAGTGCTATGATACTTTGACTGACAAAGACTCTGTCATGTGACACTTTAACCAAATGAATTGTATATAATTTTTTTAACCACTTCAGCCTTGGAAGTTTTGGCTGCTGAATGACCAGGCCATTTTTTGCGATTCGGCACTGCGTTGTTAAACTGACAATTGCGCAGTCGTGCGACGTTGCACCCAAACAAAATTGACATCCTTTTTTTCCCCACAAATAGAGCTTTCTTTTGGTGGTATGTGATCACCTCTGTGGTGTTTATTTTTTGCGCTATAAACAAAAAAAACCCTCAATTTTGAAAAAAAACGCAATATTTTGTACTTTTTGCTATAATAAATATCCACATTTTTTTTTTAAAAAAGCCAATTTTTTCCCAGTTTAGGCCAATATGTATTCTTCTACAAATTTTTGGTAAAAAAACAATCACAATAGGCGTATATTGATTGGTTTGCGCAAAAGTTATAGCGTCTACGAAATAGGGGATAGATTTATAGCATTTTTATAATTTTTTTTTTTTACTAGTAATGGCGGCAATCTGCGATTTTTATCGGGACGGCGAAATTATGGTGGACACATCGGACACTTTTGACACATTTTTGGGACCATTGGCATTTATACAGTGATCAGTGCTATAAAAATGCACTAATTACTAGTTACATACAGTATCTCACAAAAGTGTGTACACCCCAAACATTTTGTAAATATTTTATTATATCTTTTCATGTGAGAACACTGGAGAAATGACACTTTGCTACAATGTAAATTAGTGTGTGTACAGCTTGTATAACAGTGCAAATTTTCTGTCCCCTCAAAATAACTCAACACACAGCCATTAATGTCTGAACCCCTGGCAACAAAAGTGAGTACACCCCTAAGTAAAAATGTCCAAATTGTGCCCAATTAGCGATTTTCCCTTCCCGGTGTCATGTGAGTCGATAGGGTTACAAGGTCTCAGGTGTGAATGGGGAGCAAGAGTGTTAAATTTGGTGTTATCGCTCTCACGCTTTCCTACTGGTCACTGGAAGTTCAACATGGCACCTCATGGCAAAGAACTTTCTGAGGATCTGAAAAAAAAAAAATTGTTGCTCTACATAAAGGTGGCCTAGGCTTTAAGAAGATTGCCAAGATCCTGAAACTGAGCTGCAGCACAGTGGCCAAGACCATACAGCGGTTTAACAGGACAGGTTCCACTCAGAACTGGCCTCGCTAAAGTCAACCAAAGGAGTTGAGTGCATGTACTCAGCGTCATATCCAGAGGTTGTCTTTGAGAAATAGATGTATGAGTGCTGCCAGCATTGCTGCAGAGGTTGAAGGGATGGGGGGGTCAGCCTGTCAGTGCTCAGACCATACGCCGCACACTACATCAAAATGGTCTGCATGGCTGTCATCCCAGAAGGAAGATGATGCACAAGAAAGCCTGCAAACAGTTTGCTGAATACAAGCAGACTAAGGACATGGATTACTGGAACCATGTCCTGTGGTCTGATGAAGCCAAGATAAACTTATTTGGTTGAGATGTTGTCAAGCGTGTGTGGCGGTGAGGAGTTCAAAGACAAGTGTGTCTTGCCTACAGTCAAGCATGGTGGTGGAGTGTCATGTTCTGGGGCTGCATAATGGCTGCCGGCACTGGGAAGCTACAGTTCATTGAGGGAACCATGTATTGTGACAGAAGCAGAGCATGATCCCCTCCCTTTGGTGACTGGGCCACATGGCAGTATTCCAACATGATAACGACCCCAAACACACCTCCAAGATGACTGCTGCCTTGCTAAAGAAGCTGAGGGTAAAGGCGATAGACTGGCCAATCCCATGACCTACAGTCTACCTCGTCTCTGAAGTCGCTGTGTATGCAGTTTCCATCTCTGAAGTCGCTGTGTATGCAGTTTTCGGTACTGTCCATTGGCACGCCTCACCGAGTTTCCAGTGAACACCCATAGGATCATATGGATCCACAAGCCCTTATGACACCCCGTCGTACGGTGAGAGTGTCCATCCACCTTACTATTTCTATATGAAATCTGTATGCAGGAATATTGCCCACCAGATGTAACAATCACTACGGGATCTCATCAGTGCCACAGTTTGCACAGCGTTATCGCTAGAGTTTTTTATGTATGGACTTTATTCCTTTATATACTACTACACACTGCTGTGATGTAGGGTGATATATATTATTCTAATTAGATGATTCATGTGTGTAGACACTGCACTTATAATTTGTTGTTTATTTTCACTCATATTTTTTCGAATCACCATCACATTTTTTTCAGATGAACATCCTTATTACCTATGAAAGGTGATATGTTTGATTATATGTTTGTATAATCACTGAAAACGCATGTTTGATTACACGTTTGTTTAACCACAGAAAAACGCATGGTTAATGACACTTAGCGCTGCATTTATTTATTTATCAGATAGACTGGCCAAGCATGTCTCCAGACCTAAACCCTATTGAGCTTCTGTGGGGCATCCTCAAATGGAAGGTGGAGGAGCGCAAGGTCTCTAACATCCACCAGCTCCATGATGTCATCATGGAGGAGTGGAAGAGGACTCCGGTGGCAACCTGTGAAGCTCTGGTGAACTCCATGCCCAAGAGGGTTAAGGCAGTGCTGAAAAATAATGGTGGCCACACAAAAATATTGACACTTTGGGCCCAATTTGGACATTTTCACTTAGGGGTGTACTCACTTTTTTGACAGTGGTTTGAGCATTAATGACTGTGTGTTGAGTTATTTTGAGGGGACAGCAAATTGACACTGTTATACAAGCTGTACACTCACTATTTTATATTGTTACAAAGTGTAATTTCTTCAGTGTTGTCACATGAAGAGTTTCTAAAACACAAAAACGAGTTTTAAAGATCTTTTAAAGGCAATAAAAAATAAGCAAAATGAACCTAGTATCAGTAGCACTGGTAAAGAGCAGCATAAACAGTGAACCGTATAAACAATAAACTAATGTAAGGAAAAGTCTCACAGTACCCCTCTGCAATAAACTATCACAAAAAATTTATGTCCCACAAAAAGTGGGACATAAATAGAGTGTGCTCTATTTATGTCCCCCAAGTGTAGGTATATGTGTATTTTCCTGAAAGGGTAGGGGTACCCCTAGGAGGTGGTTGTTCAGTATCTGCCGCCTGCTTTGCAAACTTCAGCTGGCTAGAAGTGGGGCTCAATCTGTACAGTGGTGCACTTATTATCGTCCCTTTTTGTCTGAATGCAGTGATTCGTTTTGGCGCTATTAGGCAAATGGGCAGTCTCCTCTTGTACTGAACTGCTAAACAGTAGTAAAGTAAGCACAGCCACAACCACTCACCAGTCCTGGCACCCAACGACCCTTGTCCTGGACACTCATCTGCCTCTGATCCTCAGGAACCAGACACTCAGTAGCTCAGACCCAGCACTCCAGTCCTCACAGGCTCAATCCCAGCACTCTGGTCTCTGCACAGGCTCAGTCCCAGCACTCCGGTCTCTACACAGGCTCAGCAACATGTCTTTACCGCTCTGGTGCCTGCATAGCAAGACCTCGCTATCTCTCTCTCTGAACCTCAGAAAACTCCCCACTTTCCTCCTCTTTTTGCATCGATGTCTGTGTGTTGAAGTCCGTAGCCCAATTCACCTTCATATAGTGCAGTGCTCTCCATGAATTACTACTTTCATAGTCCTGTGCGACTAAATCATCAATTCCTCTACTGCCACTGCAGACAACTCCAGATGGGGTGGGGGGAGCAGCAACCCCACGCATTCAGCAGCAGTTTCAGTGCTCGTCTAGCCAACCGCGTATATGGCTACATGTAAAAGTATTTTTGGCTTATATAATTTTCATGTCTAATGAAGATTTCCATGGCTTGCTACCAGCTCCACAGAAAGCTACAAGAAAAGTATGGAATAAATTGACTGAGCCCCATTCTGGTCTGCTTAAGAGAGGCCCCATGCAAAAGTCAGGAAAAAAATTGTGAGGTTCCCCCAAAAAATCCATACCAAACCCTTTTACAAGCATGGGGCTTACATCTCCTGAACCATACCAGGCCACATGTCCACAAGATGAAGGGGGGGCTACCCCCTGCCAAAGCACATTGTCCCCATGTTGATGAAGACAATCACCTTTTCCTCCCAATCCTGGCCCAGTAGTTGTAGAAGTCTGCAGGTGATCTTTTTGGAATCTGGAAACCTTTAACCCAAATACATAGTACGCCTACCCCTACTCATTAAAAAAAATGTAAACAGTAAAATGAACACAGGCAGTCATTTAGTATATCCACCATTAATGAAATCATCCAGAGATGTAGATCTTGATTAATCATGATACCTACCAGGCCTCTGAAAGAAAAATAAAAACAGCGCCCCCTGATACACATCTGGCCTAGTCGTGGATGACAACTGCTATATACAGGGGTGGGGTCTTCCAGTTGACATCATTGATCATATACCGTATGGTCAATTATATCATGGGAATCCCAGTGAAGATATTAACCAGGAGGAAGGAAAGGGGGGGCCACACGCTCCCCCTTTCCTGGCCTGCCAAGCTGCATGCTCAGGTAAGGGTCTGGAATGGATTTTTTTTCTCGATTAATGCCTGGGGTTCCCCCTTAAAACCCATATCAGATCCAACACTATTCAAAAATCAGAACATGTGATAGATCAGGACAGAAAAAGTGAAGTCATGGTGGAAGGAACATTTGAAATAATGTGATTCTGTTTATAAAAAGAGGAAATAAAAGGCAAGTGGCTGACTGCTATGTTCCACAAACACAATGCCTGTGTATTCTTATCTGTATGTTCTAAAATATATAATATGCCCTAATTGTGTTTAGTTGTTATGTTTTTAGGCATTTTTCATTTTTTTTCATCTGGTAATCCTGCAATAATAATAATACTTCTTGTCTACATTAATTTCTCCATTCTATTTATAGAAGGAGCCATGGTTGTCACAATGGTTGGACTTTCAAACATTTTTAGCTTTATATACACTTTAGAATAACAGAATCATCTCTGTTACATTCAGAACTTACTATGATATAAAAACATTTCAGGTATGTATTTGTAGCACCCCCTTACCCCTGGGGCAGATGAGGAGGACCCCCAAGTGGCTCGGTAGGCTAACACCTTACACCTCAGGGTGGAATTCTTGACTCTTTGTGGTGTGGAATGGATTGCCCGCTCCGAGACTTTGGAACATAATAATAAATTAAATAATTAAAGAAAAAAAGAACAGGAGATACACCCACAAAGTGGCCTAATTTTGGAAAGTTAACATACCAAGGTGTTTTCTAAGAGGCATGGTGAGTTATTTGAAGATCCCATTTTTTGTCACAAGTTTTGGAAAATGCCTAAAGAAAATGAAAATGCATTTTTTTTTACATAAAGTTGTCAATTAATTAGGATATTTCTAACATAAAGCATGACTATACCACATGTGAGACTTTTTCAATTTTGTACTGGACATTTTATCTTGTGTATCACAAAAATCATCCAAACATTGCAGTAAAACAACAAACTGTAATGGTCGCCTCTGTACAAGTGGTCAGGGAATATAGCTCAGTGTAGCTTCAGCTGTAGGACATCCCGTTACTAAAAGCCAAGCAGGCCTAGCCCAGCCTTTTTCAACCAGGGTGCCCTGAGGTTTCTTTAGGGGTGCCTTGGCAAAATGCATAAAAATTGCCAAGAAAATTGTATACAAGCTGGCGTGTGGATGTGGCCTGTCTTTTAGTTACACTAAGCCACAGGTTTTCATTGTGCACTATTACAACCTAGCTGCGGGCATCCTAATAATCAATGACATCATCAGTTGATGAGGAGGATGTCAGTTGCCAGTATAGCATCCATGTTTGACCTTCCCCTGCCCCTCTCCATCAGCGGTGGGGTCACGTTAGCTGAGTGCTAGAGAAAATCAATGGAATACTAGTCAGTACAAGTTTGCAAAAGTGTATTTGCTTTGGAAGAATAAATCACCACTAACATCAGGTGTTCTACTTGTGTGGATGTTGCTGCAATATGTAAAACTATTAGAATCATTTTTACATTTTTAGAATGGGGTGCCTTGAGACTGTCCATCATTTTTAAAGGGTGCTATAAAATTGTCCATACATTTTAAAGGGTGCCTTGACTTAAAAAAGGTTGAGAAACACTGGCCTAGCCTACAAGGCTGCCCCATAGCACAATGCTATGTTCACTGTGGTTTAGAAGTGCAGCTGTCCACAGAAGATAGATGGGACTGGTGTCTTACAGAAATGTAGTAAGTGCCACCACCACATACCTTTTTTTTTTTTACTTTTGTATTTCTTTAGCCCCATAACTACAGCTCTCATATATATGCTTAACCACTTCAGCCCCGGAAGATTTGGCAGCTGAATGACCGGGCCATTTTTTGCGATTCGGCACTGTGTCACTTTAACTGACAATTGCGCAGTCGTGCGACGCTGAACCCAAACAAAATTGTCGTCCTTTTTTTGCCACAAATAGAGCTTTCTTTTGGTGGTATTTGATTGCCTCTGCGGTTTGTATTTTTTGTGCTATAAACAAAAAAAAAGAGCGACAATTTTGTAAAAAACACAATATTTTGTACTTTTTGCTATAATAAATATCCCCTTTTTTAAAAAAAAGCAATTTTTTTCTCAGTTTAGGCCGATATGTATCAAAAGTTATAGCGTCTACAAAATAGGGAATAAATTTACAGCATTTTTATTATTATTTTTTTTTACTAGTAATGGCGGTGATCTGCGATTTTTATCGGGACCGTGACATTAGGACGGACACATTGGACACATTTTTGGGACCATTGACAATTATACAGCGATCAGTGCTATAAAAATGCACTGATTACTGTAAAAATACCACTGGCAGGGAAGGGGTTAACACTAGGGGGCGATCAAGGGGTTAACTGTGTTCCCTGTTACGTATTTCTAGCTGAAGGGGGAGGGGACTGACTAGAAGAAATTACAGATCATGGTTTCTAGCTATTAGGAACACACAATCTGTCCCTGCTCACAGAGCAGAACAGGGATTTGTGTGTTTACACACACACTTCAGTGTTCTGCCTCTCGTGCCCACTATTACTTGTGGCCGGCGGTCATCGCGACCATCGGCCACGGGCATCGGCACCCCCACAGTGCAGCGGGCACGTGCGTGTCTGCTATCCCAATCCCACGAGCTGACGTATAGCTACGGAGATTCGCACGATTGTGCCGACCTGCCGCAGTATAATGGCGGTGGCTGGTCGGCAAGCGGTTAATAAAAGTATGGCATTAGGTTAATGATATGCCTCTTGTAAAACCACTCCATTTTAAATGAACTTCCAAACCTCCTCTAAATAAAGCACATCCTTCTCCTACAATGGCTTTTTGGATGCACAGCGAGAAAGGTGTCTATGACAATATTTTTTAAATGTTGGCAACTATGGGAAGTACTGCGCCACTAATGTTTGCTTTCTGCAGTCCAGTATGCCTGTCTCTTTTAGCAGGGACCCTTTCATCTTCTGAATCAGAGGTAACCATTTTTAACCACTTGCCTACTGGGCACTTTTACCCCCTTCCTGCCAGGCCAATTTTCACCTTTCAGCTCTGTCACACTTTGAATGTAACACTGTAGTCAAATTCATTTTTTATCATTTTTTCACACAAATAGAGCTTTCTTTTGGTTGTATTTAATTACCACTAGGTTTTTAATTTTTTCCTAAACAAACAAAAAAATTCAAAAATTTTGAAAAAAAAACATTTTTCATAGTTTGTTATAAAATTTTGCAAACGGGTAATATTTCTCCTTCACTAATGTGTGTTGAGGCTGCACTGTTAGGTGGCACTGATGGGCTCTGATAGGCAGTACTGAAGTGCACTGCGAGATGGCACTTATAGGCAGCACTGATGGCCACTTATAGGTGACACTGATGATGAGGCACTGATGGGCACTAATAGGTGGCACTGGTGGGCACTGATTAGCAGCATAGTGGGCACTGCTGGGAAAGGAGGACCTCAGCTATGGGGGAAGACTACAAACATTGAACTTATTCTCTCTGGAGAGGAGACGCTTGAGAGGGAATATGGTATCAATGTACAAATACCGTACTGGTGACCCTAGCATAGGGAAAAAACTATTTAGTGAAAGGAAAAAAAAGACATTCACTAAAGTTGGAGGAGAAGCGGTTTAATCATAAACTGCATAGAGGGTTCTTTACTGTCAGAGCGGTAGGGAAGTGTAATTCTCTTCCACAAGCAGTTGATAGTTTTAAAAAACTATTAGATGGGCACCTTAACTGCTTCAGCCCCGGAAGATTTTACCCTCTTCCTGACCAGAGCACTTTTTGCGATTCAGCACTTCCTCGCTTTAACTGACAATTGCGCGGTTGTGCACCCAAACAAAATTGACGTCCTTTTTTCCCCACAAATAGAGCTTTCTTTTGGTGGTATTTGATTACCTCTGCGGTTTTTATTTTTTGCACTATAAACAAAAAAAGAACGACAATTTTGAAAAAAACGCATTATTTTTTACTTTTTGCTATAATAAATATCCCCCAAAAAATATAAAAAAATATTTTTTTCCCTCAGTTTAGGCCGATATGTATTCTTCTACATATTTTTGGTAAAAAAGATTGCAATAAGCGTATATTGATTGGTTTGCGCAAAAGTTATAGCGTCTACAAAATAGGGGATAGTTTTATGGCATTTTTATTATTATTTTTTTTTTACTAGTAATATCGGCGATCTGCGATTTTTATCGGGACTGCGACATTATGGCGGACACGTCGGACAATTTTGACATATTTTTGGGACCATTAGCATTTATACAGCGATCAGTGCTATAAAAATGCATTGATTACTGTAAAAATTTCACTGGCAGTGAAGGGGTTAACCACTAGGGGGCGATCAATTAGGAACACTGTTGGTTTTGCTCACACTGGTGTGGTGGCAATCAGGAACTTGTGTGGAGATGATCAGGAACACTGTTGCTGGCTTACACTGGGCTGGTGACACATACACTGGTGTTGGGGTGATCAGAAAAACTGTCACTGGCTTACACTAGTCCGGAGGTGATCAGAAACACTTTTACTAGTGTACACTAGACATGTGCACACTGAAATATTTTGTTTCGGAATTTCGTTTTCGTCCAAAAAATACATTTATTTAGTTACTCCCAAAATTTGTTTTTATTTTTTTTTCGTTTCGTTAAAAAATGCACTTGTCCGAAAATCCAAAATAATTAAGGTCGAATCTGTCATTGAAGGCTTATGGTGTCTGTCGATGTTCTACAAAGATTTGACGGAGCAACTAAACTGTACGACGCCGCAATCGTACATTTCCGGTCGAATGTTCCGCCTACAAGCTATAGTAGAATTCTAATGTTGTATGACACTAGTAATATTTATATTTATTAATTATCATTACTAGTCAACCAACATTAGAATTCTTCTATAGCCTATGCTTCGTCAAATCTTCATGTCGAATCTTTTCTCTCTATGTAGAATAATCTTGGACTAATAGAGCTAAGGTTAGGCACATTCGACCACAGGTTTGATGGACACAGATCACTATTGTCAGCATCATGTTGAATCTTCTATCTATATTGAACTGTTGTCGCAACGAAAACGAAAATAAAGCATTTGTTTATGTCGGATCTTTCGGTTTTTGGATTCTGCACGTTCGTTACCGTTTGTTAAAACGATAATGAAAATACCCAAAATTCGGACGAAAATGCATTCGGACAAAAACGGATGCAGATGTCTAGTGTACACTGGTTTGGTGACACAGTGACAACTGATTAGCAACACTGTTGCTGGCTCACACTCGTTTGACAGTGATCAGGAACGCTGTTGCTGGTGTACACTGATCTGGCATCACTGACACTTGTAGGTGGGGCCTGGGGCTTTGGTACACAGTCTGGGAGAGATCACACACACAATCTAAGAAGTTGTATAATACCTTGTATATTGTAATAAGGTTAACAGAGGTATTTTACAGATACTTTGCACTGGAACAATATTGCAGCAGCATATTACTCGGCAATGCCACAGTATTGCAGTGGTATATCACTCAGTCTTGCAGTGACAGTGTCCCAGGCTTAACCTGCTTACTGGAGGATGGCAAACTGCAGTATATAGTAGTGACACTCTATGATACTAAAGAGATCCCCAATTGCTGGCCTGGATACCGAATACCTGGGGAACAAGCGGTGTCCCTGCAATGATCCTACTTGGCCAAGAACCTCTCCCTGCGCAAATAACTCTTCTTAACAAATGGAGTCCCTGTCCCTCACCTATCCACAGGCCCTAGGCATGCCTGAATGTTGCAGGCACCCTAATTAATAGTCCCACACCAGGGGCGTAACTAGAAATAGCAGGGCCTCATAGCAAAATGTTGTATGGAGCCCCCCTGCAAACAGCCCCCCCCCCCACAGCTGCCCTAGTGTCAATGCAGCCTGACCTGTGTCACATACAGCGTGACCTGTGCCCAATACAGCGTGACCTGTGCCCCATACAGCGTGACCTGTGCCCAATTCAGCGTGACCTGTGTCACATACAGCGTGACCTGTGCCCAATGCAGCGTGACCTGTGTCACATACAGCGTGACCTGTGCCCAATGCAGCGTGACCTGTGCCCCATACAGCGTGACCTGTGCCCCATACAGCGTGACCTGTGCCCAATACAGCGTGACCTGTGCCCAATACAGCGTGACCTGTGCCCAATACAGCCTGGTCTGCCTGTGCCCCATACAGCCCCACCTATGCAGAGGAAGAGGCAAGCCACCCGGATCAGCAGAGAGCGGGATTGCCCGCTGTAATAGCTTTCATTTGAATTTCCTGTCTTCCCGGGGCTCATCGTCACATAGCCCCACCTCATGGCCCAACACCTTTGATGACGTCACATGTCCCGCATTGGATCGGCGTTCTGTCTATCAAAGGCACCGGGCCAAAAGGTGGAGCTATGTGACGTGAGTCCCGGGAACACTGGAAGTTCTAATGAAAGCTCTTACATCGGGCAATTCTGCTCTCTGCTGATACGGACAGCTCGCCTCTTCCTTTCCTCTCTCTTCCCCTGGCTGGGAGACTGACGGCGGTGCTCTTATCCTCACTGGGCCCCACTCGGCTGCGGGCCCCATAGCGCCCGCATGGGTCGCTATGGTGGTAGTTACGCCCCTGTCCCACACCAAGATGGCTGCCAGAGGTCACCAGGAGTTGCAGTGTCCAATCAGACAGCTGCATCCGCTGTGACCACGCTATCTCTCATTGAATAATTTTCCTCTAAACATCCCACTCCACCGGTAAAGTGGCATAGCGCAACCTACTGAATGGAGGCTAAGTTGCACCTGGCTACACACTGGTCTAGCGGTGAACAGACACACTGCTGCTGCCGTACACTGGTCTGGGGACACTGTGACTGATGTGGCAAACGATTAGTAACATTGTTTCTTGCTTACACTGGGCTAGTGACATCTACACTGGTGTGGTGGCGATAAGAAATACTATTGCTGGCTCACACTAGTCTAAGGTCAGGAACACTGGTCTGGCATCACTGACATGGGTATGGCATCAGTCAGGGAACCTGGCTGGCTGCACTGTTCTGGTGACACTGACTGGTGTGGCTACCGATCAGGTACATTGTTACTGGTTGCACTGGTGACAATTGGGACTGGCGTGGCTGGCTTCACTGGTTTAGTGACACTGGGAATGGTGTGAATAGTGATCATGGCTCTAGTTACACTGTAAAACTCACAGGGCTGAGTTTCCGGATGCCAATTCCGGATGCGTCTTTGCATGCATGTTTTTATTGCATTTTTTGTGCATTTCCGGATGCATTTCAAATGCTTTTTTTTCTTCTTTTTTACACTGTACTGGAGTGCGGTGCATTTTTGATGCGTTCCAGTGCATTTTTTATGTGTTTTACTGCGTTCCAGTACAGTCTAGTGCAGGAAAAATGCAGCATGCTCTAATTTTTTTGTCTGGAACTGGAAAGCCCTGGAACTGACTGCACTGATGTGAACTATGCCACTGGAAACTATATAACCTTCTTTCCATGTGTTTTTTATGCAGAAAAAAAATGCACTGGACTGCATGTGGTGTGAACTGGGCCATAAGCAGTTTGAACCAGTCGGCCTTCTCTCACGAGCACTCCCTGTGTGGGAGGAAACAGACCAGGGGCTGCAACAGCAACCTTTCTTTACTTTTGTTATGATTGGTCACAGTGATCACAGTGATTTTATTGGTCCAGTACCCCAACTTGTGATGCGTTGTGTCCAAAGGACACTCTAGAAGGCGTGCACTAGCCACAGGAGCAGGAGGATGTTTAATACACCCTCCTGACCCCAGAAGTAAGATGTCTGAGCATTTTTATAAAGCATCCTGACGGCAGGTAATTAGAGAGGCTCCAAATTTGTTTTTTTTCCAACTGTCGTTTTTTCCAAGTGTCATATTTTGTATTTTTTTTCCAACTGTCATATTTTGTATTTTTTTCCAACTGTCATATTTTGTCTTTTTGAACTCATATTTTCTCATTTTTTCCAACTGTCGTATTTTGACATTTTTTTCAACTATCATTTTTTCCAATTGTTATATTGTCATTTTTCTGTCATATTTTGTCATTTTTTTCTACTGTTTTTTTCCAACTGTCGTTTTCCAACTGTCCTTTTTCTTCTACTGTCATTTTTTGTCATTTTTCCAACTATCGGTTTTTCCAGCTGTCATATTTTGTCATTTTTTTCAACTGTCATATTTTCTCATTTTATCCAACTGTCTTTTTCCAACTGTCATATTTTCTCATTTTTTCCAACTTTTTTTCAACTGTCACATTTTGTCATTTTTTCCAACTCTCAATTTTTTTCCCAACTGTTGTTTTAATAACTTTCATATTTTCTCATTTTTTTCAACTGATGTTTTTTTCCAACCGTCATATTTTGACTTTTTTCCTGTCATATTTTATAATTTTTCCAACTGTCGTATTTTTACTTATTTTTCAAACTGTCGTTTTTTTTTAAATTGTTATATTTTGTCATTTTTCCAACTGTCCTTTTTTCCAACTGTCATATTTTGTCATTTTTTTCCCTACTGTGGTTTTTTCCAACTGTGGTTTTTTCCAACTGTCCTTTTTCTTCTACTGTCATATTTTGTCACTTTTTCCAACTGACAGTTTTTACCAACTGTTATATTGTGTCATTTTTTCAACTGTTGTTTTTTCCAACTGTCATATTTTTTCTTTTCCAACTATCATATTTTCTAATTTTATTCAACTGTCTTTTTTCTAACTGTCATAGTTTCTAATTTTTTTTCAACTGTCACATTTTGTCATTTTTCAAACTAGTTTTTTTCCAACCATCATATTTTGTCATTTTTCCAACTGTGGTATTTTGACTTTTTTTCAACTGTCGTTTTTCTCCAAATTGTTATATTTTGTCATTTTTTTCCAACTGTCATATTTTGTCATTTTTCCAACTGTCATATTTTGTCATTTTTTTCCTAATGTCTTTTTCCCAACTGTCATTTTTCCAACTTTCCTTTCTTCTACTGTTATGTTTTATCATTTTTCCAACTATCTTTTTTTACAACTGTCATATTTTGTCACTTTTTCCAACTGCCAGTTTTTTCCAACTGTTATATTTCATCATTTTTTCCCAACTGTCTTTTTTCCGGTCATAATTTGTCATTTTTCCAATTGTCAAATTTCATTATTTTTTTCCAACTGTTGTTTTTGACAATTTTTCCAACGGTTATAGTTTGAAATTATTTTTCCAACTATTGTTTTTTAACTGTCATTTTTTCCAACTGTCATATTTTGTCTTTTCCAACTGTCATATTTTGCTAATTTTTTTCAACTGTCTCTTTTCCAACTATCATATTTTCTCATTTTTTCTAACTTGTTTTTTTCAACTGTCACATTTTGTCATTTTTCAAACTGTCAATTTTTTCAACTGTAGTTTTTTCCAACTGTTTTATTAACTGTTATATTTTGTCATTTTTTCCAACTGTTATATTTTGGCATTTTTCCAACTGTCATGTTTTGTCATTTTTTCCTACTGTTTTTTTGCCGTCATTTTTTCCAACTGTCCTTTTTCTCCTACGGTCATGTTTTGTCATTTTTCCAACTATCATTTTTTCCAAGTTTTTTCCAACTGTTTATATTTTGTCATTTTTCCTCAATTGTCATTTTTTTAACTGTCATATTTGGATATTTTTTCCAACTGTCATATTTTGTGATTTTTTTTACAGCTCTCATTTCTTTCCAACTATCCTGTTTTGCTATTTTTACAACTATCATATTCTTTTTCTACTGTTTTTATTACTGTGTCCAACTGCCGTTTTTTCCACCTGTCATATTTTGACATTTTTTCCAACTGTCGTTTAACAGTCATATTTTGTTATTTTTCCAACTGTTTTTTCCACACTGTCATATTTTGTCACTTTTTTCTACTCTTTTTTCCAAGCGTTATATTTTGTCATTTTTTTCAACTGTCATATTTTGTCATTTTTTCCTACCGTTTTTTTCCAACTGTCCTTTTTTCCAACTGTGCTTTTTCTTCTACGGTCATATTTTGTCATTTTTTCAACTGTCATATTTTGTCACTTTTTACAACTACAAGTTTTTCCAACTGTTTATATTTTGTCATTTTTCCTCAATTGTCATTTTAATAACTGTCATATTTTTATATTTTTTCCAACTGTCATATTTTGCCATTTTTTTACAACTGTCATTTCTTTCCAACTGTCCTAACTGTCCTATTTTGCAATTTTTACAACTATCATATTCTTTTTCTAGTTTTTTCCAACTCTCATTTTATCTCCAACTGTCATATTTTGTCATTTTTCCAACTGTCATATTTTGACATTTTTTTCAAACTCATATTTTGTCATTTTTTCCAACTATTGTTTTTTCCAACTGCCGGTTTTTTCCACCTGTCATATTATGTCATTTTTTCCAACTGTCATTTTTTGTCATATTTTGTTATTTTTCCAACTGTTGTTTTTTCCACACTGTCATATTTTGTCACTTTTTTTCTACTGTCTTTTTTTCAAAGTGTTATATTTTGTCATTTTTTCAACAGTCATATTTTGTCATTTTTTCCTACGTTTTTTTTTCCAACTGCCATTTTTTCCTTCAACTGTCATATTTTGTCATTTTTTCTTCAACTGTCATATTTTGTCACTTTTCCAACTGTTGTTTTTTCCAACTGTCATGTTATGTCACTTTTTTCAACTGTCTTTTTTCCCCAATTGTTATATTTTGTCATTTTTTCCTACTGTGGTTTTTTTCCAACTGTCATATTTTGTCCTTTTTTCAAATGTCATTTCTTTCAACTGTCATATTTTGTCACTTCTTTTCAAGTGTCATATTTTGTCATTTTTTCCAACCGTTTTTTTGCAACTGTCATTTGTCATATGTTGTTTTTTTCTTCATTTTTTCCAACTGACTTCTTTCCCTGTTTCTTCCAGCTGTCGTTTTTTTGCCTTTCTTTTCCAATTGTCCTTTTTCTTCATTTTTTCCAACTGACAGTTGGAACCTGACACTTTTCTTAAAGAAGAAATCCTTTAGTTGCAAGCTACACAGCAATAATCAACTGATGAGAAACACTTTGGTCAGCAGGGGCATTGTTGCCCAGTGGGGGGGGCAACACCGACGCTCAGGGGGGATAGAGGGAACTATTATGCTAAGTAGGTAAATGCCCAATGGAGGTGATGGAAAACAAGAATGCCCAGCAGCGGAGATGGAAAAAACAAGCCAAGAAGGAATGATGAATGGGGAAGAATAATACTGCCCAGCAGGGAGGTGGGGAGAAGCAATAATGGCCAGTGGGGTATGGGGAGAAACAACAGTACCAGCAGTAGAGTTGAAGGAACAATAATACCTTGTGGGGTATCGGGGAGAACCATGGTTCCCAGCAGGGGTAGAGGAGAACCATAGTGCCCAGTGAAGAGTGGGGAAGGACAACAGTGCCCAGCGGGAGAAGAGGAAAACCAATAGTACCTTACATGGGGGAGAGAGGCAAGAATAATTGTATCCTGCGGAGGATGGAGGAACCCCGATCCATCACTTCCTCTAGTCAGTCCCTTCCCCCTTCAGTTAGAATCACCTCCCAGGGAACACAATTAACCCCTTGATCGCCCCCTAGTGTTAACCCTTTCACTGCCAGTGACATTTTTACAGTAATCAATGCATTTTTATAGCACTGATCGCTGTATAAATGCCAATGATCCTAAAAATGTGTCAAAATTGTCTGATGTGTCCGCCATAATATCGCAGTCCTGAAAAAAATCGCAGATCGCCGCCATTACTAGTAAAAAAAAAAAATAAAAATGCTATAAATCTATTCCCTATATTGTAGACGCTATAACTTTTGCGCAAACCAATCAATATATGCTTATTGCGATTTTTTTTTACCAAAAATATGTAGAATACATATCGGCCTAAACTGAGAAAAAATTTACCTTTTTTAAAAAAAAAAAATGGGGATATTTATTATAGCAAAAAGTACAAAATATTGTGTTTTTTACAAAATTGTCGCTCTTTTTTTGTTTATAGCGCAAAAAATAAAAACCGCAGAAGCGATCAAATACCACCAAAAGAAAGCTCTATTTGTGGGGAAAAAAGGACGTTAATTTTGTTTGGGTGCAGCGTTGCACGACCGCACAATAGTCAGGTAAAGCGACGCAGTGCCGAATCGCAAAAAATGGCCCGGTCATTCAGCAGCCGAATCTTCTGGGGCTGAAGTGGTTAATAGTGCCCCACTGGCGGCTGAAAAATGCTGCTAAAACTAGCGTAAAGTGCTGCTAAAACTAGCGGCACTTTACCGCTAACGGACCCGCCGCCCCAGTGTGAAAGCAGCCTTAACTTACCTCTGAAATTCATTCAGCCTCCATTAACATAATGAAGTTGATTTACTAAAGGCAAATAGGCTGTTTAGGTTCAATAAGTTTTTATTGTTTTAACACGCGTTTAAAAAGTAACAGAAAAAAGCAGGAACAAGGCCAGTTGCCTGACATTAGGCACCCTGGTCTACAAATTTGAGTCATACAAATAACAAACATAGTGCATTCCATTGCTTGTGCATAGGTAACTTGATGGTAGCATTTCAAACATATGTCTGCTTTCCGTGTAAGTGCTATTTCTCTCGGTCTGGACGCCCCTTTGGGAGCCTGCTGCGCCAGAGGCCAAGGAAATCCAATTGTTTAAACTAGGACAACAATGATTGTCAGAACTATATTAGTGATTTAATTCCAAATCTCCTGAGAGATGAAAAAAAAAAATCCATAGCGGGAGAACAGAATACTTGTTATTTATATTGCAACCAAGAATGGCCAGATGAAACGAGTAAGGAAAAGTTGGAAATAACAGTAAAGAAGAGAAGAAGGGTGAGGAGGGGAAAGGTTGTAGGGGTATAAGCTGGGAAAGGGGGGGGGGGATGGAGAGACAGCAAACCTCTACCCATGGTGTGTTCTACAGACCCGGTGTAGGGACATAATAATAGGATCATTTTGTCTCTCAGGCGGTATTCTTCCCCAAGAGTCTCTTCTTGAGTTTATCTGAAGTAGAGTAATGCCTCCAAATACTCCAGACAAAGGAGAACTTTGATTGTTTGTCTAATGCCTTGGCTTGCATCTCTTCCATAAGCATAATATTGTTTATCTCACCTACCCATTCTATGAGGGATGGGGGTGTAGTGGTTTTCCAGTGTCTGGGGATTAGTTGCCGTCCCGCACTGAGAAAAAATTTCACGAGGTTATTTTTTTGTGATTTGACAGTACCAGGTAGTATGGAGGGAAGGGCAATAGAAGGTGAGGGCGTAAGTGGTTTATCATAAATTTCTGTATAGATCTGGAAGATTTGTGTCCAAAATGGGAGGAGCATGTCACACTCCCATCAGATGTGGATGTACGTACCCTTCATTGAGTTGCACCTCCAACATGTATCGGTGATCGATGGAAACATGATCCTGAGGGTGGTTGGCACACGATACCACCTCGATATCAGTTTATAGTTTTTTTCTTGCGTGTAGCTTGAGATGGATGTTTTGTAAGTGAATAGGAAGGCCGTACTCCACTCTGCGTCGGTTATCTCTCTCCCGATTTCCGCTGACCAGTTTATAGTGTATTTAGGTGGGGATCCATGGGTGCATTCTAGGATCAGTTTATATGTCAGTGATAAGGTGTGGCGGGGAATGTCAGAGTGTGCATAGTTGTTCAAACCCGGTCAGGGGTCTGTGGATCGTGGAGTTTCTTACAATAAGAAGTCAGGTGTCTACGTGTGAGCCATGTCACCTTGGAGGTAGTATCCGTTTGATTAGACAAAAAGGTTCCTTGAGTATTGTCGACAAACTGTCGTGCTGTGGGCCAGGAGTCTCTGTGGTAGTTATCTATAGTATGGGTTTAATTGCCTTCCGGGAGGTCTGGGTTGTCGAATAGGGGGGTAAGGGGACTTGGTTTGAAGGATAGCGAGTAGCTTTCCTCTCTACGGTACCAGATTGCCAAAGCATCTCTAGTAAGAGGAGACAACGTTGAGAGTGATTTGTGAGTCCGATCATAGCCCCATAGAAGTGCTCGCAGGTCGAGTGAGGACAGGTCTTGTTCCACTAGTGTGGAGGCTTTGATAATAGGGCGGGGAAACCACTCGAGGATACGGGAGACAACTGCCAATGCATGGTAAAGCTCAAAATCTGGTAGGCCTATCCCGCCTTTAGTGATAGGAGAGTATAAGAGTTTATGTTTCAGCCTCGGGTGGTTCCCCCCAATAGCCATAGATCGAAGGGTGCGGAAGAACACTGAAGGAAGGGCGATAGGGAAGGCCTGAAATAAGTACAGCAGCTTGGGGAGTATGTCCATTTTTAATGCGTTCATGCAACCTACCCAGGACATTGGTAGGTCCATCTGACGTAAGACGTCTGAGTCTTTTGAGTAGTAGGCTGAAATTCAGGGTATATATATCTGAGGTTTGCTTTGGTATGGCTGTGCCTAAGTATGAAATAGAATTTGATTGCCATTGAAATGAAAAGTTGGCCTGAAGGGAGGAGAGAGTTAATTGTGTCAAAGAAAGGTTCAGGGCTTCTGTTTTAGAAACAATTAGCTTGTAATTACTGAAACAACCGAATCGGTCCATCTCTGCAAGTATAGAGGGTATACTAATATGGGGCTGAGTTACGTAAAGAAGCAGATCGTCCGCATATAGGGAGAGTTTACATTGGGATGAGGGGGTTTGGAGTATATGGACATGATGCGTGCCAGCATTTTCGGGCCTAGTCCTAATTGGGAGAGAGTGGCCTGGAGAAAGGACCAGCTGACCCTGTCAAAGGCCTTTTCTGCATCACAGGAGAGAAGGCAGGTTGGTATATGATGGCGCTAGGCATATGCTATTAGGTGTATGGTTTTGGTGGTGTTGTCCCTGGCTTCAAGTCCAGGGACAAAGCCCACCTGGTCTTTATGTATTGTTTCCGGCAGTAAAGGAGAAAGGCGATTTGCGAGGATCTTTGTGTACAATTTTAGGTCAATATTTAGAAGGGATATCGGTCTGTAGTTGGGGCATAGAGAGGGGTCTTTACCTGATTTAGAAATGACTACTATTTGGGTTTGAAGTAAAGTAGGAGAAGGGGCAATGGTTTCATCTATAGCATTAAATGCTTTTTCTAACAATGGTGAAAGTTGGGTTGCAAATGTTTTATAAAAGCGTGAGGAAAACCCGTCTGGGCCAGGGCTCTTACCATTTTTGAGGTTCTTTATGGCGGTGTGGAATTCTGTTTTGGACAAGGAGGACTCTAGGTCTTCCACGTTGGATGCTGGAAAGGGTGGGAGTGCCGTTTCCTGGATATATGAGGGCAGGTCTCAGGAGAGGCCCACGCCTGGTGGAGCCGGAGGGGTGAGGTTATACAGGGTGGAGTAATATTGGCGGAATTCTTCGGCTATTGCCGAGTTGTTCAATATTTTACCTTTGATAGGGGAATTTATAAACGGGATCGGTTGCCGGGCCTGCCTGGGTTGGAGTGTGTTCGCTAAATGTCTGCCACATTTGTTGGCTTGAGAATAATGGGCGAATCGTCCCTTGTCACGAACCACCAGAGATCTCTCGGCAAAGATTTGCAAGAGGTCCCTCCTAGCATTGGTGAGATCTAGAAGCACCGTATTGTCAGGGTTTTTTTTATGTGACTCTTCCAAAGTGGCTATGGTGGCGAGAAGACGTGTAGTGTCCACTGTGCGTGCTCGTTTCAGTCATGACCCGTGTTGGATAAATTTGCCCCTAAGCACACATTTAAGCGCTTCCCATTTCGTAAGCAGGTTAGTGGCATCTTGGGCGTGGTCTGACACGAAGTGTTTGATGGTCTGTATAATGTCCTGTGTGCATACTGAGTCAGACAGTAGATTGTCATTCAACCTCCAAGAGGATCTCTTCTTGTGTGTGGGGATGTTCTCCAAGCTCATGTGTATGGGGGCATGATCTGACTAAAGGGTGAGGCCAATAGAGGCGGAAGGAGAGTAGTCTAGTAGGGATTGGGAAATAAGGAGGTAGTCCAATCTACTGTAGGAAGAATGTGCCGGGGAATAGTATGTGTAGTCTTTAGTGTTAGGATGTAGCATCCTTCAACACATCTACTAGGGATAAGTCAGATAAAAGTGCTCTCATTTTGGTCAGGGAGGTCGGGGAGATTGAGGACTTACCAGTCGAGGCATCAAGACGAGGTATCGAGGTGGCATTGAGGTCCCCTCCCAGGATCATGTTGGTTGTGCTGAATCGTTTCAGACGAGAGATCACAGAGGAGAGAAATTGCTGCTTTTCCTGATTTGGAGAGTATATGTTAATAACAGTATAAATCATATTCATGTGTGACATTTTGATAAAGACATATCTGCCTAGTGGATCAACACAGGTGTCAAGAACATCTGGGGTGAATGAGCATGGAACGCTATAGAAACCCCCTTAGATTTTGCTGAGGGGTTGGTACTGTGAAACCAGGTGGGGTATTGTTCATGGAGAAATTGTGGAATTTTGTCTGACCTAAAGTGGGTTTCCTGCAAAAGAAGGATTTGGGTACATATTTTATGAAAGTGATACAGTATTTGCCTTCTCTTCTCTGGGGTGTTAAGGCCCCTGCAATTCAATGAGGTGACTTTCAAGGAGGCTTGTACCGCCATGGGAAAGCTAATTTATAGGGTAAATAAAAATGAACATAGGGGAGGCTCGCTGTCTCAGAGGAGTGGGTGGAGGGGATGAAGGGAGGAGTCAACATATCAGCTAAGACCACTATGGGCGCTGAAAACCCTAAGTGGGGGGATTGCAGTCAACGCACGGAGGGGTCCGCACACAGGGGGCAACATCTATAAACCTTTTCTATGAACATAACAGCTCAGGGCCCCGCACTGTTGTATGTGTGGTGGACAACTATGCGTGATTATCTAGGAGGACGAGTCCTCTAAAGATACACTAGAGACCTAACAGCATGCAGAGCTCTTTACTCGGCATCAAAATATAACATTGTTCTGCAGAGAGGAAGGGAGGGGGGGGGGGTCGGGATGAGACATGTGGAGGGGACAGTGATCACAAAGAGGGATGCCTCTCTTTCAACAGGTGGTCATACATCTGAATAATACATTCAAGAAAAAAGCAAACCTGTATGGAAAAAGTAAAAAGTTGGATTAGCAGTATAGTGTCCCAACAGAACTGTACACAGGGACGTCTTCACTGGTCTGGGGCCTGTGAAGAAAAATATGGTCTGTCAGGTAACAGCAGCAAAGGTTCATCCATCTGTCGCCTTAGAGGGTTCTGATTTGGAACGCTTTTTCTTCTTCGTTTGCTTTTGCCAGCCTGTAGTGACTTGGAATCCAGGAGTAGCTGCATGAAGTGGCCAGTCTGGGATGGAGATCTGTGGCAGCTCAAAAGTCCCAAGGAACTTGGGGAGATCACCCAGTGTGCGAAATGTCACAGACTTCCCTTTATGAGATGCGAAAAGGTTAAAGGGAGAGCCCCAACGGTACTTAATCTGTTTTGCTTGAAGAACGCCTGTGAGGGGTTTCAAAGCACGCCGCATGTCCAGGGTCAGTTTGGAGATGTCTGGGAGCAGAGACACTGGGGTGCCATTGAAGTATATGGTGTCTTGGGCCCGTGCAGCTTGCATGATGGCGTATTTAATCACATAAAAGTACACCTTGCAGATAATGTCTCTGGGATGTTCCAGGTTCGGATACTTAGGACAGAGGGCTCTGTGGACACAATCGAGTTCTAGGGGAGCATCTTTGTCTTTTTGAAGCAGATCGTTAAACATGGCAAAAACTGCAGGGGCTAGATCTTTGGTTTCCACAGATTCTGGGAGGCCACGTATGCGTATATTATTACGTCTGGCCCTGTTTTCCTGGTCATCTTGATGGTACATTAATTGCTGAATTTGCAGGGTGTGCTCATTTAAAATGACTTCATGTGCTTGCAGTGTGGATGCAGTCTCCTCCACATTATGTTTCACTTCTTTCAGCCTGTTTGTGACATCCCTGCGAAGCTCAGTTATCTCTTGTTTGTATGAGCGCTCCAGTCGCTGTACACAGGCCTCAAAGTAGTGCCTGGTAGGGAGTGCTTTGATGTATGCTTCCCTGTTCCATCCACCATAGGACCGGTGTGAGTCAGGGGAATGGCAAGCAGAATGGACAGAGCCGGTCTCTGAGTCAGGAGGGGACCTGGCATGCTGTCTGGTCTTCCTGTGGGGTGTGGAGCGTTGTGAAACAGCTCCCTGTGAGGCCGCGTGTGTGCCTGAGGTCCGGGCTGGCGCCTACTTGGATGGGGGGGGGGTCAGAACGATTCTGCCCCAAATGAGTGAAAAAGCGATCTATTTCCCCCTCAAAATGTGGATCAGGGGTATGGTGTCCTTCTCCCCCACCTTTCCTCCCCATAACCGACCTTATTTTGGAAGCTGGGAAGCAATGAAGTTAGTAAAGGTGTATGTGCAAAAAACACTCATGTGCAAGGAAAATAAAAAAAGTTTTTTGCTTGTACCCTGTTTCCCCCGAAAATAAGACCTAGCGTGATTGTCGGTGATGGCTGCAATATAAGACCTACCCCCCAAATTAGCCCTAGTTAAAGTCCTTGTAGGTCTTATTTTCAGGGTAGGGCTTATTTTCGGGGAAACGGGGTACATAGACGATGGAAGTTCATAAACCACCTCATTCACTAAGCCCTAGGGCAATTTCTCATGCAAAGTGCAACTTGCCTAGCATAGATAATGGTCCATTTGCCTTTAGTAAATCAACCACAGAGAAAATGTATTTATAGATTAAAAATAACCAAATGTTCTTTGTATTTATAAAGTCTCATTGAATTTATATGGAAACACCAAATAATGGTGCACGAATACACGTTTTTTTTCTACCATAAAAGGTTATATTACAGTTGTGCCACAGCCACTTCTCCCTCTCTGTAGCCCTGGACCTAACCTATGAATGACAAGTGGCAGAGTGGTTGTCACATGAAATTTACAGTAAATTGATGTGCAATGTTTTCCAGCAAATACTATGTGGATCTGCTAGAAAGTGAAAGTGTTTCAACAGAGGAATCAGAGAAGGTCAACAAATTGGGAAGTGGAAATAGCTATTTATCATCACAGTGGGATAAGCTGAACTCCAGTCAGCAGTAAAATATTAGTATTATGTGGCCCAACCCTCCAAGAAGCAAGGTTTAACAGATCGTTAAGACTGAGGGGGTTTGTAGCGAAGAGGAATACTTACCTTACCTCCTTGCTCCTACAGGCTTACTCCCTGAGGTATAACCAGTCCTACTAAGCTATTGCTCTTTACCGGTCATTCAGTTGTGACCAGTGGCCCTGCATATTATATTAATGTAATTAAATTAGTAATTATAATGTATTCCTCAACTCCATACGCCCTATAGAATAAATTAGTTATTATACCTTGCTGTCTGGGGGGGTGTAAATATCTCCTAAACCTGCAGGGTTTAGGACGTATTTGCCATATACGCTTGTGCCGACGTGATAGATGCATGCGCACTGAAGAAAGGGCACGATCGTGCCGTGACCGTCGGCTCCCACGCATATGCGCTGGAGTGAAGTCACGTGACTCCAGGCAGTCACAGAGCCGGAGTCCACGGCCCCGGAATGAAGAGTGGTGAAGATGGAGGCGGGGACATCGCGGGCTATGTTTGCAGGTAAGTGGCACATAATGGGCTAGTATGCAATGCATACTAGCCCATTATGCTTTTAGTTTGCAGGGAACAAAAGAGAGTAAGGAAAACCCATCAGGGTTTACTTCCTCTTTAAGGCTGGGTTCACACCTATGCGAATTGGAGGTTTCCCTGGCTCTCAATGGAACTTTCTAAAACTGAGCTCATCATTTTTCCTCCAGCCAGTGCCCACCCCCGACTTTTCCATCAGGAACAATAATACAACCATCAGTCCCTCCCCTCATGCCAGAGTACTTCCAGGCCGAAATCCAATCACTGTCCAAATCGTGCAGATTTCACCTCCGAAACATCTCCAAAATATGCACCTCTCTAAGCACTAAGCAACTTATTCACTCCCTTGTTATCACTCGCCTTGACTATTGTAACGCCCTCATTGGCCTACCTCTCCGTAAGTTTTCCCCTCTTCAGTCTAATATGAATGACGCTGCCAGACTCATCCAACTTACCAACCGTTCAGTGTCAGCCACTCCTTTCTGTCAATCCCTCCACTGGCTTCCCATTGCCTAACGAATGAAATTCAAAACACTAACAATAACATACAAAGCCATTTACAATTCTGCCCTGAGCTACATGACCAATTTATCCACAAATATCACCCAAACCATCCTCTCCGCTCCTCCCAAGAGTTCTGCTCTCTAGCTCCCTTGTCTCCTCCTCCCATGCTCATCTCCAGGACTTCTCCAGAGCCTCTCCCATCCTCTGGAACTCACTAACCCAACCTGTCTTGTTATCTCCTACTCTGTCCATTTTTAGGGGATCCCTAAAAACTCATCTCTTCAGGGATGCCTATCCTGCCTCCAGCTAACAACCGAATCTTCTACTTCCCTCATCAGTTCTTCCCTCACAGTCACTACCTTCTGTTTCACCAGCCCCTCCCTCTTAGATTGTAAGCTTGCAGGGGCAGGGCCCCTCCAACCCTCTTGTTTTGTACTGTTGGTGTATTGTTGGTGCTATATAAACCCTGTATAATAATAATAATAATAATAATAATGAAGCCAGTTCACACAGGTCTGGGGCGGCCACGGTCCAGATTTGGAAAGGGTCCTGTGCATCTTTGGTTCTGATTCAGGTGTGAATTCAGGCACAAATTCGGACCTGATACCAGTAAGACTGCACAATTTTGTCCACTTTTGGAAAGATTGGCTTTCTCAAAAAAAGCTCACTGCCCTAAGCCCAGCTCTAAAACAGCCTATCTCTGCCTAAAATAAGTGGCATCCAGCAAGTTATACTGTCTCACATTCCAGCATACTGTAAGCAAGAATTACTCCCAATGCTGGCATGTCTATGATGGGGGTAAAATTTCTATCAAGGAAATTAGTGTCTCTTTACAGCAACTACATAAAAATTATCAGAGGAAATCTTTAAGTTGGAATCAGTCCCTGGAATCTTATATGTCCTATATACCCCAACCTTCCTACCATAAACTCTTAATCTGTTTCTGTCTATGTGTGAGTTTTGGGTGTTCCACCCTTTGTTGCATGTTTTATCTTCTAAAAAAAAATGAGTTTTTGGCTGTGCTGTACCCAGCTGAGCAGCAATCTATTTTCTAGGCCAGGTCTATCCCCAAACTTGGGAGTTGATTGTTCCTGCCTGCCTCTGAAAGAAACTTCCAGAAATAAAATAGGAGCAAACTTGCTGAAATCTTTGGACTGTGAATATTTATCTTACCTCAGCCAATTCCTGGGTGGGGGTGCCCAGAAGGTGTGGCTAGGAAAAACATATATTTTTGGAAGGGCCTGTTTAGAGGTCTCTTCTTCAGGGGCCTCTGCCTTGGGAGGCAGTCTGCACTACTGGAGAGTTGTTGCTGTCAGGCTTCAGCATGTGCTTGGCTGAGGGCTTTGGAGGAACTTAGGGAAAGCTGCTGGAGTATACCGCCTGTAAAGTTCAGCTAGAATAGGGAACCCTTTCACTGAAGAGTGTCGCAGGGACCTTTTTTTCTAGAACTTCAGGTATGCCTGTGCTTTGAGGGTCAGGCACCAGAGGTTGTTCAATGGAACGTGACTGCTCCTGAAGAGCTTCAGATTAGCTGGCTGTCCCCTTCACCTCCAGCATTACTTAGGACTGCTTAGAACTTTGCTTGAGAAACTGTCCTTCTGTACCTGTTTGTGTTTTTTGGAGTATTCTGCACTTTCCTCCCCATTTCCCATTCAAGCACTGCAATAAAACTTCAGAAAGACATCACTAGACTGAGCCCATGTTTGTCGGTGCTTTGAAATTGCTACCTGGTCCTGGCAGCCTCTGAACTGGTAAGCGAGACCTGTCTATTTCCTGTGGGCCCTTCGGAGGTCGGTGCTACATTTGCATAATATATACTGTAAATATCCAACAGAAAAGGAAGGGGCCCCTTATAATGAATGCAGCAGTTGTGCAGACCCAGGAACTGAAGTGCGCAGAACTCACCAATAGTGTACCGAAATGCCAAAGAAAGTTAGTTAGATTAACTGCAGAATCTCCTGAGGTTTACAGAGATCAGTGGCTAAAGCTCAAGTTTACAGACAAATGTGAATAAGTGAGAGCAGTGTTCCTTCACCCTTCATGTCAGTCTGTTCAGAGAGAACCATATAGAGTTACAATCATAGAGTGGTAAAGTAAGCAGCTTCTCCTAAACTCTTGACAAACCCTTCATAGAAATACCAGTGTTATGGATGTACATATAGCTCCCAATCATCCCTGATTTGGAGGGACTGTCCCTGATTTGTAACAAAGTCCCTCTGTCCCTCTTTTCACCTCATTTGTCCCTCATTTTGGTCTGATCTATATAATTGTATATAAAATTCAAGGGCATACCTAGAGCATTTGGCACCCGGGGCAGATCCTATATCTGGCACTCCCCCAACTTTAAAATGTAAAAACACCCCACTGTGCTTCGTGCATACCTCTGTACCCACCAATATCTCTTTGTCACTACTGTGTATCCCCTCCCCATAACTGCACCTCAGGACCCCTTTACATTGCACAGCCCCCTACAGGTCTGGACTCTTTTACAGTACACAGCCCCCCACAGGTCTGGACCCCTGCACATTACACAGCCCCCCACACTATCTCTGGATCCCTGCACATTACACAGCCCCCACACTATCTCTGGATCCCTGCACAATACACAGCCCTCCCACCCCAGCTGTAAACCCCTGCACATTACACAGCCCCCACAGCTCTGGACCCCTGCACATTACACAGCCCTCACCTCAGCTCTGGACCCCTGCACATTACACAACCCCCACCTCAGCTCTGGACCCCTGCACATTACACAGCCCCCCCAGCTCTGGACTCCTGCGCATTACACATTGCCCCCCTCCAGCTCTGGACCCCTGCACATTACATACAGCCCCCCCAGCTCTGAACCGCTGTACATTACACAGCCCCCCCAGCTCTGGACCACTGCATATTACACATTCCCCCAGCTCTGGACCCTTGTACATTACACAACCCCCCAGCTCTGGACCCCTGTACATTACACAGCCCCCCCCAGCTCTGGACATATGCACATTACACATTGCCCCCAGCTCGGGACCCCTGCACATTACACATTGCCCCTCTCCAGCTCAGGACCCCTGCACATTACACACAGCCCCCTCAGCTCTGGACCTCTGTACATTACACAGCTCCCCAGCTCTGGACCAATGCATATTACACATTCTCCGGCTCTGGACCCCTGTACATTACACAGCCCCCCAGCTCTGGACCCCTGTACATTACACAGCCCCCCCAGCTCTGGACCCATGCACATTACACATTGCCCCCCCAGCTCGGGACCCCTGCACATTACACATTGCCCCCCTCAGTTGGGGACCCCTGCACAGTACACTTTGCCCCCTCCCTCAGCTCGGGACCCCTGCACATTGCACATTGCCCCCCCAGCTCAGGACCCCTGCACATCGCCCCTTCCTACCTTACTGGGGGATGCATGCAGAGCTGGAGACACAGTAGCACAGAACAGAGGGTCAGAACGGCTGGAGTTAATTTTTCATATTAACAATGCTATTGATTGGTTGCTAGGATCACCTAGCAACCAATCACCTACTGGTTAACCTGAAAAGTTAAGTCCAGCAATTGCCGTCCTCTCTCCAGCTCCGCTCACTGTCTCTCTCCCCTGCTGTGCGGCGCATAGTGAATCCGGTGGCTGGCCCTGGGTGTCAGTGACCCGGGTATGGTCCGCACACGGGCACCCCCGCACCCTGTCACAGCACTGCCCCTGCTGCCTGTGCCTGTCCCCCCGCTGTCACCACTTCACTAGCGGAAGGCAGGGGGCGCTGGGCTGACACCCCCCTAATGTGTGGCTCTCGGTACGCCACTGATAAAATGCCCTACTTATCTATCAAATAATGTTTCACATTGCTAAACCTTTCATCCAATTTCTAAATTGTTGCATTTGCATTTTTTTAAAATCCAATATAAAGGAATAGTAGTGGTTAAAAAAGCACTAAACCAATAAAAAGGGGAAAAATGTTTACAATCCTATATACACAATCCCATACCCACAGTTGATCCAGAGGAAGACAACCCCCCCCCCCCCCCCCCCCAAAGCAAAGCATGATCCAATTTGCCCCAGCAGGGGAAAAATTCCTTCCCGATCCCCCAAGAGGCAATCAGGAGTTCCCTATATCAACTTTATCTATAAATGTTAGTATCCAGTTATATTATGTACACTTAGGAAAGAATCCAGGTCTTTTTTAAAGCTACTACTGAGCTAGACAGAACCAGCTCTTGAGGGAGTCTATTCCACATTTTCACAGCTTTTACTGTGCAGAAGCCTTTCCGTATTTGGAGATTAAATCTCCTTTCCTCCAGATGTAAAGAGTGCCCCCTTGTCCTCTGTGATGACCTTAAAGTGAATAACATAACACCAAGTTCACTATATGGACCACTTATGTATTTATACAGCAAAGTTTTAAAGATATGTGCAGCGCTAAAAGTGAAAGGTCTCT
The DNA here is from genome assembly GCA_037952835.1 of Lithobates septentrionalis. NCBI lineage: Eukaryota > Metazoa > Chordata > Amphibia > Anura > Ranidae > Lithobates > Lithobates septentrionalis. The sequence continues at coordinate 777,056 of JBBDGP010001075.1, read as the reverse complement.
GTATGTCTACAGGACAGTCAAATATGTGCATCAATAGGAAACAGTGTAACATATAAATATATGAATACCGTGAGTTTGTACATAGATATATACTAAATGAATGAACATTGAAGTAGATATAATGATGTTATAAAAATTACCAAATATATCCAAAAGGGACACAATTAAAACCAAAATCAAAGATAAGTCCACATAAGTGCAAAATAAGTGTTGAAGTGAATTAAAAAAAGGAGGGTAAGTCCTTATGGTATCAGCAAAAATCACATAGGGATCTAGTGTGTGAAGAAAACAACCACCACCAACTTTGAGAAGACTTACCGGAATGTGTAATGAGTCGCCAAGGCTTGTGGCGTATCTACACCAATGAGATGGAACATCCACGACTCTTACTCCTGGCCAGAATGGGAGACCGTCTCTTGAATAGCTCAGTGTAGTGTAGCCGGTCAGCACTGGCACCCTCAAACAAAGGATGGGTCAAGTCTTCCTCATACGATATAACCAGAAAGGAAACAAAGGCTTCACATAGTGTAAAACCATAGGTGTAACAAATATTTATTTTAAAAAGCAGGAACACTCACATTTGGATGAATAAAAAGCGCTTGTAGGAATATTCAATGGCAGTAAAATAACGCAATGGCATCAGCAAGGCTTGTCCCGATGCGTTTCGTCTAAAGAGACATCATGTTGATCAAACCCCCCTTAATCTCCTCTTCTAAAGCGAATAAATTCAATTCCTCTAATCCAGTGTTTCTCAACTCCAGTCCTCAAGGCGCCCCAACAGGTCATGTTTTCGGGCTTTCCACAATTTTGCACAGGTAATTTGATCAGACGCCATTAGCTCCCGCTGCTGTCAATCAAAGCCAGGGAGCCAATGAGGAGAGAGAGGGTTAATGGGCACACAGAGCAGCGGCTCAGGTGCCCCCATAGCAAACTGCTTGCTGTGGGGACATTCCACAGGAAGGAGATGCCAGGAGCGCTGGCAGGGGACCCGAGAAGAGGAGGATTTGAGCTGCTCTATGCAAAATCACTGAACAGAGCAGGTATGTTGTTTTTTTACAAATAAAGTAAGTATGTTTTTTACAAAAAAAAGACTTTAGTATCACTTTAAGCAATAATATATAAAGGCTTCTGATCTGAGGCAGAGTAATCCAGACTTTTAGTGTTTTAGTGGAGGACTTTTTGGTTCCTTTTGGTCAATTTCACCATGGTCTATTTCATTATATACTACCTTATTTTTAGAAAGTTTTATCCAATTTACTGTAAGTTTTAAGTACAAAAACAAACCACATAGAAAGGGAAGTACAGTTTAGTTAACAGTGTAATACAAATTGAGCACCTAATACAACCACTTTATATAATCATATTGATCTCCTAGATACATTCCCTTCATGTTACTTTAAAAGGAAACACTGGTCAGACGCTTGTTGATTTAGTTTCCTGTCTGTAGACTCCACAGCCGTGCTTGGGGAAATCCTAAAAGCAGAATCAGCTGCCCTGAAGCCACCAAACCTTCAGAGCTGGTTTCGTTGAAACCATGTCAAGTACACAGTGAGACTAAAATTTGGTGATAGAAGACAAAATGTGCTGAACTGCAATAGTGCTTATCTTAAGAGATAATTATTGTTATACTGGTGTTAACTATGCATAACAACTATAACAAACAGCTCAATACAGAGATAAAAACATACTGTGCATCGGAGCTGTTTGATCTGCCAATTTTGTATTTCTTGCAACCCAATTCTGATATTTACATAGCACCGCCCTATCTGGCAGGGAAAAAGACCCAGACTGTCTCAGCTGCCGTTAATATAACTAGCTCTTGTTCCTTCTCCCAGGATTTTACTTGACAGTAAAGAATAGAGATGAGCTTGGGCATCCTTCGAACTCACTTCTATCCAAACATCAAAGTTTTTTTTTAGCTCAAACAACTGCATGCCGGGTCACTTACTGCTGCGCAACACACCAAGAGGGTGGGATGCTGGTGACATCAGTGCCCCTAGTCAATTTCGTGAGTTCAAAGGATGCCTAAACTTGTCTCTAGTAAAGAAAAAGCAGCATTCCCCTTATCTCTCTGTTCTCCCTTTCTATCAGCATGTTCCTTATTAGGACATGAGCACTGCTGCACACCTGATTGGCTCCCGGTCCTGCCCCTATATCTCCCAGTCTGATCTCTGCTGCACAGGGGATCGATACCAGGTCAAATTCAGGTTCTTACACAGCTTGCATTTAGCAAAATCCATTTAATAATGTATTAAATTATTATAGCTTCATCAAATTGTGTTGTTATATGGCTTGGACTTCAGCTTTAAACAATACCATAGGTGCTTTAGGTTTAAGAACTGAAGGCTGAAAACATTAAAATAAAACTGAATGGGCATCTCCCTGGCCTCCAAACTACCTGCATTTAAAATTTAATGTTTATCTCCATCCTTCGCTTAACACAAACTTTTCAATAATACCTAATCTTAATGCTTACATTTAACATTTTTAAAGCATTCTTTATTTTAACAATTATACATACATTGGAGGAGTTACATCATTAGGAGTAAAACCATTTGACAGTAAAAACGACAACATAAATCAGGGTTTTGTATGCACTTCCTGAGCCCTACAGTGGCTTTAGTACCCTCAGTCACAAAGTTGACCAGGCCCCAACCAGCCTCAGTAATGGTAACTAAAATCCTACCCAACAGGTACAGAACACATCTGAAGTACTATATTCACCAATGTATGAATAAGTTTTAACAATATACTGTATCAGAGGGAGAATGAGAGACAAAGCATGAGCAGAAAAAGAAGAGTAGAAAGAAAGAAAAATAAGGTGTGTGAGGGGGTTCCTCCCTCCAACCTGGAACCCCAGTCCCCATCCTCACAAGTTCATGCCGCCTCTCAGTGTAGAGAACGAATGCGTTTAGGAGCTTCGTATTTTGAAGTGGTAGAGAATTCACTGCAGTGAACGCAGAATCTGCCAAAAGTGTCTCTGTTGAAGGCAATTAACTCTTCATGCATTAAATTACGCTGATAGCTACAGTGGAATTACACACTTGTTTCCATAGTTCCAGAATACAGTTCCTGGCAACATTATTTGAGTGAGGGTGGACAGATCTCTTATGCCCTGTACACAGGGTCGGATTTTCTGACGGAAAATGTGCGATCGGAGCTTGTGGTCGGAAATATCGACCGTGTGTAGGCTCCATCGGACATTTTCCATCGGAATTTCCAACACACAAAGTTTGAGAGCAGGCTATAAAATTTTCCGACAACAAAATCAGATTGTGTCAATTCCAACCGTGTGTGGACAATTCTGACGCACAAAGTGTCACGTATGCTCAGAATAAATTCCGAGACGGAACTGCTCGGTCTGGTAAAAATTGCATTCGGAATGGATATAGCACTTTCGTCACGCGGCAATGTTTTAAATGGTTTAATGCAGCGCACTCTCTTTTTCTTTATAATGCTAGAAGAATGAAGTTATTTTGCTGCTCATATTCCCACAGACTTCTCACAAACTTCTTTCTTTATTATTTTTCGTGATTTCATGAATATAATATTTTTATTTGTCACATCTACCGAAAAAATAATATTTTTGTGATGCTTTTAGCTTTATTTATTTTTTTTGTTATTTTTTAAAATCCTGATCTTGTGTTTTATTCTTATTTTTTTTAGTTTTGTTTACTCCAGAATAGTTTTGGGTGTGTTTTGTGTGTCAAGTTACCACAACACCATTATTATCTTGTATTATTTAATCTCAAGGAGATTGCTTGGTGTTGGTGTCTCTTGTTAATTTCACATTGTATTTTTGAAATGTACCTGCCTCCTCACAAACAAACTGTCCTTTTTGAAGGAAAACACACATAGGCGAGTATAATAAATCAAAACAAAAATTTATTAAGGGCTCATAACCAAAGAAAGAGGGAGGCAATGCTGGAGAAACAGCAGAAATTGGCGAAGCCTTTGGCTCCCAGGGCACACATCAACTTTTAGCCTAACATCAATAGTATGTAAACTCTTGGAGGGGATGATAAGGGACTATATACAAGATTTTAGTAATAAGAATGGTATCATTAGCAGTAATCAGCATGGATTCATGAAGAATCGTTCTTGCCAAACCAATCTACTAACCTTCTATGAGGAGGTGAGTTTCCATCTAGATAAAGGAAGGCCCGTAGACGTGGTGTATCTGGATTTTGCAAAAGCGTTTAACACAGTTCCCCATAAACGTTTACTGTACAAAATAAGGTCCGTTGGCATGGACCATAGGGTGAGTACATGGATTGAAAACTGGCTACAAGGGCGAGTTCAGAGGGTGGTGATAAATGGGGAGTACTCTGAATGGTCAGGGGTTGGTAGTGGGGTTCCCCAGGGTTCTGTACTGGGACCAATCCTATTTATTTGTTCATAAACGACCTGGAGGATGGGATAAACAGTTCAATCTCTGTATTTGCAGACGATACTAAGCTAAGCAGGGCAATAACTTCTCCATAGGATGTGGAAACCTTGCAAAAAGATCTGAACAAATTAATGGGGTGGGCAACTATATGGCAAATGAGGTTCAATGTAGAAAAATGTAAAATAATGCATTTGGGTGGCAAAAATTTGAATGCAATCTATACACTGGGGGGAGAACCTCTGGGGGAATTTAGGATGGAAAAGGACCTGGGGGTCCTAGTAGATGATAGGCTCAGCAATGGCATGCAATGCCAAGCTGCTGCTAACAAAGCAAACAGAATATTAGCATGCATTAAAAAGGGGATCAACTCCAGAGATAAAATAATTCTCCCACTCTACAAGACTTTGGTCCGGCCGCACCTGGAGTATGCTGTCCAGTTCTGGGCACCAGTCCTCAGGAAGGATGTACTGGAAATGGAGCTAGTACAAAGAAGGGCAACAAAGCTAATAAAGGGTCTGGAGGATCTTAGTTATGAGGAAAGGTTGCGAGCACTGAACATATTCTCTCTGGAGAAGAGACGCTTGAGAGGGGATATAATTTCGATATAAAAATACCGTACTGGTGACCCTACAATAGAAATAAAACTTTTTCGCAGAAGAGAGTTTAACAAGACTCACGGACACATTAAAATTAGAAGAACAGAGGTTTAACCTTAAACTACGTAGAGGGTTCTTTACTGTAAGAGCGGCAAGGATGTGGAATTCCCTTCCACAGGTGGTGGTCTCAGCGGGGAGCATCGATAGCTTCAAGAAACTATTAGATAAGCACCTGAATGACCGCAACATACAGGGATATATAATGTAATACTGACACATAATCACACACATAGGTTGGACTTGATGGACTTGTGTCTTTTTTCAACCTCACCTACTATGTAACTATGTAACTATTTCCAGTCAAAATTGGTGGCCTGAGGAGTCCTTATCTAAGGGAGTTCAATCTGGTCCAGAAGTCCAAGAGATGATGAACAGCAGCAGATGACATTTATTGTCCCCAGGCTGTGGTCATACAAGAGCCTGCATCTTTTGTCAGACCAGACTGAACCCAGGTCATCACTCTCTGGTTTTCCTTCCACGCTTCCTTCCACGCTGTGTCTGTGGTGGAGGAGTTGTGGCAGGAGGAGGAGGAGAATGGTCCAACTCACACAGGTGTGTTTTGGGTGTGATTGTGCCCCTCACCCCTTAGTTAGTGTTTTATAAAGAATGTCCTCACACATGAGGCGTTGGCCCTCCTGCATGTCCTTCAGTTTTGTGGCAGCCATGCAGGCAAAGGCCTCTTCACGAGTGGGGAATGCTCTGAAGGACGCAGAAGCCTCCTGAATCAGCCTGAGCGCTGAATCCTGCACGTTACTCCCCTTCCTGGGTCTTTTGTTTGGAAGGCGGAGGGGAGGAACCTGCGATTCTGTCAGGCTCCTACTGGGCCCGGCCTTCTCCTGGCTGCCACTTAGCCCCGCCTCCTCCTGGCTGCCACTAACCCCCGCCTCCTCCTGTGTGCCACATTCCACAGCCTCCTCCTGTGTTCCACATTCCACAGCCTCCTCCTGGCTGAGGTTTTCCTGTGTATGAAAAAGGGACATAGTTTTAGTTTTTTCTTCATCAATCACACATAATTTTTACCTCATGACTGTTGCAAATTGAATGTTAACAAATATAACAGACTATAATTCTGAGCCCAGCATTTTTCATTCTTGTCCCAATTATTTTTGGCCACTACTGTCTATTGATATGTAAAATACTTTATTAAATCAGCAATTAGTGATCAATAATAACATCTAGGAAACATCATTTATGTTTTGCCAAGAAATATGTAGAACAATGCTATGCCTGGCTCCAGCTAGGCTCCTCCACTTCTTCCTGGCTGGAAGTCCCAGGTTGGACATCGGAAGCCTCAGCTGGGGTGGAAGATAGGGTGGAAGGAAGAGTGGAAGGAAGGGTTGAGAGGGATTCCCTGACTTCAGTCTGGTCTGACAGAAATCGCAGTCTCTCATAGTACCACAGCCTGGGGACATAAACGTTATCTGCTGCAGCTCCGGATCTCTGGGAATCCTGGACCTTCTTGCGCTCCCTAAGATAAGTGCTCCTCAGGCCACCAATTTTGGCTTTTAAATAAGGGATGGTTGCCGGACCACCGGCTTCACCAACTCCAGCAGTTTCTCCAGCGCTACCTGCCTCTTTTGTTTATGATTATAATGCGGGTGTTTCACCTGCCACAGACAAGGCAGATTCCTGTATTTGTCTATGAACAGGGGGAGGAAGTTGTGGTCATTGAAGCCATCCATTTTCTCTGCAATACACAAGACAAACCCTAACGTCAGGCTAAAGTCTCCTAATCTTGTCCCAACATAGGCCTTAATCTATAAGCAGTATAGGTCCAAGTTTAAATGTTACCTTCGTTATCACGATCGGCGCTTTCGAGACTCCTTCCTCTGCTCACAGATCGTACGTACTATGCACGCGTGTTACGCTTTATATACACTGCGCATGCGTGAAACTCAGCCCGCTCATGACGTTCTTTCTAGTCTATTCCCCGCCCCTTCTCGTTCGGCGCAGTGGGGGAAGAGCACATGGCAGAGACAGAGCAGGTGCATGCTAATTACAGCAACGAGAAGGAGGAGGAAAGCCCAGATTTAAGGCCTCAAATATGTCCTTTGGGGAGATGTTGGAGATGGTCGACATACTGAAAAGGGCTGACTATGATGGGAAGTATGGACCTTACCCCAACCCCAATGTCAGAAAGGCCAAGATCATGACTAAAGTTGTGAAGAGTCTGCACCGGAATTTTGGGGTACGACGATCCAAGGATCAACTGAGGAAGCGGTGGTCGGACCTCAAATTAAGGGAGCACGATCAGTATAGAAGGATCAGGAGAGTGCTTCAAAAAGTAAGTAGTTGTGCTGTGTTCCTATTCTTTATTTTTATTACGTTCGTGATACTCCATGTGCTTTTCTTAACTGTTATACAGTTTAAAATGGCAACTTTCATGTTCATGGGCACATTATTCGTTCATATGAAACATTGTTCGTTCGGCCTAGAAAACACCATGTTTTGTCCAGATGCAGTTCAATACATTTTTTCAGGCATACTTCTGTTAAATAAATTTTGGTGTCTAGATGGGTTTGGAACTAGAATGTAATGCAAACTAGATTCTGTGTAAGGAGAGGACACTCAGCAGCTGTTTACACATCTGGACACTGGAGCACTAGCATGGGACAAAAGAACACCCTTTTTATTAGGGGGCCCACAGAGGTGCTCCAGTGTATACTATAGGGGTGACTCCATCTGTGAAGCTTGCACAAAACAGGTAAGTATTCAAGCTTGACAAAGTAAATAAATATTTCTTCATCTTGGAACTCTGCCAAAACAGACAATTGTACCCCACTTCCAAGCAATGTTTCATATTCCTATTTCTGCCATAAAATATCTGTGTGCCAAGTATACCTTTCTTTTTTACATAGGGGAGAAAAGACTCGGAGGACACCACTCATCCGAGGAGACAACAGACCCCCCACCTCATGAGGAAGTGGAAATCCCCCAAAGCCAACAGGAGGAGGAGGGAGACGTGGTGGAAATTGTCACCACAACAGGTGAGTGTCTGCGACCACAGGCTCAGGTAAGAGATGGATGCCGGCATATTTATAATACATGGTGTGTTTTTGTTTCTATATTTTTAGGTGATCGTGATGTTGTGGATGAAGGTCATTTCACCAGTGAAAGTGCCCAGATCCTGATCGGGGGGATCATGGGGTGTAATAGGGACTTGGAAAACATCAAGCAAAACATCAATGATGTTCAAAACAAAATGAATAACATCATTGATGTTTTAGGGAGAGTTTAAAACCCCTCCAAATCTCTTATTTAGTTGTGCTTTTTTTACAGAAAAAAATGTATCTAATTTTTTGACATATTCTCGAAAAGCCAAATTTTGAAGATGCACACAGTGATGCACACAATATCAGACATGAGTATTTATAAACTGTGTTTGATATTGCGTTCAGATGGGGTGAAGTCACTGCTGGAAAAGCCAAATTTTGAAGATGCACACAAATTGCCGAATGTCAACATGTGCTATCTGCCATCACGGGAGATCAATGTATGCGTTTTGGGGGTGCAACCCCTTCCTAAATAATAAAGTAGCTGAGAGGAAGGGGTTGCACCCCCAAAACACGTCCCTTGATCCCCCATGATGGCAGCTAGCACATGTTGACATTCGGCAATTTGTGTGCATCTTCAAAATTTGGCTTTTCCAGCGGTGACTTCACCCCATCTGAACGCAATATCAAACACAGTTTATAAATACTCATGTCTGATATTGCCTTCAATTTCTAACAAAGTTGAACTTTGTAAGTTCCAGATTTGTTTATTTCTTGTTGGTTTTAAACATGCCTGTTTTACCATAAATGGACATTCCTACTTTTATTAATGTGACCAAAAAAATTGTTATACAACAAACATGTTGGTTTGTCTTAAAAACCTTTTATAAATGCACATGTGATTGTGCTTGTATTAAAAAGATTGATAATCAAGAATGTGTGGCTTCTTCTTTCAATGCTCCGAAACTTTTGGTGTGGTAAAATTGGTGTTTTCTGTGACAATAGGGGTTATTTCCTAAGGGCAAATCCACTCTGCACTAGAAGTGTCGTTTCAGTGCTGTCTCAAGTGCACTTGTAGTGCAAAGTGTCTTTGCCTTTAGTAAATAACACCCAACAGTGCTTTCTAATGTTACACAATCACGCCATTTTCAGGACTCCCCAAATTTCACTTAGGGTCAGCTAAAAGAAACACAAGCAGTAAATGTCAGCAAATATTTTAGTAGTTAAAATTTGTTTTTTATTTAAAAAATGTCTCAGACATTGTCTGGCATATTGATGGCCCCCCTACCCGCAAAGTATTCCATGTATCTTAGACGGACCTTGCAGGCACTCAGGTGGGGCAAGCCAGGACAGCCAGCTTCAAGCACCGTCAGGGTTGGTTCATTTACATTAATTTCTGGATTCAGGCCCAACTGAGCCAGCATAGTTCCAAGAATTTCTCCTTAAAAAGTTGTGGAGAACACAGCAAGCCAGGATGATATGATTGAGTTTATACTCCGCCATGTGTATGGGTGTAAGAAATAGGCGGACCTGGCTCGCCATTATTCCAAACGTGTTCTCCACCACTCTTCTGGCTCTGGCCAGCCGGTAATTAAAAACCCTCTGGTCCGGGGTGAGGGTCCTCATAGGGAATGGCCGCATAAGATGGTCCCCCAGTGCAAACGCTTCATCCGCAACGAAGACGAATGGGAGTCCTTCCACATTGTCTTCTGGAGGTGGCAAGTCTAAGCTGCCATTCTGGAGACGCCTGTAGAACTCCGTCTGGGCAATGACTCCACCATCTGACATCCGGCCATTCTTCCCCACGTCCACATACAGGAATTCATAAGTAGCCGACACCACCGCCAACATCACAATACTATTGAACCCCTTGTAGTTGTAATAGTATGACCCTGAGTTGGGTGGTGGGATGATGTGGACGTGTTTCCCATCAATTACCTCTCCGCTGTTAGGAAAGTCCCACCGCTGGGCAAAGTGGGAGGCCACAGTCTGCCATTCCTGTGGGTTGGAAGGAAACTGTGGAGTCAAACAAGAATAAAAATTAATCATTTTGCACATAAACATGGATAGCGGATTAGACACAAACATTCTTGGCCAACATCAGTATAACTTTTTTTTTAGGGACTATTTAAAGACAAAGGTATAAGGTCCACCTATCAGATTCCTCCCCCCTCTCATGGGCCATTTTTTTAATTTTATGGGGGGGGTGTTTTGGCCAGGTAACCCTCTCCACTTCATTGAGAGATGAATGCCTAAATAATGTGTATTACTTTGGCCAGCCCCCTCCTTACTTTACAGTATTGGCAGCCCACTGGACAGGTAAGAAGTGTCATAATGCAAAGAGATAAATACACACTGTACACATTTTAGCACATTTTTACATTCTGCTATTACCTATCAAGATAATAATAGGATACAAAAACTTAAAAAAACAGTACCATTTGAAAGTATTCAGGCAGGCCCTTGCACTACATGCTTTGGGGAATTCATCCATAAATATGATCACAAAAGAGGTGGGTATAGTGTGTATGGGTTTGGCAAAGTCAGCAGATAGAGGATTGGTATCAGCTGAGTTAGCAGTTGGGGGGAGGAAGGGTTCCAAAAGATTTTGTGACCCAAAAAAAACCCTCTGGCACTCTGCCTGAATTTAAAGCATACATCACAATTTTACACATTTTAGGGGGTATTTAGGGTAAAGCACTACTATGGAGCTGACAAAATACATTGTTAAGTGACTACACGAGGTGAATATAGGGCCAGAAGGGCATGCTGGGGAGGTAAGTAAAGGCAAATATGTAAGAAGGAAAAAAAAAATTACATAAAAATCCAGCATGCATGAGGACTAAGGGGACATTCACAGCATATTACAATCATAGTAATTAGGTAATGAGGAAAGAAATACATTTCATTATCAAACATTATATACAATAAAATGTGATGTTAAAGGATAAAAATCTTACCTTCATATACTCCTTCTGCAGGACCTGGATGATGGCAGAACAGGTCTCCAGGATAATGATCCCCAGAGCCTGGGGGGAGATGCCTGTCGAGAACTTGAGGTCCTGCAGGTTTCTCCCCGTCGCCAAGTACCGCAGGGTGGCGACTAGCCTCTGCTTCGGAGTGATGGCTTGCCTCATGCAGGTATCCTGCCTGCTGATATAGGGCGTCAGCAAAGCTAACAAACTGTGAAATACGGGGTCCGTCATCCGGAGAAAGTTCCTGAAATCATCAGGATTATTCTCACGGACCTCACGGAGCAAAGGCATGTGACAGAACTGGTCACGCTGGAGCAACCAATTCTTGGTCCATGAACTCCTCCCCACGCTGTTCATGGACTGGGCTTGTGTCAAGGTAAGGACCCCAACACCAAGCCCCCGCACAGCACGAACCCTACGAAGAGTACGTATACGCAACATGGCTAGAAAACGGTCAGCTGCTCAGAACGAAGTAACAGAACGCACTGAAGAAGAGCAAGGCCTGTGAAGAGCGACCTGTAAATCAGTAACAAACGAACAAGAACACAATGACAAGTCAAGGGTAACTCGCTGCACGCACTGAAGACCAGATACAAACCCACAAGCACAAACTGAACAGCAGAAATACGATCTGAAAACCACGAGTCTGAAAAAGCACGAATCGTCTCTCACCAAACTTTTACTAACACAAGATTAGCAAAAGGAGCCCAAAGGGTGCCGCGTTTAGTACTGAACTGCCCTTTTATAGTCTCGTCGTATGTGGTGTACGTGACCGCGTTCTTGGCGATCTGAAATTCGGACAACTTTGTGTGACCGTGTGTAGACAAAACAAGTTTGAACTAACATCCGTCAGAAAAAATCCATGGATTTTGTTGTCCGAATGTCCGATCAATGTCCGACCGTGTGTACGGGGCATTATAGATCCTCTTAGGAACATTATTATTATGGATCTGAAAAAATGCTGGGTCAGCAGACACTGGGAAATCAGTAAACTTCTCAGAGATACAGCAAACCTCTGACCAGAAGAACTGCATGACTAGAATTAAAATTTAACTCTTAATCTGAAATCCTTCACCATAAATGTAACGTTAACCTTACAGCAAATGTGAACTTTGCCATTCAGGGCAAGATAACCTTGCTTAGAGTAAGAAGGATAAGCAGCTTGTACTTTCCTTTCACGTGCTCCCTGCCACAGATTTCGGTCCTGGAGAATAGCCTCTCTCCTTCTAGGTATGGAGGCACAGATGATTCTCTCTTCTGCCTCCCCACAATAGGATGAAAAAAATACAGAAATCCATCTAGTTCAACAAATAAAAAAATAAGCAAATAGAAAACCTCCATATACAGAACCCTATACCCACAGCTGATCTAGACTAGAGGAAGGCAAAAAGAAAACCTCTTAAAGCCTGGTCAAATTTTCACAGGAGAAAAATATTTTCTGATTCCCCACTGCTATATGGTGGTGATGAGAGGTTACTCACCCCTGTTCCTTAGGTTTGAATAGGCAAAGCACAGATTCACTTTAGACACTAATCTGGCTCTATCCCTAATACTTCACTCAACACACAACCTCCTAAATCAATATTCCCATCATAGTCTCTTATCCTTGACCCTAATCATAACACAACTCATTAGCTAACAGCAACTCCTCAATTCACATATTTTCCTTGTCAAGACAAACTATCAATGCTGTATCCATATAGTTCCTATATGCATGCATCATACATACAAATCTACACCCCCAAAACAACTGCTCCAACTTTAAAAGAAAAAAAACAAGTATAAATAAAGGCCGTATCCATAGGTGCAGATTACATCCCTGGGTATGTTTAACATTTTCCTCTAGCAACTTTACCTACTATACAGTGATAATCTTGTAGAGGTTTCTCTAGATCTAGCCTCTAGATGCCCCATGAAAATATCGATATTGCCTGTCTTCAAGGTCATATAATGGATGTAATTTGCTTACTGGGTGTTGGCAGTAGGTCTCACACCTAATCAACAATACAGGCAGCCATCCTTTGCTATGCTTTGTGTGACAGTGGGAGATGGGCCTTTGATAAGTGATGCAGGGAATCTTGAATGTAATAGTCCCCAGGCACCAAACTATGGGCATACCACTACTACAGGGATGGAGTATGGGGGTGGGATAAAACTGTAATCAGGTTTCTTTCTCAATAGGGAGATTTTTCTTTTCTATTCCTGTCCCAAAGATTCAACAGGAAGTGAGAGGATATCTTTTCAATGTGAGGAAAATCCCCACTTTGAAAAATTTTATGGGAACAAGTGTCCTTATTGAAGAACTTACTCTCTATTCTTTTTCTGGTGACAATTCACTTTTTGGGATTTTCCCTCACATTTAGTACCAGTGACAAAAGTTACCAGAGACAAAAATGTATAGTGATTCTCCCCTGCAGGGACAAAGACAGCAAAAAAAAAAAAAAAAAACTGGCAAAGGTTTTAACATTTCCACAATTCAAACTACACAAAAAAGTGTTGCCTTTGTTTGCACTTTAAGCTACTTTTTTTTTAGATGGGTGAGCATAGAACAGCTCACAGAAAACCCAAGAGAGAAATAGTGTAGCATTGAAATCTGAAAGTTACATTTTTAGTGTTACATGTGATATCTTTCACAAGATCTGTTGGGAAACTGTCCTATTCACACAATGCAGGTGCCAGCACCCAGAAACATGAATCAGCCAGTGTTGAAACTGAATCACATGCAGGCAGTCCCTTTACATACCAACAATGTGAAATCTCTATACTCATCAATTGGCACTTACTGTACATTGCAATTTCAAAGGGGAACATTTAAATCTGTATTTACTAACGGTTTACAATAGCTGTGGTTACTGACTTATAGCGGGGACTAGTTTCTGACTGTACTTCTGTATTTTAAAACATGTGGATAAGCAGTTTATTTTTTTTAATCATATAGCAATGCATACTTCCCAAATCTCCTGTTTTTGAATGGGCAGTCTTGGTTCTGTCTGTCTGTCCCTACAGAATTGCTTACTCTGTAGCCAGATGCAGCAAGATGTCACTCTGCCCAAACACTGCTGTTTCTCCATCGCTAGCTATGGGAACGACATCTTGCTGCCTCACCTACAGAGGAACAGATTCCATGGGGACAAACAGGTAGCCTCTTAGTGATCTTGCCACTGGTAATTCCTGCAAATTGGCAGTGGTAGTATGAGTAGTGGTAGAGTCGTCCACCTGACATCAGCCTTATAGTGCATTAAAATTTCCTGCATTTTTTTCTCACAAAATGCCGCTATAAAGAAAAAGTGTGGTGCATTAATTCTTCAAAATCCATGTAAGTGGGGGTGTGTCTGTTTACATACACTGGCCCCATTCATCCAGCTACAATGCCATTTAATGCATACATTGCACTAAAAAGCAAGTTCCACTTATTGTATCATTACCCTTAATTTATTGCAGTAAAAAAAATGCCTAGGTGAGGGCAATGTCACAATCTCCCTGGGGAATTCAATTCATGGAATGTTGAGTATTCCAAATCCTGCAAGGACATGCTCCAATACTGTGGAACACCTTATTGTGAAATTTGGGATACTCAGCATTTCCCAGAATCTTGGATTGCAATGTTACACTATGCAGTAAGGAAGCCAGGGGTAAGTATTTTTACTATTTTTTTTCTCTGTAGTTTTTTTTTTCACGCTGATTTTTTGTGGGGTAAATATATATATAGAGCTGAACTTGAATCTTGCATAAATATTTTTTTATTAAAGTTGATTTTTAGTGCAATGTATGCATTAAGTGACGTATAGATAGTTTGTTTGGACGACACTGATATCACTAGCTGTGCCCGATGTATAAAGTGTATGTAGCCTCAGATATATACAGTATACAATGCTGTGTTTCAACAGCAGGATAAAAACATCCTGTCCTGCTGGGAGCTTTATGCAGTGCCTTGAAAAAGCATTCATACCCCTTGAAATTTTACACATTTTGCCATGTTACAACCAAAACCGTAAATGTATTTTATTGGGATTTTATGTGTTGGACCAACACACAGTAGCACATAATTGGATGAAGTGGAAAGAAAATGATTAATGGTTTTCAACATTTTTTACACATAAATATCTGAAAAGTGTGGCATGCATTTGTATTTAGCCCCCTTTACTCTGATACCCCTAACTAAAATCTAGTGGAACCTATTGCCTTCAGAAGTCATCTAATTAGTAAATAAAGTCCACCTGTGTGTAATTTAATCTCAGTGTAAATACAGCTGTTCTGTGAAGCTGTAGAGAACCTTAATGAACAAACAGCATCATGAAGGCCAAGGAACACATCAGACAGGTCAGGGATAAAGTTGTGGAGAAGTTTAAAGCAGGGTTATGTTATAAAAAAATATCCCAAGCTTTGAACATCTCACGGAGCACTGTTCAATCCATGATCCGAAAATGGAAAGAGTATGGCACAACTGCAAACATACCAAGACATGGCCGTCCACCTAAACTGACAGATCAGGCAAGGAGGCATTAATCAGAGAACAACCCATGGGTCAAGGGGCCCATGGTAACTCTGGAGGAGCTACAGAGTTCCACAGCTCAGGTGGGAGGATCTGTTCTCAGGACAACTATTAATCGTGCACTCCACAAATCTGGCCTTTATTGAAGAGTGGCAAGAGGCAAGCCATTGTTGAAAGAAAGCCATAAAAATTCCCGTTTGCAGTTTGCAAGAAGCCATATGGGGGACACAGCAAACATGTGGAAGAAGGTGCTCTGGTCAGATGAGACCAAAATTGAACATTTTGGCCTAAAAGCAAAGCGCTATATGTGGTGGAAAACTAACACTACACATCACTCTGAACACACAATCCCCACCGTGAAACATGGTGGTGGCAGCATCATGTTGTGCGGATGCTTTTCTTCCACAGGGACAGGGAAGCTGTTCAGAGTTGATGGGAGGATGGATTGAGCCAAATACAGGGCAATCTCAGAAGAAAACCTGTTGGAGTCAGCAAAAGACTTGAGACTGGGGCGGAGGTTCACCTTCCAGCAGGACAACAACCCTAAACATACAGCCAGACCTACAATGGAATGGTTTAGATAAAAGCATATTCATGTGTTAGATTGGCCCTGTCAAAGTCCAGACCTAAATCCAATTAAGAATCTGTGGAAAGACGTCAATCTGACAGAGCTTGAGCTATTTTGCAAAGAAGAATGGGCAAAAAAAGTCACTCTCCAGATGTGCAAAGCTGGTGGAGACATTCCCAAAAAGACTTGCAGCTGTAATTGCAGCGAAAGGTGGTTCTACAAAGTATTGACTCAGGGGGGCTGAATACAAATGCACCCCACACTTTTCACATATTTATTTGTAAAAAAAAAATTGAAAACCATTTATCATTTTCTTTCCACTTTACAATTATTTGATACTTTGTGTTGGTCTATCACATAAAATCCCACTCCCTCTCCTCCTGTGCACTTCACACCCTCCTCTTCTGGTAGTGTATAATTACTGTCTGGGCTAACACAGCACCTTTGTTTCATTTATGTCAAAATGACAGTTTCTCTTGACACCCATCCAATGATACTCGCCTTCACCATATTCTGCTACCACTATGTTCATCCAAACAGTTAAAGGCAGTGTTGCCCCTGAAGTGCAATTTACTAACAAGACTCCCAAAGTTTGCAAACAGCACCAATTTTTTTACTGGCAAAAAATCATGAAATTTGCTGACGAAGCCACATTTCTTACTGACACTAGAAAAAAGTACATACAATGGCCGTTTTAAGTTCCAAACAGTGCAATCAATATTTAAGCTACAAACATGTAGCCAGTGCTATTAGGAATGTATTTAAGTTATAACAAAAGTAAAAAAAACATTATTTCTCCATTTACATGAACGTAAATTAAAATAACCCAGCCAGCACAGAGTTCCCCCTTACATCAGAGTCTGCAGGATTCCCCCTTACAGTGCAAGGGGAACTCTGATGTAAAGGGGAACACTGCGCATCACGATGTAAGGGTGAATGCTGCAGACTTGGGTGTAAAGGAGAACTCTGATGTAAAGGGGGGCTCTGGTGACTAGAGATATCAGAGTCCACGGCGTTCCAATTTACATCAGAGTTCCCACTTACATCAGAATCTGCAGCATTGCCCTTAACATCAGAGTTCCCCTTTACATCAGGGTCCGCAGGGTAAGGGGGTATCCTGCAAACTATGATGTAAAGGGGAATCCTGGGAACTCTGATGTGGGGGGACTCTGGTGACCACAGACCACTTTCCATAGAGTGAATTCACAAAGGTATGGGGAGGGGCTACTGATATAAGGGGGAACCTTTATATCAGTGCCCCCCTTACCTTACTGTATTCACTCCCCCTTACATCAGTGACCCCCCCTGAGACCGACCTTGCAGCGCTGCCACTTACCTCCTCTCAGATGCACCGCGCAGGGCTCAGTCAGACATTCCTCTCCGGGCTCCAGCTTGGTGGCTTTAGTTTCATCCTATATTCATCTCTCCACAGTCCACATACATCTGACTCCCCCCCCGTGACCACCGTTTCTAAGGCACTCCCACTCTTGACTCCTTTCCAGACTCCCCTTCAGAGACTACAGACATGATACAAAACAAGAGATTGTGAACATGATACAAGATGTGAAAAAAAAGAGACAGCGCTGTGCCCAGGTGTATAATAAATTAATCTAACCTAAAAAGTATGTATATAATATATAAATGTGACCCAACATAATCCTATGATCTCTTCCTAATAATAGTGATAATAATATATCTAAATAATATTTCTAAATATTATAATGTGATGTGTGACCACACCAATATGTGATAAAGAAGTGAGTAACCAAATCACATAAACATCCACTTCAATCTATGTGTAGCTATATCTAGCCAAAAAACAAAAACAAAATGCAAGAGTCCAAAAAGTGTGCCAAAAGAAAATTCATTATATTTGGTAAACATATGTGCCAAAAGAAAGAGTTCAAATGCAACTTTGTTCACTCCCACAAGTGTAAGTAGAAGATTCTTCGTATACTGTATCCTCCACTGCTTATGATCTAAATGACTTACCAATGTAAATGGCTGGTGCTAGAAAACCAGCAAACACGTATTTTCCCTTAGCAGGGTGCAATACTCTGCAGATCTGTAATAGATGATGATCTCAGATCTCCTCAATTGTAATCAATCCAGACATCCAACGGGTAATATCTTTTCCTTCTCAAAATGCAATGGTCTGCAAGAACTCAAAAGATATCCACTCCTGACTCTCCTCCACAATTATGCACTCGGTCTCTCCAGAGAGGTGTAATCGGAAAATGAAAAAAAAAAAAAAAAAAAAACACAGTATAGCATAAAATCTTTTAAAAAAGGTTCCTATTTAATTAAACCACATAGCACTCACATTTAAAAGTGTCTCCTGATCCCACAAGTAGACAACAAGTAGACAACCAATGTAACATGGTAACAATGCCTCCAACAGCTCACCCAATGCAAAGAAAAAAAAACTTGCAGTGTATACCCTGCTTAAGATGACAGTTTCCTTGTTTGTAAAAGATAGGGGAGTTAGGGGTGCCTGGATTGCAAGATTGGTTAAACAGAATTTTAAATCGGTTGACAGGTAAGACATCTTTGTATTTCAACTGTGTATTTAGCTTTTGGGCTGCCTGCAGCACTTATAATCAGATTTACAGATAATGTTCAAAGAACACACAAATCAGCAGCCATATCAAACCAGGAAAATGGCGTTGTATGTCAACAACTCACTAATGCATAATTAGTAGAATATCTGTTTTTAAAAAAAAAACAAGACTTAATCGATTTCAAATAGTGCTAGAGTAAAGATCCCCTAGGATGAATCATTGTCTCTTGGTTTAAAAAAAGAAAAAGAAAAAAAAAGCTGTCTATGGGAAAAATTGATCGTAAAATTGTAAGCGGACATCTGAACTTGTATTTATTTTAAATGACTATATATTTCCTTCCACTGACAAACCATTAAACACTAGTTGACGAATACTCATGAGCCAACTGTGGCTCTTGAGAACAAACTTGATCATTTTGAGATAACAGCCTACACTATAATATTTAATAGAACACTGCGACAAACTGGTAAAACTAGATCTTTTTTGGCCAATGAACAAAAAAAATTGCAACTTGACAAACTCAATTGCCCTCTCTGAACCAGAACTTAGGGTGGTTTCATACTGATCACTTATGGTTTTGGCTGCAGTGCAGTGTACACGCTTTTCTATAGACTTCTATTAGATCAGATTTTTTTCATTGGGTATTGAATATAATATATTCAGTACATCTCTCAAAAATCAGCTGCTACAGTTTTGCAATCTTCAAATGCTTGTAACAGTAATCTACCTTTCATTTGATGGAACAGCTTATTTGAGAAGCAGTGTAAAGGAACTTACGTACTTAAACATTTAATCTCACTGCTTAATTTCTGCAACAATAACTATGTTTGGTTTCCGATCCTTCACATGCTGTACAATAGTGGGTCTACTGCTAATGTCTGATCGTCAGGACTTCATGAGGCATGTTTTTGGTGCCTTTATTTGTAACTAAAGGCAAAACTTTTTTTAGTTTTGGATAGAGAGAAAGGGATTATAGCACTTGTTGCTGTCTGTTTCCCTATTGAAAAGAGTGAAAGCTAAAGAAAATGCCATATTTTGGGTTGTCACCTGAATTGGAACAGAGGGGAAAATCTTCCAATAGGGACACTAGTTCTGGTGACCTCGGTGACAACCAGGGATTCCCTCACTTTTAACTTTGGAAGGATTTTCTTTCTATATTGGCTATTAGACATGAAGTGAAGGGAAATCTCCCCAATGGGACATGCATGGCAAAAATATTGAAAGTACATATAAATTTAAGTACATTTTGAGGACTCCAGTTGTCCTCCAGAATGTGGCTCATTCATAGGAATAAATAGGGTCGCAGTGCACTAGAAGAGCTGGGAGGGACCACTTTCTGCATATTGCTGGAACAGGGAAGAAAATACTTTTTTAACATGGCAGGTTGGGGAATTTATTAAAGGACTAGTATGATACCTACCCAGAAGCCTGGGGAATTCAAAAAAGCCTTAATGGCAATTTTTTGGCAGTGGTTCCCTGAAAAACTATCTGTGCCTAATTCAGGAAAGCATTTGCATTAGTTTCAGTAACATTACTGACATCAGTAATTCTTATTGCCAACACTTTAAAAAACTTTCACTATGGCAGCAACAGATTCATAAACAACTACTGCCAGTTCACATATTCGGAAACTAGTGGTAATTAAGTCCAGTTCTGAGATGTATGTGGGGCATGTCAGTGCTAGGAAGCTGTCATAAATGTGACAGCTTCTGGAAATGGACTCTATCCTCAGCCCCATTCAGGTGTCAGCTGGTTAAGTCTGCATATTAACAAGGGGGTTGGGTGATACTGGAGATGTAATTACCCAAATATGCCAATGCCCACAAGTCACAAGGGAGGTAGACCTGAAGGGGAACAAGTCCCCATGGCCGCAAGGCCAGTTAGGTGAGCAGAGCCTGATGGGGAATGTGAGAGACTAGTTCCCCATCAGTTCTGCCTTGCTTTTGACTGAAAAAATGTAAGTAGGTGCTTCCAAGAGGGTTCTGGAGTGCTAAAAAAATTCTTCTACTGTGTTCATGTTCTGAGGTTAATCAGGTAACTAGGTTTGGGTGTCAAAGTGAATTGTTATCTTGTTAAATCTATGGACTTACATGGACTTGTGCTACCTTAACTGGACCCTTTTATGGATTATTGCTACCTTTTGTGGATTTTCTGCGTATTATGGACTCTTGCCTTTATGGATTTAACCATCTTCCTAAGGAATGACTACCTGATGGGACACTACTTTGGGGCACTAGAGAGCTTTTTACAGTAAAGTGTGTGAAAATGTCTTTGAGAACTGTTTTCCTGCAACTACCTCAGTAAAGGATTATTATTGTTCATCTAAATTGCCTGGTCTAAATTCTCTAAAAGGGTACATGTAAGGTGTATTAAAAGGACAGGGCTTACAACAAGGGGACTGGAAGGTTAGAGAAAATACAGTACGGAAGTCTAACAAGCAGAATGCTGTCCAGAAGAAGCTATATTGCTGTTGTTAATGACTACCATATTTGTGTCACTTGTTAATACAGCTAGGAAATGGTTGACATGGTGGGGGTGATGGATGCTCTGGTAATGAAGGGGTGTTATGCTTGGCCCCTTTGCTAGGGACCGATTCCCCACCTACTAGTGCTGGTACCCCTAGTACCTAGGGACCTAGCCTGAAGTCACAGAGAGAAGTAGAGGGGGCCCCAGAAGAAGAACAAGCATGAAGTTATGGAGAAGTAGGTTTCCTGTATCCATTAGTAATATACTTAGAAGGAGCTGACAGGACTGCTGAGTTTATAGGGACTGGTACATGCTCTGCGGTACTGGCTCAAAAAAGCTGCACACCTAGGGAGAGGTGTTCTCTAACAGAAGTTGTGTCCGAAGAGCTTTATTGTCAACAGTCTAAAAAGTTACTTCTGCCAAAGGCTTCTAGGCTTTAGAGAAATTGCAGCCTCTAGCAAGAGGACACAACGCTGGAGGCAATTTAGAGCACGCACTAATTTTGGTAGCATAATTAATGTGGAATGTATGTTCCTTCCTAAAAAACATTATTGGTTGTTATGGATAAAGTTCTGTTTTGATAAAAAGTGTTCCTTGTTGCCATCTAGAAGCTGCTCCCCGGCTGTAAATTCCCAATACGAGCATAGGACCTGTCACAGGCTCTTGTCAGGAGTGCAGATGAATGAATGATGCTCCTCCCCTATTAGAGCACTTTACATTGCTGGAAGATGTACTACAGTTTCTAGGAATGAGGGAGAGAAGGAGTATAGTGCATGTAACATATGAAGTGCTTGTATTAAAGTGGTTGTAAACCCCAATCATGAAATCTGAACAGAGCACATACTGTATATCTGCAGTATTTACTTGTCTCTCTCCAAAGCTCTGAGTGTTATTCCTCTCTGGTGCTTCATTCCTCTGTTATCAGCATGAGTCACTTCTGACAAGTTTTCCAAACACATGAGATAAAATTTGTGACAGGGAAAGACAAAAGCACACAGCTTGTCTATTCAGAACACAGCTCTACACGTTTCTTCGTTCCTCTGCCTATATGGCGGAAGGGCTATCCCTTTCCACCAATCAGCCTTCACACAGTAAATATAAGAGCTGCTCTCCACCCCCCTCCTCTGTACTCCTCACAGATGCATAAGGATTTTATCACAATTCTGCACTTGACAAGAGAAGACTGCAGATAAACAAGTAAAACTTATGCAGGAGGATTTGTTTAACCACTTGCAGACCAGCTGCCATCATAATACGGTGGTAGGTTGGCACGGCTGCGCAAATCGCTGTAGGTGTAGGTTGGCCACTTTAAGAGCAATAGGAGGCGCAACGCCGGAGCTGATGCGCATGGCCGGCGGCCACGATGTCCGCCAGCCACCCGCGTTCGCTCCACAGAGAGCCAGAACAGAGATCTGTCAATGTAAACAATCAGATCCCTGTTCTCACAGGGGAGGAGAAAGAGATCTGCTGCTCCTAGTGATTAGGAACAGTGATCTCTCTTTACTCCCAGTCAGTCCACTCCCCCCCACAGTTCGAAACACCCCCCTAGGGAACACTTAACCACTTGATCGCCCCCTAGTGTTAATCCCTTCCCTGCCAGTGTCATTTTTTTTTTAATTCTTTATTTAATCATATATATATAAATACAAAAGAAAAAAAAATACCCAAACATTCAAAAATTTCCAACATCCTTATTACATACCTTCTGACATTCCCCTCCCCCCATAGCCCCCCCCCACCCCCTAAATGCACCACCCAGCGGTTCACATATATTAACTCATATTTATTTCGGCAAATCTCTTGGATTTTTTGAAGGCTTCCCATTTTTCCCACTTAGCTCCACTGTCCACCCCCTCCCCAGACGAAGGGTCCGCATCCTCTATTTTTTCTAAAATATAAGTCTCATTAACCCTTGCAATCCATTCTCGGATACTATGTCCCATTGCCTGTTGCCATTTTTTTGGTATTAAGCTTTTTGCTGAGTTCAGGAGGACAGGGGTTATAGAAAGTTTATACCTCCTATTTAATCCCTCTGATCCGTGGAATAAGCAAACCCATGGATCTACCGGGATAACAATGCCCATAATCTCCTCGATGAGTTGAATCACTTCCTGACAGTATTTTTTTAATGATTGGGCAGTCCCACCAGAGATGCGCCATCGTTCCCTACATCCTCTCCAACAATTTGGGGATTTGTCAAGTTGGAATTTGCTTAACTGATCGGGAGTCGCATACCACCTAACCAGGCACTTATAATTTGTTTCAATCATTTTCATATCTACAGCTGATCCATGTGTTGCCCCTAGTATATTCCCCAACGAGCTAGTGCTACACACTGTACCCAATTCCTTTTCCCATTTTTTAATGAATGGCGGTATTTCCCACTCCTCTCCACTCGCCAATATTTTGTATAACATCAAAATATTCCTCCCTGGTGTTTCCCTCAAAAAGAGCTTCTCTATCGGCCTGTAATCCTTTTCAGCTCTTATAGGCCCAGGAAGACTTCTGACGAAGTGACAAAGCTGGCTATGCCGCCATTTACCGATTTTTGCAAACCCTGTGTGTGTGGATAATTCCTGAAATGTGAGAATTTTGCCTTTTTTAGTGATGTCTTTCAATTGTGTTTCCCTATTTTTAATCCAGTTTCCTCCCACTGCCTCCATCCCAGGGGGAAAAACTTGTTGTCTTTTAAATAAATTAAAGGTGAATTATACTCCCATTTATTTTTTAAGTGAATCTGATCCCAAACTTTCAATGTGTAAAATGTTATATCTTGTGTATCTGTATCTGGCCCTAAATTCCTAAAGTGAGGAGGATTCCAAATCATATGATATAAACGTGCATTACTAATACCTATTTCCAAATTAACCCATCGTTTATTTACCCCCCCTTTTGCCCATTCTATCACCCGTGATAAGACTCTGGCCTTATGGTATTTTTTAAAGTCTGGAAGCGCCAAGCCCCCCTGTGTTTTCCCCCTAGACAAAACTGTGTATGATATCCGTGGTTTCTTGTTATTCCATACAAATCTAGTTATTAAACCAGTTAATATTCTAAAAAATGATTGAGCCACTGAAATTGGGAGCATCTGCATTTTATACAGGATTTTTGGGGCTAAGACCATTTTGACTGTATTTATACGCCCAATCCAGGAGATCGGGCGGTAGGACATTCTTTTTATTTCCTATTTAATTTCATCGAGTAAAGGAATATAATTTAACAGATAGATCTTCCTAAGTGAATTGGCTAGTTTTACCCCTAGATATTTAATGCTTTCCCTCCAAGGGAAGTGGAACACCTCCTTTAGTCTAATTACTTCCTGTCTGTCTATATTAATGTTTAGGGCTTCCGATTCACCTAAATTAATTTTATAATTTGAAATTTCTCCATAATTCTTCAGTGTAGCTAATAGATTAGGGATCGAAATCCTCGGCTTTGTGATGAAGAATAACACGTAATCGGCGAACGCTGCCAATTTGTGCTCCTCCTCACCCACCTTACACCCGCTAATGTCCTGGTTTTTACGGATCAAAGCCAATAAAGGCTCTAACATTAAGACAAACAGAAGCTGAGACAGCGGGCACCCCTGCCTGGTCCCATTTTCCATTCTGAACTCCGCAGAGGGTGTGTTATTTACTTTAACAAATGCAGAGGGGTGATTATACAAAATTTTTATCTATTTCAACATTTTTGGCCCGACTCCTATGGTTTCTAATGTTTTAATCATAAATCCCCAGTCTACTCTGTCGAATGCTTTCTCAGCATCTATAGACAGAAATAGACCTAGGGTCCCACTTGTTTTCATAGCTTCTGAGATAAGTAGAGACCGTACTCCATTGTCTCTGCCCTCTCTTCCTGCAATGAAGCCCACTAGGTCCGTATGGATCCAGAAATGCATTTTTTCCTTCAGCCGTGATGCCAATACCTTGGCATACAGTTTAGTGTCTGCGTTTGAAAGTGCGATCGGCCTATAACTGGAACACAACGAGCTATCTTTACCATCTTTTAAGATTAAAGTCACTGAGGCTGTTAATGCTCACTCGCAAAATTCCCCATACGTCCCCAGCCCATTCCACACTTGGCAGAGCCTCGGTACCAAAGAGTTTTTAAATTTCTTATAAAACAAGGATGTAAACCCGTCTGGTCCGGGACTTTTACCCGGAGGAGATGAGTCCAAAGCCAGATAGATTTCTTCTTACGTAATGGGCCTATCCAGCTCCAAGGTGTCTACTTCGGATAAGGAAGGGAGCCCTGCACCTTTCAAAAAATCTCTCCCCCTCTTATCGCTGTCCATACCGCTACTTCCACTCTTCCTAACAGAATAGAGGGCTGCAAAGTACTGCCTAAATACTTCCCCTATCTCTTTAGATGTATGCTTAAATTCCCCTTTTTTATTTTGGATTTTATCAATAAAATTTATGTCCCTTTTTTTCTTCAGGATTGTTGCCAGGTGTTTCCCCACTTTATTTCCCCACCGGTAACTGTCTTTTACATGTTTAAGATCCTATTAGATTCAGACTCCAAAACATCTTTAAGTTCTTCTCTTTTAATTATTAGTTGGTGTAAGAGGGTCCTATGTTTCCCCTTATAGGCTTTGCGAGCTTGTTCAAGTTTGTGTATTTCTGCAATAAGATTCTCTTTCTTTTTCAGACTTTCTTTTTTCCTTCCAGCCCCTATGGCTATCAAAACCCCCCTAATATACGCCTTAAAGGTCTCCCACAGAACTGTTCCCGAGGTCTCCCCAGTATCGTTAATTAAAAAAAAATGAGTCGATTTCCTGCTGGACTTTTTCAGCCACTCTCTCGTCCCTAATAAGGATTTCATTAAGGCGCCAGGTATACGGATACTTATGGAGCCCTTCTATACTCCCTTTCATCACAACCGGTGCGTGATCTGATAGTGTTATTACCTCTATCTTAGTGTCCTTCACTGACTCCAGCATACTGTGGTCCACCAATAAATAATCAAGCCTTGAGTAGGTCCCGTGCATGGGAGAGAAAATATTGTTTAAGATCTTTTTATCTACCCCCGTGGACTTGACGTACTATCCAAGGCTGGATTTAGACAGAAATTGAGATCTCCCGCTAGTATCACCTCCCCCGTCTTAAAATCCATCAGTATATCCAGAGTCTGAGAGAGAAATTTAGTTGGATTTTTATTAGGACAGTAAACATTGGCCAAAGTAAAAATTCTTTCTCCGAGCCTCACCTTCAAGAAGAGGTAACGACCCTCAGGATCCCCTTTCCTTTCTATCAAAACATATTTGGTCCTTTTAGAGAATCCTTTTGCTACTCCCTTTGCCCGTTTAATAGGGGAATCGCAATAGATCCAATTTGGGAAATTTCAGTGCAGCTTATTTCCTACATCCACCACAAGATGGGTCTCTTGCAGGAAAACTACATCTGCACCATAACGCTGTAACTCTCTAATCACCTTGTGCCTCTTGCCAGGGGAGTTAAGTCCTTTTACATTATATGTCAGACAGTTAATTTCCATAAGACCAAGTATTTAAAGGGTTTGCCTCCTTTCCAATACACTGAAACCATATTGATTAAGCTCCGCCTGTAGTGCACCTGAGGGGCAGGATCTCCCAATACCTGACCTTCCGATCGCAGCATCGAGACAAAAAAAAAAAAGAAAAAAAAAGAAGAAGAATTGTCCCAACCTGCGTCCTGCTATAAAATGGGGTGAAACTCCATCAGCGGACGGCCGTGGTCCCCCCCCTTATAGGAGGGGGATGAAGAGCGTGGAGATTTTATCACTTTACCCACCCCCCCTTTCGCCTCCCCCACCCTTCAGATTTTAATTAACACATCGCCCAACACTCCCCGAACCCAAGTTACAGCTCCTCAATTACTAATCACCCAAACCCCCAGTACCAAGAACAGCCTTTCTCCCCTTTTATGAACTCGCCCACCCCAAAATAGTTGGGGTAGGAATGTCTAAGTTCCTGCAAAAGTCCTGTAAGTCCCCTAGATGCTTCATTCTATAATTTCTACCATCTTTTGTAACATTTAAAGATACTGGAAAACCCCAACTATACTTCAAATTTGCCGCCCTCAATGTTTCCAATAAGGGTTTTAGTTGGCGTCTCCTAGATAAAGTCCCTGCTGATAGGTTAGAGAAGACTTGGATTTCAGTATTTTTGAATTTCACCGATTGGAGTCCTCTCAATTTACTCCAGATCTTTGCCTTGTCTTCGTATTGATGGAACTTGATGATGATATCCCTGGGGATGTCTTCTCTAACACTTGGGGGTTTTCTTATCCTATGAGCCCGATCGATCTTTAGCTCTTCGTTCACACTTCTACCTAGAAGGGGGTTAAAAATTTCTTTCATCACGGTAAACAGGTCTTCTCCTCGCTGTTCCGGAACAGATGTGATTCTCAAGTTTTGCCGACGATTTTGATTTTCCTGTTCTTCAACTTTGTAGAGCATCTCCCGGTGATCTAGTTGGAGCTTTCTTATCTGGGTCTTTAAGGCTATAATTTCTTGCACCTGTTGTTCTGACGTTTCCTCCACTACTTCAACTCATTTCAGGAGGTGGCCCATATCTGACCTTACATTAAGGATCTCTGATTTAATTGAGTTTTCTAATTTAGCGAACATGTCTTGCATCTCCATTTTCGTAGGAAGTGGGTCTGTACCCCCTACTTCCTCCAGGCTACATTCCAGATCCCTTTCCTGGGGAATCTCCCCCCTTTGATCTCCCCCTTGGGTCCCTTTATTTTTTGTAGGATCTTTCTTTTTATCCTTAAAGCGGTTCTTCACACATTTTTTAAACTTCATCTCCGTGGCTTCTATATATAGCACCGAGTGCTATATGGACCTTCCCCCCCCCCCCTAACTTACGATATATGTCCTTGCCTTTGTTCGGTCCCTGCGGCTGTGGGCGAGGACTTTGCGGGTATTTTCATAATTTCCTCTGTTAGCCGCACTGTCTCCTGGGATCTCATGTCATTCATCCCAGGAGTCAGTGCGGAGAGCCGCCGTGAAACCTTGCGTGATTTCAACAGACGTGACGTCATTACGCCCGCCACGTCTCCTGTCGATCTTCTTTTTGTTTTTGATTATCTCCGTTGCCATCACAACGGGGCGGGACTTCCTACGACGCCGCCCGTTGTGACGGCAACCTGAGCTCTTGACGGCGCTCCGATTTGTGTTTACTGCGCATGCGCGAGATCGGGGCTAGAACGGGCGGTGCATGCTGGTCAATCAGCAGCACCGTATCCCGGAAGAGGATGCCTGTGGGCTTCACATGCCCACAGGCAAGATGAAAACCGTTAACAGGAAAGTTTATAACTTTTTTTTATTGGAGAAAACTGAGAGCAGTAAGCTCTAATTCCGGAACAAGTAAGTTCGATATTTACATTTATTAAACATTGTCAGTTTGCCAAAAAAAAGTGGAGACAGTGAAACCCCGCTTTAACTCCCTGTTGCCTATTATCCATGTTCGGGATTTTTAAGTTCACTTCTTTTAGATATTTTTGAATTGAACTTGAGCTAAGACTTGAGTTAATACTTTCTCTGGATTTTTTTAGTCTCTGCAGCTTTTTGAGAGCGACCTCTCATGTTCCACTCCACCCTGCTAACTTTCCCTTCTTTATTTCTGGCTCTCTCTTATTTGCTCTTTGAGCCTCCCAAGCCTCCTGTACTGCGTCCCCCACACTAGAATTTATTCTGCTTCTACGATTCTTTTCTAGCTTCACTCTCTTGGCATCCTGCTAGTCCAGAGGCAAGTCCAGGGATAGACTATCCACATCAAAGTAATCAAAATATTTATAAGATTTGCTCTCTATGTGCCCTTTTCATCCTACGGCACCCGCAGGGCTTAGTGCACACACACCTGCTCACATAGATCGCCTTAGATAATATCCCTTTAATTCAGACATTTTCATAAACAATCGGGTCTTTCCAGCACAATTCAGCAGTTTTTAACAGTAGCCCTTCAGGGTAACGTCCCGGAAACTCTATTTGCACAGTCTTTTTATAAAACTATATAACATAAAGCAGGGTCTCAGCCATCGCTGGTCCTACCTTGATCGCACCGCTGTATGCCTGGATTTAGTTCAGACCCTTCCTTGGCTTCCAGGGAGAGCGTAACCTCCGGTCTTCAGGGTGAATCGTTTCCTTGCTGCAGCTCCGACCGGTACTCCGGGGTCTTTATGTTCCTTTCCAGTGCAATAGTGCAGTAGCAGGGCAGTAGTGAGGCTGGAGCCCGGAAATCCGGAGCCGAGAGTAGAGCCCTGGAGATGGATGCAGGGAATGCGTAGCAGCGGGTAGGACGCCTCTCAGAGCGATCCCAATGCTTCCCCTCCGCACCGATCAGATGGTGTTGCAGCCGAACCACATGAGCTCGGGCTGCCTCCTCCGAAGCGTCCCCTCCCGCCGCTCAGAAGAGGGGGTTCAGTAGGTCATCCACGGGCTCTCACCCCGCTCCGAACCCATCCCTTTCCTATCTTCATCCTCCACTCTCCTCCACAGCGCCGCCGTCAGGCCCCTCCCCCAGCTCAAACACGTCACATCCTGGCCTCCTCTGCCAGTGTCATTTATACAGTAATCAGTGGCTATTTTTAGCACTGATCGCTGTAAAAGTGTCACTGGTCCCAAAAAAAAGTGTCAAAAGTGTCTGATCTGTCAGCCACAATGTCGCAATCCCACTAAAAAAAAAAAATCGCTTAACACCGCCATTGCTAGTAAAAAAAAATTATAATAAAAATGGCATAAATCTATCCCCTATTTTGTAGACGCTATAACTTTTGCCAAAACCAATCAATATATGCTTATTGCAATTTTTTTTTAACCAAAAGTATGTAGAAGAATACATATTGGCCTAAACTGATGAAGAATTTTTTATTTTTTTTTAAATTGGGATATTTATTATAGCAAAAAGTAAAAAATATTGTTTTTTAAAAAAAATTGTCAGTCTTTTTTGTTTATAGCACATCATCTGCATCAGAGATTCTGTGGGGTATTTTTGTGATTAGTGATTAGTTAGTCCGAGTGATTAGTTCTTCAGTATCCCATGTAGTTGGAAAAAAGGAAAAAATGACAGTTAGAAAAAACAGTAGGAAAAAGCAAAAAAGTCAGTTGGAAAAAACGGCTGTTGGAAAAAAATGACAGTTGGAAAAATGGCCGATGGAAAAAAATGACAGTTGGACAAAAACAACAAAAAAAGGCAGTTGGAAAAATCGACAAGAAAAAGACAGTTGAAAAAAATGACAGAACAAATGACAAAAAACGACATTTGGAAAAAACAAAAAAAGACAGTTGGAAAAAACGATAGTTGGAAAAAATTACCAAAAAAGGACAGTTGGAAAAAAACGACAGTGTGAAAAAATTACAGCTGGAAAAAAATGAACCCCCCCCAAAAACGTCAATTGGAAAAACGCAAAAAGAGTTGGAAAAAACGAGAAAAAAGTTTGAAAAAAAAATTGGAAAAAACAACAGTTTGAACACCAGTTGGAAAATAAATATGACAGTTGGTGTAGTATTGCAAAAATGTATATTAATGCTGATAGAACATGGGAATAATATGACTTGGGCAATATAACTTTGAAAGGACTTTGATGTAAGGCAAATGACAGCATTCACAGCCAGCCTGCAGTAAACTAGAATGTACAAGGTCTTTATAATCTGACCAGTGGAACTCCTAAGGCTATTCAACTTAACCCTCACACCTGGCCAGTATGGGGACTTAAGGTTGAGCCTGGGAGAAGAGTTAACTTAATATGACAAAATATGACAGCTGGAAACAAAATGACAAAATATGACAGTTGGAAAATATGACTGTTGAGAAAAAAGGCAAAATATGACTGTTGAGAAAAAAAAGGCAATATGTTAGTTGAAAAAAAAAAAGAAAATATGACAGTTGAAAAAGATGACAATATGTTAGTTGGAATAAAAGACAAGATAGGTCAGTTGGAGGAAAATGACAAAATATGACAGTTGGAAAAAATGACAGTTGGAAAAATGACAAAATATGTCAGTTCGAAAAAATGACAAAATATGTCAGTTGGAAAAAAGGATAAAATATAGCAGTTGGGAAAAATTACAGTTGGAAAAATGACAATATGAAAAATGGGGAAAATCCCATATTTTGTCTTTTTTCTTTCAACTGTCATTTTTTGCAACTGTTATATTTTGTCATATTTTCCAACTCGTATTTTGTATTTTTTTCCAACTGTCATATTGTCATTTTCCCAAATTGTCTTTCAGGACAGCCCATGAGATATAGGCACCTACTCGAACAGGAAATGCATCACCAAGTACATCACCAAAGAAAGTCTCTGCTGAACTGGTCAGTTTTTGTGTTTCCTCGGGCCGGAGGAGATGCATTACCTGGAAACTGGGAAAGGGATGCCTCTGCTTTTTTACATATCCTTTTCTTCCACCCACACCTTTCCCTAAAAAGACAGTTAAAAAAATGACAGTTAGGGAAAAAACAATAGTTGGAAAAAACAAAAACCATGAGCTGGAAAAAAATGACAAAAAAGACAGTTGGATAAAACTACAAAAAATTAGGTGGAAAAATGAGTTGGGAAAAAAATGACAAATTATGACAGTTGGAAAAAATTAAAAAATATGGGAGAAAAATCTAAAAATATAAAAGTTGGGGGGAACATAACAAAATATCACAGTTGGGGAAAAAATAACAAAATATGACAGTTGGGGGAAAAAAATGACAAAACATGACAGTTGGAAAAAACAACAAAATCTGACAGTTGGAAAAAATGACAGTTGAAAAAACTAGAAAAACAAAACAATAGTTGAAAAAAAAGTACAAAATAAAACATCAGAAAATATGACAGTTGGAAAAAATTACTGAATATGACAGTTGGAAAAAATGACAGTTTGAAAAACAGGAAAAACATCAGTTGAGAAAAAAATGACAGTTGAAAAAAAAAGACAAAATATGACAGTTGGAAATAAAATGACAAAATGACAGTTGGAAGAAATGAGAAAATATGACAGTTGGAAAAATGAAAATATGACAGTTGGAAAAAATGACAAAATATGACCGTTGGAAACAAAATTACAAAATATGACAGTTGGAAAAATGAAAATATGTCAGTTGGAAGAAATTAGAAAATATGACAGTTGGGAAAAAAATTATAAAAAATTACAGTTGGAAAAATAACAATATGACAGCTGAAAAAAAATGACCAAAAATAACAGTTGGGAAAAATGACAATATGCCAGTTGGAAAAAATGACAGTTGAAAAAACTACAAAAACAATAGTTGAAAAAAAAGCCCAGACCAATTTTTCATTTTCAGCGCTGTCATATTTTGAATGACAATTGCGCAGTCGTGCAATGTTGTACCCAAACAAAATTGACGTCCTTTTATCCCCCACAAATAGAGCTTTCTTTTGGTGGTATTTGATCACCTCTGCGATTTTTATTTTCTGCGCTATAAACAAAAAAAGAGCGACAATTTTGAAAAAAACACAATATTTTTTACTTTTTGCTATAATAAATATCCCATTAAAAAAAAAAAAAAAATTATTTCCTCGGTTTAGGCCAATATGTATTCTTCTACATATTTTTGGTAAAAAAAAATCGTAATAAGCGAATATTGATTGGTTTTTACTAGTAATGGCGGCAATCTGCGATTTTTTTTCGTGACTGCGACATTATGGCGGACACATCAGACACTTTTGACACTATTTTGGGACCATTCACATTTATACAGCGATCAGTGCTATAAAATTGCACCGATTACTGTGTAAATGTGACAGGCAGGGAAGGGGTTAACACTAGGTGGTGATCGAAGGGTTAACTGTGTTTGCTAGGGAGTGTTTCTAACTGAAGGGGGCGGGGACTCACAAGGGGAGGAGACCGATCGGTGTTCCCCTGTACTGGGAACACACCATCGGTCTTCTCTCCCCTGACAGGACGTGGATCTGTGTGTTTACACACACAGATCCACGGTCCTACTCGGTTACCGGGCAATCGCGGGTGCCCGGCGGACATCGCGGCACCTGGGAATACGCACCGGGTCCCGAGCAACGCGGCGGGTGCACGCACACCCCCTAGACGGCCGGGAAGCCCAGGGCGGGAGATCCCATCTGTGGGCGTCATATTACTATTGGCGGGTAGGGAAGTGGTTAAAGGAATAAAAGTCATTTAAAACTGCTTGCGGCTTTAATGTAATGTCGGGTCCCGGCAATATGGATAAAAATCAGTGAGACAAATGGCATGGGTACACACGCCCCCCCCCCGTCCATTACTAGGCCCTTTGGGTCTTGTATGGATATTAAAGGGAACCCCGCACCCAAATTAAAAAAAGGAAAGGCGTGGGCCCGCAGGCCCTATATACTCTGAACAGCAGTATACAGGAGGTGCAAACAAGACAGGGACTGTAGGTTTGTTGTTAAGTAGAATCTGTTTGTAATTTTGAACTGAACTGGTACATTTTTAAAGTGTAGCTCCAGCCAAAAAATTTATTTTTAAGCTTTTTGGAAAACATAGGGAAGGGTTATCACCCCTGTAACATTTGTTTTGTTGTCTGTGCACCTTTTCAGAAGATTTCACCTCACTTTCTGTCCCAATGACAAATGTTTTTTGAAAATTTGGGGTTTTTAGTGAAACAAGGATTGGTGATAAAGCATCAGTGAAGAGGAGACACGTTTTTCCCATATTAACTCTTATGCCCTATACACACGGTCGGACTTTCCGATAGAATATGTGCGATCGGAGCTTGTTGTCGGAAATTCCGACCGTGTGTGGGCTCCATCGGACTTTTTCCATCGGAATTTCCGACACACAAAGTTTGAGAGCAGGCTATAAATTTTCCGACAACAAAATCAGTTTGCGTAAATTCCGACCGTGTGTGGACAATTCCGACGCACAAAGTGCCACACATGCTCAGAATGAATTCAGAGACGGAACTGCTCGGTCTGGTAAAATTAGCGTTCGTAATGGATATAGCACTTTCATCACACTGCAAAGTTTTAAATTGTCTAATGCAGCACACTCTCTTCTTCTTTATAATGCTAGAACAATGAAGGTGTTTTGCTGCTCATATTCACTCAGAGTTCTCACCAACTTCGTTCTTTATTATTTCTCGTGATTTCATGAATATAATATTTTTATTTGTCACATCTACCGAAATTTTTTTTATTTTTTATATTTATTTATTTTGTATTGTTTGTTGTTTTGTTTTTTTTTAAATCCAGATCTCCTGTTTTTTTTTATTTTTTTTTTGTGATCTCCAGAATTGTTTTGGGTGTGCTTTGTGTGTCAAGTTACCACAACACCATTATTTTCTTGTCTTTTTTAATCTCAAGGAGGTTGGTTGTTGTTGGTGTCCCTTGTTAATTTCACATTGTATTTTTGAAATGTACCTGCCTACTCACAAACAAACTGTCCTTTTTGAAGGAAAACACACATAGGCAAGTATAAGTAAAAAAAAACCTTTATTAAGGGGTCCTAACCAAATAAAGAGGGTGGCAACGCTGGAGAAACAGCAGAAATTGGTGAAGCCTTTGGCCCCCTGGGCACACATCAACTATTTTCAGGCAAAATTGGTGGCCTGAGGAGTCCTTATCTAAAGGAGTACAATCTGGTCCAGAAGTCCAAGAGATCAGGAACAGCAGCAGATGACATACATGTCCCCAGGCTGTGGTCATACAAGAGCCTGCATCTTTTGTCAGACCAGACTGAACCCAGGCCGTCACTTTCTTGTCTTCCTTCCACGCTGTGCTGTGTTGGAGGTGAGGCAGGAGGAGGAGGATGATGCAACCCACACAGATGGGTATTGGGTGTGATTTTGGCCCTCAACCCCTTATTTAATGTTTTAAAAATTATTTCCTCACACATGAGGCATTGGCCCTCCTCCATGTCCTGCAGTTTTGTGGCAGCCATGGAGGCAAAGGCCTCTTCACGAGTGGGGGTGGCTCTGAGGGACGCAGAAGCCTCCTGAATCAGCCTGAGCGCTGACTCCTCCACGTTACTCCCCTTCCTAAGTCTTTTGTTTGGAAGGCGGAGGTGAGGAACCTGTGATTGTGTGAGGCTCCTACTGGGCCCTGCCACCTCCTGGCTGCCACTTACCCCACCTCCTCCTGGCTGCCACTAACCTCCGCCTCCTCCTGGCTGCCACATTCCACAGCCTCCTCCTGGCTGAGGTCTTACTGTGTATGAAAAAAGGGACATAGTTTTAGTTTTTTCTTCATCAATCACACACAATTTTCATCTCATGACTGTTGCAAATTGATTCGTCGCAATTATTTTTGGCCACTACTGTCTATTGATATGTAAACGCCTTTATTAAATCAGCAATTAGTGATCAATAATAACATCTAGGAAACATCATTTATGTTTTGCCAAGAAATCTGTAGAACAATGCTATACCTGACTCCAGCTGGGCTCCTCCACTTCTTCCTGGCTGGAAGTCCCAGGTTGGACATCAGAAGTCTCAGTTGGGGTGGAAGATAGGGTGGAAGGAAGAGTGGAAGGAAGGGTTGAGAGGGATTCCCTGACTTCAGTCTGGTCTGACAGAAATCGCAGTCTCTCAGAATACCACAGCCTGGGGACATAAACGTCATCTGCTGCAGCTCCTGATCTCTGGGAATCCTGCACCTTCTTGGGCTCCCTAAGATATGTGCTCCTCAGGCCACCAATTTTTGCTTTTAAATAGGGGATTGTTGCCGTGGGGACCACCGGCTTCACCAACTCCAGCAATTTCTCCAGCGCTGCCTGCCTCTTTTGTTTATGATTATAAAACGGGTTTTTGACCTGCCACAGACAGGGCAGCTCCGTGTATTTGTCTATGAACAGGGGGAGGAAGTTGTGATCATTGAAGCCATCCATTTTCTCTGCAAGACACAACCCAAGACAAACCC
Organism: Lithobates septentrionalis; assembly: GCA_037952835.1. NCBI lineage: Eukaryota > Metazoa > Chordata > Amphibia > Anura > Ranidae > Lithobates > Lithobates septentrionalis. Next base: position 741,109 of record JBBDGP010001075.1, on the reverse strand, counting down.
TAATGTCAGGCTAAACTCTCCTAATCTCGTCCCAACATAGGCCTCAATCTATAAGCAGCATAGTTAAAATGGTACCTTCGTTATCATGATCAGCGCTTCCGATACTCCTTCCTCCGCTCACAGATCGTACGTACAACGCACGTGTGTTACGCTTTATATAATCTGCACATGCGTGAAACTCCGCCCACCCCTGACGTTCTTTCTAGTCTATTCCCCGCCCCTTCTCTTTCGGCGCAGTGGGGGAGAGCACATGGCAGAGAGACAACAGGTGCATGATAATTCCAGCGACGTGGAGGAGGAGGAAAGCCCGGAGCCAGAAACGTCTGGATCCTGCAGGCGATTTAAGGCCTTAAATATGGCCTTTGTTGAGATGGTGGACATATTGAAAAGGGCCGACTATGAAGGGAAGTATGGACCTTACCCCAACCCAAATGTGAGAAAGGCCAAGATCATGGCTAAAGTTGTGAAGAGTCTGCACTGGAATTTTGGGGTATGACGATCCAAAGATCAACTGAGGAAACAGTGGTCGGACCTCAAATTAAGGGAGCACGATCAGTATAAAAGGATCAGAAGAGTGCTGCAAAAAAGCAAGTAGTTGTCCTGTGTTCCTATTCTTTTTTTTTTTATTATGTTCATGCTGCTCCATGTGCTTTTCTTTACTGTTGTACAGTTTAAAATGGCAACTTTTATGTTCATGGGCACATTAATCGTTCGTAGGAAACATTGTTCGTTCGGCCACTAAAATACAATGTTTTGGCCAGATGCAGTTCAATACCGTTTTTCTGGCCTACTTCGATTAAAAAAAGTTTGTTGTGTAGATGGGTTTGTAACTAAAATGAAATGCAAACTAGATTCTGTGTAAGGAGAGGACACTCAGCAGCTGTTTACACATCTGGACGCTGGAGCACTAGTGTAGGACAAAAGAACACCCTTTTTATTAGGGGGTCCACACAGGTGCTCCAGTGGATACTATAGGGGTGTCTCCATCTGTGAAGCTTGCACAAAACAGGTAAGTATTCAAGCTTTAAATTCTTCTGCCAAAACAGACAATTGTACCCCACTTCCAAGCAATGTTTCATATTCCTATTTCTGCCATCAAATATCTGTGTGCTAAGTATACCTATTTTTGTTCACATAGGGGAGAAAAGACTCGGAGGACACCACTCATCAGAGGACACCAGGGACCCCCCACCTCAGGAAGAAGGGGAAATCCCCCAAACCCAACCGGAGGAGGGAGACGTTGTAGAAATTGTCACCATAACAGGTGAGTGTCTGCGACCACAGCCTCAGGTAAGAGATGTATGCCTGCATATTTATAATACATGGTGTTTTTTTTTTGTAGGTGATCGGGATGTTGTGGAAGAGGAATGTCATTTCACCAGTGAAAGTGCCCAGATCCTCTTCGGGGAGATAATGGGGTGTAATAGAGATTTAGAAAACCTAAAGGAAAACAGCAATGATGTTCAAAACAAAATGAAGAACATCATTGATGTTTTAGGGAAAATCTAAAACACCCAGAAATCCCTAAATTTCTTCAGCTTATTTTTTTTTTTTGACTAATTTTTTTCGTATTTTAAAAGCCAAATTTTGAAGATGCACACAGTGTGTCAACATGTGCTATCTGCCATCATGGGATATCAATGTACGCGTTTTGTGGGTGCAACCCCTTCCTCGATAATAAAGTAGCTGAGAGGAAGGGGTTGCACCCACAAAACACGTCCATTGATCCCCCATGATGGCAGCTAGCACATGTTGACATTAGGCAATTTGTGTGCATCTTCTAAATTTGGCTTTTACAGGGGTGACATCACCCCATCTGCTGAACGCAATATCAAACATAGTTTGTACATACTCATGTCTGATATTGCCTTCACTTTATAAAAGTTGAACTTTGTAAGTTCCAGAGTTGTGTATTGTTTCATGGGTTTAAACATGCCTGTTTTACCTATAAAAGGGCATTTATCATTAAAGTGACCTAAAAAACGTTATACAACAAACATGTTGGTTTGTTCAAAAAACCTTTTATAAACGCACATGTGATTGTGCTTTGATTAAAAAGTATGATAATCAACAATGTGTGGCTTCTTCTTTCAATGCTCAAAAGCATTTTTTGGAGTAAAGTTGGTGTTTTCAGTGACAAAGGGGGTTATTTACTAAAGGCAAATCCACTTTGCACTACAAGTGCAGTTTCAGTGCAGTCTCAAGTGCACTTGTAGTGCAAAGTGTATTTATAGTGCAAGCCAGGACGGCCAGTTTCCAGCGCCGTCAGGGTTGGTTCATTCTGAATTCTGGCCTCAGGCCCAACTGAGACAGCATAGTTCAAAGAATTTCTCCTTAAAAAGTTGTGGAGAACACAGCAAGACAGGATTATGTGATTGAGTTTATATTCCGCCATGTGTATCGGTGTAAGAAATAGGCGGAACCGGCTGGCCATTATTCCAAACGTGCTTTTCATGACTCTTCTGGCTCTGGCCAGCTGGTAATTAAAAACCCTCTGGTCCGGGATGAGGGCCCTCATAGGGAATGGCCGCATAAGATGGTCCCCCAGCGCAAACGCTTCATCCGCAATGAAGACGAATGGGAGTCCTTCTGCATTGTCTTCTGGAGGTGGCAAGCCCAAGCTGTCATTCTGGAGCTGCCTGTAGAACTCGGTCTGGGCGATGACTCCACCATCCAACATCCAGCCATTCATCCCCATGTCCACATACAGGAACTCGGAAGTAGCTGACACCACCGCCAACATCACAATACTATTGAACCCCTTGTAATTATAATAGTATGACCCCGAGTTGGGGGGCGGGACGATGTGGACGTGTTTCCCATCAATTGCCCCTATGCAGTTGGGAAAGTCCCATCGCTGGGCAAAGTGGGAGGCCACAGTCTGCCATTCCTTTGGCGTGGAAGGAAACTGTGGAGTCAAACCAGAAAGAAAAAATTGTCATTTTGCACATAAACATTGAAAGCAGGTTAGACACAAACATTCTTGGCCAACATCAGTATAACATTTATTTTATGGCGTATTTAAAGACAAAAATATAAGGTCCACCTATCAGATTACTCACCCCCTCTGATGGCCCATTGTAAAAAATTTTAGGGGGGGGAAATGTTTTGGACAGGTAACCCTCTCCACTTCATTGAGAGATGAATGCCTAAATAATGTGTATTACTTTGGCCAGCCCCTCCTTACTTACACTATTGGCAGCCCACTGGACAGGTAAGAAGTGTCATATGACTACACACTGTACAAATTGGAGCACAATTTCTGCAATTACCTATCAAGATAATAATAGGATACAAAAACTTTAAACAGTACCAATTGAAAGTATTCAGGCAGGCCCTTTCACTACATGCTTTGGGGAATTCATCCATAAATCTGACCACAAAAGAGGTAGGTATAGTGTGTATGGGTTTGGCAAAGTCAGCAGATAGAGGATTGGTATCGGTTGACTTAGCAGTTGGGGTGAGGGTTCCAAATGGGTTTGGGACCCAAAAAAATGCCTCTGGCACTCTGCCAGAATTTAAGGACACAAATAAAATTTGTACACATTTTAGGGGGTGTTTAGGGTAAAGCACTACAATGGAGCTGACAAAATACATTGTTAAGTGACTAGGCGAGGTGGATATAGGCCCAGGAGAGCATGCTGGGGAGGCAAGTAAAGGCAAATATGCATGAAGGACAAAAAAAAAAATTCCAGCATGCATGAGGACAAAGGGGACATTCACAGCATATTACAATCATGGTAATTAGGGAATGATGAAAGAAATACAATACATTATCAAACATTAAATACAATAAAATGTGATGTTAAAGGATAAATCTTACCTTAATATAGTCCTTCTGCAGGACCTGGATGATGGTAGAACAGGTCTCTGGGATCATGATCCCCAGAGCCTGGGGGGAGGTGCCTGTCGAGAACTTGAGGTCCTGCAGGCTTCTCCCCGTCGCCAAGTACCGCAATGTGGCAACTAGCCTCTGCTCCGGAGTGATGGCTTGCCGCATGCAGGTATCCTGCCTGCTGATATAAGGGGTCAGCAAAGTCAGCAAACGGTGAAATACAGGGTCCGTCATCCGGAGAAAGTTCCTGAAATCGTCAGGATTTTTCTTACGGATCTCACGGAGCAAAGGCATGTGACAGAATTGGTCACGCTGGAGCAACCAATTATTGGTCCATGAACTCCTCCCCACCCTGTTCATGGACTGACCTTGTGTCAAAGTAAGAACTCCAACACCAAGCCCCCGCACAGCACAAACTCTACGATGAGTACGTACATGCAACATGGCTTCAAAACGGTCGACTGGTTAGAATGAAGTAACAGAACGCACTGAAGAACAGCAAGGCCTGTGAAGAGCGACCTGAAAACCAGTAACGAACGGACAAGAACACACTGAATAAACCCATGGGAACTCGCTGCACACACTGAAGACCAGATACAAACCCACAAGCACAAAGTGAACAGCAAAAAAACGATCTGAAAAAGCACGAATCGTCTCTCACCAAACTTTTACTAACACGAGATTAGCAAAAGGAGCCCAAAGGGTGGCGCGCTAGATATTGAACTGCCCTTTTATAGTCTCATCATACGTGGTGTACGTCACCGCGTTCTTGACGGTTGGAAATTCCGACAACTTTGTGCGACCGTGTGTATGCAAGACAAGTTTGAGCCAACATCCGTCAGAAAAAATCCGATGGATTTTGTTGTCGGAATGTCCGATCAATGTCCGATCGTGTGTACAGGGCATTACAGGAGAGAATTTCCCTTTCTAGGGGTAGATTTCATCTCACTTCCTGTTGTCTCCTTCTGTTTGCAAGTAGGAGTCACTTGTAAGTTGGATGTTTGAAAGCAGGGGTCTGCCCTATATACTCTGCAGAAATTGGGGCCTTAGGTGTTGGTTTTGCCACAACACTGTCCCTCACAGTTACTCTTGGTGGGCACAGGAACGGGCCGTGCTGTGAAATATTAGATCAAAAATTGTAATTACATGCCATTGTTGAACAGTGGTAGAAAAATTGGGACTTTGGTGGTGGTGGTGGTGCCACAACACTGTAAGCCCTCACAGTAACTCTTGGTGGGCGCTGGAACGGGCCCTGCTGTGAAATATTATATCAAGAATTGTAATTACATGCACCTGTTGAACAGGGGCAGAAAAATTGGGCCTGTGGTGGTGGTGGTGGTGGTGTTACCACAACACTGTAAGCCCTCACAGTTACTCTTGGTGGGTGCAAGAATGGGCCCTGCTGTGAAATATTAGATCAAGAATTGTAATTACATGTCCCTGCTGAACAGGGGCAGAACAATTGGGCCTTAGGCACTGGTGCCACAACACTGCAACCCCTCACAGATGCTTTAGTTTGAGCGCAGGAATGAGCCCTGCTGCAAAGTATTGCATCAAAAATTGTAATTATACGCCCCTGTTAAACAGGGGCTGAAAAATTGGGCCTTGGGCACTGGTGCCACAACACTGCAACCCCTCACAGATACTATAGTTGGAGTGCAGGAATGAGCCCTGCTGCAAAGTATTGCATCAAAAATTGTCATTATATGCCCCTGTTAAACAGGGGCTGAAAAATTGAGCCTTGGGCACTGGTGCCACAACACTGCAACCCCTCACAGATACTATAGTTGGAGCGCAGGTATGAGCCCTGCTGCAAAGTATTGCATAAAAAATTGTAATTACATGCCCCTGTTAAACAAGGGCAGAAAAATTGGGCCTTGGCCACTGGTGGCAGTGCCCAGAACCAAAAATGTCCTTACAAGCTATCAGCATGAAAATTGAGAAGTAAGAGGATTGTCACTCAGCATAACAGGATAGTCACTCAGCATCAGCATAGGCAGTCTTCAAGGGATCTCACATAAAAAAAAAAATCAAAATCGGTTACATCAGCATCAGGTGCTTGGTAGCTGGTGATCCATTCATTTTTATGAAGGTCAGCCAATTTACCGATTCGGTGGACAGGCGCACCCTGTGATCGGCTAAAAAGCCTCCAGCAGCACTGAATGTGCATTCTGAAAGAACGCTGGATGCAGGACAGGCCAGTAGCTCAATTGCATACTGTGCAAGCTCTGGCCAGTGATCCATCCTCAAGACCCAGTAAACCAGAGGATTTTCGGTGGGAAAGGTGTCCAAGTCTGATCTTGCCCCTAGGTAATCCTGCACCATGTGAATTAGATGCTGGCGATGGTTGCTGGAACCGATCAGACCTTGGGGCAAAAAATTGTCTGAATGTAGATACTTGCCAGCACACCAAGGATCAGCACAAGGTGTCGTCCAAATGGTTTAGTTTATTGCATGATCACAACACAAAGAGGTGCTACATTTCGGAGTCACGCAGAACCCCTTCATCAGGCATGTGAGGTCATCACATGCCTGACTAAGGGGTCCTGCGTGACTCCGAAACGTTGAGCCTCTTTGTGTTGTGATCATTCAATAAACTAAACCGTTTGGACACCACCTTGTGCTGATCCTTGATGTGTTGGCAAGTATCTACATTGTGACTTGAACCAGTATCCAGCTGGTTGTTGCTGTAGCACCCAACCAATAGAGCTTATACCAGGAACGTGTGCAATGGGAATATGAAAAATTACTAAAAAATTGTCTGAACGCATTGGTCAGACGGCCACCTTCTCCACCGCTCCTTCTGTGATTGACCGAAGACTCCGCAACACGTTGTCCAGGAGGATCAGGAAATTGTAACCTCCCAGGCTCTGGAAACACGTTGCACAAACCTTTCTGCAAGGCCTCCCGAAGATGTTTCATCCTCTGCTCCCTCTGCGATGGCAAGATAAGGTCTGCAACCTTACCCTTGTAACGTGGATCAAGGAGGGTTGCCAGCCAGTAATCATCCCTCCCCTCGATACCACGAATACGAGGATCCTTCTGCAGGCTTTGCAGGATCAGGGAGGCCATGCAGCGTAGGTTTGCTGATGCATTCGGTCCAGAGTCCTCTGGGTCATTAAGGACGACATGATCCGCAGCCACCTCCTCTCAGCCACGTACAAGTCTATGGGTTTCTTTGGACTGTAAATGATCCCTTAAAGACTGCTGCTGATGCTGAGTTCCAGGCTCCACCTCCATGCTGACACAATCCTCCTCCTCCTCTTCCTGTGTGATTGGCGGGCACGCAGGAACACTGTCTGGATAAAGGGGGCCTTGAGAGGTAAGGAAGTCCTCCTCTTCCTCCCTCTGTTCTACCTCAAGTGCCCTGTCCATTATTCCACGCAGCGTGTGCTCCAACAGGTGGACAAGAGGGACAGTGTCACTGATGCATGTACTGTCACCATCCTTGTGGCCTCCTCAAATGGTGACAGGACAGTTCATGCATCCCTGATCATAGCCCACTGGCGTGGGGAAAAAAAACCAAGGTCCCCTGACCCTGTCCTGGTGCCATAGTCACATAGGTACTCATTGATTGCCCTCTGCTGCATGTGCAGCCGCTGCAGCATGGCCAACGTTGAGTTCCACCTGGTGGGCATGTCACAGATTAGGCGGTTGTTGGGCAGGTTAAATTCCTTTTGGAGGTCAGCCAGCCGAGCACTGGCATTATATGACCTGCGGAAATGCACACAGACTTTCCTGGCCTGCCTCAGGACATCCTGTAAGCCCGGGTACCTGCCCAAGTACCGCTGCACCACCAAGTTAAGGACGTGAGCCAAACAGGGCACATGGGTCAGTTTTCCATGTCGGAGGGCGGAGAGGAGGTTGGTGCCATTGTCGCAAACCACCATACCTGGCTTAAGCTGGCGTGGCGTCAACCACCTCTGAACCTGCCCCTGCAGAGCTGACAGAATCTCTGCCCCAGTGTGGCTCCTGTCCCCCAAGCACACCAGCTCAAGCACCGCATGGCATCTTTTTGCCTGCGTGCTTGCGTAGCCCCTTGAACGTCTACGGAACACCGCTGGTTCCGAGGACAAATTAACACAGGAAGAGGCCATGGAGGAAGAAGAAGAGGAGGGGGTGGAGGAGAGATGTGTGGCAGAATCACCACTAGTATAATTTTGGAGGCGTGGTGGTGGAACAACCTCTAACACTACTGCACCCTGTCCTGCATCTTTCCCAGCTGCCAGAAGTCACCCAGTGCGCGGTGAAAGATAGGTAACGTCCCTGTCCATGCCTGCTGGACCATGAATCAGCGGTAATATGCACCTTACCACTGACCGCCCTGTCCAGCGAGGCCAAGACATTGCCTTCCACGTGCCGGAAGAGGGCGTTTGGGAACCTGCCACTGAGGAACCGCACATTCCACAAACTCATGGATGGGGGCAGAGTCTACCAACTGAAAAGGCAGCAGTTGAAGTACTAGCAATTTAGCCAAGCTAGCATTCAACCGCTGGGCATGTGGATGGCTGGAAGTGAACTTTTCGGGGGTGCAGCAGCTGGGGCAGGGAAATTTTCCTGGTACAATCTGACGTTGGTGTACCGATAGCAGATTGCCCCCAAGTACTTGGCTGTGACACACCTAATTCTACACCTTCATTCCTCTCAGTGCAGGTTTCAGAGAGGACTGAAGGTATAGTGGGGTTGGAGATCCCAGCTGATGAGGAGCAAGGAGATGTCCGCTTTGTTCTTTGGTGTGGGTCTTTTAGGTACGCATGGCAGGTCGACATATGTCTGGTCAAGCATGTGGTGCCCAAGCGGGTGATGTTTTGGCCACGCGAGATACACTTGAGACATATGTTGCAAATAGCAGCGGTGGGATCTGATGAACTCATCTCAAAAAAGGCCCACACCAAAGAACTTTTGGAATAACGCACAGAGACAGCAGCTCCCTGCACATGCGGAGCTCTGCGGTGTGATGCAGTCGGTGTGCTGCCCTTAAGCTGGCCCCTGGAGGGCATCCTGCCTCGTTGGAGATGTGCCTCCTCCTTCTCCTCTCTCCTATCAGGCACCCACGTGGAGTCAGTGACCTCATCATCCCCTCCCTCCTCATCACTGGAGCAAACCTGGCAGTATGCTGCAGCTGGGGGAACATGACTGCCAGATTGCTGTCCTTCTTGGGCACCCCCTCTCTCTGGGCTCACGTTACTGCCTTCCCCTAGCTGGGTACCATCATCGGAGCCTTCAAAACGCTGGGCATCCTCCTGGAGCATGTACCCAACACTGTGGTCAAACAGTTCGGGGGACTCCTCAGGAGGACTTGGTGGGGCTAGGGAAGGAGTGACTGATGCCATTGAGCCGAGGGAAGAGGCCACGTTGGCAGCTGCTTTGCCAGACAAAGTACCCTGAGCCTGGGTGAGAGAGGATCAGGAGGATGAGGACGGCTTGGTCATCCACTCTACCAAGTCTTCCGCATGTTGCGGCTTAACACGGCCAGCTGCCGAAAAAAAGGACAAACGTGTCCCACGGCTACGTGCTGATGAGGATGCACCGTCTCCACGACCAGCACTGTTGCCTCTAGACACAGAGCCCACTTGCCCTCTTTTATTGGCTTGTGACTGTCTGCCTCTCCTTGTTGGCCTTCCAGACATACTAATAGCCTGCAGTGAGATGTAGCTGCACAAAGCTGTGATGTATATATATACTGATACTGCAGCTAGCAGAATCAACTGCCTGCCTGTAGTATTATTAGTAGAATACCAGCAATTGTCTTCAGGCAGCTTTAGGTGCACACTGTGCAGAGGACACAGTACACTAACTGTAAATACTGTAGCTGCCTGCCTGTGGTACTAATAGGATCAGAAGAACACCACCAAATTTCTTCAGGTAGCTTTAGGTGCACACTGTGCAGAGGACACAGTACACTAACTGTAAATACTGCAGCTGCCTGCTTGTGGTACTAATAGGATCAGAAGAACACCACCAATTTTCTTCAGGTAGCTGTCATGGTTATGCAGTAATCTTCTCTGTCAGCTTACCTTTTCCTCATGTGTTCAGACTAAGAGGCCAGCCACTCACACCTGGCCAATTTTATAACCTCTCTTCTAAGCATGGACCCACCCCAGGCCCTATCAGGGAACCCTATATTAACCTGTGCACTGCAAGCCAGTGGTGCAGATCAACCATTGTGTATTCATTGTGTGTTTGGCTTCCTGGTTCCCGTTTGCCGTGTGCTCTTCGTTTGTCTGTTATCGACCTTGGCGTGTTCCCGACTATTCCGGTCTGCTCGTAACCCTGACATTTTGGCGTGTCCCTGACTATCCCTGTTTGCCTGTGACCCTGAACTCTGTTGTCCTTGTCTGCTTGTGGCCCTGACCTTGGCTTGTCCCTTACTATCCCCATCTGTTGCCTACTGTGGGCGTGAGCTGGGGGACCCTGGGGGTCGTGACCTGAAGCCAGTTGCAGCCCAGTCCATCCTCACCACTAGAGGCTCTGGTGAACACCTGCTGGCTCTAGAGAATCTTACACTCTAACCCCGGTGGGATCCGTGTTGGTGTTACAGCGGCCCTGGCTTCCTTACCACCGTGACTCCCATCCGCAGTAGTCAGCCATAGGGTCCACTACCTTGCGGTGCACTCCTGATCCCAACGGTGTGCATCTGTCACCTAGCCTCAAGGTGACCTGACAGGTTGATCAGCCATGGACCCGGCTGACGTGCCTCTTCCTGCAGCTGATCCATTGCAGGGCATAGTTCGCAGACTCGAGACCCAGGAATCTAAATCAGACTCAGTTGATGCGATTCCCTCAAGATCTGGCTTCCCGCTTCGAGCAGCTCCAGGCCTCCTTGGGAAACCTGAACCTGCAGCCTCAAGTACAATCAGCAGCTGCACCTATCGCACCAGTCGCAGCATTTATTATTACTGCCAGCTCCGTCCCGTTTCCCTGGGGACTCCAAGGCCTGCAGGGGCTTCCTTAGCCAATGCACCATTCATTTTGAGCTCCAGCCTCAAAACTTTTTGTCTGATCGGGCTAAGGTAGCCTATATCATTTCCCTCCGCTCCGGGGAAGCTTTAGCCTGGGCTGCCCCCCTGTGGGAGAAGAATGACCCAGTGGTTTCCAGCCTGTCTGACTTCATGAAGCTCTTTCGTAATATCTTCGAGGAGTCAGCTCGGGTTTCTTCAGCGGCTAGTACCATTTTACGCCTTTGCCAAGAATCTTTTCAGTGGGACAATATGCGCTTCAGTTCCGTAGCCTCACAGCTGAATTGAGTTGAGAATTGAGAGGTCCCTGGAAAAGAGACGCTAGCACTCCCCGTTCCTTAGGCAGCCTGAGCTCCCAGTCCCTTCTCTTCGATCCGAGGAACACCCCCTGCCTGCTCAGGAACCTATGCAGCTTGGCTGGACCAAGTTATCTCCCGAAGAACGCGCTAGGCGCAGAACTCTGGGCCTGTGCCTCTATTGTGGGGCCAAAGGTCATTTTCGTGATATTTGTTCTATTCAGCCGGAAAAACGCTCGGGGCTAATACATCTGGAAGGTGGAGTATTAGACACTGAAATATCACCTTCACCTTCTCGTCTTCTCCTTTCTGTGTTCCTTCTTGTCGGTGCTACCACTCCTTGGGTCTCGGCACATCTGGATTTCGGAGCCGCTGGCAATTTCATGGATTGGGAAACTGCATCTTCCATGAGACTTACCCTTTTGCCCCTTACAACGCCATTGGTGGTCTTGGCAATTGATGGCACTGTTCTCCCAGGGGGCCCTATCCGCTTCCAGACCCTCCCTGTTAAGGTGTCGGTAGGGACACTCCACCAGGAGTGGATATCCTTCCTTGTCTTACCTAAGGCTTCATATCCTATTAGGTCTTCCATGGTTACGGCTCCATTCTCCACACGTTGACTGGACTGCTGGACAAATCTTGACTTGGGGTTCCTCCTGTTCCTCCTCCTGCCTACTCAAGGTTACCCTGAAAGAGAAACTTCCTGTTGCCACCATCCCAGTATCTTCTGCTCTTCCCCCTGCATATAGATTTCTGGAATGTCTCCTGCAATAGTCGGGCTGAGGCACTCTCTGGGTCGTGTGGCACTCTGGATGAGGAGCCCACCTGTGAACTTGAGCTGATCATTCTCCAGTTTGCATGGCCATTCACCTTTGCCTGTCCCTGGAGCCCCTTGGACGCACACCCAGGCTGACTCGTCCACCAGTTCCACAGTCGCTACGCCCTGTGATGTGATTCTGGTGGTCGCTGCACCTGGCAATGCTGTTGACTGTTGCAACAGTTCAGCCTATGCCCAGTGAGCTTCCTGCTTCTTCTTATTCAGGACCTTCTGTAACCCGTCCTCTCTCTACCTCGGTTTCGGAGGATAATCTAAAGTACGAGGTTAGTCAAGCTCTGGATTCCCGGCGCCGTAGAGGCATTTTTCAGTACCTCGTACACTGGGAAGGGTTTGGTCCTGAAGAGAGGTCTTGGATCACTGCATCTGAGATCTTTGCGCCTTGACTGTTGAGGTTTCATCTGGAGTTTCCCTTTAAGCCTGGGCCCAGGCGGGGGAGGCCTCATAAGAGGGGGGGTACTGTCATGGTAATGCATTAATCTTCTCCTCTTGTCAGCTTACTTTCTCCTCATGTGTTCAGACTAAGAGGCCAGCCACTCACGCCTGGCTGGTTTTATAACTTCTCCTCTAAGCATGGTCCCACCCCAGGCCCTATCCGGGAACCCTATATTAACCTGTGCACTGCAAGCCAGTGGTGCTGATCAACCATTGTGTATTCATTGTGTGTTTGGCTTCCTGGTTCCTGTTTGCCGTGTGCTCCTCGTTTGTCTCTGTTACCGACCTTGGCGTGTTCCCGACTATTCCTGTCTGCTCATAACCCTGACCTTTTGGCATGTCCTCGACTATCCCCGTTTGCCTGTGACCCTGAACTCTGTTTTTCTTGTCTGCTTGTGGCCCTGACCTTGGCTTGTCCCTTACTATCCCTATCTGCTGCCTACTGTGGGCGTGAGCTGGGGGACCCTGGAGGTCGCGACCTGGAGCCAGTTGCAGCCCAGTCCATCCTCACCACTAGAGGCTCTGGTGAACACCTGCTGGCTCTTAGACTCCGCGCCCTAGGGAATCTTACGCTCTAACCCCTGTGGGATCCGTGTTGGTGTTCCAGCGACCCTGCCTTCCTTACCACAATGACTCCCATCCGCAGCAGTCAGCCGTAGGGTCCACTACCTTGCGGTGCACTCCTGATCCCAACGGTGTGCATCTATCACCTAGCCTCAAGGTGACCTGACAGTAGCTTTAGGTGCACACTCTGCAGAGGACACAGTACACGAACTGTAAATACTGTAACTGCCTGCCTGTGGTACTAATAGGATCAGAAGAACACCACCAATTTTCTTCAGGTAGCTTTAGGTGCACACTGTGCAGAGGACACAGTACACTAACTGTAAATACTGCAGCTGCCTGCCTGTGGTATTAATAGGATCAGAACAACAGCAATTATCTTCAGGTAGCTTTAGGTGCACACTCTGCAGAGGACACAGTACACTAACTGTAAATACTGCAACTGCCTGCCTGTGGTACTAATAGGATCATTAGAACACCACCAATTTTCTTCAGGTAGCTTTAGGTGCACACTGTGCAGAGGACACAGTACACTAACTGTAAATACTGTAGCTGCCTGCCTGTGGTACTAATAGGATTAGAAGAACACCAGCAATTTTCTTCAGGTAGCTGTAAATACTGTAAAAACACCTGCCTGCCTGTCAGTAGGAAGAGAATAACAGGAACGGATCTAGCTAAACTGAATACAGTATGTATATATATATATATATATATATATATATATATATATATATATATATATATATATATATATATACACAGTGGCTTGCAAAAGTATTCGGCCCCCTTGAACTTTTCAACCTTTTGCCACATTTCAGGCTTCAAACATAAAGATATAAAATTTAAATTTTTTGTGAAGAATCACCAACAAGTGGGACACAATTGTGAAGTGGAAAGAAATCTATTGGATATTTTAAACTTTTTTAGCAATTAAAAAACTGAAAAGTGGTGCGTGCAAAATTATTCGGCCCCTTTACTTTCAGTGCAGAAACTCACTCCAGAAGTTCAGCGAGGATCTCTGAATGATCCAATGTTGTCCTAAATGACTGATGGTGATAAATAGAATCCACCTGTGTGTAATCAAGTCTCTGTATAAATGCACCTGCTCTGTGATAGTCTCAGGGTTCTGTTGAAAGCGCAGAGAGCATCATGAAGACCAAGGAACACACCAGGCAGGTCCGTAATACTGTTGTGGAGAAGTTTAAAGCCGGATTTGGATACAAAAAGATTTCCCAAGCTTTAAACATCCCAAGGAGCACTGTGCAAGCGATCATTTTGAAATGGAAGGAGTATCAGACCACTGCAAATCTACCAAGACCTGGCTGTCCCTCTAAACTTTCAGCTCAGACAAGGAGAAGACTGATCAGAGATGCAGCCAAGAGGCCCATGATCACTCTGGATGAACTGCAGAGAACTACAGCTGAGGTGGGAGAGTCTGTCCATAGGACAACAATCAGTCGTACACTGCACAAATCTGGCCTTTTTGGAAGAGTGGCAAGAAGAAAGCCATTTCTCAAAGATATCCATAAAAAGTCTCGTCTAAAGTTTGCCACAAGCCACCTGGGAGACACACCAAACATGTGGAAGAAGGTGCTCTGGTCCGATGAAACCAAAATGCAAAACGATATGTTTAGCGTAAAAGCAACACAGCTCATCACACTCAACACACCATCCCCACGGTCAAACATGGTGGTGGCAGCATCATGGTTTGGGCCTGCTTTTCTTCAGCAGGGACAGGGAAGATGGTTAAAATTGAGGGGAAGATGGATGCAGCCAAATACAGGACCATTCTGGATGAAAACCTGTTGGAGTCTGCAAAAGACCTGAAACTGGGACGGAGATTTATCTTCCAACAAGACAATGATCCCAAACATACAGTAAAATCTACAAAGGAATGGTTCACAAATAAACGTATCCAGGTGTTAGAATGGCCAAGTCAAAGTCTAGACCTGAATCCAATCGAGAATCTGTGGAAAGAGCTGAAAACTGCTGTTCACAAACGCTCTCCATCCAACCTCACTGAGCTCGAGCTGTTTTGCAAGGAAGAATGGGCAAGAATTTCAGTCTCTCGATGTGCAAAACTGATAGAGACATACCCCAAGCGACTTGCAGCTGTAATCGCAGCAAAAGGTGGCTCTACAAAGTATTAACGGAAGGGGGCCGAATAATTTTGCACGCCCCACTTTTCATTTTTTTATTAGTTAAAAATGTTTCAAAAATCCAAAAGATTTCGTTCCACTTCACAATTGTGTCCCACTTGTTGGTGATTCTTCACAAAAAATAAAAATGTTATATCTTTATGTTTGAAGCCTGAAATGTGGCAAAAGGTTGAAAAGTTCAAGGGGGCCGAATACTTTCGCAAGCCACTGTGTATATATATATATATATATATATATATATATATATATATATATATATATATATATATATATATACACACACACACACACACACACACACACACATACAGTGGCTTGCGAAAGTATTCGGCCCCCTTGAACTTTTCAACCTTTTGCCACATTTCAGGCTTCAAACATAAAGATATAACATTTTTATTTTTTGTGAAGAATCACCAACAAGTGGGACACAATTGTGAAGTGGAACGAAATCTTTTGGATTTTTGAAACTTTTTTAACTAATAAAAAAATGAAAAGTGGGGCGTGCAAAATTATTCGGCCCCCTTGCGTTAATACTTTGTAGAGCCACCTTTTGCTGCGATTACAGCTGCAAGTCGCTTGGGGTATGTCTCTATCAGTTTTGCACATCGAGAGACTGAAATTCTTGCCCATTCTTCCTTGAAAAACAGCTCAAGCTCAGTGAGGTTGGATGGAGAGCGTTTGTGAACAGCAGTTTTCAGCTCTTTCCACAGATTTGTGAACCATTCCTTTGTAGATTTTGCTGTATGTTTGGGATCATTGTCTTGTTGGAAGATAAATCTCCGTCCCAGTTTCAGGTCTTTTGCAGACTCCAACAGGTTTTCATCCAGAATGGTCCTGTATTTGGCTGCATCCATCTTCCCCTCAATTTTAACCATCTTCCCTGTCCCTGCTGAAGAAAAGCAGGCCCAAACCATGATGCTGCCACCACCATGTTTGACAGTGGGGATGGTGTGTTGAGTGCGATGAGCTGTGTTGCTTTTACGCCAAACATATCGTTTTGCATTGTGGCCAAAAAGTTGGATTTTGGTTTCATCGGACCAGAGCACCTTCTTCCACATGTTTGGTGTGTCTCCCAGGTGGCTTGTGGCAAACTTTAGACGAGACTTTTTATGGATATCTTTGAGAAATGGCTTTCTTCTTGCCACTCTTCCATAAAGGCCAGATTTGTGCAGTGTACGACTGATTGTTGTCCTATGGACAGACTCTCCCACCTCAGCTGTAGTTCTCTGCAGTTCATCCAGAGTGATCATGGGCCTCTTGGCTGCATCTCTGATCAGTCTTCTCCTTGTCTGAGCTGAAAGTTTAGAGGGACAGCCAGGTCTTGGTAGATTTGCAGTGGTCTGATACTCCTTCCATTTCAAAATGATCGCTTGCACAGTGCTCCTTGGGATGTTTAAAGCTTGGGAAATCTTTTTGTATCCAAATCCGGCTTTAAACTTCTCCACAACAGTATTACGGACCTGCCTGGTGTGTTCCTTGGTCTTCATGATGCTCTCTGCGCTTTTTAACAGAACCCTGAGACTATCACAGAGCAGGTGCATTTATACAGAGACTTGATTACACACAGGTGGATTCTATTTATCACCATCAGTCATTTAGGACAACATTGGATCATTCAGAGATCCTCGCTGAACTTCTGGAGTGAGTTTTCTGCACTGAAAGTAAAGGGGCCGAATAATTTTGCATGCACCACTTTTTAGTTTTTTAATTGCTAAAAAAGTTTAAAATATCCAATAGATTTCGTTCCACTTCACAATTGTGTCCCACTTTTTGGTGATTCTTCGCAAAAAATTAAAATTTTATATCTTTATGTTTGAAGCCCCGATATGTGGCAAAAGGTTGAAAAGTTCAAGGGGGCCGAATACTTTCGCAAGCCACTGTATATATACATACATACACACACATACATACATACAACACCTAGGATGCATATATATATATATATATATATATATATATATATATATATATATATATATATATACACACAATACACTGTGAGTGCAGCTAACTGACTCACCTGCCTACTCTAATCTAACTTAAATCAAATGACACTGTCTCTCTGTCTATCTCCCCGCCGCCGCAACACACTACACAAGGCCACCACGCAGGTGGCCTTATATAGTGTGGGGCGTGTACTAAACCCCCTGAGCCATAATTGGCCAAAGCCAGCTTGGCTTTGGCCAATTATGGCTCTCCGTTCTTACCGAAATGTGATTGGCCAAAGCATGCAGGTCATAGTGTATGCTTGGTCAATCATCAGCCAGCAAATGCACTGCGATGCCGCAGTGAATTATGGGCTGTGACGCGCCACTCGAATTTGGCGCGAATGGCCCATAACATTCGCAATTCGACGAACATGGGTTCAACTCGAACTCGAAGCTCATCCCTACTGGAGAAGATCAGAGCAGGTCAGGGTCAATCCGGGTCACAACAGGAATACACCGGTTAGCAGAACTTGGAACAGGAACACAGGAAGCTGCAAGACAAACCAGCAATTAGGCAAAGGGCTGGACCGCTTTTTATAGGCCAGCCAGGGGGATCTCACGCTGTGCGTGCTTCGGCGTGCACGCGCCCGTGCCACCACGCTGAATCGTGCACTCGTATACGCCGACCCGCTGTATCGCGCACCTGTATGCGCCGGAGCGCAGGCGAACAGGGAAGTGCCAATACTGGCAAGTCTGGCTTCTGCCATTCTTCTGACAAAAAGTGTCCGATCTGTCCGCCGCAATGTCGCAGTCACGATAAAAACCACAGATCGCAGCCATTACTAATAAAAAGAATTAATATTAAAAATGCCATAAATCTATCCCCTTTTGTAGACGCGATAACTTTTGCGCAAACCAATCAATATACGCCTATTGCAATTTTTTTTAGCAAAAATATGTAAAAGAATACATATCAGCCTAAACTGAGGAAGAAATTTGTTTTTTTTTTATATTTTTTTGGGGACATTATACCAAAAAGTAAAAAATATTGCTTTTTTTCACAAAATGTTGGCTTTTTCTGTTTATAGCGCAAAAAATAAAAAACGCAGAGGTGATCAAATACCACCAAAAGAAAGCTCTATTTGTTGGAAAAAAAAAGACATCAATTTTGTTAGGGTACAACGTCGTATGACCACGTAACTGTCAGTTAAAGCGACGCAGTGCTGTATCGCAAAAAAGGGCTTAGTCAGGAAGGGGGTAAATCCTTCCGGGGCTGAAGTGGTTAAAAAAATGACAAAATGACCGTTGGAAAAATTAGTTGGGAAAACAGCAAAAACGACAGGTGGAAAAAACTGAAAAAAAACGACAGCTGGGAAAATGACAAAATATGACAGTTGGAAGAAAATGACAAAATATGACAGTTGGGAAAAAATGAAAAAACATGATGGGAAAAAATGACAAACTAATGACACTTGAAAAGAAAATGACAAAATATGACAATTGGAAAAAACTACAAAAACGACAGTTGGAAAAAAATTAAAATATGACTGTTGGAAAAAATGACAGTTGAAAAATATGACAAAATGAAAATTAGAAAAAAAAGACAAAATACGACAGTTGGATAACATGACAGTTGGAAAAACAGCAAAAACTACAGTTGGGAAAAACTAAAGTAAAAAAAAACAATAAAAAACCGACAAAAAAATGACAGTTGGAAAAAATTACCGAATATGATAGTTGGAAAAAATAATAGTTAACCACTTGCCAACCGGCTCACGCCAATATAAAACGACAGTTGAAAAAACTGAAAACGACAGCTGGGAAAATGACAAAATATGACAGTTGGAAGAATGAAAATATGACAGTTGGAAAGAATGATAAAAAATTAGGTGGAAATAAGAGTTGAAAAAAATTTTAAAAAATGACAGTTGGAAGAAAAATGACAAAATATGACAGTTGAAAAAAAAAAAACACGACAGTTTGAAAAACTACAAAAACGACAATTGAAAAAAATAAATAAAAATATGACAGTTGGAAAAGCAGCAAAAATGACAGTTGGAAATGTATTTTTACAAAATATGACAGTTGAAAAAAATAAAAATATGACAGTAGGAAAAATGTAAAAATATGACAGTTGGGGAAAAATGAAAATATGACAGTTGGAAGAAAAAGGCCAAAATATGACAGAAAAAAAAGACAAAATATGACAGTTGGAAAAATTATTAAGATATGACATTTGGAGAAAATGACAGTTGGGAAAACAGCAAAAACGACAGTTGAAAAAAAGACAGTTAAAAAAAAGACAAAATATGACAGTTGGGAAAAATGAAAGCATGAAAGTTGGAAGAAATGATAAAATATGACAGCTGGAAAAAAAAGTCATAATATGACAGTTGGAAAAAAAAGTCAAAATATGATAGGTTACGTAAACGAATGGCCCCGCCCCCTCTGACGCCCGGGAAAGCCATGGGGAAGTCCCGTGCGTCAGAGGGGGGCGGGGTCACCCAGGAACATCACTGTGTGGCCCCGCCCTCAGTTATATAAGAACTGTCAAAGTGAAGATGCGTCATACGGCGGGTGCCTCCCATGGAGGCGGGATGGTCGCGGCTTTGTTTTTTTTCTTTTTTGGTCCATCAGCAGAGTGAGAGAAGAAGATGAATGGACTTTGTGGGACATTTTTATTTTTTAATAAAGGACTTGTCCCAAAGTGTGTCTTGTGTTTTTTTTAACATTTTGACATTTTTTTTGTGAAATGGTAGGGGTACATTTGTACCTCGTTACCATTTCACACAGGGGGGAGGGATCTGGGGGTCCCCTTGTTAAAGGGGGCTTCAAGATTCCGATAAGCCCCCCCGCCCGCAGACCCCCACAACCACCTGGCAAGGGTTGTAGGGATGAGGCCCTTGTCCTCATCAACATGGGGACAAGGTGCTTTGGGGCTACCCCAAAGCACCCTCCCCATGCTGAGGGCATGTGGCCTGGTACAGTTCAGGAGGGGGGGCGCTCTCTCATCCCCCCTCTTTTCCTGCGGCCTGCCAGGTTGCGTGGTCGGATAAGGTTCCGGTATGGATTTTTTGGGGGACCCCTACACCATTTGTTTTAAAAATTTGCCGCAGGGTTCCCCTTAAAATCCACACCAGACCTGAAGGGGCTGGTATGGAATTTGGGGGGACCCCCACGCAATTTTTTTTTGGTTCAAGGTTCCCCTTAATACTCATACCAGACCCAAAGGGCCTGGTAATGGACTGGGGGATCCCGTGCCATTTTTTCAATGAATTCTATCTGTATTGCCGGGACCGACAATTCATTATAGCTGCGAGTACTTTTAAATGACTTTTTTTCCTTGAGAAATGTCATTTTGTGCAGGGACTGTTCTAAACACGGGAAAAATGCGCCACTTTACAGGCATACTATAGACAACCCCCAGGTACAAAATTTAAAGGAATATTTCACTTTTATTGTTTCACTTTAAGCATTATTAAAATCACTGCTCCCGAAAAAACGGCCGGCAGGACCCGGGTCCCCAAACAATTTTGATGACAATAACTTGAATATAAGCCTTTGAAATGAACACTTTTGATTTTTCATGTTAATGTCCCATAGACTTTAACGATGTTCCTGCGGCTTTCGAATATGCCCTGAACACCGCATATTGTTTGGTGTTCTGCAGAACATCCGAACCACCAAAGTTCGGCCTGAACTTATGCTCAGGCCGAACCGTTCGCCCATCCCTAGTCAGCAGCTACAAATACTGCAGCTGCTGACTTTTAAAATATGGACACTTACCTGTCCAGGGCGCCCACGATGTTGGCACCCGAAGCTGATCTGTCCCTCGGCTCTCGGGTGCTGCTGCCGCCATCTTCGGTAAGGAAATCAGGAAGTAAAGCCTTGCGGCTTCACTTTCTGGTTCCCTACTGCGCATGCGCATTCCCACTGGTCCCTGCTGTCTCCTGGGACCCGTGTGTCTCCCAGAAGACAGCGGGGGGGGGGGGGATTAGTGGCGTAGATACCTGTGGGTAGCGCGGGTATCTATGCCCGGAAGTGGGAGCAAAATACCTGTATTAGACAGGTATCTGCTCCCCCCTCCCCCCTGAAAGGTGCCAAATGTTACACCGGAGGGGGGAGGACTCAGAAAAGCGGAAGTTACATTTTTGTGTGGAACTCCGCTTTAAGGAGTGTTTACTTACACATCGTTTTAAGCCAAGGAAGCTGTCATTTTGGCTTTTGTTTGATCTTCAACTGCCATGATGCTGAATATGTGATTAGTTATGACACCAGTCATTGGATGGTTTGACAATTTGGCTAAGAGCACAACCATTGTGACAGTTACATTCCTGAACATGCTGGGAATGTAACTTTTTTGAGATAGTTAAATCAATGGGTTTACGGCGTAGTCCTGGAATACAGGTTTGTGTTCACTGTACTAATCCAGTTAGCTGCAGTTTGACATTCTGAAATTGCAGTGAAAACTGACTGCAAAGCTGAGCCTTCAAGGAGTAAAGACAACCTTTAAGAGCATCTCAGAAATTCTATCTGCAGAATCTTTGCATGAAGGAACATCTTCAGTAACTACAGCGAGAGGTTTGTTTAAGGCAGACAGCAGGATCAGCTAAGGGAAAAGACCACTTTTTATTTAACTCTTTCACTGGATTGAGTTCAGCAAAGATATTTGGAGGACTGAAATTCTCTTCTGGAGGGATCCAATCATCATAGATTGCCCATTCAATTTGTTTATAAATGGAGAATATCTATGCATAATTTGCAGGTCTCTTTGTACACAAAGCAGATTTACAATACTGAGAGAATCAAGTGTGACAATGTCAAGGTTTCTGTGCACAGCAGAAGTGAGCATTATCCACCTTAGCAAGCATGTTACATGAAGCAGAAGCTTAATGTGTAAAGGAGGGGGGGGGGGGTGAGAGATCCCCTCAAACTTCCTCCAACATTGTCCCTTGTCCTCTTGGTTCCCTTCTATGGTCACTTCTAGGCTGGGCATTGAGGTCAGATTCAAATAAAGACAGAGGAGCTGGAGAAGGCCTTGGCATTATGGCACCCTGGATGGCTGTATTGTAGCTGCTAGTTTTCCAAGGAATTTTGACATAGATGCAGGAAAATCGGCATTTGTCAGATAGGCCACTTGCTGGGTGCCTGAAATGGAACTAGCATTAGATGCAGAGACCAGTGGCAATATCGAGTCCTGCTCTGGTGCAAGGGAAGCCTCAGCAATCTGAGTTTGAGTGTTTTGCATGAGATTTTGCCGTAGTTCCCTTTTGTTGCTATAGTTATGGGAGTGGATATTCCGTGAGAGATACTCACGGCGTAGGGAGCAGAATATAGGGTAAGCATGTCCAGAAGAAGTACTCAGCAACCTGGGTGTAGACTGTCTTGTAGCAAAGTGCTTGTCATGAAGGGGTGGGGAGAAGTGCTTTAGTACCTTTATAAGGGCTCTAGGCAGAAGTGGTTGTAAGGTATGTGACCAGTGGTATGATGTTATACCTGTTAATCCTCCTTACATTAAGCTCTGAGTGGTTGAATTTTAGCACCAAGTTTGAAATCTTTACACTAAAGTGGATACAAACGAGCATAACCTGTTTTTACAGTAAGGGTCAGAGGTACAGGGTGACTGTCTTATCTGTCCACGACACTGGACCGTACATAGGGTTCAGGCATCGCCCATTGTGGAATTTGGGTTCCATAGAGATGGGCAATGGCCCTGGACTTGTATAGACCCTTTCGGCTGTCTACACATGTTGCACTGAGTGCCAAAGTCAGCGCTCCTGAAGGATCCAGTGTCTAAAGTAAAA
The DNA here is from genome assembly GCA_037952835.1 of Lithobates septentrionalis. NCBI lineage: Eukaryota > Metazoa > Chordata > Amphibia > Anura > Ranidae > Lithobates > Lithobates septentrionalis. The sequence continues at coordinate 718,294 of JBBDGP010001075.1, read as the reverse complement.
TAACATGCCATTCCCATGGCTCCCAGGGCTTTACCCAGTTGCACCAATACAGATGCACTGGTTCTAATGTGGTTTTGGAAGACTGTAAAGGGACTGAAGAGTTGATTAAGGACTCCAAAGATAAAATAAACTAGTTAAGCCAAGAATGATTTCTGTAAGGGATGAGGGGTCCATTACCTTAGGACACTAGCAAAAAACGAAACACTCACAGACTGGTGTATCATTATAGGAGAGGCACCCAGAGGGTGTGACCTCAAAGGTTTGCTGGTGTTCAATCGCCTGGAAGTGTGTCCCTATAACCCAGGGTCTATGAATACTCAGCCTGTGTCCTGTACTGAACAATATTTTAAAATGTTTAGGTCAGTGACTCAGCAAGTATTAAAAGGCAGTTGATTACCTCATAAAAAAAAAAAACAAAAACAAGAAAAAAAAAAACAATTAAGTGTAAATATGACTATTTATTGAGAACAGAAATTTACATCTATACACAGTATAATCAATAGAATTATTGCACATTTCTATGTTTTGTAACAAAACAGATTTGCTTACAATAAAAATTGTACAAAACATGCAAAGACACCCTTCACTATTGCCCCAGGAAGGGGGCCATTGGGTCATCTGGCCTTTGGCGTTTCATTCTTTATGCCTCCATCTCTTCCTCTGTCTTCCCGTGTCTCATAAATACTGTTGTATGCTCTCTTCCTCTCATACATCTGCAACATCTCCTGTACCTGCTTAAAACGTGTCTCTTCCGCATTAGGGCTATGTTTCCACTATTGCATCCCCAAAGTCGTAAGATTTACACTGCGACTTTGCTATGCGATTTGTGTTGCGATGTCATGCGACCGGTGAAAGCCACGTGAGAACAAGTCGCACCGAAGTAGGAACAAAGTAGTGCAAGAAGCTTTTTTGGAGTCGCTGTGACTTGAGTCGCACCAATTAGAATGGGGGCCATTGAAATACATGGGTTTTGACTTGTCATGCGACTTCACATGTGTCAAGTCGCACAACAACTCGCAGCAGTGGAAACAGAGCCTCAAAGCCTGCATTTAAAAATTAAATAGTTATAGAAACACTGCAATGTTACAGAGTCGGTGTAAATTTTCATATAGGTTTGCAAAAAATGTGTACCATTACTTGTATAGGGGATTCTTACAGTACTCCTTGTACAAATCAGCTTTGCCTAAAACCAAGATTCCAGCGCTCTATATGTTCCCTGCTCAGACTCCTGGTTAGAGGCGACTAAACAGCAGGACTTTATTGTAAGGGCTTAGGTTAAGTTAAGACAGTTAAATTGTTCCTACTGCCAGAAGTCCCACATTCAAAAATTACCAATGTGAAAAGAGAGTATAGCCTCAGGTAGATCAGTGAATGTAAGGATCGAAAATCAATGCCATCATCCCGATTAGATAAACTTAAAAAGACGTAAGGGTGGAGGCGTGGAGGCAGCTGCTGTCACTTGCCTAACCACGCCGACACCCCATGGATTAGAAATTGGGACTCGGAATTAGTTAATGACGTAAGAGTAGAAAGAGAGATATGTAAAAAATATATAAACTTCAATAATTACAAACATTGCAAAAAAATAATACATATATGAAACATACTAAAATCAGTTACATACACCACACTTGACATAAACATTGACGGAAATAACCGTAAAGTTTCTTGTACAGAGGGGTATGTGAAATTGTTTCCTCAACCGGTTTCGCGGTTAGAACCGCTTCTTCAGGAGGGATAGGTCTAAAATTAATAAATTTTAGTTTAGACAAGGTTAAAAATTACACAGCAAAAAAGGATAATGGGCACAATACAAAAATAATAACAAAATAGAAAACTGGCTCACTAACTCAGACGCATTCAATAGGAAAGTGGGACCCCATACAAATCCCCCCACGGCGGACACGGGGGATTGTGGGCAGGTTCTGGTTAAAGCGGTTGTATACCCGCTGACATTTTTTTTTTATACACCTGTAAGGCAAAAGGCATAATGAGCTAGTATGCACCGCATACTAGCTCATTATGAAATACTTACCTTAGAACGAGGCGTCGGTATCTTACCTGGTCCACGCCGAGGTATCTGACATGTTGCCTCGGCGTGTCTTCCGGGTATCGCGGCTCCGGCGCTGTGAGTGGCTGGAGCCGCGATGTCATCACTCCCGCAGAGATTTCTTTCCCGGCAAGGTCCGGCATTTGCCAGGCCTTCAGCCGAGAATCCCCTGTGCGCATGCGCCGCTGCAGTCAGCGGCTCATAGCAAGGGGGATATCTCCTAAACCGTACAGGTTTAGATTTTTTTTTTTACCTACTGGTAAGCCTTATTATAGGCTTTCCTGTAGGTAAAAGTTAAAAAAATGACTATACAACCACTTTAAGTAATAACCAAAATGTAAATACAATTGAACAAAAAGAAATGGGGGGAGAGCACACCCGGGTGAAATGATAGGAAATGGAAAAATGAAGGGGTGGTGAAGAATAAGACATAGAAAGGGAAAGGGAAAGGGGGGGGAGGGAAGTTACCAATGCCAGATTTCCAGCATGATTATGATGGCTGCCAATGGCAAGTATTACACCTATAATATTTCTGCTCTATACAGGATACTTATGCCGCGTACACACGAGCGGACTTTACGGCAGACTTTGCTCAGCGGACTTTTCGCCGGACTTTGACGGCTAGGTGCGCCAGACTTAAAAACAGACGGACTTGGAAACACACGATCACTCCAAAAGTCCGCTGGTTTTGAACGCGGTGACGTACAGCACGTACGACGGGACTATAAAAAGGAAGTTCAAGCCCCACTACGGCACCCTTTGGGCTCCTTCTGCTAATCTCGTGTTTATCTCGTGTTAGTAGAAGTTTGATTAGAGACGATTTGCGCTTTTCACACTTCAGCTTATTTCGATCGTTTTCTGCGGTTCAGTTTGTGCTTGTGAGGTTTGTATCTGCTTTTCAGTGCTTGTTGGTCAGTTCGTAACCTGCCTAGCAGGCCGTTCTGGTCCGCTCGTTCCTGATTTTCAGGTCGTTCTTCATAGGCCTTGCTGTTCTTCAGTGCCTTTGTTATAAGTTTGTTTATAGCGAGTTCGTGCTGCGTGGGGACTTGGTGTTGGGGTTAATACTTTGACCCGAGTCCTGTCCACGAACAGGGCGAGGAGGAGCTCATGGATGAAGAATTGGTTGCGCCAGCATGAGCAATTCTCGCATATGCCTTTGCTCCGTGAGATCCGTGAGAATAATCCTGAGGATTTCAGGAATAATCTCTGGATGACGGACCCCGTTTTTGAACGTCTGCTGGCTATGCTGACCCCCTATATCAGCAGTCAGGATACCTGCATGAGGCAAGCCATCAGTCCGGAGCAGAGGCTAGTTGCCACTTTACGTTACTTGGCATCTCCCCCCAGGCTCTGGGGATCATAATCCCAGAGCCCTGTTCTGCTATTATTCAGGTCCTGCAGAAAGACTATCTGAAGGTAAGTTTTATCCTTTAACATTATATGATATGTATTAAATGTTTGATAATGTATTGTCTAAATGTCCTCGTTACCTAATTACCATGCTTGGAATATGCTGTGAATGTCCCCTTTATCTTCATGCATGCCTGTTTTTTTACATTAATCCTTTTTTGCCCTACATGCATATTTACCTTCAATAACCTCCTCACCATGCAATCCTGGGTCCATTTATATCTCTAGCCTATAGTCCCTTGAACAATGTATATTGTCAGCTCCATTGTACTATTTGACCCTCACCCACCCCCTCAAATGTTTGAAACTGTCAGGTGTGTTTTTTACGAAAATTAGAACCCCCCACCCCCTCAAATGTTTGAAACTGTCAGGTGCGTTTTTGTCCCTAATTAGTACCCCTCCCCCACCCCCTCAAATGTTTGAAACTGTCAGGTGTGTTTTTTACCAAAATTAGTACCCTTCCCCCAAATTAAAATTGATCAATGGGCCATCAGAGGGGGTGAGTAATCTTATAAGCGGGCCTTATGTTTTTTATAATTAAACTAACAAAAAAGCATATTAATAATGTTCGACTGCTGTTGTTCAAGAATGTTTTTGTGTAATCTGATATCCAAGTTATGTTTAAAAGTACTTATTTTTTTTTTTTTTTGTTTCACTCCACAGTTTCCTTCCAGTACACAGGAATGGCAGACTGTGGCCTCCCAGTTTGCTGACCGTTGGGACTTTCCCAACTGTGTCGGGGCGATTGATGGGAAGCATGTCCGCATTGTGTCACCACCCCATTCGTGGTCTTATTTCTATAACTATAAGGGGTTCCATAGTGTAGTTTTGATGGCGGTGGTCTCGGCACATTTGGACTTTGTTTGTGGACGTGGGGAAGAACGGCCGGATGTCTGACGGAGGAGTCTTTGCACAGACCGAGCTGTGCCAGTGTCTCCAGACTGGTGACCTGGGATTGCCACCTGCTGACCAGAATGTGGATGGACTCCCCTCAGTTTTTATCGCTGATGAAGCATTTGCTCTCAGCGAGCACTTGATGAGGCCGTTCCCCCAAAGGACACTCAGCCCTGAGAGGAGGGTATTTGATTACCGGCTGGCCAGAGCAAGAAGAGTTGTGGAGAATGCCTTTGGGATTCTGGCCAGCCGGTTTGGTTTGTTCCTCTCGGCAATAAATCTGGCGGACTATAAAATAAATCATGTCATGCTGGCTTGCTGCATACTCCATAATTTTTTAAGAAGACATTCCGCTACATATATGACCTCTGTTGGGCCTGAGGCCGGACTTGGAGTTGACCAAACTCTCACAGGCCTGGAAATTGGCCGTATTGGCTTGGCCCCCCAAACCGCACGCCAAGTGCGTGACCGATATGTAAATTATTTTAATGGTCGGGGGGCCATTACTATTCAAGAAGAGCTCTAATTTCTTAAAAAAATAAAGAAAAATTTTGGCTCAAATATCTTGTTTTTTTTCTTGTTTGCATTTAGTTTTGTCTGTCTCCTAGTGCACTTGTAGTAGTGGCAAGTGCATTTCCCTTTATTTAATAAGGCCCTTTGTCACTGTAATCACACAAAAATTAGCAAAACATCTTCTTGATAAATAATCAGCCACACACATTGTAGTAGTTAAAATATTTTACTGTGTGCACATTGAAAGGTGCATTTTTTTGGAAAAGTTTTTTTTTTTTTTTTTTGGAAATTTTTTTTTTCTTTTTTTGGTTATTTAAGTCATATTTCAAAAAAAAAAAAATAGACCTTGTTTACAAAATTACAATTAACAACAGTGTTTTTAAAAACATACATAAAAAAATAAAAAAAAAAAACTTACAAAGTTCAACATGTGTGAATAACGGTGCTGGTGATGTCACCCTTGTAAAGGTTAAAATTTGCAGATGCTCAAAATTGGGTATTAACCCCTTCAGCCCCGGACCATTATGGTGCCTAAGGACCAGAGGACTTTTTCCAATTTGGCACTGCGTCGCTTTAACTGCTAATTGCGCGGTCATGCAATGCTGTACCCAAACGAAAGTTGCGTCCTTTTCTTCCCACAAATAGAGCTTTCTTTTGACGGTATTTGATCACCTCTGCCGTTTTTATTTTTTGCGCCATAAACGGAAAAAGAACGAAAATTTTGAAAAAAAAATGATATTTTCTACTGTTTGTTATAAAAAAAATCCAATAAACTCAATTTTAGTCATACATTTAGGCCAAAATGTATTCGGCCAGATGTCTTTGGTAAAAAAAAAAGTCAATAAGCGTATATTTATTGGTTTGCGCAAAAGTTATAGCGTCTACAAACTAGGGTACATTTTCTGGAATTTACACAGCTTTTAGTTTATGACTGCCTATGTCATTTCTTGAGGTGCTAAAATGGCAGGGCAGTACAAAACCCCCCCAAATGACCCCATTTTGGAAAGTAGACACCCCAAGGAAATTGCTGAGAGGCATGTTGAACCCATTGAATATTTATTTTTTTTGTCCCAAGTGATTGAATGACAAAAAAAAAAAATATTTACAAAAAGTTGTCACTAAATGATATATTGCTCACACAGGCCATGGGCCTATGTGGAATTGCACCCCAAAATACATTCAGCTGCTTCTCCTGAGTATGGTGATTCCACATGTGTGGGACTTTTTGGGAGCCTAGCCGCGTACGGGGCCCCGAAAACCAAGCACCGCCATCAGGATTTCTAAGGGCGTAAATTTTTGATTTCACTCCTCACTACCTATAACAGTTTTGAAGGCCATAAAATGCCCAGATGGCACAAAACCACCCCAAATGACCCCATTTTGGAAAGTAGACACCCCAAGCTATTTGCTGAGAGGCATGTTGAGTGCATGGAATATTTTATATTTTGACACAAGTTGCGGGAAAGTGACACCGCCATCAGGATTTCTAAGGGCGTAAATTTTTGATTTCACTCTTCACTGCCTATCACAGTTTTGGAGGCCATGAAATGCCCAGGTGGCACAAACCCCCCCCCAAATGACCCCATTTTGGAAAGTAGACACCCCAAGTGGGTGTTAGCGGTACTGGCGCTAATCTGACGCTGCCTGGGATGACGCATATCACCGCCGGGCGATCAGGGGGCTAAACCTTTATTAGGTAATAAATGGCGGGTGCCCTGACACTATAAAAAATAAACAAACTAACCAGCGTCATCCATAACAGTTATACGGTGATCAGTGGTGAAAGGGTTAACTAGGGGGCAATCAAGGGGTTAAAACATTTATTATGTAGTATATGGGGGTCCCTGTCGCTATAAAACGCTGACGGCGAACCTAAATATTTATGTCCCTAACTAGCGTCACCAGTGACACTAATACAGCGATCAGAAAAATGATCGCTTAGCGACACTGGTGACAGGGGGTGATCAAGGGGTTAAAACTTTATTAGGGGGATTCCCTAGACCTACAGGGGGCTAATACTAACTGCCCTAACACAGTAACTGTCACAAACTGACACCATGCAGTAATCAGAAAAAACAAAACAAAAAAACTGCTTGGTGACGGGGGGGGGGGGGGGGGTGATTGGGGGGTGATCGGGGGGGGGGGGGGAATCGGGGGTGTAAAGTGTGCCTGGCATGTTCTACTGTAAGTGTATGTGTTGTGCAACTCACTCAGATGTCTTCTCTCCTCGGCGCCGGAACGGAAACTGCCGAGCCGAGGAGAGATGACATCACATCCTCTGCCTCTGTGTACTACACAGAGGCAGGGGGAAGAATCTCATTGGCTGGGAGCGATCGCGAGGGGGGGCCACGATCGGATGGCCTCCCCCTCATCTCTGATCGCTGCCAGACCAAAGGCGACCGCCTCAGGCACCGGGGGGGGTTCGATCGGACCCCCCGCCCGCAGGAAGGCAATCACGTACCAGGTACATGATTTTGCCTGCCCGTGCCATTCTGCTGACGTATATCAGCGTGAGGCGGTCGTTAAGTGGTTAAACCTCCAACCCCCAACGACTATATTTGAATACATTTGTATAAACTCCTCGATAGATAAGGGCTTGATTTCCTTGCTTTATAGATATATTAATAATACTACGATGCCTGAAAAATCCAAACCAATGCTACAATGGGAATCTGATTTGGGTAGTGCTATTCACATAGAAACCTGGAACACGATGACAGATAACCTCCACAAATTCAACCTAGTAGTCTCTTTCAGGGAAACACCAACGAAACTATTCTCAAGACTATATTTGAACCCCTCAATAATCCACTCCTCAGCCTCTCCCGGATGTTTCAGAGGCTGCCCCAAACCTGGTACATATCTCCATATCTTCTGGAGTGCTAAGCACCTTGAATCAGTGTGGAGGGCTGCCGCTTTGAAAATAGATTTGGTTGCAAAAAAAAGAATCAACCTTTCACCACAAATTTGTATATTATATGCAAATATCCCAGATATACCACCTCCGTGTGTTAGATTGATTCATTCTTTACTCAGTTCTATCCAATGGATGATTGCTCTCAATTGGAAATCTAACAACTTACCTTGGCCTCAGGTCTTCTAGAATGGAATTGCTTAAATTGTCTGAAAGAATCCATCATACTCTGCATGATAGTATGCACACTTTCAATGCTAAATGGATGTACTGGTCGGATAACTAATCGTTATACTATCACAACTTATTAATCTCTCACCATCACTATACATATATACAAACCATTTACCTTATTTCATCTCTAGGTGAACACACTCTATATACACTCTACATCTTGATATATGTGATTTTTGTCAGCCTTTCTTTCTCACTACTGGCTATTCATTGTATATGCTCATAGAACATTAATAAGAATCTGTTCATTACTCCAATGTACATTTCTGTAACTTCAAAGGATACTGTCCTCATTGCTTTGTAACCTTTTCATGAATCTTCCAAATAAAACTTTTGTAAACAAAAAAATAAATAACTAACTAAATTAGCCTGCAAAGGCAGCACAATGACATTGATCAATGTTGCCTGTATGTCTGCGCTTGAACTGTGACTGTTCTGGCTTTTAGCAGGCTCTCTTCACCTTGAGGTCCTTGCAGGGCTGTATAGTGCTTGTTTCAGGCAGATTTGACATACTAGCTTGGCAGGCAAATGACTTTCCACAACAAATGCAACGACTATTAGGGCTGGTAACGTGTGATGTTTGTAAACGGGGGATAATGAGGGGTGAGATGATGAGCTTAATCAACATCGCCTGGATGTCTGTTCTTAGATGGTGACTTGTCTTGACCTTACAGGACTATAGATATTGGCTCTCTTTTTCTCAATCTTCACTATTTACCTAATCCCTATACCTTAAAGGCAATGGGTGATCTGACTGGACAGCCTTTCCCATAGAAACAGAGCAAAGCAGCAGACTGAAATGAAAAAACAGCATAATGCTAAGTCTCCACTATTGCGACCTGAAAGTCGCATGATTTTGCTGCAAATTTGATGCAACTTTTAAGCAATGCCTGTGTATTCTTGAGGTCTATGAACGCACATATGAATGGTACTCATTAGAAATTATGGGGTAAGCTTGTCATGCGACTTTGCAGTGACAAGTCGCACTAGTGGAAACTGAGCCCAACACAGTGATCCCAGAGCAAGTATTGAAAAGGAGATAGGAAGAGCCCAGGTGAATGCCATAAAGAGCACAATGATCCTTGAGCAACACTGAGAAGGAGATAGGAAAAACACAGGTGAATGCCATAAAAAGGGAAAACATACCTGCAAACAATGACCACATAAGCATCCAGCATGCATGAGTAGAGAGGTTCACCATTTGTTGCCCAAAAATGCCATAAAGCCATTTAGAACTTACATTTTCCTTTAGTGATGATATCAGTGCCTGAGCATGTTCAGATCACCATCCTGGAAAAGCTCTAGCCAGGAAATAGAGGCCGCATCACTTCCTGCCTCTCATGCTCAGAGTGTACTTGCACTGCTGCAGCCATCTTGGGAATGGCAAATGCCCATAACACAGAGAAAAGTAGTAAAAAGCATATGGAAAGAAAAAGGAAACGCTGTCACTTATGTCAAAGCTTGTTTAAAGCTTTCTTTGAGAAGCCTGCACCACTAGAATGGGGCTCCAGCCATATAGCTCATTTAGAGGCTGTAGAGGAAGGACTTCGGCCAAGGAGAGGCTGAAATATGCCCCCCAGACCACCAGAATGGGGCTCCAACCATATAGGCTCATTTAGAGACTGTACAGGAAGGACTTCCACCCAGGAGATGCTGAACCTGGCCGGGGCGACAAACAGTAAGGGATCCCTCGCGATTTCAGTCCTGATCAGGTGAGGAAAAAAAGGAGAATGCTGTGAGCCGGGTCTGTCTTTGATTTATAGTTAACCAGTCCTATCAGGTTGTGGGGGCAGAGTCACAACCCATATGTATGCTGCCATGATGCACCAGGAAAGTGTTATGAGAAGGAGCCAGCTGCATGTGGCAATACGATACCTGGTGCAGGATGGAACCTGAACTCAACTGACCTAAGCAAGAAATGATACAGAAAATGGTGAGTGGCTCGTATGAAGATGCCACTGGAGACAATTGGCTGATTAAGTGCCACTGAAGAATGATGTGTGGCCGATTGTGTGCCACTGGGAATGCGTTTGCAATGATTGGAAGAAGTCATGCTAAGATGCGACCCCTGCAATGATTGCAAGAGTTGAGCTTAAATATGTGCTTGCAACGATTGCAAGGGAGTTTATGTCAATGGAGATGTATTTACAGTGACTGTGAGAAGTCCGTATTACTGCATGTGCTTGCAAGTACTGCAAGGAGTTATGCTTGGATGTGTGTTTGCAACGATTGCAAGAAGTTATGCTTTGATGCATGTTTGCAATGTTTGCAAGAAATGGAGCTATGGCTAGAAAGGTTGCATTAGATACAGCACCTCATCCCAAGGATATTTAAGATAAAATTGCAAAAATACTTTATTGAACAAATTTCAACACATACAAAAAAAGACATAAATAAAATCTTAGATGCAGTTTACATATAGATTGTACAAAGTCAAATGTAGTGGAATAGGCCAGGTGGTGATGGCCTTCAACACAGAAGCTCAGTTCCTACATGTTTCGCCAAGACATTGGGTTCATCAGGGAATGGTATGATAAATGCAAAAAATTGATTCGCCACAATCTCGCCCCAAGTGAACTCAAAATAGCAGCGCTAAATCAAATCCTAATCATAAAGTAAATAAAATAAAGTAAAAGAGTGATAAATTAAATAATCCACCAGTGATGTAATTATATAATCACTCCTACCTACTACTGTGCATCAAAATAATATGGTCAAAATTCACAAATATAGTGCGCATAACCAATTACGTGAATATCATAACTGTGCACAAAAATATATAAAATTAAAAATATATATGTAAAACCAGTGAAAATAAGTCCACACATGTGTAAAAAAAGTCCAAAAAATATTGATCCGTGACGTGATACAGTGTAGATCTCCACTTTAAGTAACTCTTCCACCGCACCTCTGTGACTGTGAATCCACTCCCCTTAGGTTAATAAACTCACCAGCTCTTTTCGCCCACACTCTCGTGTTTGGGCCACCAAGCTTTATCCCACACAGAAAGGGGGAATATATGGTCTCCAATGGTTCACCTTTACATATCCACAGTGTAATGCCAAAGAGCTCTATCTTTAAAATTCACTGCAAGTTCAAAACAGCACAGCACAGCAAGCTGTCACAGCACAAACTCCAAACAGTAAAACCAGTGTATGGTGGTCGCGGCGGACCCAGGTACTGCGCTCTTAAATACCCGTCTCACCCGATCCCTGGTGTTGCTAGGACCCACTTCCTCGTATGGCGCTCCCTGTCACAGCGACCTACGTCACAAGCGTTCGATTGCCGTGTAGCCACGCCCCGACATGTTTCGTCATGAAGACTTAATCGTGGGATTGGCTACTCGGCACGGCAATCATTCTTTTATACCCTCTGCTCCTGATCCGAGCGGAAGTCACATTACTGCGCCTGCGCGCTCCCTGTGTCCCCGCTCGCACCATTTAACACTGTTACAATGCAGCGGAGCAAGTAAGATACCATTAAACATAATATTACTATAAATATCAGAACATTTCATCCAATACTATCGATACCAATATTACTACTATTTAAAATGAGGATTTCTCCTCCACACTAAGTTTAAAAACGGGCTAATTCTCCCTTATGTGGATTAAAACTACATTAAAACCAAGGGACATCACTCCCTTGAACAAGTGGCTAGATATGGAAAAAAAATAAAAATAAAAATCCATTAATACTACCCTATCATCGAATGGATCTAAAACGTTAACCCAGTAAATACCTCAAAACTGCCCTTAAGAAAAATATATACTTCCCCTAAAGTGCTGTGCCTAGTTCACCTACATCCAAAAATGTAGATCTTACTGTATCATCAATATGATAAACAAAACAAAATAAAATGAAATAAAAATAAAATAAAATAAAAATAAAATAAAAAAATTAAAAAAAAATTAAAAAAATATATAAATAAATAAATAAAAAAAATAACAAAATAATAATATAATAAATAAATAAATAATAAAATAATAAATGATACATTTAATAATTATTGATGAAGCAGTTAAGGTCCAATTCTATGTTTAGGCCCTTCGGAAAAAGCAGGAATATCCATCGAGTCTCTCGTTGGGATAAATCCCTCACCCGATTTGAGCCTCTCCAGGTAGGATAAACTATATCAATCCCACAGAACTGGAGGAGACTGGGATCCTGATCATGTTTTTCTTTGAAATGGAGGGACACACTGTGATACTTAAATCCGTTTCTAATATTGGACATGTGTTCAGAAATTCGCACCCTTAGAAGTCGCTTAGTGCGCCCAACATAAAACAGGCCACAGGGGCACCACATTAGATACACCACATACGACAAGTTAAAAGTAATGAACTCTCTTATTTCGAAGGTCTCATTTTTCATAATTAGTGATGCTCTTCATCCCTCTATTGCATGGGAAAAAAACATTTAAATCTATCTTTATAGATGGGCGCCCAGGTGGGTCAAGGATCTTTCTCACCACCCTATCTCCAAAGCTGGGAGCCCTTCTATAAATAAACTTAGGAGTTCTGGCAGAACCTCCCCCAAATGGTGATCCCTACAGAGAATATACCAATATTTCTTAAAAATATCTTCAATTTCTTTGTATTGACAATGATAATTCGAGATAAATCCCCACTGGTGTTGTTCATTGGAGGTACTCATTTCTTTTTCTTTGCTTTTTAAGCACTCTTCCCTTGGGATGCTGGCCACCTGCTCTATAACTCTATCCAGGGATCCTTCAGAATATCCCTTTTGCATGAACCTCTCCTTTAATATGTTGGCCTGTGTATAGTATTTTTCCTGTTCGGAGCAGTTCCGGCGTATCCTCAGCATTTGGCCCTTTGGAATGTTTTTTATCCAAGCAGGGTGGTGACCACTCCTGATGGACAAAAAGCTGTTTCGATCCGTTGGTTTAAAAAATACACAAGTGCCTAGAGAGTTCCCTCTTTTCTCAATTGTTACATCCAGGAAGTTGACACTCATGTCACTCACTTGTGCCTCCAATCTGATATTATTTCCATTGGTGTTCAGGTAGCCTAAAAATTCATCCAAAGACTCCCTAGACCCCTCCCAAATAAATAGGTCGTCTATGAATCTTCGGTAGAGTTTGAGTTGGGACAATCGTCTACTGAATATGTATCTGTCTTCCCACTCAGCCATAAACAGGTTGGCGAGGCTGGGAGCATATCTAGCCCCCATAGCCACGCCAACCTGCTGAGAGAAAAAATGGCCATTTCACCAAAAATAATTATGCGACATGCAGAAGGTCAAGGCCTGACCCAAAAAACGCTTTTGCATGTCGGGAATGTCCTCTCTCCTACTTACAAATCCTCGTGCTGAATGATCGTGTAGAGTGAGGCCACATCGGCCGTGATCAAATAGGTCTCGGCCGTGGGATTAAGATGAATCTCACTCAAATGTTGGAGAAGGTCAGAGGTATCTCTAAGATATGCTCTAGTAATCTTCACACTGGGCTGGAGAAATTTATCTAAATATTCTCCAAGCCTCACCGTTACCGATCCTATCCCATTCACGATGGGACGTGCTGGGGGTGATTTGGCATCCTTGTGGATTTTAGGTAACGTGTAGATTACTGGAATCCTACAAGCGCTCGGAACCAGATATCTCCTTTCTCTCATGTTTAAGGCGCCTATAGCATACCCCCATTCCACTAATAAGCTAAGTTGATCCTTATATTTCTCCGTGGGGTCACTAGTGAGACTCTCATAAGTTGAGCGATCCCCAAGCATATCAGTGAGTTGTTCCTGGTAAAAGGTCTTATCCATGATAACGACCCCCCCCCCCCCTTGTCAGCTGGGCGTATAATAATATTATTCCTTTTTTCCAAGGATCGAATTCCCTCATTAATATATTTTGGATTAACATTTTCTTTCACAGTTAATTGTTCTATATCATTCAACACCAGATTTTTAAACACCTCTATACAGTGATTGCTAGAGTTTTGGGGATTAAATACGGACTTATTCCTTAAGCCACTATCCACTTTCCTCACAGATGATACAACATCATTCCTGGGGGCTAGCGGATGGCTCAAGAAATATTTTTTAATGTTCAAAGTCCGTATAAATTTATGTGTATCAATATACACTTCAAATTTATTGAGCATTTTTTTGGGTGCACATTTAAGACCCAAATTCAATATGTTCTGCTCTTTCGGATTTAATTTTACCTTGCTTAGATTATATATGCCAGTTTTTATGTGTCCCTCATTCTTTTTCTTGGATTGTCGGCGTTGTCCTGCTCGACATCCCCTTCGTTTCTTGGTGGTGGTCCCATTCCCCTGTTCACATATTGCTGTGGGCCATTCCTCCCTCCCCTGTTGCTCATCGGGTGGCTCTTTCCTCTCGGTGTCCCCCCTCCCCTCCCCCTCCTCCCTCGCTGTCTTAAAAAAGGTCCAGGGCCCTGTTGATGATGATACTGTCCCTGATATTCCTCATCCAGGGGGAGATATCTATTGTATAGGGGAGTGGGGCTTCTAACCTCCCCATAGTTAAAAGGTGGATAGTTTTGATATACATCATGACCTTGTGGTGGGAAACCTCCACTAAGATAATTCATTCTGGATAACTGGGGTTCCCGCCATTCCCCCTGATTGGAATTTTGTTGATAATTTCCTCTCCAGGGTAGGGTTGGCCTAGGTGAGTAGTGGTGGTCATTATATTGATTTCCTCTTTGTTGCAGAGGGGCATTATTAAATGCTTGTCCACTCCCACTTAGTTCACTTCTACCAGTGCCACTCTTCACCCTCACTCTTTTATCTTGGTCAGTTTTAGGGCCAGTACTTGTGTTCATATTATTTTTATCCTGCATAGGAGTCTCCCTAGTTTTCACAACAGGATTCTGCCATGCATAGATCTTATTGTTCTTGAAGTCAGCTGCATCCCTGTTATACTTTCTAACTTTTTTCTTTTGTGTATCTCTATCCACCTTTTCGAGCTTTCTTTTCATAGTATTATTAAATTCTTTAAGCCGATTCGACTCATTCATTGGTTCTAATTTACTGCGTAACGTATTTATCTGTTCATTAATTCTACTTAGTTTCCTCTGTTTTCTACTTAAAACTAAATCTTGTAACTCCCTTCCTACTTTATTAAAAAATTCTAACCACTCGTCCATAAAACATTGGTCATCAAGACCATCCTGGGGAGGGATATCCCACCTCAGGCTCCTAAAAATCAGCTTCTCTTTCTGATAATGGTTAAAAGTAAACACATCTCACCAGGTTTTCACCTGTTTTTCCAATAAGTTTTCCAAATTCTTTAACATGCCAGAAATATCCTCCTCATAATCCGTCATTTCAAAATTAGCTGAGAAGATATTTTCTGGATTAATCTGTCTGTTAGTAAGAAAATTGAGGACTTCCATGGCTGCACGCGTTTAAATAAATATCAATAATGTCAAAAAATCAGGTATATGGAAAATCCGCCCCCTCCTACACCCAAAACGCTGCGCTAGTGGAAAATGAAGCTTAAATCTAAGCTGCTGCTTAAATAATAACAACCATAAATGCAAAAAATTGATTCACCACAATCTCGCCCCAAGTGAACTCAAAATAGCAGCGCTAAATCAAATCCTAATCATAAAGTAAATAAAATAAAGTAAAAGAGTGATAAATTAAATAATCCACCAGTGATGTAATTATATAATCACTCCCACCTACTACTGTGCATCAAATTAATATGGTCAAAATTCACAAATATAGTGCGCATAACCAATTACGTGAATATCATAACTGTGCACAAAAATATACAAAATTAAAAATATATATATGTAAAACCAGTGAAAATAAGTCCACATATTGATGCGTGACGTGATAGAGTGTAGATCTCCACTTTAAGTAACTCTTCCACCGCACCTCTGACTGTGAATCCACTCCCCTTAGGTTAATAAACTCACCAGCTCCTTTCGCCCACACTCTCGTGTTTGGGCCACCAAGCTTTATCCCACACAGAAAGGGGGAATATATGGTAATTACTAAGGCAGTGAAACTGATCAAATCACCTGTGCAAGATAATGGGAAGCCTGAAAACATGACCCGTTGGGGCGCCTTGAGGACTGGAGTTGAGAAACACTGCTCTAGGTAAGCCCTCCTTTCAATTACCACCTTTACTCCATACACTAGTTATGGTTTTACCTTTTCCCAATAGTCAAACAGTACCCATTTATAACCCTTTATTATATTTTTTAGACAAAACATCTATAACCTCTATTTCCACTCTGAGTACCTCCTTTCAACACTTTCCAGGCGTTCCCCTTTTCAAGATAATTTACAATATTTTGTTGCGCTAGGGGACGACAGCTATGGATAGGGGTGAGCAATATACAAAGGGATAGTAAGTTATATAAAAAAATATAGAATGAAAAGATATCAATTTAAATAACAGTCATGTGTGAGTTACAATACATTTATATGATAAAAATAATGATAATAGAAAATAAAAAATGAAAAATAAAATATGAAAAATGGTAAAAAAAGTCCAGGGATGGTGCTGGGTTGATGAACAAAAGTCCAGGCATAAAAACTGGGATGAAATGAGTGGAGAGGGGGGACGGGGGTATGCAGAGTATAGGTCTATGACCTCAGGGGGAGAGATGCAGATACAAACACAGGAGGCAGCTTGCTTCAAGGGCAGAATTCACCTTTGGAGGGAGATAAAAAGGAAGAAAAGCAGCGCCGACCTAAGTGTAGTACTGTAGCATAAACATTTATTACAGGTTAAAATGCACTCACTCAGAGTAAGGTAGATACAGGCACATCAAGTAAAAAATCCGTCCGGGAAGCTGTGTGGTGGGCAGCAGGGCTCCACAGGGGGCGATCCTGAATGCTGGAGTGTGTTACACTTGTCTCCTTGTCCCGTCTGACGGCGCAAGTGGTAACCAGTGTCACAGGCTGGGTTGAGACAGGCACAGCGTGGATCGTCTGTTAAGTTGTATTTCCCGGGTATCAGTGACGCTGGGGGCGTGCACGCGTTCGGAGCATGCGTGCTCCTTCATCAGGCATCTGATGCCTGATGAAGGAGCACGCATGCTTAACAGACGATCCACGCTGTGCCTGTCTCAACCCAGCCTGTGACACTGGTTACCACCTGCGCCGTCAGACGGGACAAGGAGACAAGTGTAACACACTCCAGCATTCAGGATCGCCCCCTGTGGAGCCCTGCTGCCCACCACACAGCTTCCCGGACTGATTTTTTACTTGATGTGCCTGTATCTACCTTACTCTGAGTGAGTGCATTTTAACCTGTAATAAATGTTTATGCTACAGTACTACACTTAGGTCTGCGCTGCTTTTCTTCCTTTTTGTTCCCCTTTTCAACAAACTTGTTTTTAAATTGTAAGTTTTTGTGGCTTTGATGCCCTATCTATTTGATGTGGTATATATTATTCCACTCATTTGTAAAATTTGTGCGTTATATACATTTTTTAGCTCTTCTTTTTTCCTACAAACAATCCCTAACCAGCATTATATCTGATTGCCAGGTCATTTGTATGCCCCCTGCAGTCATAGATACGGTGCAGCCTGACCTGCCTCCAGCTGGGGTGCTCTCTGCCGGGCCTTGCCCCGGGTGTCTGGTTTCCAGGTACGTCCTTGTATGCGTGGAGGTTCTGTTTGGTCACCCCCCTCTGGGACACAGTCCAGCCACTTATCCCAATCTTCACTATATGTTCTCCCACAATTGTTTTTTCTTTGTTCAGCTTTTTACTTGGTTTTTTTGTATTTCTGTGCATAGATCCTCATCATTGCAACAGGCTCATACCATTCCCTGATGAAGCCAATGTCTTGGCGAAACATGTAGGAACTGAGCTTCTGTGTTGAAGACCGTCTCCACCTGGCCTATTCCACTACATTTGACTTTGTACAATCTATATGTAAACTGCATCTAAGATTTTATTTATGTCTTTTTTGTATGTGTTGAAATTTGTTCAATAAAGTATTTTTGCAATTTTATCTTAAATATCCCACTTTTATATTTTTTTCTGGCACCATTATAATCCCCCCTTTTTCATTCCCCTAATTATTCAATGTTTGCAAGAAGTTATGCTAAGATGCGTGTCTTGTAATGATTGTAAGAGTTGTGCTTAAATGTGTGCTTGCAATGATTGCAAGGGAGTTTATGTTGCTGGAGATGTGTTTGTAGTGACTGTGAAAAGTTCGTATTACTGCATGTGCTTGCAAAGACTGCAAGAGTTTTGCTTGGATGTGTGCTTGCAACGATTGCAAGAAGTTGTAATTGGATGCGTACTTGCAACGATTGCAAGAAGTTATGATTCGATGCGTGCTTGCAATGATTGCAAGAAGTTGTGCTTGAATGTGTATGAAATTTAATCAGATATGAATCGGTTGTAAAGTGTATGAAATGAATCCAATATGAATCGGTTCTATGGAATTAATCTGATTAATTGACTGACCTGGAGGAAAATGACAGATGACAGCCTGAGAATGGTTTGACTACCTGACTTGAAAAAGTGACTTGTAACGTGTTTAAGCGACAGGTGCATGAAATTAAATAAAATGAGTGAAATGTTTATGCCATGATAGAGGCACGAATCGGTGTGCCGCGACTGCACCAATGAGGCCAAGCCAACTGGGGCTTGCTGGGATGAATAGATGCCTGACGGATGCCCTGGACTCAAATCGGGGTGCGGCATGTGACAACGAAATGAATGAAATGTTTTCCTTAGAGTGAAATGAATGAAAATGTTTCGCCATGACAGAGGCACGAATCGGTCGTGCCGCAGCTGTGACTGACAGCGATCCGGACTCTGGAGCATGTACTGAAATGAGGCAAAAAGAAAAAACACTAGTGCACACCGGAACGAATCGGTGCATCACGGATGCGACTGGATTTGAATCGGAGCCCGGTATGTAAAGGTGAAATGAATGAAATGTTTGCCCTGATAGAGGCACAAATCGGTCGTGCCGCGACTGTGACTGACAGCGAACCAAGCTCTGGTGCAGGTACTGGATGAGGCCGAAACATTTTTTTTTCGACTGCGACAAACGACGAGTCGGACTGTGGAGCATAGAATGAAATGAGGCCAAGACAACTGGGACGTGCCGGGACGAATCGGTGCATCTCATATGCTACTGGATTCGAATCGGGGCGCGGTACACGACAGTGAAATGATGAAATGAATAAAATGATTTGTCATGGTAGAGGCACGTGCCATGACAGAGGCAAGAATCAGTCATGCCGCGACTGCGACTGACAACGAACCGGACTCTGGAGCATGTACTGAAATGTGTACGAAAATACCTGGGGCACACTGGAATGAATCAGTGCATCCCAGATGCGACTGGATTCGAATCGGAACGTGATACGTGAAAGTGAAATGATTTCCCATGACAGAGGCACGAATCGGTGAGCCGTAAACTGCGACTGACAACCGGAGCATGTACTGAAATAAGGCCAAATAACAACTGGGGCACACCAGGGCAAATCTGTGCATTGCGGATGCGACTGGATTACAATCGGAGCGCGGCACATGACAGTGAAATGATAAGCCATGACAGAGGCACAAATCCGAATCGGTGGCCGAGTGCTACGGCTACGTGCAGGGTTTCTTAACGAATGACTCCTAAGTTCCATATCGGTGTTTGAGCGACACACGGTATCTAGCAAATGGTGATACATGAAATGAAGAAATGTCAACAAAACCCTACCTGCGACAGCCAAGCCAGACACGTTTGTAGGAAAAACTACGAACGGGAACGGAAGCCTCTCAGAAACTGCGAACGGGAACCGAAAGCCACTTTCGAATCCACTTTCGAGCTTTCGAATGCGCAACTCACGAACGCCAACGAGTTGGAAGAGTCGGCCTAGTGACGTAACGTACCGCACACAGGAAACTGACAAAGACCACAGGCGAGGGGGCTGGTTAAATACCCCCCGGGCTCCTCCCATAAATTCAGGCAACCATACTGGCCTTCCTACATATAACAGCAAATTCCAGTTAAACATGGTAAAAGTGGAGCAATTATCAAGAGGGACACCTGGGAATGTGGGGGGACTCTGATGACCAGAGACGACCCTCCGCAGAAAGAATACACTAAGGTAAGGGGGGGTGGGTTACTGACATAAGGGGGAAACCTTTATATCAGTGCCCCCTCACATTATTGTATTCACTCCCCCCTTACATCAGTGACCCCCCCTCAGACTGGCCTGGCGGCGCTGTCACTGACCTCCTCTCAGGTGCACCTTGCAGGACTCAATCAGTCGGCTCCAGCTTGGTGGTTCTGGTTTTCCTATAGTCTCCTCTCCACAGTTCACACAAGTCTGACTTCTCCCATGACCCCCATCCCGGCGGCGCTCCCATTCTTGCCTCCTCTCTAGACTCCCTCAGAGACTGCAGACATGATATAAGACAAGAGATAGTCAGAGGTTGCGGACATGATACAAGAGATGGTTAGAGGCTGCGGGCATAGTACAGGAGATGGTCAGAGGTTGCAGACATGCTATAGGAGATGTCAGAGGCTGCAGGCATGGTACAGAAGATGTCAAGATGTCAGAGGCTGCGGGCATGGTACAGGAGATGTCAGAGGCTGTGGGCATGGTACAGGAGATGTCAGAGGCTATGGGCATGGTACAGAAGATGTCAAGATGTCAGAGGCTGCAGGCATGGTACAGGAGACGTCAGAGGCTGCAGGCATGGTACAGGAGACGTCAGAGGCTGTGGGCATGGTACAGGAGATCAATGTAGCCTCACTGTGCCAGTCAATGCAGCCTCACTGTGCCCATCCATACAGCCTCTCTGTGCCCATCCATGCAACCTCACTGTACCCATAAATGCTGCCTCACTGTGCCCATCAATGCATCCTCACTGTGCCCATCGCGGCAGCCTCACTGCCCATTAATGCAGCCTCACTGTGCCCATCATTGCAGACTCACTATACCCATCATTGCAGCCTCATTGTACCCATCATTGCAGCCTCATTGTACCAATCAACGCAGCCTCACTGTTCCCATCTTTGCAGCCTTACCATGCTCATCATTGCAGCCTTACCGTGCCCACAATTGCAGCCTTACCGTGCCCACAATTGCAGCCTTACCGTGCCCACAATTGCAGCCTTACCGTGCCCACAATTGCAGCCTTACCGTGCCCACAATTGCAGCCTTACCGTGCCCACAATTGCAGCCTTACCGTGCCCACAATTGCAGCCTCACTACAGTCAGTGCCTGGCTGGATTACACACAGCAGGCATCCATCTCCCGCTGTGTCACGGATTTCAATGTGAAATGTTCAGCGGCGCTGCCTGTGACAAAGGTCCCGCCCTCCTCCTAGACCAGCTCGTGTGATAGACAGAACACTATGTCTATCACACGAAGTGGCAGGGCTGGACTGGGACAAAAATTTGGCCCTGGACTTCCTCTTGACTGGCCCACTTTAATTTTGAGTGTCCCCAACAGCGCCCCCCCTTACATCAGAGTGTCCCCAACAGCGCCCCCCCTTACATCAGAGTGTCCCCAACAGCGTCCCCCTTACATCAGAGTGTCCCCAACAGCGTCCCCCTTACATCAGAGTGTCCCCAACAGCGTCCCCCTTACATCAGAGTGTCCCCAACAGCGTCCCCCTTACATCAGAGTGTCCCCAACAGCGTCCCCCTTACATCAGAGTGTCCCCAACAGCGTCCCCCTTACATCAGAGTGTCCCAATCAGCAGCTCCCTTTACATCAGAGTCCCCACCAGCAGCCCACTTCACATCAGAGTCCCCACCAGCAGCCCCCTTCACATCAGAGTCCCCACCAGCAGCCCCCTTCACATCAGAGTCCCCACCAGCAGCCCACTTCACATCAGAGTCCCCACCAGCAGCCCACTTCACATCAGAGTCCCCACCAGCAGCCCACTTCACATCAGAGTCCCCACCAGCAGCCCACTTCACATCAGAGTCCCCACCAGCAGCCCACTTCACATCAGAGTCCCCACCAGCAGCCCACTTCACATCAGAGTCCCCACCAGCAGCCCACTTCACATCAGAGTCCCCACCAGCAGCCCACTTCACATCAGAGTCCCCACCAGCAGCCCCCTTCACATAACTCCCCCGCCTCCATAACT
Source organism: Lithobates septentrionalis (assembly GCA_037952835.1). Lineage (NCBI taxonomy): Eukaryota > Metazoa > Chordata > Amphibia > Anura > Ranidae > Lithobates > Lithobates septentrionalis. The sequence continues at coordinate 696,209 of JBBDGP010001075.1, read as the reverse complement.
ACCCAATAGGACCCCTCCCTATAAATTTCAGCTGTGGGCTCTCAGCCGTGTTCCTTTTTTGTCCTCCTCCGTAGGACCGTATGTTTTGGTTCTCCTACCTGAAGACGATGTCCTGCGATCGTATCGGCCGACCAATGTGATGTCTCATCCCTCCAATAAGCCTTGACTGTTAGCAGGGTATGGAGCGTATTGCAGAGTAAAGCGCTGAAGAGCTGGAGTCATTTGAATGAAAAGCGCGCACAGGCCGATCGCCTAGCAGTATGCAGGTGGCCATTATCTGCCAAAAAGCCCGGTGTGTGTATGGATGTTCCGGCCGAGTCGATCGTAGGTGGTGGTGAGCATGTATCGCCTTCATGGCAGCAGTGTATATATTTGTTGTCATTTGTCTTTCTCTCTGCTTATTTGCCTATGCAGCGGCTGGTTCCCTGTGCGTTCCAGCCGCCGCTCCCTCTACTTCCGGGTTCTGTCTGCGTTCTGCGCAGGCGCAGTCCCGGAACGAAAGCGAGGCCTGGTTTCGCGCATGCGCACGACGACCGTGGGTCCGGCGCGGCCGTGACGTCACGCGGCGCCGATTTTAAAAGCCTGGGGAAGCTTGCAGAGCTCGGGAATGATCGTGGGCATAGCGGAGCATCTGCAGAGCCTTCCCCAGGTAAGTGCAGTACAGATGGGTCTGTGCTTGCTGTTTTTTTTGCTTTCTGGTGTATCTGATTTACTCTGTGTTCACCTGCAGTGATTCCCAGCATCAGCCATGGACTCTTCACTGCCTCCTGGTGGCCAGTCCTCTCGCAGCAGGTAGGATTTGAAAGTATTTTTTCTTTACTTGCCTGCTGGGGGGAAGAGAGCGGAGTGTAGGGCATTATCCTGACTTTGTGCCTTTCTCTTTCTCTATTCCTGTCTTCCTTCTTTTCTTAGCCCTTCTAGGTCTGATCAAAGACAAAGTAGTTCCCGCAGAAGGAGCGGGTCATCTAAATCACACCACCGGCATTCCTCCTCTGGCTCTAGACACCATGGTTCATCCTCTAAGTCTAAAGACCACAGTAGAGGCTCTCCTCACCCCCCCTCATCTCATAATAGGGGACCGGAGAAAATATGTTGGGGATGCAGGGCCCCAGTTCCTGCCAGCAAGTCTCTCTGTGACCGCTGTTTTTCTAAAGCAGCTAGTGAGAGGGAAGGTGCAGACCAACACCTGGAAACACTAATCAAGCGAGTCGTGAAAGAATCGCTGCAGGAGAGAGACGCTGCAAAGCCTCGTGATTCTCCTCAAGATCCACTGATTCCCCTGTCAGAAGAGGGTCCAGTCCCTGAGAGGTGGGAGTCTTCTCAACCTAGTCACCAGTCAGCCCCCCCTTCAGATAGTGGGTCAGAAGCAGATGATCCCGGGATGGGCTTTGAATATGCCCTGGTTCCTTCTCTGGTAAAAGCTGTTAAAAACGCTTTGGTTTGGGAAGACCCAGTTATTTCTCCTGCTAAACAGAGAAAGTTTTTCAAACAACTCAGCAAGGAGCGTCATTATTTTCCTTTCCTCACGGAAGTAGGAGCTATAATCTTTGAAGAATGGGGCAAGATGGATAGAAAAAGCTCTATGCAATCTAAAGTCTCGAAACTATACCCTTTCAAGGAAGAAGAGGTTAAACACCTTGAATCAGCTCCCTTGGTAGATGCTGCATTAATGAGGCTTGTGAGGTATGTGACTCTGCCTCTTGAAGATACAGTCTCGTTTAAAGATCCGCTGGAGAGACGGATTGATGCCGACCTAAAAAGGATTTACCTGACAGCAGGCACAGTGTGCAAACCAGCTCTGGCCTTAGCAGCAGTCTCTAAAGCTTTAGAGGCATGGTCAGACAATGTGAATGATTCTCTTAGAGGTATCTCTGAAGAAGCGGCTAAGAGCTCCCCTATTCAAGAAATCAGGCTTGCCTCTGCCTTTCTGGGGAGGTCTCTATTGACATTGTTCGCCTAGTGGCGCGGGTGATGTTGTCATCGGTCACCGCCCGTCGAGCCTTGTGGCTGCGACCTTGGTTGGCGGATCCAGCCTCTAAGCAGGCTTGGTGCCGTATTCCATTTGAGGGTTCATCCCTCTTCGGCAACAAGCTTGATAGCGCCATTACCCAGGCTACGGGTGGTAAATCAGGGTTCCTCCCTCAAGACAGGTGTTTACAGAACCAAAAACGCACCTTTTCAAGATTGCAGAACACCGACCGTGCAAGGGAAGCATGTAGTTATAGGCCTGGTCGGGAATTTTCTAGATCCTGGAAATCCAGGCAGTCCTCTTTTAAAAAGCCCACAAAAGGGGCTTCTACTAGTAACCAGGACTCCACTAAGTCCTTTTGAAATTGGGCCCGCTCAAACATGTCAGGTGGGGGCTCGTCTGCTCCACTTCAGACATGTTTGGGCGGCCTCAATTCGGGATTTCTGGACAGTCAAAACAGTGTCCTCAGGCCAAACCTGGGTCTTCAACAGCACTCCCAGACTAAGATTCATACCAACAAATCTTCCAAGTTCAGAGGAGAAGAAACAAGTTCTTTTAGCTTACATAAGCTCTTTATTAGCTCAAAACGCAGCCATTCCTGTTCCAGATGGCGAACGAGGAGAAGGCATGTATTCTCCTCTGTTTCTGGTACAGAAGAAGAACGGCACATGGAGGCCTGTTATAGACCTGACTCATCTCAACCGGTTTATCCGAAAGGAAAAATTCAAGATGGAGTCACTATTAACGATTCAACAATCAGTTCATCTAGGAGACTGGCTGGTGTCAATAGACTTGAAAGACGCCTACTTTCATGTCCCAGTGGCGGCAGACTTCCAAAAGTTTCTTCGCTTTGCTGTAGGCGATCAACACTTACAGTTTACCTGCCTTCCATTTGGTCTCACAACATCACCTCGGGTGTTTTCCAAGGTTCTGCTGGCTGTTGTTGCTCTGCTCCGAGTCAAAGGAGTTCGCCTTCACCACTATCTAGACGACCTCCTCCTTCTAGCCCAGGACAAGGGTCAGCTTCTAGAGCACAGGAGTCTAATAATTGCCACTCTCCAAGAGTTTGGGTGGCTCCTGAATTTGGAGAAAAGTCACCTGATTCCATCTCAGTCTCTCATATTTCTAGGTGCCCATTTCGACACACTAGAGGGCACCATCTCGCTACCTGAGAAGATTGTGGTGATCCGGGACAGGATCCGTTCAACCCTTGCTTCATCTTACCTATCCGCTCTTCAATGTCTGAAGGTGATCGGCACAATGGCAGCCACCATTCCCATGGTGAAGTGGGCTCAATGGCACACTCGCCCATTCCAGAAAGGGTTTCTCCAACAGTGGGATTCTCCCAGCAAGATTCAGCGCATCCTCCTCACTCCATCCATGAGAGAGTCTCTCCTTTGGTGGCTCCAAGGGAAAAATCTCCGCAATTGCCATTCGATTCGTCCCATCACATGGGTCACAGTGACCTCAGATGCCAGCAATCGGGGCTGGGGTGCTCATTGCCTGTCAGAAGTGGCTCAGGGCAGATGGATCTCGCCATCTCAGAAGACTGTATCCAACATTCTGGAACTTCGAGCGGCCTTTCAGGCGCTCAGATCCTTCTACCATCTGATAAAGAACTCCTCAGTGATGCTCCGGTTGGACAATACAACCGCGGTGGCCTATATAAGGAAACAAGGTGGGACTCGCAGCTGGTCCCTCCTACGGGAAGTGGAGCCAATCATGAACTGGGCTCAGAAGAATCTGTCCAACATTTCGGCAGTCTACATTCCGGGGGTCCAGAATGTTCAGGCGGACTTTCTGTCCCGTGTTCAAATGGACAACAACGAGTGGTCCCTGCACAAAGAGGTGTTCAAGTGGCTCCTGACACTGGGAGTGTCTCCAGAAGGGGATCTGTTTGCATCCCCATGCAACTACAAACTCACCAAGTATTACTCGAGGTTCCGGGATCCCCAAGCATATGGGATAGATGCCCTCACGGATCGGTGGAGGTTCAACAAGGCGTATGCCTTCCCTCCGGTGCCTGTGATACTCCAATTTCTCTGCAGGCTCAGAACAGAGGAAGTGGTTGTCATAGCAGTAATACCGTTTTGGCCCAACAGGCCATGGTTTCCCCTCTTAACTCTCCTCAGTTATCGGGAGTCAATCCCTCTGCCTCTCAGGGCAGATCTTCTGTCCCAAGGTTCTATCCTGCATCCATGCCCTGCTCATCTACATCTCAGGGTTTGGTTTTTGAGAGGGGAAGGCTTGAAGCCTTAGGGTGTCCAGAAGAAGTCATCCTTACGCTTATGAATGCCAGACGGAAGAGCACTAACAGAGTTTATGAACGTATCTGGTCCAAGTTCACAGAGCACATGGCCTATAGACCTAATCCTTGTGGTTCTCCAAAAGTCCAGGATATCCTCAGCTTTCTGCAAACAGGGTTGGATTTGCCTCTAGCAGTAAGTTCCCTTCGTGTGCAAATATCAGCCATCTCGGCATTTACAGGAATTTCATGGGCTAACCACACCCTGGTTCGCCAATTCTTCAAGGGTGCTATCAGGCTAAGACCTCAAAGGAAACCAAGATTCCCTAAATGGGATCTTCCCCTTGTTCTAGATTTCCTTTCCACGCTTGGAACAGATCCTGAAAATCCTCTATCAGTTAAAGACCTCACACTCAAGACCGTCTTCCTGGTGGCAGTAACTTCAGCCAAGAGAGTGTCTAAAATCAGGAACTTAGGTTCCAAAGAGCCTTTCCTGACCTTTTTTCCGGATAGAGCAGTATTAATTCCCATGTTGGGCTCAAACCCTAAAGTGACATCTATTTTTCACGAAAATCAGGAAATTGTGTTGCCTACCTTTAACACAACAGAAGGTCAAGAAGTCCATCCCCTTGATGTGGGACATACTTTGAGTCAATACTTGGAAGCTACGCAATCATTTAGACAGACGGATTTCCTTTTCATTCTTCTACGGGGAAAAAATAGAGGAAAACGGGCCTCAATCAGATCCATCTCTGCTTGGATAGTACAGACCATTCAAAGGGCTTATAAAGCGAAGGGCTTGGCTCCTCCAGAGGCAGTAACTGCACACTCAACTCGGAGTATTTCAACCTCGTGGGCGGCTTCTCTTCATGTCGCACCCGAAGTTATATGTAGAGCGGCTTCCTGGTCATCTATCAATACGTTTGTTTCCCACTATTGTGTTGAACCTGCCGCTTTGTCATCCATTAATTTTGGTTTGAAAGTGCTGTCAGTGGACAGGGTTAAATAAATTTATTTTCTTGCTCAGCATTGTGCCCACCCGGGTGTGTTTGGCGAGTTATTTCCCACACGTATGCTGCCATGGAGCCTGTCAGGAAAACGGAAAATTTATATCAAATACTTACCGTAATTTTCCTTTCCTGATAGGCTCCATGGCAGCAGGAGTCCCTCCCAATGCTTGGAGTAGGCTAGTTACGAAACACGGCTGAGAGCCCACAGCTGAAATTTATAGGGAGGGGTCCTATTGGGTAGTTATGGAGGCGGGGTCAACCCACACGTATGCTGCCATGGAGCCTATCAGGAAAGGAAAATTACGGTAAGTATTTGATATAAATTTTCCGTTTTTTTAGCAGTTTTGGGTGATTTTAGGCAAAAATTGTGATTTTGAGCAATTATGGGCAATTTTGATCATAAAGTGCAATTTTGGTCAAAAGTGTGATTTTGGTCAAAAAGCGCAAGTCTGGATGATTGGTCATATTTTATCATTTTCTTCCAACTGTCATGTTTTGTCATTTCTTCCAACTGTCATGTTTTGTCATTTCTTCCAACTATCAATGAGCAAAAAGTGCGATTTAGGGCAAAATGGTTTTGGGCAATATTGGGTGATTTTAGGCAAGAAGTGAGATTTTGGCCAATTTCACCTAAAATCGCTTTTCCCCAATTTTGGACAAAAAATTAAATTTTTAAGCAATTTTGGGTGATTTTAGGCGAAAAGTGTGATTTGCCCAAAATCGCCCAAACGAAATAAAACAAAATCCCCTGGTGGTGGACTTTTAAGGCACAGAGATAATAAAGAATATTCTAATATGAAAAAATATGTATTAGAGTATGAAAAATACAAAACATTTAATAAAAAACACATTTAAAGTGAACATTCCAGTGTTGTCATGGAATACATAGAGCAAGCTAGTATTTCTTGCACCCAACGCGTTTCGGAGTTGGGTACAAGAAATACTAGCTTGCTCTATGTATTCCATGACAACACTGGAATGTTCACTTTTAAATGTGTTATTTATTAAATGTTTTGTATTTTTCATACTCTAATATTTTTTCATAACAGAATATTCTTTATTATCTCTGTGCCTTAAAAGTCCACCACCAGGGGATTTTGTTTTATTTCTTGTAAACACTTGATGTGGCACAACTATATGCCCAATCATAACCGACTTACATATGTTATTAAAATCGTCCAAACTAGGTTGTGTTTTCTCCTTTCTCCTATTTGTTTTCTCTTCATCCGATGTAATGGAGTATGTACCCCCTTTTCTTTTTTTTTTTTTTTTCTGTACTTATTTTTATATATTGTTTTTGTTACTTATCCTAATACATATGTAAGATGTGACTTCTGCCATGTAAACTGCTGTATGAGCTCTGGAACTGTATACACTTATTCAATCTTAATAAAACTTTTTGTTTGAGAAAAAAAAAAAAAAAATCGTCCAAACTTGTGCTTTTTGACCAAAATCACGCTTTTTGCCCAAAATTGCACTTTATGACCAAAATGGCTCAAAATTACACTTTTCACCTAAAATCGACCAAAATCACCCTTTAGGATTCAAATTGCCCAAAATTGTTCAAAATCACAATTTTTGCCTAAAATCGTCCAAAACTGCTAAAAATCACTCTGCCCAAAGTGCCCAAAATGGCACTTTATGACCAAAATTGCTCAAAATTACACTTTTTGCTTAAAATTGCTAAAAATCAAATTTTTTGCCCAAAATCGTCCAAAATTGGGCAAAAAGCAATTTTGAGCGAAATTGGCCAATCTCACTTCTTGCCTAAAATCACCCAAAATTGCACAAAACCGCATTTTGCCCAAAATTACACTTTTTGCCCAATGACAGTTGGAAGAAATAACAAATGGCAGTTGAAAAAATTGACAAAATTTGACAGTTGAGAAAAAAATGATAAAATATGACACTTGGGGAAAATGATAAATGACGACAGTTGGAAAAATGAAAATATGACAGTTGGAAAAATGAAAATATGACAGTTGGAAAAAATGATAAACTATGACCAATCATCCAAACTTGCGCTTTTTGACCAAAATCACACTTTATGACCAAAATTGCTCAAAACCACACTTTTTGCCTGTAATCACCTAAAAAAAAAAAAAAAAAAAAAAAAAAAAAAATCACACTTTTTGCACAAAAATCACACTTTTTGCCCAAAATTGTCCAAACTTACGCTTTTTGACCAAAATCACACTTTCTTGCTGAAAATTGCACTTTATAATCAAAATTGCCCATAATTGCTCAAAATCACACTTTTTGCCCAAAATTGGGCAAAAAGAGATTTTGGGCGAAATTGTCCAAAAGTGCACTTTGCCTAAAATCGCCCAAAACCGCACTTTTTGCCCAAATTCGCCTAAAATCACACTTTTTGCCCACAATCGTCCAAACATGCGCTTTTTGACCAAAATCACACTTTCTTGCTGAAAATTGCACTTTATAATCAAAATTGCCCATAATTGCTCAAAATCACACTTTTTGCCCAAAATTGGGCAAAAAGAGATTTTGGGCGAAATTGTCCAAAAGTGCACTTTGCCTAAAATCGCCCAAAACCGCACTTTTTGCCCAAATTCGCCTAAAATCACACTTTTTGCCCACAATCGTCCAAACATGCGCTTTTTGACCAAAATCACACTTTTTGCTGAAAATTGCTCTTTATGATCAAAATTGTCATATTTTATCATCTTTTTCAACTGTCATTTTTTCCAACTGACATATTTTGTAATTTTTTCCAACTGACATATATTGTAATTTTTTCCAACTGACATATTTTATCATTTTTTTCCAACTGTCATGTTGTCATTTTCTCCAACTGTCATATTTTGTCATTTCTTCCAACTGTCATTGTTTCCAACTATCATATTTTTACACTTTTCCAACTTTCATGTTGTCATTTTTTCAACTGTCATTTTTTCCAAATCACATATTCTGTAATTTTTTCCCCAAAACCACACTTTTAGCCCAAAATCAAACAAAATAGTCCAAAATAGCACCTGTTGCCCAAAATCACACTTTTTGCCCAAAATTGCCCATAAAGCACCAGTTTGGATGAATCTGGGCAAAAAAATGTAATTTTGGACAATTTTGGGTGATTTTAAGTAAAAAGTGCGATTTTGGCCGATTTCGCCCAGTGTTGCTTTTTGTCCATTTTTGGGGAAAAAAAATTGATTTTTTTTAGCGATTTTAGTTGAAATTTTGGCCAATTATGGGTGATTTTAGGCAAAAAGTGCGATTTTTAGCAATTATGGGCAATTTTGGTCATAAAGTGTAACTTTGGGCAAAAAGCGCAAGTTTGGACGATTTTAGGCAAAAAGTGTGATTTTGTGCAAAAAGTGTTATTTTGGGCAATTTTGGGTGATTTTAGGCAAAAGGTGCTATTATGAGCAATTATGGACAATTTTGGTCATAAAGTGTAATTTTGGGCAAAAAGCGTGATTTTGGTCAAAAAGCACAAGTTTGCACGATTTTGGGAAAAGTGCGATTTTGGGCAATTTTAGGTGATTTTAGGCAAGTGCAATTATGGCCAACTTCACCCAAAATCATTTTGCCCAAAATTTTTTTTAGGGATTTTGGGTGATTTTAGGCGAAAAGTGTAATTTTGGTCATAAAGTGTGATTTTGGGCATAAAAATCAAGTTAGACTTACCGGTAACTTGTTTTCCAAGAGTCTTTCAGGCCAGCACCTTGAAAGTGTGGCTCCACCCACTTGACAGGAAACACACCTCCACCAAACTCTAAAAAGGAGGCTCCTCCCACTTAGTAGTAGTAGAGAACCTCCGGCCCAAGCTGGAACACATAATCAGAATATGGTTAGTCACAGCATAGCAATTTAATACAATAAGGGCGGGTTGCTGCTGTCCTCAAAAACAAGTTACTGGTAAGTCTAACTTGATTTTTCCCTTAACGTCTTTCAGGACAGGACCTTGAGAGGATAATAGAGACTTACCCACTTAGGGAGGGACCACAGCCTGTAAGACCTTTCTGCCAAAAGCTTGTTCATTTGCGGACAGAAGATCCAGTCTGTAATGACGGACAAACGTAAGGTAACTTGACCACGTAGCCGCCTTACAAATTTGATTTGGGGTGGCACCAGCTATTTCTGCCCATGTAGTGGCTTGAGCCCTGGTAGAATGTGCTTTAATTCCCAGCGGGGGGATAGCCCCGATTGAGAGTAAGCCATCTAGCTATTGACCCCTTAGAAGCTTGTTGGCCCTTCTTTTTTCCAGAAAAAAGTATAAACAGAGAGACCGAGGACCGAAAGTTTTTTGTTACTTCCAGATACTGTAATAAAGTCCTTCTTACATCCAAATTGTGGAATTTTCTTTCTTTTCCCCCCGAAGGGTTTGAGCAAAAGGTTGGCAGGATGATCTCCTGCGACCTGTTGTGGGCTGACGCCACCTTTGGCAAAAATCCCGGATCGGTTTTGAGTATGATCCTATCTGTGTAGATGGCTAAAAAGGGTTTTTTAACAGATAGGGCGTGCAGCTCACTAATTCTCTTTGCTGACGTTATTGCAACCAAAAATAAGGTTTTAAGAGTAAGATTCTTCAGAGAGATTTCTTGTAGTGGTTGAAAAGGTTCCTTTGTGAGGGCTTGTAGGACCACTGATAGATCCCAATTGGGAAAGCTTAGCCGGAGCTGGTCTGGATCTGGTAAGCGCCTTGAAAAATCTTATAACCAAGGGCTCGGAAAAGATTGGTCTTTCTATTTGCACCTTAAGCGTGCTGACTGACAAGCCTTTGTCGGCCCCGTTTTGAAGGAATTCTAAAATTGACACTAAATTTTTTACCTTTCTTTTTGTCGAATGACAGAAAGAGTTGTAGACTTTCCAATATTTAGCATAGATTTTTCTGGTCACTATTTTTCTACTGGAAAGTAAGGTAGTTACCAAAGGTTGTGACAGACCTTTGTTTCTTAACAACTGCTCCTCAGATACCAGGCCGTGAGGCTTATGCCGCGTACACACGGTCGGACTTTTCGTCTACAAAAGTCCAACGGACGCTGACGGACTAAAGCTGGCTGGTAATCCGATCGTGTGTGGGCTTCTCCGGACTTTCAACATACTTTTTTAGCCTCAAATCCAACGTACTTTAGATTTGAAACATGCTTCAAATCTTTACTTCGTAACTACGACGGACCCCGAAATCCGCTCGTCTGTGTGCTAGTCCGACGGACAAAAAGCCACGCTAGGGCACCTATTGGCTACTGGCTATGAACTTCCTTATTTTAGTCCGGTGTACGTCATCACGTAAGAATTCGATGGACTTGTGTGATCGTGTGTAGGCAAGTCTGTTCGTTAGAAAGTCCGCCGCAAGTCCGTCGAAAGTCCGCCGAAAGTCTGCCGGAAGTCTGTCGGACAGGCTGTCTGACTTTTGTAGACGAAAAGTCCGACCGTGTGTACGCGGCATTAGACTGGCCACGTCCGGATGCTGTATCATACCTAGTAGGAGCAAGTCTTGCCAGTGAGGCAGCTGCCAAGATGGTTTGACTGCCATCTGTAGAATGGTGGTAAACCATGCCCTTTTTGGCCAAAATGGAGTAATTAGAATTACTGCCACTTTTTCCCTCTGTATTTTCCTCAATACCAACGGGATCAGTTGGAAAGGAGGAAAGGCGTAACCCAGATGGAAGTTCCAGGGCTGAATTAACGCATCTGTCCTCTGGGCACTGTCGCTTCTGTGAATCGAGAAGAATACTGGGAGTTGCGTATTTTCTTCTGACGCAAATAGGTCTATTTTTGGTTGACCCCAGGCCCTGGTAATCATTGCAAAAAATTCCGGATTCAAGCTCCATTCTGCCTCCTGAATCCGCCTTCTGCTTAGATAATCTGCCACTACATTTAAGGTACCTTTCAGGCGGACTGCTGATAAGGACAGTATATGATTTTCTGCCCAAACCAGGATCTTTGAAGCTAGCATCTGCAGTGTTTTGCTTCTTGTGCCCCCCTGCCTGCTTAGGTAGGCTATAGTAGTGGCGTTGTCTGAGAAGAACTGGACATGGGAACCTTGAAGGATTGGAAAGAAGGCATCTAATGCTAAGGCGACTGCCCTTAGTTCCCTCCAATTTGAAGACCTCTTTGCCTCTGTCTGAGACCACACTCCTTGCGTGAAGTTTTGACCTAAGTGAGCTCCCCAACCCCACACACTGGCATCTGTCGTTACCACCTTTTCTATTGGAAAAGACCAGAGCAGGCCCTTTGACAGATTTTCCTGTCTCCTCCACTTCCAAAGCAATCGTTTGACTTTGGTGGGGATTTTTACCTTTGCTTCCAGAGATTCTGTCCTGTGATTCCATATTCTCAGGAGAAAAGTCTGAAGAGGTCTGAAATGTAACCTTGCCCATTGAATGGCTGGCATGGTTGAGGTTAGGGTTCCTAGGGATGACATTACTTGCCTGACTGATACTTCCTGATTTGTCTGGAAGGAGGCTACCACATTTTGGACTTTTACCTTTTTCTCTTCTGGGAGAAAAACTCTGTTCCCTTGAACAGATCTGATATCCCAGGAATAGTACTTCCTGGGCCAGATTGAAATTGGACTTTTGCATATTTATAATCCATCCCAAGGCTTCTAGATGACCTCAAGCTTTTCCGAGGTCCTCTAACAATTTTTCCATGGAAGGGGCAAAGAAGAGTAGGTCGTCCAAGTACAGAATTACCGCAATCCCCTGCAGGCAGAGAGGTGCAAGCGCTTCTGCCATTATCTTTGTAAATATTTGTGGGGCAGAAGAAAGGCCAAAGGGGAGGGCCTTGAATTGTAGGTGCAGAACCTCTTTGCACAAATTTATCGCCATTCTTAGGAATTTTTGAGATGGGCTATGGGGATATGCAGATAGGCATCTCGAAGGTCTATTGATGCCATAAAGCCTTCCTTTGTCAATAGGTTTCTGACCGTGAAGATGGAGTCCATACGAAACCTTTTGTATAGGACTGATCTGTTCAGCGGTTTGAGGTTTAGAATTAATCAGAAATCTCCGGATGGCTTTTTTATTAAGGAATATATGGGAGTAAAACCCTGATAAAGCTCCCCCTGTGGAACATGAGTCACAACCCCTTGATCTATCAGATCCTTTAACAGGTTCTTCATTGCTAGGGATTTTGTTACATCTCTTGGAAGATTTTTCACCAAGTACCTTTCTAGGGGGAGATCTGAAAATTCTATACTGTAACCCTGGGCTAGCATATTCAGAATGTACTGGTTTTCTGTTATGCTTGCCCAATAGGGGAGAAAGCCCTGAAGTCTTCCACCCACCTGTAACCGGCTGTCATTGCGTCTTGCTGGATGACACAGGAGGATGGAAAAGGACATTCTCTTTGACTTTTCCCCTCCGCCCAGACCAACTTTTCTTTTTCTCTTGAGGCTTGCTTTGTTCCTGAGCCCTTTGAGGATGAAAAAAACGTTTGACTGGCTGTTTCTTCCTCTTGACAGGAAAAGATTTCTTTTTATCTGCAGTCCTGTCCAGAACTGAATCCAAATCAGGGCCAAACAATAAATCCCCTAGGAAAGGGACTCCGCATAATTTATTTTAGATGCTGCATCCCCCTGCCAGGTCTTTAGCCATAATGCCCATCTAACTGGATTAGTAAGGGCTGCAGCTTTAGCTGTCATCCTGATAGATTCTGCTGATGCATTAGAGACATAGGCTACGGCCGCTGAGAGAGTAGAAAAGGAATCAAGGATTTCTTGCTTAGGGGAATCCGCTATTATACCCAATACTCCAAGTTTCTGGAGACGCAAGTAGTTGCCATTGCTGGCTTAAGGTTGCCCATAATGGATTGCCAAGTCCTCTTGAGTTATTGATCCATTTTTTTTATCCATGGGGTCTTTTAAGATCCCCATGTCCTCAAATGCCAGATCAGTAGATCTTGACACCTGAGAAAAGGCTGCATCAAGTTTTGGAACCTTATTCCAGAGAGCCGCTGGGTCTTCATCAAAAGGGAACCTTTTCTTATGAGCCCTAGAGAAGAATGGTTTCCTATTAGGATCAGCCCATTCTTTTTTGATCGTTTCAGAAATCACTGCGTGGACTGGAAAGGTACGAGACTTGGGCTCGCTAAGCCCTGCATACATTTTGTCATGCAAAGACATGTCCTTATGCTCTTCCTCCAGGCCCAGAGTAGCATAAATAGCCCTCAAAAGGCCGTCCACCTGATCCAAAGACAATTTATATTTGGAAGACATATTCTCCAGCTCATCCCCATCCGATTCATTAGAATGAGAGGAGGAAAGCCCTTCCTGGTTCAGAGGACCCATTACTGCCTCCACTGCCGGGACTAACAGTGAGCCTTGAGAGGACTGTGAGGTAGTGGGCTGACTTGCGGATGGATTTGTGATTGAGGATCTGAAGGATTGAATGGTAGCATCCAATTCCTTTTTTGGCAGATGCGATTAGACCACTGCATGCGGAAGCAGTTTCTTCCCTCACCAAGGAGTCAATGCATGCTTGACAAAGTCTTTTTCCAGCCTTCAGTTAACTTAGTTTTGCATGAAGGACATTTGTTTTTAATCCCAGGGTCAGAGCTCTTGGTCTACCATGATAAGGGAACAAAAAGAGAAAAAAAAGACAAACCATCCTTTAGAGTCAGCCTGAATACTCAAGATGCTCATCACAGGTGCACAGTGAGAAAAAACAACAGACTCATGTGCCCTGACAGGCCCCTCCGCCACCAGGGGGAAAAATATACCCTCAAGCCCCACTAAACATTTAGGGAGAAGAGAGCTAGAGAGAGACCCCACAGTAAAGTTGAGCAGAAACTACAGTCTGCTCCTTACCTGGGCCTTGCTGGTCTCTGCGCCTGTCCCACTTGCTGTGGTTCCTGAATCCATGCTGAGGCAGCAGCGTGATGCTTGTGGCAAAAAACGCCGGTTCTGGACTCCAATAGGGCCTGTGCACCAGACCGGAACCGGAAATATGTAGGCACCAGACCTATTCCTCCCTCCTCCCCTGCGCTACCGGCAGAAATTACGCCTAGTGCCTGCTCGTCGGATGCCGCCCCACTTCCGGTTACCTCATGTGACGGGAGGGCCCATGGAACTCAGAATACATCTTATGTCTAAGGCACCCTGTGCCATCCTGGCACAGGGTGAGTGAGAAAATATATCTTGGACTACTTAAAATGGGACAGTAATATTTGTCCACAATATCTCCCAGGATGTATGTAGAGACTATTATTGGTTTGGTTGATTCTGAACGCAACCTGTGTTTATGTTAAATGAATGAGCTGATCACATTGTCCTCTATACAATGTAGGAGACGGGACGACTGCTATTATGTTGATATAACTGTGTGAAGCTCGGTGACCACAAGTCTGGGCGAAAGGTCATGTCTCAGTCACCTAGGCTGTATAAAGGATTAGATAATTAGCTCATGTTAATTAAGTTACAGTTGTATTGTTAGAGGAGGTTCCAACGGCATATAAAGTCTTGTAATTCTGGTTCTAAATAAAGTTAGTTCTTGGTAGCAACAAGCAAGTGTCGCCTTGTTTGTGCTCGCAGAGGTTGGGTATCTGTATACAGACTGGGAGGAAATGGTATATGACGGAAGCACTCAAGCGGAGTGTGGGACGTTCCGTGACATTGGTGGCAAGCAGCGGGAAAGCTTCCTGAAGTCTGGGACATCCAAACCTCCAACTGGATCCAAGATCAGCATAGCAGACTTCAGTCACCCCAGCGGAGATATGGACCTGGCATCAGAATTCCCGGGGCTGCTGCGAATCATCCTTTCGAACATACACCAGGACTGTGTCTGAGGATGAATACCTGGAGCTCAGGCAGCTGATTCGGGTGGAGCTCTGGATTGCAGCCCTCCGTCTCGCTGGTATAAAACAGGGCAAGTGCTTTCCAACCCAAGAACAACGGGCCAGTGACCAGCGGGCATTGCGGATGGCATTCCTGGGAGAGCAGCCCCAGGAGCAATGGGTGACTGCGTTGGACAGGCTGGTCCAGCAGGAGATAGAGCTGGACAATCGTTATCGGGCTCTGCAATGGCACGCAGAGGAGGGATATTTAGGGGAGACGACAGAATGCTCTCCAGAGGGATATGACTTTGGCGGCCCTGGATTGCTGTGGGAGAACCTTACAGATCTTTTTATGTTTGGCGATGAAGGGGAACCTGACCTTGAGGACCTGAGACTATAGAGAGTCTATGCTCGATCTTGCAGGGGTCTCAGAGCTCAAACCTGATCTGGACCATTTGCTAAGGAAGGAACAGCATCTGGAAAGGGCATACAGGAAACTGCTAGAACAAGTTCAGCAGCATGCCAGAGAATCGGCAGTGGAAAATCCAGAGATTGCCGTCCCCAAACCTGAAGTGCTGACAACAGGGCAGAGCTCTGCTAACCTCTGCCCAGAAATGATAGCATCTTCTGGGTTCCATGGACAGGAGATGGTGAACCTCTATCCCCAGACATCAGTTGCAGAGACATGGGATTTGATAGACTTTTCTGCTGAGGAAGAACAACCTGATGAGCCTCCAGCAGAAGAGCTGCTATCAGGACCAAAGTTCACTGTGTTCTGCCCAGCACCAACAGTGGCTTCGGCTTTCTTGAGAGAAGAGGTAGTCGGCCTCCTTCTCCAACAGTTAGCCGGAACAGATGGTGTGGGGTTTCCAGCAGAAGGGCTGGCAACAGGGCCGAGGACTGCTGGACTCTGCCCTCAACTAACAGAGGATGGATTTCCTGTGAAGGTGGATGGGACTTCAGTCTCCACCTGTATACCCCAGGGATGCTGGGAAGTGGGCCCCGATCCCCAACAGCATGACAGAGTGAGCCCAGACACCCTGTCTTCTCTCCAGCGGCAGAAAGGATTCCAGGGAGAAGGGCCAGTCCGGGCCTCTCCCCAGCGGCAGATATGTTCTCTGAGAGAGGCAGAGGATGGCTGGGTGAGTAATACTCTGTTTGGAATAATTTGTTTGGGGTACTGTGTGGGTACAGGCAGTAGAGGACTGGAACTATGGACTAACTTCGGAGTCAACCCGTCTGGGGTCTCCTCCTGTGTTAGTCTCCTGCCGAAAGGGGAGAGATGTGATGGGAGGGCCCATGGAACTCAGAATACATCTTATGTCTAAGGCACCCTGTACCATCCTGGCACAGGGTGAGTGAGAAAATATATCTTGGACTACTTAAAATGGGACAGTAATATTTGTCCACAATATCTCCCAGGATGTATGTAGAGACTATTATTGGTTTGGTTGATTCTGAACGCAACCTGTGTTTATGTTAAATGAATGAGCTGATCACATTG
Source organism: Lithobates septentrionalis (assembly GCA_037952835.1). NCBI lineage: Eukaryota > Metazoa > Chordata > Amphibia > Anura > Ranidae > Lithobates > Lithobates septentrionalis. The sequence continues at coordinate 679,746 of JBBDGP010001075.1, read as the reverse complement.
TCCTCTATACAATGTAGGAGACGGGACGACTGCTATTATGTTGATATAACTGTGTGAAGCTCGGTGACCACAAGTCTGGGCGAAAGGCCATGTCTCAGTCACCTAGGCTGTATAAAGGATTAGATAATTAGCTCATGTTAATTAAGTTACAGTTGTATTGTTAGAGGAGGTTCCAACGGCATATAAAGTCTTGTAATTCTGGTTCTAAATAAAGTTATTTCTTGGTAGCAACAAGCAAGTGTCGCCTTGTTTGTGCTCGCAGAGGTTGGGTATCTGTATACAGACTGGGAGGAAGTGGTATATGACGGAAGCACTCAAGCGGAGTGTGGGACGTTCCGTGACACCTCACATGTGGCGGATGCAGTCCTCTGACTGCCCTTCCCAAGATGGTGGCGGCGTCAGGAAAAAAACATGTCCTGGCCAAAACAAAATTGCCTGCCATGCCTGATGATCCCGCCCGGGAGCAGAGATTCCTGGAGCAGTCCTGGCTCTCCCCGAGCACTGACAAGGGAGAAGGAGCCCATCCACCCGGCACCCATAAGCCTGTGGAAATGGGAGGAACCGGCTCTCTTGAGGTAGGAAAAAATAGTGGAGTAGGGAGCCTGTTCTCTCAGGACAGCGCCTTGAGAGCTCCAAACTCCCACATGTGTTCCCTCCGGAGGAAACACATAAAACTGATAAGTGGGAAGGAGCCTCCTTTTAAAGTTTGGTGGAGATGTGTTTCCTGTCAAGTGGGTGGAGCCATGCTCTCAAGGTGCTGTCCTGAAAGACGTTAAGGGAAAGTGTGATTTTAGGCAATTTTATGCAAAAAGTGTGATTTTGGGCAATTTTGGGTTATTTTAGGCAAAAAGTGAGATTTTGGCCAATTTCGCCCAATATTGCCTTTTGTCCAATTTTGGACAAACTCAATTTGTTAGCGATTTTGGGTGAAAAGTGCGATTTTGAGCAATTATGGGCAATTTTAATTATAAAGTGCAATTTTCAGCAAAAAGCGTGATTTTGGTCAAAAAGCACAAGTTTGGACGATTTTGGGCAAAAAGTGCGATTTTGGCCAATTTTAGGCAAAATGTGTGACTGTTTTTTCAACTGTCATATTTTATAATTTCTTCAAACTGTCATATTTTGTCATTTCTAACCAAGTCATATTTTCATTTTTTCCAACTGTCATATTTTGTCATTTCTTCCAATTGTTATATTTCTATTTTTCCAACTGTCATTGTCTCCAACTATCATATTTTGACACTTTTCTAACTGTCATGTCATTTTTTAAAACAGAGAAACTGCGCTATAAACAAATAAAAAAATAGAAATCAATGTTGTGAAGTATAGTCCCATGTGCATTAATTAGTCCCTTGTATAAATCAAGCATAAATCTTGTCATCAATGAGTGACGTGAATATCATCCAGAATAAAAGTGTGATGAACAGGCATAAATCTGGAACAATTTGTGAGGTAATGTGCTTACCAGAAGTAAGCCAAAATGGGGCAAGTGGCTTAAACCCAGCCTGGGCCTTGAGAGGATCAATCCCGGTAGGGCAAGATAAACACGCTCGTCCCGTGTACACAGTCCACAGAGGTTAGCAAAAAATATATGAAGCAAACATAGCGTAATACTGATACGTAAAACACTTCAAACAAGAAATGTGCAACACTCAATCTTAACCCAAAAAATCATGTGTGATCATAAGAAGTCCAGTGTAAGTGATAACAACTGGAAGTGATTATATGAGTGTCAAGCAAACATGCAAGATATAGATACTAGAGTGGATAAAATAAAAAACGTGAATATCATTCAAATCTGCTTACCAGATATATAGGAAAAAATAGGCCTGTAATAGTCACCCAGGAAAAGACATAAATCCCTCTAGGTGCAGCAAATCACATGTGCAAACTGCTTACCAGATAAGAAAACAGTGTGAGCGGAGTAAATCTAGCCAAAGACTGTCCACCATGCATGGAAAAAAAACACCGGATATAAAGCAGCAGCAAATACAGGAGATCCTGCTTACCAGAACCCCAAATGGGATAGACTGATGAAACGAGATCCCACAATGAGCTCCTATAGGAACGGTGAGGATACGTCCTGCCACAGTAGGTCCCAGGCTCAGCGACTTCTCGATGTCATTGTAATGAGATACACAATGTTCTTCACTCAACCTGCTCAGGATCAGTGCAGAGACTTCATATGCTGGGGTGAATCCTCCTGGCATTTTTTCAACTGTCATTTTTTTCAACTCACATATTGTCATTTTTTTCTCAAAATCGACCAAAATAGCCCAAAATCGCACCTGTTGCCCAAAATCATTTTTTTTGGCCTAAAATCACTTTTTGCCCAAAATTGCCCAAAGACCGCAAGTTTGGACGATTTTGGGCAAAAAGTGTGATTTTGGGTGATTTTAGGCAAAAAAGTGTGATTTTGTTCAATTTCGCCCAATATGGCTTTTTGTTCAATTTTGGACGATTTTGGGCAAAAAATTTGATTTTTTAGCGATTTTGGGTGATTTTAGGTAAAAAGTGTAATTTTAAACCATTTTGGTCAAAAAGTGCAATTTTGGGCAAAAAGCGTGATTTTGGTCAAAGAGCACAAGTTTGGACGATTTTGGGCAAAAGTGTGATTTTGGGCAAAAAGTGTGATTTTGGGCAATTTTGGATGATTTTAGGCAAAAAGTGCAATTTTGTCCAATTGTGGGTGATTTTAGGCAAAAAGTGCGATTTTGAGCAATTATGGGCAATTTTGGTCACGAAGTGTAACTTTGGGCAAAAAGCGTTACTTTGGTTAAAAAGCGCAAGTTTGGACTATTTTGGGCAAAAAAGTGTGATTTTGTGCGATTTTGGACAAAAAGTGTGATTTTAGCAAAAAGTGCGATTTTCGCCAATTTTAGGCAAAAAGTGCAATTTTGAGCAATTATGGGCAATTTTGGTCATAAAGTGAAATTTTGGGCGAAAAGTGAGATTTTGGGTGCAAAGTGTGATTTTGGGCAATTTTGGGTGATTTTATGTAAGTGGTGCGATTATGGCCAATTTCACCCAAAATCGCTTTTTGCCCAATTTTGGATGATTTTGGGCAAAAAGTTTGATTTGGGCCGATTTTGGGCAAAAAGTGCAATTTTGGGCAATTTTAGACAAAAAGTGCGATTTTGGGCAATTTTGGTCATAAAGTGTAATTTTGGGCAAAAAGCGTGATTTTGGTTTAAAAGCAATTTTGGTCGATTTTGGGCAAAAAGTGTGATTTGGGCCGATTTTGGGCAAAAAGTGTGATTTGGGCCGATTTTGGTCAAAAAGTGCGATTTTGGGCAATTTTAGACAAAAAGTGTGATTTTGGGCAATTTTGGTCATAAAGTGTCATTTTGGGCAAAAAGCGTGATTTTGGTCTAAAAGCACGTTTGGACGATTTTGGGCGAAAAGTGCGATTTTGGGCAAAAAGTGTAATTATGGCCAATTTCACCCAAAATCGCTTTTTGCCCAATTTTGGGCAAAGAATTTAATTTTTAGCGATTTTGGGTGATTTTAGGTGAAAAGTGTAAATTTTGAGCAATTTTGGTCACAAAGTGCAATTTTGGACGATTTTGGGCAAAGTGCGATTTTAAGCAAAAAGTGCGATTTTGGGCAATTTTAGGCAAAAAGGGCAATTTGGTGTGATTTTAGGCAAAAAGTGCGATTTTGAGCAATTATGGGCAATTTTTCATAAAGTGTGATTTTAGGCCAAAAGTGCGACTTTGGCCAATTTTACCCAAAATCTTTTTGTCCAATTTAGGATGATTTTGGGCAAAAAATTTGATTTTTCAGCAATTTTGGTTGATTTTAGGCAAAATGTGCGATTTTGGCCAATTTTAGGGGAAAAAAAATTTGACTTTTTTTCAACTGTCATACTGGAAATGGCTGACAGCTGATCATGTGGTAAGGGGTCGGGACCGACCCCTTACTCTGATCTGTGATCAGGCGAGTCTCATAGATCACCGAGCATGCAGCACGCGCTCTGCAGGGGGTGCGCAGGCCGCTCGTGCGTGGGACGACGTCAATAGACATCGTCCCAGCAATGTAGGTCCGCGCTGTTGCCGTCATTTGGCAATAGCGCGGATCTGAAGTGGTTAAAAAAATTCAAAATATGACAGTTGGAAAAAATGACAAAATATGACAGTTGGAAAAAAAATTTGCCCAAAATCGCAGTTTTCACCTAAATTCGCACAAAATTGCTAAAAATCTAATTTTTTCGTAAAATCTGCGAAAATTGGGCAAAAAGCGATTTTGAGCAAAATTGGCCAAAATCACACTTTTTGCCTAAAATCACTCGAAATCAAACTTTTTGCCCAAAATCGCCTAAAACACATTTTGCCCAAAATCATCCAAAACTTATGCTTTTATGGCCAATTTTGGGCATAAAGTGTGATTTTTGGCAAAGTGCGCATTTGGGCAAATTTTGGGCAAATAGTGCGATTTTGGTCAATTTTAGGGGAAAAGTGAGATTTTGGCTAATATCAAAAACAGCCCAAAATCACACTATTATTAAATGACATTAATGGCCCGTACACAAGATCTGAATATCTTATGAAAACTGTCGTCTGAGAAAGAACAATTTTCGGATCGTGTGTACACTACTTTTGAGAGCCGATCATGACAGTTCATCCGATATTATTCAAATCAGCGTGACTGATGGCGCCGGCGCACCATGACCGCTTGTCGGTGCTGGTGCGTATGCGCGCTTACAGGGACGCCCGGGCTGGAAGTGATGTCAGGGGTCAATTCCGACCCTTCACTTCCGGTGGGATTGTGGACATTTAAGATGGCGGCTTCGGCATCACGCCAACACACGCATTTTGCTGTCAGCTGTGTAGTGCACTACACATTATTGCCGTGCTTTCACTATCCAGGGATTTACTATAATCCATACTATCCACTTTACCAGGTAAGGGTCTTTATTAGAAGTTTTTAGGCTTTGTTGGTTATTAGCTTCTAGGTTGGGAGGCTGTTTTAGGTTATTTCTTCAATTTCCATGGTCGGTACTGCACAGTGGGGTTATGGTATATTGACTATGCATCCCATCACTGTTATACCGGCCTTCAGGCAAGCTTTATATGAGACCTATTGTCTTAGCACCTATATCTTATATATCATTTTACTTCACGTCTCCTATCTTTGATTCAAAGCTTTATTCATTAAAATAAAATTAATAAAAAATAAAATATCAAAATAATGTATATAGCAGCTAATAAAACCCTCATAAATATGCTTATCCCTTACTATAGTATCTCTCTGTTTAGACTAATATTAACAATACGCTATAATCATTGATCTAATAGCTGTGTTATTTTTAATGTGATACTATTTAATAAATTTAGATTTTCTTAATGAATTGTGGTTTCTGGTGCTCACCTTAATAACAGACATACTATCTCTAAACAAAAATCCCACAATTTGAGTGAGCTTTGTGTTTTTTTTCTTTTTAACAATTACCAGGGATTGTGGGAACTCTGTTTCTGGAAACTGTCCAATAATCATATTCATATATTCAGTTAAAAAAATGAAAACATGACAGTTGGAGAAAATATCGAAATATGACAGTTGAAAAAAAATGACAACATGACAGTTGGAGAAAATGACAGTTGGAAAACCCCCCAAAAATGACAGTTGGAAAAACGACAGTTGAAAAAAATGAAAATATGAGTTGAAAAAAAGGACAAAATACGAGTTGGAAAAAATTACAAAATAGGACAGTTGGGGAAAATGTCAAAATATGACAGTTGAAAAAAAGTCAAAACACAGCAGCTGAAGAAAAAACAGTTTGAAAAAATGTCAAAATATGACAGTTGGAAAAATGAAAACATGACAGTTAGAAAAAATGACATTTTATCATTTTTTACAACAGTCATACTTTATCATTTCTTCTGTCATATTTTCATTTTTTTCAACTGTCTTTTTGCCAAATGACATTTTATCATTTTTTACAACTGTCAGTTGGCAAAAAATGAGTTAAAAAAATGAAAATATGACGGCAGAAATAATAAATTATGACAGCTGGAAAAAAATGACAAAATATTAGTTGGAAAAATGATAAAATATGACAGTTAGAGAAAATAGCAGTTGGAAAAACAACAAAACTGACAGTTGGAAAACCTCCAAAAATGACAGTTGGAAAAAAACAGAAAAATCGACAGTTGAAAATAAAATGAAAATACGAGTTGAAAAAACTACAAAAATATGAGTTGGAAAAAAGTCAAAATATGACAGTTAGAAAAAAATGACAAATGATGACAATTGGAAAAATTGAAAAAAAAAGTTGGCGCTAGTTGGTGGGTCTCGCTATTTTCCCATCACTGTGGACTATAGTACAGGCACCTGGGTGTCAGGTGCAGCGGCATTGCCACGCTCAGCACGCCCACATGAGCAGGTCCTGGGTGGGGTCTCCACCCACCTGGTATCCTATTGTGCGGTGTGGGCTTGCGGCAGGGCAGGGAAGCGGACGCCTCCCCATCACAGCGTCATCTGTCAGTGTCCGTTTTGCATCTGGATGGCGTGACATCATACATCGCGCCTATCTGACGCAATAGTGAGGAGTACAAATAGACTCCTGGTTAAGTGTGGTTAAGCTGTTGAAGTCCCTGGGAGCCAACTGTCTACACAGCTGCAAACAGGTACAACTATGTTTATGCAGAGATACTAATAATGCAGTGTATTACATTGCCTTAAAAGGTGCCATACTCCAGTCCTTGGGGGTGATATTTTAGTATATACAATTTACGCCCTTTTGTAGATTTATCATCCACGGTTGCGTCATTGCCTCGCCCCGCTCAGGAGTCTTCATATACACAGACCCAACAGCATATACAGGCAAGCAATTTTCTGCTATCATACTTATGGTAGGACAGTTAAACCACTTAAGCCCCGGACCATTTTGCTGGCCAAAGACCAGAGCACTTTTTGCGATTTGGGACTGTGTCGCTTTAACTGACAATTGTCGTGTGACTCCCAAACAAAATTGACGTCCTTTTTTTCCCACAAACAGAGCTTTCTTTTGGTGGTATTTGATCACCTCTGCGGTTTTTATTTTTTTGCGCTAGAAACAAAAAAATAGCGTCAATTTTGAAAAAAAAAAGCATTATTTTTTGCTATAATAAATATCCCCACAAAAAATATAAAAAAACATTTTTTTCCTCAGTTTATGCTGATACGTATTCTTCTACATATTTTTTTGAAAAAAAAAAAACCGCAATAAGCGTTTGATTGCTTTGCACAAAAATTATAGCGTCTACAAAATAGGGGATAGTTTTATGGCACTTTTATTTTTATTTTTTTTTTACTAGTAATGGCAGTGATCAGCGATTTTTATCGTGACTGCAACATTATGTAGGACACATCGCACAATTTTGACACATTTTTGGGACCATTGGCATTAATACAGCGATCAATGCTAAAAAATTGCATTGATTACTGTAAAATGTCACTGGCAGTGAAGATGTTAACCACTAGGTGGCGCTGTAGGGGTTAAGTATGTCCTAGGGAGTGATTCTAACTGTGGGGGGAGGGGCTGTGTGTCACACATCACTGATCACTGCTCCAGATTACAGGGAGCTGTGATCAGTGAGTGTGTCATTAGGCAGAACGGGGAGATGCTTGTTTACATTAGCATCACCCCGTTCTTCCTCACCGTGAGACAATCGCGGGTATCCCCGCAGACAGAGTCCGCGGGACCCACGATCTCGCTCACGGAGCTCCCGGCGCATGCAAGCCACCTCTTAAAAGGGCAACGTACAGGTACGTTAATCTGCCTGTATGTGTCCTTCTGCTCGCAGTATATCTGCGTGAGGCGGTCGGGAAGCGGTTAAATTGATCTCTCTTTCGAAAACTATTTGGGGTTTTGTCTCTCTTTCTCTTTATCTCTATAGGGCTGTAGGTAGAGAACTTTAACTTTGGATATAGTCATATATTCGCAGCTGCACTTTGTTGGACACTATAGGTTCCCAGTCGTCCATTTAACAGAAACTCTCTATGTAAGAACATTTTTTGTTTATGAAATGTCCAAATAACCTGATTTAACTAAATATTCCTAGTGACATGCATTGTTATTGACATCTCATATCAGTATGTTTCAATAATTTCATAGGTAATATAGATTTTATAACGGTACATAAGCCATTCAATGGTACTCCTCTCTGTGGCGATCTGGTTTGATTGGTGTCTCTCCTTGGGAGGGCCTTGGTGCCTAATGACTTGCTCCGATATCATCTACTATAGATTGGTTTCTGAATCTCCCAAGCATTGGAGCCAGTGCCTGCTGGTTGAGAGTCTTCTGTCACCCATGTATGTATATATGTACTTGGTTCAATGTATTTTATGCACTTTCAAGTCTGAGATCTGTATAACTAAATATATTATATATATATATATATTTTTTATTAGAGAAGAATGTCCATGCATGCTCCTGAGGCAGCCGTAAGGCAAAACATGTAGAATTTATGTGTGGAAAAAAAAAACAAAAAAAAAAAAAAAAAAAAAAAAAAAAAAAAAAAAAAAAAACTTACCAGTAACTTGTTTTCCAGAAGTCTTTCAGGACAGCACCTGAGAGATAGTGACTCCTCCCACCGGACCATAGGAAACACCTTCTTCCTCCAGAACTTTAAAGGGAGGCACCTCCCTACCATACCTCAGTTGAAGAGAAAACCTCCGGAACACATACGTTAGTCACAGCATAGTATATTACATACAATAGGGCGGGATTTTGCTGTCCTGAAAGACTTCTGGAAAACAAGTTACCAGTGAGTAACTTGGTTTTTCCCAAGGCGTCTTTCAGGACAGCACCTGAGAGGATAACAGAGACTTAACCCCTTTGGGCAGGACAACAGCTTGCAGGACCTTTCTGCCAAACGTCTGATCATTAGCAGATGCGAGGTCCAGCCTGTAATGTTTCACGAATGTGTGAAAACTTGACCATGCTGCTGCCTTGCAAATTTGTTCAGGGGTGGCACCAGCTCTTTCTGCCCAAGTGGCTGCTAGTGCTCTTGTTGAGTGTGCACAAATTCCTGCTGCTGGAGACACACCTACATGCGAATAAGCCTCTGAAATGGATAGTTTCAGCCACCTTGCTAAAGAAACCTTAGAAGCCTGGCAACCCTTTCTGATGTCCGAAAATAGCACAAACAGTGAATCTGAACGTCTAAAGAGCTTTGTTCTTTCCAAGTAACATCTCAAAGTCCTTCTGACATCCAACATGTGGAAACAAGTCTCCTTCTCCCCTGCTGGGTTAGGGCAATAGGTTGGAAGTACAATGTCCTGAACCCGATTCTGTACTGAAGCTACCTTTGGTAAGAATTTCTGGTCTGTCCTAAGTATAATCCTATCTGGAAAAATAGACAAATAGGGTTCCTTAATTGATAAAGTGTTAAGCTCACTGATCCTGAGTGCAGAGATAATGGCAATCAGAAACACAGACTTAAACGTGAGATATCTGAGTGTCGCTTCTTCCAAAGGCTCAAAGGGACTCTTTGTTAGAGACTGAAGGACTATCGACAGATCCAATTTAGGAAAAAAACGTAAGCGGTGCTGGTCTGGATCTCGTAAGAGCTCTAAAGAATCTGGTTACCAACGGATTCGAGGACACAGATTTTTCTAAGAACACTGCTAGTGCAGCAACCTGCCCCTTCAGGGTACTAACTGCTAGCCCCTTGTCAGCTCCAACTTGTAAGAATTCTAGAATGGTAACAAGACTCCCTAGGTCCTGGGCAGATAAATTACACCATGTATTATAAACCTTCCAGACCTTGGAATAAATGTCCCTAGTCACTAGGGATGAGCCGAACACCCCCCCTGTTCAGTTCGCACCAGAACTTGCGAACAGGCAAAAAATTTGTTCGAACATGCGAACACCGTTAAAGTCTATGGGACACAAACATGAATAATCAAAAGTGCTAATTTTAAAGGCTTATATGCAAGTTATTGTCATAAAAAGTGTTTGGGGACCTGGGTCCTGCCCCAGGAGACAAGGATCAATGCAAAAAAAAGTTTTAAAAACTGACGTTTTTTCGGGAGCAGTGATTTTAATAATGCTTAAAGTGAAACAATAAAAGTGTAATATCCCTTTAAATTTCGTACCTGGGGGGTGTCTATAGTATGCCTGTAAAGGGGCGTTAATTCCGTTAATATTAAGGAAAATTCAGAAGGAAATAATACCGGTCATCCTAATCACGCCCTTTTGGCCAAGAAGGGCCTGGTTTTCAACCGTTCTGAGAATGGTGGTCAAGCCTTATTGGCATCTGCCCCTCAGGCACGATTTAATATTACAAGGTCCCGTAAATCATCCAGAGGTAGCCACTTTGGCGCCCACAGCCTGATATCTGAGGAGCAGCTCCTAAAAAGCAAGGGTTTTTCCAACTGGTTGATTTCAACACTATTATCAAGTAGGAAAAAGGTGACTAGTAGGGATGAGCTTCGAGTTCAAGTCGAACTCATGTTTGACTCGAACATCTGCTGTTCGCCAGTTCGCCGAATAGCGAACAATTTGGGGTGTTCGTGGCAAATTCGAATGCCGCGGAACACCCTTTAAAAGTCTATGGGAGAAATCAAAAGTGCTACTTTTAAAGGCTTATATGCATGGTATTGTCATAAAAAGTGTTTGGGGACCTGGGTCCTGCCCCAGGGGACATGGATCAATGCAAAAAATGTTTTAAAAAAGGCTGTTTTTTTGGGAGCAGTGATTTTAATAATGCTTAAAGTGAAACAATAAAAGTGTAATATACCTTTAAATTTCATACCTGGGGGGTGTCTATAGTATGCCTGTAAAGGGGCGCATGTTTCCCGTGTTTAGAACAGTCTGACAGCAAAATGACATTTCAAAAGGAAAAAAAGTCATTTAAAACTACTCGCGGCTATTAATGAATTGCCAGTCCGACAATAGACAAAATTTCACTGATAAAAACGGCATGGGAATTCCCTACAGGGGAACCCCGAACCAAAATTTTTTTTAAAAAATGACGTGGGGTCCCCCCTTAAAATCCATACCAGACCCCTCAGGTCTGGTATGGATTTTAAGGGGAACCCCGCGCCAAAATAAACAAAAAAAATGGTGTGGGGTCCCCCCAAAGGTCCATACCAGACCCTTATCTGAGCACTCAACCTGGCAGGCCGCAGGAAAAGAGGGGGGACGAGAGAGCGCCCCCCCTCCTGAACCGTACCAGGCCACATGCCAACATTGGGAGGGTGCTTTGGGGTAGTCCCTCAAAGCACCTTGTCCCCATGTTGATGGGGACAAGGGCCTCATCCCCACAACCCTTGACCAGTGGTTGTGAGGGTCTGCGGGCGGGGGGCTTATCAGAATCTGGAAGCCCCCTTTAACAAGAGGACCCCCAGATCCCGGCCCTCCCCCCTGTGTGAAATGGTAAGGGGGTACTTACCATTTCCCAAAAAAACTGTCAAAAATGTTTCTTCCTCCATCTTCTTCTTCTGGTTCTTCCTTCGGTGTTCTCATCTGGCATCTCCTCCGCGGCGTCTTATCTTGTCCTCGGGCCGCTCCGCATCCATGATGGCATGGAGGGAGGCTTCCGCTGTGTGACGCTTCTCTTCTGACGGTTCTTAAATAACGGGGGGGCTGGGCCACCCGGTGACCCCGCCCCCCTCTGACGCACGGGGACTTGACGGGGTCTTTCCTGTGGCATTCCCCGTGACGTCAGAGGGGGGCGGGGTCCCCCGTTACGTAACCCTGCCCCCTTCTGACGTCACGGGGAATGCCACAGGGAAGTCCCCGTGCGTAAGAGGGGGGAGGGGTCCCCATGCATCAGAGGGGGCGGGGTCACTGGGTGGCCCCACCCCCCATTATTTAAGAACCGTCAGAAGAGGAGAAGCGTCACACAGCGGGAGCCTGCCGAACAGAAGATGAAGACAAGAAGATGAAGAGAAGAAGATGAAAAGAAAAAGATGAAGAAAGAAGCATCACACAGCGGGAGCCTCCCTCTATGCCATCATGGATGCGGAGCAGCCCGAGGAGAAGAAGATAAGAAGACGCCGCGGAGGAGATGCCGGACGAGAACACCGGAGGAAGAAACAGAAGAAGATAGAGGAAGAAACCGAAGGAAGATAGCAGATAGAAGAAGCATCTAAATAAAGGAATTGTCAAAAACTGTCTCTTGTCATTTTTAACATTTTTGATAGTTTTTTTGTGAAATGGTAGGGGTACCTTTGTATCCCCTTACCATTTCACACAGGGTCGAGGGCCGGGATCTGGGGGTCCCCTTGTTAAAGGGGGCTTCCAGATTCCGATAAGCTCCCCGCCCGCAGACCCCCACAACCACCGGGCAAGGGTTGTGGGGATGAGGCCTTGTCCCCATCAACATGGGGACAAGGTGTTTTGGGGGGCTACCCCAAAGCACCCTCCCAATGTTGAGGGCATGTGGCCTGGTACAGTTCAGGAGGGGGGGCGCTCTCTCACCCCCCTCTTTTACTGCGGCCTGCCAGGTTGCGTGCTCGGATAAGGGTCTGGTATGGATTTTTGGGGGGACCCCATGCCATTTTTTTTTTAATTCTGGCGAGGGGTTCCCCTTAAAATCCATACCAGACCTGAAGGGTCTGGTATAGATTTTAAGGGGGGACCCCACGCCATTTTTTTTTGTCCGGGGTTCCCCTTAATATCCATACCAGACCTGAAGGGCCTGGTATGGAATTTAGGGGGACCCACCACGTCATTTTTTTAAAAATTTTGGTTCGGGGTTCCCCTGTGGGGAATTCCCATGCCGTTTTTATCAATGAAGTCTTATGTGTATTGTCGGACCGGCAATTCATTAATAGCCGCGAGTAGTTTTAAATGACTTTTTTTCCTTTGAAATGTCATTTTGCTGTCAGACTGTTCTAAACACGGGAAACATGCGCCCCTTCACAGGCATACTATAGACACCCCCCAGGTATGAAATTTAAAGGGATATTACACTTTTATTGTTTCACTTTAAGCATTATTAAAATCACTGCTCCCGAAAAAATGGACGTTTTTAAAACTTTTTTTTGCATTGATCCATGTCCCCTGGGGCAGGACCCAGGTCCCCAAACACTTGTTATGACAATACCATGCATATAAGCCTTTAAAAGTAGTACTTTTGATTTCGACTCGAACATGAGTTCGACTCGAACTCGAAGCAAATCCCTACTAGTCACCTTTTTCCTACTTGATAATAGTGTTGAAATCAACACGTTGGAAAAACCCTTGCTTTTTAGGAGATGCTCCTCAGATACCAGGCTGTGAGCGCCAAAGTGGCTACCTCTGGATGATTTACGGGACCTTGTAATAGTAAATCGTGCCCGAGGGGCAGATGCCAATAAGGCTTGACCGCCATTCTCAGAACGGTTGAAAACCAGGCCCTTCTTGGCCAAAAGGGCGTGATTAGGATGACTGGTACAATTTCCTTCTGAATTTTCCTTAACCACTTGAGCCCCCGACCATTATGCTGCCTAAGAGCCAGAGGTCTTTTTCCAATTTGGCACTGCGTCGCTTTAACTGCTAATTGCGCGGTCATGCAATGCTGTACCCAAACGAAATTTGCGTCCTTTTCTTCCCACAAATAGAGCTTTCTTTTGATGGTATTTGATCACCTCTGCAGTTTTTATTTTTTGCGCTATAAAAGGAAAAAGACCGAAAATTTTGAAAAAAAATTATATTTTCTACTTTTTGTTATAAAAAAAATCCAACAAACTCAATTTTAGTCATACATTTAGGCCAAAATGTATTCGGCCACATGTCTTTGGTAAAAAAAATGTCAATAAGCGTATATTTATTGGTTTGCGCAAAAGTTATAGCGTCTACAAACTAGGGTACATTTTCTGGAATTTACACAGCTTTTAGTTTATGACTGCCTATGTCATTTCTTGAGGTGCTAAAATGGCAGGGCAGTACAAACTGACCCCATTTTGGAAAGTAGACACCCCAAGGAAATTGCTGAGAGGCATGTTGAACCCATTGAATATTTATTTTTTTTGTCCCAAGTGACTGAATAATGACAAAAAAATATATATATTTACAAAAAGTTGTCACTAAATGGATATATTGCTCACACAGGCCATGGGCCTATGTGGAATTGCACCCCAAAATACATTCAGCTGCTTCTCCTGAGTATGGGGATACCACATGTGTGGGATTTTTGGGAGCCTAGCTCCCTGGGCATTCCATGGCCTCCGAAACTGTGATAGGCAGTGAAGAGTGAAATCAAAAATTTACGCCCTTAGAAAGCCTGAAGGCGGTGCTTGGTTTTCGGGGTCCCGTACGCGGCTAGGCTCCCAAAAAGTCTCACACATGTGGTATCCCCGTACTCAGGAGAAGCAGCAGAATGTATTTTGGGGTGTAATTTCACATATTCCCATGGCATGTTTGAGCAATATATCATTTAGTGACAACTTTGTGCAAAAAAAAAAAAAAAAAAATTGTCTCTTTACCGCAACTTGTGTCGCAATATAAAATATTCCATGGACCCGACATGCCTCTCAGCAAATAGCTTGGGGTGTCTACTTTCCAAAATGGGGTCATTTGGGGGGGTTTTGAACTGTCCTGGCATTTTATGCACAACATTTAGAAGCTTATGTCACACATCAACCACTCTTCTAACCACGTGAGGACAAAGCCCTTTCTGACACTTTTTGTTTACATGAAAAAGTTTTTTTTTTTTGCAAAAAAATTACTTTGAACCCCCAAACATTATATATTTTTTTTAAAGCAAATGCCCTACAGATTAAAATGGTGGGGGTTTCATTTTTTTTTCACACAGTATTTGCGCAGCGATTTTTCAAACGCATTTTTTGGGGAAAAAACACACTTTTTTAAACTTTAATGCACTAAAACACACTATATTGCCCAAATGTTTGATGAACTAAAAAAGATGATCTTAGGCCGAGTACATGGATACCAAACATGACATGCTTTACAATTGCGCACAAACGTGCAGTGGCAACAAAATAAATACATTTTTAAAAGCCTTTAAAGGTTACCACTTTAGATTTACAGAGGAGGTCTACTGCAAAAATTACTGCCCTCGATCTGACCTTTGCGGTGATACCTCACATGCATGGTGCAATTGCTGTTTACGTTTGACGACAGACTGCAGCTTGCGTTCGCCTTAGCCCGAGAGCAGGGGGCGACAGGGGTGCTTTTTTTTTTTCTTTATTTTTTTTTGCTTTTTTATCTTATTTTTAAACTGTTCCTTTCATTTTTATTTTTTTTTAATCATTTTTATTGTTATCTCGGGGAATGTAAATATCCCCTTTGATAGCAATAGGTAGTGACAGGTACTCTTTTTTGAAAAAATTGGGGTCTATTAGACCCTAGATCTCTCCTCTGCCCTCAAAGCATCTGACCACACCAAGATCGGTGTGATAAAATGCTTCTCCAATTTCCCAATGGCGCTATTTACATCCGGCGAAATCTAAGTCATAAAATGCTCGTAGCTTCCGGTTTCTTAGGCCATAGAGATGTTTGGAGCCACTCTGGTCTCTGATCAGCTCTATGGTCAGCTGGCTGAATCACCGGCTGCATTCTCAGGTTCCCTGTTGAGACAGGAGAGCCAGAGAAAAACACGGAAGACGGTGGGGGGGGGGGCATTCCCTCCCACGGCTTGTAAAAGCAGTCTAGAGGCTAATTAGCCGCTAGGATTGCTTTTACATGAAAGCCGACCGGTGGCTGAAAAGAATGATACCAAGATGATACCTAAACCTGCAGGCATCATTCTGGTATAACCACTCAAAGTCGTGAATGGCGTACCTGAAGACAAAAAAATGGTTAACAATAAAAGCACAGTAAACGGTAAAGTATAAAAAATTGCATACCTGAAAAACAAACATGATAAAACATAACAATAAAACATTGCAGAATAGAATACAGTAAAAAAGAGCAGAACAATAGAGAGAGAATAGAGAGAGAGAGAGAACAATAAAACGACAACTATTTTTTTTAATTTTATATATATATATATATTTTTTTTTTACACTTTTTTTGTAACTAACTTTTAGAACTGTAACCGGTTCCAGGTTCGGGTCTCTCAAAATGCGATGGCATCTTGGGAGACCCTGTGAAAGTGCGCCTAGTCTGTGCAGTGCTGTACCCTACGCTAATACTCAACTAGTGCATGGTAGCGTTCAAAACATTCACCAATGCAAAGACCAGGATTGTCAGGACAGGAGGGACAATAATAGCGGGTGTCACCCCTATATCCGCGCTTGCTGCAGACACATCTTTTTTGGGGGGGTTCGTTGGGTAGGGGTACTCGGGAGGACATAAAGAAAATGCCTCTCATGCAGCCGACTGCATTTGGTTGGTGATGTGAATGAGGGAAGTACGGGCGCTGCAGAAGTGGTTGGTTCCCAATTAGGATTGGCGAATGCAGCAGGAAGGGCACTATGGGCACAACAGGCCTGTTTGTCTTCTTCTTGGTGGCAGCGGGACACTACTTGTGCTTGCCACCTCACCAGCTTGAACTGCACTTATGGGACTCGCCACGTCACCAAGTGTTACTGCAGTGCTGGTTTGACTACGACTGGGGTGTACTAGGCCACTGGAGCTTGCCAGTTCACCAAAACGCTACTAAAAAAAAACTGTTAGCGATCGCAGGGATCAGGCCTGACTCTGCGAACACTGCAGTTATGCATTTAGTGTTTTGTAAGTGTCAGTGATCGATCGATACTGCACCTGGGTGGGCTGGGCCGGGCGGAGGGGCAAAACGCAGGTGCTAGCAGGTATCTGGGCTGATCCCGCTAACACTGCATTTTTGGGAACCCTAAACTGCTGGGGACGCTAGTATAGATCTGATCGGATCAGATATTGATCCGTTCAGATACTATACCACTAAGGGAGGTGTACGGTGCGTGCGTGGGTGTTAGCGGTACTGCCACTAACCTGACGCTGCCTGGGGCTGGTGCTTGCCAGTTCACCAAAATGCTACCAAAAAAACTGTTAGCGATCGCAGGGATCAGGCCTGACTCTGCGAACACTGCAGTTATGCATTTAGTGTTTTGTAAGTGTCAGTGATCGATCGATACTGCACTTGGGTGGGCTGGGCTGGGCCGGGCGGAGGGGCAAAACGCAGGTGCTAGCAGGTATCTGGGCTGATCCCGCTAACACTGCGTTTTTGGGAACCCTAAACTGCTGGGGACGCTAGTATAGATCTGATCGGATCAGATATTGATCCGTTCAGATACTATACCACTAAGGGAGGCGTATGCTGCGTGCGTGGGTGTTAGCGGTACTGGCGCTAATCTGACGCTGCCTGGGGCGACACATATCACCGCCGGGCGATCAGGGGGCTAAACCTTTATTCGGTAATAAACGGCGGGTGCCCTGACACTATAAAAAATAAACGAACTAACCAGCGTCACCCGTAACACTTATACGGTGATCAGTGGTGAAAGGGTTAACTAGAGGGCAATCAAGGGGTTAAAACATTTATTAGGTAGTATATGGGGGTCCCTGACGCTATAAAACGCTGACGGCGAACCTAAATATTTACGTCCCTAACTAGCGACACTAATACAGCGATCAGAAAAATGATCGCTTAGTGACACTGGTGACGGGGGTTGATCAAGGGGTTAAAACTTTATTAGGAGGGGTTAGGGGGGTAAAGGGGGCTAACCCTAACTGTCCTAACACTGTAACTGTCACAAACTGACACCAATGCAGTAATCAGAAAAAAAAAACTGCTTGGTGTCAGTTTGTGACAGGGGGGGGTGATTGGGGGGTGATCGGGGGGCGATCGGGGGGGGGAATTTGGGTGTTTTGTGTGCCTGGCATGTTCTACTGTGTGTAGTGTTTGTGCACTCACATTTCAGTCTTCTCTCCTCGGCGCCGGAACGGAAAATACCGAGCCGAGGAGAGATGACATCATTTCCTTTGCTGCTGTTTAGCATACAGCAGCAAATGAATGTTCCCATTGGCCGGCGGCGATCGCGAGGGTGGGGCCACGAATGGATGGCCTCCCCCTCACCTCCGATCGCCGGGGGACAAAACAGGACCGCCTCGGGCACCGGGGGGGTCCGATCGGACCCCCCACCCGCGGGTGGCAAATCACATGTATGTACGTGATTTTGCCTGCCCGTGCCGCCTTGCCGACGTACATCGGCGTGAGGCGGTCCTTAAGTGGTTAATATTAACGGAATTAACTGGAATGGGGGAAAGCGTAGCAAAGATGGAATTTCTATGGATACACCAAAGCATCTGTCCCTAGTGACCCGTCGTGATTGTTTAGGGGAAAAAAAAAAATTCTGTATTTGATGGCTATGTTTAGTGGCTTTAGATTGAGAATTAATCAAAATTTTCCTGTCGGCTTCTTTACCAGGAAGACATGAGAATAGAACCCCTCCTGCTGTTCTTTTAGTGACACTCGGATTACTACACCCTGCTGCATCAGTTCCTCGAGAGAGGATTTCATGGCCAGTGCCCTTACTGGATCTCGAGGAGTATTTTTTATTAGGAACCTTCCTGGGGGTCTTCTGGAAAACTCGAGAATATAGCCCTGAGAGAGAGTGGTCAGAATAAACTGATTTGAAGTTATCCCTGACCACTGCGGAAGAAACTCTTGTAATCTTCCGCCAACCCGCAGGGATGAGTCATTGCGATTTCTCGGTCTGTGAAGGACGGAAGAGAATTCTGCCTTTACCCCTTGCTTTTTGTGCGGACCAATTTTTTTTCCTCCCCTGAAACTTGCTCTCCTTCTCCTGAGCTTTTTTAGGTCGAAAAAGACGTTTTGGGACCTACTTTTTTTTTTTGACCGAGAAGGAACTCTTTTTATCGACAGTTCTGTCTAGGATATTGTCACGGAACGTCCCACACTCCGCTTGAGTGCTTCCGTCAGTATACCACTTCCTTGTAGTCTGGATACAGATATCAGATATTCCAACCGCTCTCAAGCATAAAACAAGGCGAGACTTGCTTAGATGCTATTATGGACTATTTTTATTTAGAATCAAAATTACAAGACTTTATATGCCGTTGGAACCTCCTCTAACAATAAAACTGTAACCTAATTAACATGAGCTAGTTTACTAAATCATTTACCCAGACTAGGTGACTATTCAATACACATTACCATAAACATCAACACAGGGTTAATTAGAACAAACAACAATGTGTGGAATACCCTTAGAACCTGTGGTAAGCCAGACTAAACTCATTTACATTAAACACATTATAGCAGAGTAGGGATGAGCCGAACACCCCCCTGTTCGGTTCGCACCAGAACATGCGAACAGGAAAAAAATTCGTTCGAACACGCGAACGCCGTTAAAGTCTATGGGACACGAACATGAATAATCAAAAGTGCTAATTTTAAAGGCTAATATGCAAGTTATTGTCATAAAAAGTGTTTGGGGACCCGGGTCCTCCCCCAGGGGACATGAATCAATGCAAAAAAAAGTTTTAAAAACGGCCGTTTTTTCAGGAGCAGTGATTTTAATAATGCTTAAAGTCAAACAATAAAAGTGTAATATCCCTTTAAATTTCATACCTGGGGGGTGTCTATAGTATGCCTGTAAAGGGGCGCATGTTTCCCGTGTTTAGAACAGTCTGACAGCAAAGTGACATTTTGAAGGAAAAAACACATTTAAAACTACCGCGGCTATTGCATTGCCGACAATACACATAGAAGTTCATTGATAAAAACGGCATGGGAATTCCCCACAGGGCAACCCCGAACCAAAATTAAAAAAAAAAAATGATGTGGGAGTCCCCCTAAATTCCATACAAGGCCCTTCAGGTCTGGTATGGATATTAAGGGGAACCCCAGCCAAAATTTAAAAAAAAAATTGACGTGGGGTTCCCCCTAAATTCCATACCAGACCCTTCAGGTCTGGTATGGATTTTAAGGGGAACCCCGCGCCAAAAAAAAAAAAAAAACGGCGTGGGGTCCCCCTAAAAATCCATACCAGACCCTTATCCGAGCACGCAACCTGGCAGGCCGCAGGAAAAGAGGGGGGGACGAGAGTGCGGCCCCCCCCCCTCCTGAACCGTACCAGGCCACATGCCCTCAACATTGGGAGGGTGCTTTGGGGTAGCCCCCCAAAACACCTTGTCCCCATGTTGATGAGGACAAGGGCCTCATCCTCACAACCGTGGCCGGTGGTTGTGAGGGTCTGCGGGCGGGGGGCTTATCGGAATCTGGAAGCCCCCTTTAACAAGGGGACCCCCAGATCCCGCCCCCCCCCTGTGTGAAATGGTAAGGGGGTACTTACCCCTACCATTTCACTAAAAAACTGTCAAAAATGTTAAAAATGACAAGAGACAGTTTTTGACAATTCCTTTATTTAAATGCTTCTTCTTTCTTCCTTCATCTTCTTCTTCTTCTGGTTCTTCTGGCTCTTCTGGTTCTTCCTCCGGCGTTCTCGTCCAGCATCTTCTCCGCGGCGTCTTCTATCTTCTTCTCCTCGGGCCGCTCCGCACCCATGGCATGAGGGGGGAGGCTCCCGCTCTTCTCTTCATCTTCTTCTCTTCTTCATCTTCTTCTTCATCTTCTTCTTCCTTCTTCTCTTCTTCCTGTCTTCTCCGGGCCGCTCCGCAGCCATGCTGGCATGGTGGGAGGCTCCCGCTGTGTGACGGCGTCTCTTCGTCTGACGGTTCTTAAATAATGGGGGGCGGGGCCATCCGGTGACCCCGCCCCCCTCTGACGCACGGTGACTTGAGGGACTTCCCTGTGACGTCACGGGGAATGCCACAGGGAAGTCCCGTCATGTGTGCGTCAGAGGGGGGCGGGGTCACCGGGTGGCCCCGCCCCCCGTTATTTAAGAACCGTCAGACGAAGAGACGCCGTCACACAGCGGGAGCCTCCCTCCATGCCACAGCATGGATTGCGGAGCGGCCCGGAGAAGACAGGAAGAAGAGAAGAAGAGAAGAAGGAAGAAGAATAAGAAGATGAAGAAGATGAAGAAGAGAAGAAGATGAAGAGAAGAGCGGGAGCCTCCCCCCTCATGCCATGGGTGCGGAGCGGCCCGAGGAGAAGAAGATAGAAGACGCCGCGGAGAAGATGCTGGACGAGAACGCCGGAGGAAGAACCAGAAGAGCCAGAAGAACCAGAAGAAGAAGAAGATGAAGGAAGAAAGAAGAAGCATTTAAATAAAGGAATTGTCAAAAACTGTCTCTTGTCATTTTTAACATTTTTGACAGTTTTTTAGTGAAATGGTAGGGGTAAGTACCCCCTTACCATTTCACACAGGGGGGGGGCCGGGATCTGGGGGTCCCCTTGTTAAAGGGGGCTTCCAGATTCCGATAAGCCCCCCGCCCGCAGACCCTCACAACCACCGGCCACGGTTGTGAGGATGAGGCCCTTGTCCTCATCAACATGGGGACAAGGTGTTTTGGGGGGCTACCCCAAAGCACCCTCCCAATGTTGAGGGCATGTGGCCTGGTACGGTTCAGGAGGGGGGGGGGGCCGCACTCTCGTCCCCCCTCTTTTCCTGCGGCCTGCCAGGTTGCGTGCTCGGATAAGGGTCTGGTATGGATTTTTAGAGGGACCCCACGCCGTTTTTTTTTTTTTTTTTGGCGCGGGGTTCCCCTTAAAATCCATACCAGACCTGAAGGGTCTGGTATGGAATTTAGGGGGAACCCCACGTCAATTTTTTTTTTAAATTTTGGCTGGGGTTCCCCTTAATATCCATACCAGACCTGAAGGGCCTTGTATGGAATTTAGGGGGACCCCCACATCATTTTTTTTTTTTTTATTTTGGTTCGGGGTTCCCCTGTGGGGAATTCCCATGCCGTTTTTATCAATGAACTTCTATGTGTATTGTCGGCAATGCAATAGCCGCGGGTAGTTTTAAATGAGTTTTTTCCTTCCAAATGTCATTTTGCTGTCAGACTGTTCTAAACACGGGAAACATGCGCCCCTTTACAGGCATACTATAGACACCCCCCAGGTACGAAATTTAAAGGGATATTACACTTTTATTGTTTGACTTTAAGCATTAATAAAATCACTGCTCCTGAAAAAACGTCCGTTTTTAAAACTTTTTTTTGCATTGATCCATGTCCCCTGGGGCAGGACCCGGGTCCCCAAACACTTTTTATGACAATAACTTGCATATAAGCCTTTAAAATTAGCACTTTTGATTTCTCCCATAGACTTTTAAAGGGTGTTCCGCGGCATTCGAATTTGCCGCGAACACCCCAAATTGTTCGCTGTTCGGCGAACTTGCGAACAGCCAATGTTCGAGTAGAACATGAGTTCGACTCGAACTCGAAGCTCATCCCTATAGCAGAGAACAAGACAGGTAGTTGGAGCTGATGACACCAGCATCTCCACACAGTATGTGTCCCAACAGTATGAATCAGTCTTATCAGCAGGGGGCTGCTGGAGGAATCCCCCCTCCCTCTACAGGGACATACATCCCAAATGACCACAGCAAAGAGTCCACAACAGAATCAAACAACATACAATATATACATATATACACGACTGAGTCAGATTAGTACAGTTCAGACTGGATTTCTAATTCACCTCACAAAGAGTATTGTTCCCTTGAAAATTCAGGGCCCATAATCAAAAGGCAAGAGGCTTGCATTCAGTCCTCTCCAACAGCCTCTGTCCCAGCTAGGTCTATCACAGATATTATCTAGATCAGGGCCAAAAAGAAGGTCACCTGAAAAGGGAATACCACAAAGCTTGCTTTTGAAGCTGTATCACCTGGCCAGGTTTTTAGCCATAAAGCTCTTCTTGCAGCATTTGTCAAAGCTGCTGACCTAGCCGACACTTTGATTGCTACAGCCAAAGCAATATAAGCAACTGCCAAGATCAGGGTAGCAAAAGGAGTCTAAGATCTCCTGCTTAGGGGAATCTGCCACTATATGTGATCTAAGTTGGCTCACCCAGTATACCAGATTCCTGGCTACACATGTTGTGGCCATTGCTGGCTTCAAATTGCTCATGATTTATTGCCATGATCTCTTAAGTAAAAGATCCCTGCGTTACTCCATTGGATCCTTAAGAACCCCCATGTCTTCAAAAGACAGGTCTGTGGATCTTGAGACCTGGGAAAATGCAGCATCCAGCCTGGGCACCTTATTCCACACCGCAGAAGGGTCCTCCTTGAACGGAAAATGCCTTTTGTGGGCTTTGGAAAAAAGGGTTTTCTCTCTGGATCTTGCCATTCCTTAGTAATGGGGTCAGAAATGACCAAATGGAGCAGGAATGTTCGCCCCTTAGGTTCGTTTAACCCCGCATACATGCAGTCATGAAGAGATAATTCCTTCTTTTCCTCACTTAAGTCAAGCGTAACATGAATAGCTTTAAGGAGCCTGTCTACCTCTTCTAGGGATAGCTTAAATTTGGAAGGGGCCACCTCAGCCTCCTCTTCCGAATCTTTAACAGAAGGAGCAGGGGACTGCTCTTCCCTGGTTGAAGGGTCTTCAAGTAAAGCTTCCACCACCGGGATAGAAAGGGAACCCTTGGAAGACTCAGAAGTGGATGGCTGACTAGCAGCTGGATTAACTAAAGAGTCACGAAAAGTTTGAATTGTGGCATATAGTTCCTTCTTTACAGAGGCAACCAGGTCATCACAAACCGAAGCGGATTCCTCCCTGACTAAAGAAGTGATGCAAGAAATGCACAGGGCTTTTTTCCAATTTTCTTCCATTTTGGCCCTGCAAGAAGGACATCTCTTTTTTGGGTCAGAGCTTTTAGCCTGTGAGAAAAGACAAAAAAGGTAAAAAAAACAGGGGACCTTTTAGTGAGACCCAGTCTCTGATTCACAAGGATCACCCACAGGTGCACTAAGAAGAAACCAGTCAGCCTCTAGTGCCTAGACAGGCCCCTTGCCACTAGGGGGGGAGAAAAAAAAAAGAGATAGACCCAACACCAGGTAAAAGATAAAGGCAGACTTTAACCGCTGCTCCTACCTGAGCTTTGCTAGCGCCTGTGCCTGTCCCCATCGCTGCAGACGCTGACTCCTCCATGTCTGGTGTGCAGCTTTCCACTCGTGGCTTCACGTGCCGCTTCCAGACTCCCATAATGCATCTGCACCAGACCGGAAGCAGAAATAGGCGCCATCTCCTGTCCTCCCTCCTCCCCCCTTGCGTCCACGCCGGAAATGTCGCTTTTGCTGACCCAGTGACCCGCTCTGTCATTTCCGGCGCGACCCTGGTTTCTTTCTATGTGATTGTTTTTGTCTTTTTCCTTGTTTTGTAAGAAAATATTCTATTTTATCAAATTCGTTGTGATACCATAAGTTCATTGTAAAAAGCACCCACAAAGTTCCATATTCCCAATATGTTTTTTTCTTTGTTCTTTCTTAAAGGGACGATGGTGCCAAATTAACCACTTCAGCCCCAGAAGATTTGGCTGCTGAATGACCAGGCCATTTTTGGCGATTTGGCACTGCGTCGCTTTAACTGACAATTGCACGTGCAATGCTGCACCCAAAGAAAATTGACATCCTTTTTTTCCCCCCACAAATAGAGCTTTCTTTTGGTGGTATTTGATCATCTCTGCGGGGTTTTTTGCGCTATAAACAAAAAAAAAGGGCGACAATTTTGAAAAAAAAACAAACAATATTTTGTACTTTTTTGCTATAGTAAATATCCCCATTTTTTTAAAAAAAAAAATTTTTTTTCTCAGTTTAGGCCAATGTGTATTCTTCTACATATTTTTGGTATAAAATAAATAAATAAATATTAGCAATAAGTGTATATTGATTGGTATGCACAAAAGCTATAGCGTCTACAAAATAGGGGATAGATTTATAGCATATTTATTATTTTTTTTTTTTACTAGTAATAGCGGCGATCTGTGATTTTTATTGGGCCTGCAACATTATGGCGGACACATCGGACACATTTTTGGGACCATTGCCATTTACACAGCAATCAGTGCTATAAAAATGCACCGATTACTGTAAAAATGTCACTGGCAAGGAAGGGGTTAACACTAGGGGCGATCGAGGGGTTACCTGTGTTCCCTGTGTGTGTTTCTAACTATAGGGGAGGGGACTGACCTAGAGGAAATGACAGATTGTGAATTCCTAATCAATAGGAATCACTATCTGTCTCCTCACGGAACAGGGATTTGTGTGTTTATACATGCACGTCCCTGGTCTGCCTCTCCTGCCCGCGATCGCTCGTGGCGGGCGGTCATCGCGACCGTCGGCCACGAGCATTAGCACCCCCCGAGTGCAGCGGGCGCATGTGCGCGCCTGCTATCCCGCTTAAAGGAGCTGACGCATAGCTACGACGGCTCGCGGGATCGTGCCGACCTGCCGCAGTATGACGCCGGCTGGTCGGCAAGCGGTTAACAAACTTGTGTCTTGATCACTCTATCAGTTTACATAGGTTTTACTTATGAGCACTAGGGGTATCTATCTTGTACCACAGTGGTTTCCTTTTCAAGGCTTCTCTGCACATGGGTAGAAACTCGGTTTCTCAAATATTTTAAGGCATTTTTTTGAATGTCTAATCTTTGCGTTGCTTCTCTTAGTGTGGAGTGTTGCTACAAATTTACATTTACAACCCTAAGACCATTTTGCATGTTATGCATTGTACTTATGCATTTTGGGTGGTGTCTATCCTGCATCCCACTGTTATACTACTTCCATGGTTTCATGTGTATATTGTTTATATTACTGCATTTATGTAGTGTGTGTGCGTGCATCCTTGTGCTACAACAAATATTGGTAATGGGGTAGAACCATATTTTTGCATGGGCAGCACAGTGGCTTGGTGGTTAGAACTTCTGCCTAGCAGCACTATGGTCATCGGTTAAAATCCAACCATGACATCAGAGAGTCCTGTATGTTTTGCAAGTGGTGCTACAAGCCATGGCTAGCCAAGGCAGACCATTAGGGCAGCAACTTGGTTGCGTGCCTCTTCGGCCGCTGCACATAAAGCTCTGACAAATACAGCCAGCAGCAGCGCCTCTTCATCTTCAGCCATGGATGCGATAAGTGAGGTGGTAGTGGCTGCAAGCATGAATACATGCGTGTGCATGTACTCCAATTTTTAGAAATAGGGGGGGCATTTGGAAGCTTGTTCGAGTGGATTTTTAGCATTCCCTAATATTCCTGAAGTATTGTAGTCATGTCAGCATTTTAGGCCAACACCCTACTGCTTAGTCATTTCAATTGGCAGTAGGTAAGACCAGTTAGACTTCCTGCCAACTCTGTTTCCATGAGTCCTCCAGGACAGCCAGATCCTGGTTTAAAACTGACCAGTTCAGCAAAGAGACTTCCTTTTAAAGTCTACTTAGTGATGCGTCTGTGTTGGAGGAGCCGCCTATATCTCATGAGCTGTCCTGGAAGACTCATGGAAAACAGTTACCGGTAAGTCTAACTTCAGTTTCTCCAACTGTCCTATTTTGTCTTCCACCCTCCCCATTCCCCCCTCCCACGTGTCAGCGACAACCTGACCAGCCAGGACATTGATGGGACAGTTGAGCTTCCTCTGGAATCCAATGACCACAAGTTGAATCCAATCCCAAGACTCCATGCCAGCCCAACGATAGGGAAGGAAGGACATTCTGTTTGATAGAGCCAGAGAATGCAGGCACTAGAGAAGAGGGCCCGTTCCAGGTGAATGCAAATGTCCAAGAAAGCAGAAGACCTGTTCCATTCAGACAGAATTGCCTACTGCAGTGTTCTTGCATGGAACTGAACATACGGAACAACCCACAACTTGCCTGCAAAAATGCAGAGCAGGCTGCTTGAAAATCAAAGGCTTCTGGACCGCTGCCAGAGTTCCTGTAGTTTATCCAATGGGAGGGAACACCTTGGCCTGCCACAAAATCGAGGACCAGCCCCAGACACTCCAAGCACTTGGATGGGTTCAACACAGACTTCCAGAGAGTCGGGACGCCCTCAAAGCATGGTGATCTTCCCATTGTTTAGCAGGGGCAAGCGAGACTCCACATGCAGGAGCAAGTCGTGCAGGTAGCCGAGTACGGCAAGCAAAACGAAGGGCAGCACCACCACTTGGTAATGAGCGTCCATGCTTATGTCCCACGCGGATAGGAAAGTGCAGGTTAGCATCCTTGATGTCCATAGGCACCAGAAAAAAAAATTTGGTGAACAGAGGCCATGGCCGATCGAATGAATTCCAGCCTGAACTTAGGAACCCGCACAAAGACATACAGGCCTTTGAGGTCCAGGATCGGGTGAACCCCATCCATCGTGGGAACTGCGAACAGATTGGTGTAGAAACCCCAGAATAACTCCACCTCTGACACCGGAACGACCACTCCTTGAAGGAGCTGAATCTGTACAGCCCCATATAGGGCCCGCAGACATGACGGCAAAAGCCTCAAATTGGAAGAAAAAACCTGACTGGCGGCCAGGAATGAAATTCTAGTTTGTAGCCTCTCAGGTGAATAAGAAGGAAATTCTACCACGTGGCCAGACCTCAGTGAAGCCTCTGAGTGCAGTGAGAACAAAATCCAAAGCTACAGCAAAACGCCATCCCTGCTGTGGTCAGTAGTAGGAAGGAAAGAAAAAACCCATATGCCTTGAGGAGCTGCATAACGTCCAAGGCAGTAACTCAGGGAATATACTTCTGGCAGGGACAACAAGCCTTGCAGGGGCCTGGTCATCAGCCAGCACTCAAGCCACAATACCTACCGAGGTACACCCGTGAATAGGGAACTTGAGGGGGAGCAGCAGTAACAGGTCCTGTGCCAAGTTGTCAAGGTGTGCAGCGTAGGCAAACTCCCAACAGACCTACAGCATCCATCGCTGGTCATAGCCCCAAGATATCCCTGTAGGACCATGGGGAAGAACGCAGGGCAAACAGAAGATGCATTTACTCCAACAGAGGGGCCACGAGACTCGGCTGGCACCCCGAGGCAACAAGGCGGGTGTAAAACCACCTGCAGCCACCATCGATGGTCTTGACACACCCACAGGCTGGCCAAAGGAAAAACATGGATGGGCCCCCCTCCCCAGGAAGGCAGTTGCCCACGGGCTGCCATAGATCTGTTGGCCAGGGAAACATGTCCCTGGTCCCAACAAACCAGTAGGAGGCACCAGCACAGCCCATCCATTTCCAGGGGCCCCCGGAGGGCTTCAGCCACCCCCGTGGAGACAGGCAGGAAGGAGGTTAATGCCCTAACCAGAAAAGGTGTAGCACAGCTCAGCCAGCACCAACCCCCTTAGCTCTGCCCACTGGCAAAAAAGGTCCAGGCCACCAGGAAGAGCAGCCATGGCAGAGCAACATTTCGTTTTTTTTTTTTCTTCTTTTTAACAGTTTTGTATATAAACAGCTGTCCCCAACAAAAATAACTGCTGGCAGAGGCCACAAAAAGATGGCCATCAGCTGCAAACACCCAATTGAGGCCTCTAGTGGCCAGGGTCCACCCACCTGCCTTTTGAGGGCTCAAAAGACTTAGTTAGTTAGACTTACCGGTGATGGTATTTATGTCTAAGAGCCTTTCAGGACAACCTTGGAGAGAGCGCAGCTCCGCCCATTTTCCAGAAAGCACATGCAGCCTTTAAATCCCCCCTCTTCCACCATGGCCGCACAGAAAACCACCAAACAACCACGACAGATACTTAAACCACTTCTAAGATAACAGGGAGGGTAGTAACAGTTGTCCTGAAAGGCTGTTAGACTTGGTTAGACTTACCAGTGACAGTATTTCTTTCTCAAATTGCCTTTCAGGACAACCTTGGAGAGGATAACCGAGAAACTTACCCTAGGGTGGGACCACCGCCTGCAGCACCTTCCTACCGAAGGCTTGATCTGCAGAGGACAGCAGGTCTAACCTATAGTGTTGGAGAAATGTAGAGAATTTGGACTAGGTGGCAGCCTTGCATATTTGTTCAGGCGTAGCACCGGCCCTTTTGGCCCAGGAAACTGTCGATCTCGTAGAGCAAGCAGCTATACCTGAGGGGGGTACTTCTCCCCTAGCTTTGTTGGCCTCTGTGATTGCCCATTTAAGCCACCTACCCAGAGTGCTCTTAGAAGCCTTCTCCCCTTTACGGGGTCCTGAGAAGATTACAAAGTGCATTTAATTTCCTAAACGCTTTGTGACTGTTAGGTAACATAGCAGGTATCTCCTTACATCCAGTGTATGGAAAGCTTCTCCTGGATTGGCAGGAGCTGAGGAGAAAGTGGGTAAAACTTTCTTGTGAATGGTGAAAAGTTGTGGAAACCTTGGGTAGAAATGCCAGGTCCGTCTGAAGGATTACCCGATCAGAAAAAACCTTCAGAGAGGGTTCTGTGACTGCCAAGGCCTGAAGCTCACTGACCCTTCTGGCTGACGTGATGGCTACCAGAAAAATTGTTTTAAGAACTCAATTTTTTAAGGATGCTTCGTGTACGGGTTCAAACTTTAAAGGCTACCGGCCTATTCCGTGCAAGTGCCCTAAAATATCTCAAAATTAACACCTCTTTGGACAAAGTCTTTAAAAAAAAAAAAATGAAAGAGCCGCCACCTGGTTTTTAAGGGTGCTGGCTGCCAGCCGCTTCACCATTCCGTCATGGAGGAATTCTAAAACTGAAATTATACCCTTTACCTGGAAGCCTTTAGAAGAGCACCAGGAATTTAACTTTTTCCATACTTTCAGGTATATGGCCCGAGTTACTTCCTTCCTACAGGAGAGTAGGGTCTAAACTAGTTTTTCTGACAGCCCCTTGGCTTTTAGGAGGTCTTCTTCAGAAACCAAGTGGTTAGTTGTAGCCAGCCTGCTTCCGGATGGTTCAGGGACCCCGGAGTTAGTAGGTCCTTTCTTGATGGTAACCTCGAGGGAGGTTTTGCAGCCAGATTTAGCAAAGTCGTGAACCAGGGCCTTTTTGGCCAGAAGGGAGTGACCAGGATCAGATTAGTATTTTCCTCCCTGAAGACCAGCGGTATTAGAGGAAAGGGGGGAAAAGCATAGCACAGCTGGTAATGCCAGGGATGGGCAAAAGCATCTATGCCTACGGCCCGATATTCCCGGTGGAGTGAGAAAAACATCTGTACTTTTGAGTTCTGCTGGCTCGCAAACAGATCTATTTGAGGTTGTCCCCATACTTTGGTGACCATCAAGAAGACTTCTTGGTTCAGACTCCACTCTGCTTCTACCACTCTTCTTCTGGTTAGTAGGTCTGCTAACAGATTCTGGGATCCCTTTAGATGGACCGCTGACAGAGGGGCCACATTTCTCTCTCCCCAAGTAAGCAGCTGACTGGCTAGTGGTAAAAGATTGGGTGCAAAAACATATATATAAATCACGCAAACGTGCGTGAGCAACATTTGTGACAACAAAATACACCATAAATAGAGTGTCAAAACAGTCCAACAAAGATGTAAATGTGAATAAAATTATATATTGTAGAAAGTCTTCTATGTGTATTATCTCTCCAACACCGTGCCTTCCTAAACTGCAGTGTGATTTACTCTTGCAAAAACAAAAAGTGCTTCACCCGAAGTGTCATATAAATCTGCTCACCAGATATCTTTGGCCACTAGGTGACCACCAGGTATATAGTAGAGGGAAACCTTCCTAAAATAGCTAGAACCTTCCAGGCCATATACAGCTTCAATGGACTGTTTCCAGAAATCAATCAAGCTTCAATTCAGTTATAGATGATGAATGGCAATTCCTTAAACTGTTACACTCTGAAGAGTAAAACCACAACTTCTTATCCTTAAATCTGTAAAAATGTAAAGTACAGCGGATCGCAGCACAGCTGGGGGATGAGGCAGGGGCCAGTCCGTCACTCGGTGTGTAAAGCAGGAAGCGCGGCGTGCGTCTCAGCTGGGAGTGGAAGTAAAAGCTCCTGTATCAATCCTCAATTTCAATGCATTTTGTGCTGAGGCGCACGTCATCAGGAAAATGGAAGCTGGCTAGCTACAAGAGTCCTTTGCTCCTGGTTCCTTCCTGTTTTAAGACATAAGCTACCGCTGTTGTATTTTCCGAGTGTACTTGCACATGTTGCCCCCTGACTGTCTGTTGAAAGGCTAGGAGTCTGAGAAAAATGGCCTTCAGTTCCCACCAATTTGAGGACTTCTGCTTTGGACCAGGCACCCTGAGAGGTCTGGCCGTCCAAGCAAACTCCCCAACACCAAGCACATCCGTCGTTAGATGTTCGTCTAGGTGAAAAAACCCAGGGGAGACCTCTTGCTAGGTTGGTCGAATCCCACCACCACCAGAGAGCTCGTTTTACGTTTGAGGTGAGGCAGATGTGGTTTTCTAGAGGCTCTTGGTGTGACCATCTTTGTAGGATGTTAATCTGGAGAGGCCGGGAATGTAGTCTAGCCCACTGTATAGCTGGAATGGATGCCATGAGAAGTCCCAAAACTGCCATGGCTGACCGGACTGAAACAGAAATTGGTTTGAATCTGCCACACCGCAGATTGGACTTTCTCTATCTTCTCCTGTGGGAGGAAAACTTTCTGAAGCACCGAGTTTATTTTATAGCCCAGGAACTTCATCTCCTGTGCTGGCTCTGAATTCGATTTTTCTAAATTTAGGAGCCAACCTAGGTTCTTGAGGTGAGCCTGAGCCACCTGCAGATTGGTCAGAACCTGGCCTTTGGAATCTGCAAAGAATAATAGATCGTCCAGATACGAGACGACCGATATTCCTCTTAGCTTCAGAGGCTCCGGAGCTTCTATTACTTTTGTAAAGCTCCTGGGGGAGGATGAAAGTCCGAACGGCAGGGCTCTGAATTTGAAATGCCATATTGAACTCCCCACGTTGAGAGCTAGACAGACACCGTTGGGAAGCTTGAGCTATCGGGATGTGCAAATAAGCGTCCCTTATAGCTAGGGATGCCATAAAGCAATCTGGGGTCAGTAACTTCATTATTGAATAGATCGTGTCCATCCGAAAATGTTTGTAACAAATCGATTTGTTCAGAATCTTCAAGTTCAGTATCAATCGATACTTTCCCAAGGGTTTTTTCACTAGGAAGATATGAGAATAGAAGCCCTGACCTTCCTGATGTATTGGGACTTGGATAATGACTTCCTGTTGAATCAGATTCTGAAGCAGGTTCGTAATTACGGAAGCTTTTTCCCCTCTTTTGGGAAAGATTTGTGATATAAAACCTGCTTGGGGGGGGTTCCGAAAACTCCAAACGGTACCCCTACTGGGATGAGATTGTCACTTATTCTTAGAGGGCTGGTCAGAGGGGTTCTAAAGAGAACTCCACCTCTTCCCTTTCCCCTCTGGAAGACCCAGCGGTACATCTGGTCCTGGTCCTTATTTTTGTGGGGTTGTTGAACAGCACGAAAATTCGAGTGGTTGTTTCTTTTTGGAAGGAAACGCCTTTTTCTTGTTGGCTGTTATGTCCAGGATCGTATCAAGGTCTGGACCAAAAAGGTCAACTGAGAAATGTAGACTAGCTGAGTTCACCAGCGCTGAAGATCTTGCAGACATCTTTACTGCTGCTGATGCATCAGCCGTGTACTTTACTGCTTTCAGCATCAGTGGAAAGGACTCCAGTAATTCTTTCCAAGATGTGCCTGCCTCTACATGGCTCCTCAGCTTTTCCATCCAGCATTCCAGGTTCCTTGCTACTACCGTGGAAGCCAGCGCGGGTTTGAGACTGGCTTTTTCTGGAGGGAGTCCGCCCACTTATCCATCACATCCTTTAGTACCCCCATGTCTTCCAATGCTAGGTCCGTATGACGGGACACTTGTGAGAACGCAGCGTCCACTCGGGGCTCCTTGTTCCAAACCTTGGTCTTCTCTCTCTCTCTGGCTCCTTCCACTCTTTAACTGCGTGCGAGAGGATCCTATGGACTGGAAACACCCCGTTTAGTCTCATTTAAACCTTAGTACATTTTGTCATGTACCAATAGTTTAAAGTTTTCCTCCTGGATCTCTAGCGTCATGTAGATTGCCTTCAAGAGATCATCTACCTCCTCCAGCGATAGCTAGTGCCTTGCAAAAGTATTCACCCCCTTGGCATTTTTCGTGTTTTGTTGCCCCATAACCTGGAATTAACATGGATTGTTTGAGGATTTTTATAATTTACAGAACATGCCCACAACTTAGGGATTTTTTATTTTTATTGTGACGCAAATAACAAATAGGACAAAGAGAACGTCAATGTGCATAACTATTCACCCCCCCCCTAAAGTCAATACTTTGGAGAGCCACCTTTTGAGGCTATCACAGCTCCAAGTCGCTTTGAATAAGTCTCTATGAGCTTGCCACATCTTACCACTGGGATTTTTGCCCATTCCTCCTTGCAAAACTGCTCCAGCGCCTTCAAGTTGGATTGTTTGCGCTTATGAACAGCAATCTTTAAGCCTGACCACAGATTTTCTATTGAATTCAGGTCTGGGCTTTGACTAGGCCATGCCAACATATTTACACGTTTCCCCTTAAACCACTCAAGTGTTTCTTTAGCAGTGTGTTTGGGGTCATTATCCTGCTGGAAGGTGAAACCTCCATCCTAGCCTCAAATCATACACTGAGTGGTACAGGTTTTGCTCATGAATATCCCTGTATTTAGCACCATCCATCTTTCCCTCAACTCTGACCAGTTTCCCAGTCCCGACTGCTGAAAAACATCCCAACAGCATGATGCTGCCACCACCATGTTTCACTGTGGGGGATGACAGGTCACGCGACACTTAGATTGCACACAGGTGGACATCATTTCACCAATTATGTGACTTCTGAAAGTAAATTGGTCGCACCACAGCTTTTTATGGGCTTCATAACAAAGGGGGCGAATACATACACACATGTCGATTATCCCTTTTTTTTATTTCTGAAAAATAGTTTTACATATATATTTTACTTCATCAACTTAGATTATTGCGTTCTGATCCATCACATATAATTCAGATTAAAAAAATAACATTGAACTAAAGGCTGTAATGTAACAAAATAGGTAAAAGCCAAGGGAGGGGAATACTTTTGCAAGGCACTGTAGAGGCCTAGCTATCTTCCTCCTCCAAATTCCTTAAGGAAGGAAGAGTACTTGTCCCCTCATCTCCTGAGTCACCAACTTCTGCTGGTTTTAGAGGTGGATGCACGAGGGCTGGACAGTGGATGTTGGGGTTCAAACTGGCTTGCCGGCTTTTGCCCAGCATAGATTTGACAGAGCTCTAAGAGATCCTAAGAAAACATCGTTGTATGGTTGGGATGTTTCCTCTTCAAAATGTTCTACACATTGCTTTTTGCCATGAATCTGAGGGGATTCTTGCAAGATGGGCATTTCCTGAGCTGGTGGATTACACCGCCCCTACTGCGAACAGACCTCCACTAGACAAGGATCAGCGCCCCGAGCAGTGCCAGACCCAACCATAGAAACCACCCCTCCAGGCTGCAGGGTCCGAGCAAAGTTATATACCAAAACATAAGCCCATATGGAAAAGATTGAAGACAGCACTGTACCTCTTTTACCTGGGCCTGGCCCGTGCCTGAGGCGCCTGCTTCCGCCATGGCTGTTGGTCTCTCATCCATTGTAACAGAGCACAGCAGGGTATTCAGAAAAAGCCATCTGGCTTTAAAATTACCCGGTCCCAGCATCAATGACCGAAACACCAGCCAATAGCCCTGCACCCTTGGCCTCTGCGTTCCAGGCAACTGGAACCATTTGCCACCCCAACAGGAAGCCGTGACATCACCCAACAGCCGAGACCGACATGCGTGAACCCCTCTAGCGGCAGCAGCCCACCTGAGCCACTCCCGCGGGTCCCAGGCACACAGACGCCGACGGTGAGCCATTGCTACCCCTGAACTGGAGGCTGGAGACTCTGGAATGGAAATGGTCACTGCACACCAGGCAGAAAAAAACCTTGAGTAAAGCCTTCCCCCTCCACCTTGGAGAGAGCGCAGCTCACCCTGGTTCCAGCAGCACTTCCACCATGGCAGAGGAAACACAATAACTGAGGCCATGGTGGAAGAGGGATTTAAAGGCTGCATACGTTTCCTGGAAAATGGGCAGAGCTGCTCTCTCTACAAGGTTGCCCTGAAAGGCGATTTGAGAAAACACCAGAGCAGTGGTTCTGAGCACCAGATGGTGCTGTTGCATTTGTTGGAGAGGCACAGGACTGCAGGGCAGACGCTGTAACAGCATGGTGTGCATTTGAGTGTGGGAGCCGAGGACTTATACATGCACACACACACACACCTGAGACCAAAAGAGGTGGCAGGAGATCTGGGGTCCGTGAGCAGCGGCAGGCAAGGTACATTGGGAAGGGGATGCGGGAGTGACTGGGAGCAGTGACACCCCACTGAGACTGACAGAAGAGGCAGGACCAGAGACCGAAGTGTCAGGCTGACCGGGAGAGATAGCAAGTAAGTGAAACTGGAGCAGGGGGGGGGGGTATGTGACAGACAGAAGGTAAAGAGGCAGGAGCAGAGCAGCAGGCTGACCAGGGGCGATTGCAGGTGCTGGCAAGCCATACAGGAAACTAATCATCTAACATCTAATCCTAGGGTAAAGGAATTACTAAATAAAAAAACAAAGCCTGAGAAATCCAAATCTTGGGGGGGGGGGGGGACACAAAACTCAGGAGAATGTTCACAAATGCCTAGTCAATAAAGTTGAGGAACTGGAGCTGCTACTACATGAGGGGGATGTGGACTTCATGGGAATATCAGAAACTTGGTTTGACAGCTCACAAGACTGGCTGACAATCATCCAGGAGTATTCCTTGTATCTGAGAGACAGAGGGAAGGAGAGGGGGGAGGGGTATGTCATAAAAGTATACATAAAGGAATCCCCCAGGAATGATTTATGGGTAGAAGAGCAGAACGACATCAGTGATGGGGCAAGGGGGAGCTGGAGTCTGTAGAGGTGGAACTAAGCAGGAAATTACTAGTGGGGGTAGGTTACAGGCCCCCTAATATGAGGGAAGAGGTAGAGTTGGATCTCCTTTCAGTTAGAAATGGCAGCAAGACAGGCGCATGTCATCATAATGGATGACTTCAACTATCCCAACATTGGGCTGTCCCCTTCAATCCAGTCACCTCATTAAAAGGCCACCATTTTCTAAATGTTCTATGGGACAGCTTCATGTCCTAATTGGTAGATTACCCGGCTAGACGCAACGCATTGCTAGATCACACATTAAAATTTCTAAAGAGCCAACTTTTATAAACTACGCTCATTGCAGGATATGAAGTAGGCCCAAGTCCTAAAAACATTGAACAGAGGAAAAAATGGGAATGCTTTAGGAATATATTAAAGTATCACTGAGTGCCTGCCAAGGAGTAATGTAGAACAAGGGTTAAATCTAGGTGGCAAAAAAAAAAAAAAAAACCCACACACCTGAACGATGCCTGTAGCTGCAGGTATCATTCAGATATGCCCACTCAAAGTCCAGGACACCATATGACATCCTTGGGCTGAAAGTGGTTAAAATGTACAAAAGGTAGGGTCAGTGTCAGCATTCATACAATACAAGGAATGCAATGTGAGGTGTAAGAACACAATCAGGGCAGCACAAAAAAAAAACCCATAGCGTAGGAGAGGAGTAAAAATAATCAAGATTTTAAACAGTAAAAAAAAGGTGAGGACAGAACACATAAGCCCCCATAAACAAAGGGAAGGTGGTTACAGATGACAAGGCAGCTGTGCCAAATGCCTTCTCAATCTTCACACAGGAAAAGAATGGGAATACTGACTAAGACAGTATTGTCACACCACAGGATCTACCCTTGCGGCTAACAGATGCTAGAATCCAGAAAGGCTAAGAGACGCTCTAAATAAAATTACCAAGGCCGGATGGCTTACACCCAAGAGTCCTTAACCACTTGCCGACCGCCTCACGCTGATATACGTCAGCAGAATGGCACGGGCAGGCAGAATCACGTACCCATACGTGATCTGCCTCCCGCGGGTGAGGGGTCCAATCGGACCCCCCCGCCGGTTCCAGAGGCGGTCAGCTCGAGTTTGCGGGCGATGAGAGGTGAGGGGGAGGCCATCCATTGTTGGCCACCCCCTCCCGATCGCTCCCGGTGAATGAAAATCCTTCCTGTGTCTCTGTAATGTAAACAGAGGCACAGGAAGTGATGTCATCCCTCCTCGAGCCGGTCTTTTTGATCCGGCGCTGAGGAGAGAAGACATCCAAGTAAGTGCACCAACACTACACTGTCAGTAGAACACGCCAGACACACTTGTCACCCCCCTTCACCCCCCTGTCACACTGACACCAATAGCAGTTTTTTTTTTGCATTGGTGTCAGTTTGTGACAGTTATAAGTGTTAGGGCAGTTAGGTTAGCCCCCTTTAGGTCTGGGGTACCCCCCTTTAGGTCCAGGGTACCCCCCTAACCCCCCTAATAAAAGTTAACCCCTTGATCACCCCCCGTCGCCAGTGTCGCTAAGCGATCGTTTTTCTGATCGCTGTATTAGTGACACAGGTGACGCTAGTTAGGGAGGTAAGTATATAGGTTCGCTGTCACTGTTTTATAGCGACAGGGACCCCCATATACTACCTACTAAAGGTTTTAACCCCCTGATTGCCCCCTAGTTAACCCTTTCACCAGCGATCACCGTATAAGTTTTATGGGTGACGCTGGTTAGTTTATTTATAGTTTTTTATAGTTTATTATAGTTTTAGGGCACCCGTCGTTTATTACCTTATAAAGGTTTAACCCCCTAATTGCCCGGCGGTGATACAAGTTACGTTTCTAGGATCAGATAAGGTCTGCGTCGCCCCAGGCAGCGTCAGGTTAGCGCCAGTACGGCTAAAACCCACGCACGCAGCATACACCTCCCTTAGTGCTATAGTATCTGAACGGATAGATATCTGATCCGATCTATACTCCCCAGCAGTTTAGGGTTCCCATAAACGCAGTGTTAGCTGGATCAGCCCAGATACCTGCTAGCACCTGCGTTTTGCTCCTCGGCCCAGCCCAGCCCACCCAAGTGCAGTATCGATCGATCACTGACACTTACAAAACACTAAGCACACATAACTGCAGCGTTCGCAGAGTCAGGCCTGACCCCTGCGATCGCTAACAGTTTTTTGGTAGCGTTTTGAATCAGTCACTAACAGTCAGGAGCTTTTTTGCCTGTGAGTCTCACTAGTGCACCCCTAAATTTAGAGCCCAAAATGGCAAATCGAAGGTACACTAGTGAAGAGGCCTACACGTTTCTGAGCATGACAGATAGTGAAGAGGAAGTCACTCATCTGCCAGATTCAGGCTCAGAATACGATCCTGTAGAGGACAGCGGCTCCATGACAGATAGCTGACGACGGAGTTGTGGTCCCTGCTAAGGTCAGGCGTGCCAGACCCCGAACTTCTTCTTCTGTCCTTGAAGTGCAAGAACCGCAGGGCTCTCGTATGGAGCAGAGAAGTACTAGTGCCGCTTTTCCTTCTGGTGAACTGGCAAGCACCAGCGGCCTAGTACACCCTGGTCGTACATCCAGCACTGCAGTAACACTTGGTGACGTGGCGAGTCCCATAAGTGCAGTTCAAGCTGGCGAGGTGGCAAGCACAAGTAGTGTCCTGCTGCCACCAAGAGGACGAACACAGGCCCGTCGTGCCCATAGTGCCCTTCCTGCTGCATTCGGCAATCCGAATTGGGAACCCACCACTTCTGCAGCACCCGTACTTCCCCCTTTCACTGGCCAACCCGAAATTCAGGTGGAAACAGTTGACTTTACGCCACTGGATTTTTATTCGCTGTTTTTCACCGAAGATCTCTATAGATCTATTGTGGACCAAAGCAATTTGTACGCTGGTCAACACATCGCCACTATCCCCCAGTCCTCCCTTGCCAGAGATTGGAGACCAATTACAGTTTCCGAATTTAAGACCTTTCTGGGCCTTTCCCTCCTCATGGGCATAACTAAAAAGAGTGAGTTGCGGTCATATTGGTCCACTGACCCAATTCACCATATGCCCGTGTTCTCTGCCTCCATGACCAGGGCACGATACGAGCAGATTTTGCGGTTCATGCACTTCAACAACAATGAACTCTGTCGTCCTCGTGGAGACCCTGGATACGATCGGCTCTACAAAATTCGGCCCCTCGTAAACCACTTCAACCAGCGTTTTGCAGACTTGTTTACTCCCCATCAAGTTGTCTACGTTTATGAGTCCCTGATTAAATTTTCTGGCCGCTTGTCATTCAAACAGTACCTTCCCAGCAAGCGTGCCAGATACGGGGTCAAGATGTATAAGCTCTGTGACAGAGCCACATGCTATACATGTAGATTTATGGTTTACGAGGGCAAAGATAGTCACGTAGAGCCGACAAACTGCCTGACTACATAGGAAGCGCTGGCAAGATAGTGTGGGACTTGGTGTCACTCTTATTCGGAAAGGGGCACCACTTGTACGTGGACAATTATTACACAAGCGTGCCACTTTTTAGTCACCTTTTTGATCAACAGATTGGAGCATGTGGCACCGTGCGACCTAATCGCCGGGGCTTTCCCCAGCGGCTTGTAGATTCCCGTCTTAGGCTGGGGGAGAGAGCCTGCTTGCAGTGTAATAATTTGCTCGCTATAAAGTGGAGGGACAATAAGAATGTTTTCGTTCTGACCTCCCTTCATGCAGACACGACGACCCAAATTACTACAGCGACTGGTGTTGTGGAGAAACCCCTCTGTCCACGAATATAACCAAAATATGGGAGGGGTGGATCTCAATGACCAGTTGTTGGCGCCATACCTAGTTGCCCGTAAGGCCAGACGCTGGTACAAAAAGTGTCTGTTTATTTATTTCAATTGGCTTTGCTGAATGCTCATGTGCTATACAGAGCTTCAGGACGGACTGGATCCTTCCTTAAATTCCAGGAAGAGATCGTCAGAGCCCTTCTGTTTCCAGACTGTGCTCCACCTCACCTTCCCCAACCAAATGCAGTAAGCCGGCTGCATGAGAGGCATTTTCCTTATGTCCTCCAGAGTACCCCTACCCAACGAGCCCCCCCAAAAATATGTCGTGTCTGCAGCAAGCGCGGATTTAGGCGTGACACCCGGTATTGTTGTCCCACCTCTCCTGACAATCCTGGTCTATGCATTGGTGAATGTTTTGAACGCTACCATACACTAGTTGAGTATTAGCGTAGGGTACAGCACTGCACAGACTAGGACACACTTTCACAGGGTCTCCCAAGATGCCATCGCATTTTGAGAGACCCAAACCTGGTACCAGTTAAAAAAGTTAGTTACAAAAAAAAAAAAAAAAAAAGTAAAAAAAATAAATAAATAAAAAAAACCAAAAATAGTTGTTGTTTTATTGTTCTCTCTCTATTGTTCTGCATTCTATACTGCAATGTTTTTATCATGTTTGCTTTATAGGTATGCAATTTTTTTTATACTTTTTTGTTAACCACTTTGTTTTCAGGTACGCCATTCAGCTGCAGAGCGGATTTATTTATCTTGACAGCAACAGCGTTTGCTCTCACGATACATAAAGCCATTACTCCAGCGCTGTCGGAGGTGATTTCACCACCAGTTACATACTTCAGCATATATGCCGAAGCGTGGGGGCAGCAGTGGGTGGAGGAACAATTTGCTCCTGCCTTTTGCGGGAGGATGCCCCCATGCTTCGGCATATATATATATTTTATGTAGGCACAGGTTGCATTAAATGTTTCATTTTTTACTATGTTTTTTTTGTATTTGCTTTGCAGGTATGGTAAGTATTACTGTTATGTTACTTTGTTTACCATCATTTGCTTAGCAGGTACGCCATTCA
Source organism: Lithobates septentrionalis (assembly GCA_037952835.1). Lineage (NCBI taxonomy): Eukaryota > Metazoa > Chordata > Amphibia > Anura > Ranidae > Lithobates > Lithobates septentrionalis. Next base: position 639,227 of record JBBDGP010001075.1, on the reverse strand, counting down.
GTTGCAGGGCAGATTTATTTATCTCGACAGCAACAGCGTTTGCTCCCACGATATGATATATAAAGCCGTGACTCCAGCGCTGTCGGAGGTGATTTCACCACCACAGTTACATACTTCAGCATGTATGCCGAAGCGTGGGGGCAGCAGTGGGCGGAGGAGCGATTTGCTCCTAACTTTTGCTGGAGGATGCCCCCATGCTTCGGTGTGTGTGTGTGTGTGTGTGTGTGTGTGTGTGTGTGTGTGTGTGTGTGTGTGTGTGTGTGTGTGTGTGTGTGTGTGTGTGTGTGTGTGTGTGTGTGTGTGTGTGTGTGTGTGTGTGTGTGTGTGTGTGTGTGTGTGTGTGTGTGTGTGTGTGTGTGTGTCATGTATGCCCATCATTAGAAGTGGGTGGATGAAGGGAGGTATTCTAATGGTGGGCATACCCACCGATCAATATCCTTTTTCGTTCAGCCCACAGGCTGCATGGAAAAATAAGTTTACAATACAAGCCCAACAAGGACCAGCAACGTACTGGTATGTTGCTTGACTTTGAGTGGTTATACCAGAATGATGCCTGCAGGTTTAGGTATCATCTTGGTATCATTCTTTTCAGCCAGCGGTCGGCTTTCATGTAAAAGCAATCCTAGCGGCTAATTAGCCTCTAGACTGCTTCTACAAGCAGTGGGAGGGAATGACCCCCCCCCCCCCCCCCACCGTCTTCCATGGTTTTCTCTGGCTCTCCTGTCCCAACAGGGAACCTGAGAATGCAGCCGGTGATTCGGCCAGCTGACCATAGAGCTGATCAGAGACCAGAATGGCTCCAAACATCTCTATGGCCTAAGAAACCGGAAGCTACGAGCATTTCATGACTTAGATTTCGCCAGATGTAAACAGCGCCATTGGGAAATTGGGAAAGCATTTTATCACACCGATCTTGGTGTGGTCAGATGCTTTGAGGGCAGAGGAGAGATCTAGGGTCTAATAGACTTTTTTTTTTTTTTAAATTGGGGAGTACCTGTCACTACCTATTGCCATCATAGGGGATATTTACATTCCCTGAGATAATAAAAATTACAAAAAATAAAAATTAAAGGAAGTTTAAAAATAAGATTAAAAAAAAATCAAAAAAATAAAAAGCACCCCTGTCCCCCCCTGCTCTCGCGCAAAGGCGAACGCAAGCGTCGGTCTGGCGTCAAATGTAAACAGGAATTGCACCATGCATGTGAGGTATCACTGTGAAGGTCAGATCGAGGGCAGTAATTTTAGCAGTAGACCTCTGTAAATCTAAAGTGGTAACCTGTAAAGGCTTTTAAAAATGTATTTAGTTTGTCGCCACTGCATGTTTGTGCGCAATTTTAAAGCATATCATGTTTGGTATCCATGTACTCGGCCTAAGATCATCTTTTTTATTTCATCAAACATTTGGGCAATAGTGTGTTTTAGTGCATTAAAATTTTTTTAAAAAAGTGTTTTTTTACCCAAAAAATGTGTTTGAAAAAAAAAAAAAGAAACACCCACCATTTTAATTTGTAGGGCATTTGTTTTAAAAAATACATAATGTTTGGGGGTTCAAAGTAATTTTCTTGCAAAAAAAATAATTTTTTCATGTAAACAAAAAGTGTGAGAAAGGGCTTTGTCTTCAAGTGGTTAGAAGAGTGGGTGATGTGTGACATAAGCTTCTAAATGTTGTGCATAAAATGCCAGGACAGTTCAAAACCCCCCCAAATGACCCCAGTTTGGAAAGTAGACACCCCAAGCCATTTGCTGAGAGGCATGTCGAGTCCATGGAATATTTTATATTGTGACACAAGTTGCGGTAAAAAAGACAATTTTTTTTTTTTTGCACAAAGTTGTCACTAAATGATATTTCGCTAAAACATGCCATGGGAATACGTGAAATTACACCCCAAAATAAATTCTGTTGCTTCTCCTGAGTACGGGGATACCACATGTGAGACTTTTTGGGAGCCTAGCCGCGTACGGGACCCCGAAAACCAAGTACCGCCTTCAGGCTTTCTAAGGGCGTAAATTTGATTTCACTCTTCACTGCCTATCAGTTTCGGAGGCCATGGAATGCCCAGATGGCACAAACCCCCCCAAATGACCCCATTATGGAAAATAGACACCCAAAGCCATTTGCTGAGAGGTATAGTGAGTATTTTGCAGACCTCACTTTGTCAAACTTTTGAAAAAAAAAAAAAAAAAAAAAAAATTCTGGCCTTTCATTTTCAAAAACAAATGAGAGCTGCAAAATACTCACCATGCCTCTTAGCAAATAGCTTGGGGTGTCTACTTTCCAAAATAGGGTCATTTTGGGGGGTTTTGTGCTATCTTGGCATTTTATGGCCTTCGAAACTGATAGGTAGCGAGGAGTGAAATCAAAAATTTACACCCTTAGAAATCCTGAAGGCGGTGATTGGATTTTGGGGCCCCATATGAAGCTAGGCTCCCAAAAAGTGCAACACATGTGGTATCCCCGTACACAGGAGAAGCAGCAGAATGTATTTTGGGGTGTAATTCCACATATGCCCATGGCATGTTTGAGCAATATATCATTTAGTGATAACTGTGCAAAAAAAAGTCACTTTTCCGCAACTTGTGTCAAAATATAACATTCCATGGACTCAACATGCCTCTCAGCAAATAGCTTGGGGTGTCTACTTTCCAAAATGGGGTCATTGGGGGGGGGGGGGGGGGGGGGGGTTGTGCCATCTGGGCATTTTACGGCCTTCAAAACTGTGATAGGTAGTGAGGAGTGAAATCAAAAATGTATGCCCTTAGAAATCCTGAAGGCGGTTCTTGGTTTTCGGGGCCCCGTACGCGGCTAGGCTCCCAAAAAGTCCCACACATGTGGTATCCCCGTACTCAGGAGAAGCAGCTGAATGTATTTTGGGGTGCAATTTCACATATGCCCATGGCCTATGTGAGCAATATATCATTTAGTGACAACTTTTTGTAAATTTTTTTTTTTTTCGTCATTATTCAATCACTTGGGACAAAAAAAAAAAAAAAAAAAAAAATATATTCAATGAGCTCAATGTGCCTCTCAGCAATTTCCTTGGGGTGTCTACTTTCCAAAATGGGGTCATTTGAGGGAGTTTTGTACTGCCCTGCCATTTTAGTACCTCAAGAAATGACATAGGCAGTCAAACTAAAAGCTGTGTAAATTTCAGAAAATGTACCCTAGTTTGTAGACGCTATAACATTTGCGCATACCAATAAATATATGCTTAGACATTTTTTTACCAAAGACATGTGGCCAAATACATTTTGGCCTAAATGTATGACCAAAATGGAGTTTATTGGATTTTTTTTTAACAAAAAGTAGAAAATCTCATTTTTTTTCCCAAAATTTTTGGCCTTTTTCCGTTTATAGTGAAAAAAATAACGGCAGAGGTGATCAAATACCATCAAAAGAAAGCTCTATTTGTGGGAAGAAAAGGATGCAAATTTCGTTTGGGTACAGCATTGCCTGACCGGGCAATTAGCAGTTAAAGTGACGCAGTGCCAAATTGTAAAAAGTGCTCTGGTCAGGAAGGGGGTAAATCCTTCCGGGGCTGAAGTGGTTAACTGCTTGCCGACCAGCCACCACCATTATACTGTGGCAGGTTGGCGTGAACAGTCATAGCTGTAAGTTGGTCCCTTTAAGCGGGATAGCAGGCGTGCCCCCGATGCATGTGGCCGTCCACGCGTGTTCATGAGCACAAGAGCCAGAACAGGGACGTGTGCAAACACAAATCCCTGTTCTGTGAAGAGAGACAGATCAATTCCTACTAGCTAGGAACCACCACCTGCCATTTCCTCCAATCACTCCCACAAAAAAAAAAAAAAAAAAAACCCACACACCCCTATTTTGTAGACGCTATAACTTCTGCACAAAATATACGCCTGTTGCAATTTTTATTACCAAAAATACACAGCCTAAACTGAGGAAAAATTTATTTTATAGCAAAAAGTACAATAGTGTTTTCAAAATAGTCACTCCTATTTGTAGCGCAAAAAATAACCGCAGAGATGATCAAATACCACTCAAAAGAAAGCTCCATTTGTGGGGGAAAAGTTAGTTTGGGTACAGCACACAACTGCCCAATCGTCAGTTAAAGCAACAGTGCCGTATTGGGGGGGAAAAAAAAAAAAAAAAAGAGATCTATAGGCCTGTCAGTCAAACATTGGTAGTTTGTAAACCAATTGAGGTGATAAGGGCATAAAGTCAAAAGTTTTCTGATTAAAAACAGCATCAGCACAGATTTACAAAAAAGTCATTCTTTGCAAACCTAACGTTCTACGACAATGGTTCTCAATTTCTGTCCTCAGGACCCACTAACAGGCCAGGTTTGCCACATAACTGAAATACATCAGGTGATATTTTCTGCTCAGCGATTGCAGTATTCTAGTCTGCATCTCTAGTCTCCCACAAACGCTTAATCTACAAGCTGATGTCTGTAGGCATGACCACAGGTTATGTATCTGGATAAAAAAAAAAAAAAAAAAAAAACTGGCTACAGGGGTGTGTCCCAAGGGTTGTGATAAATAATGTATACTCAGAATGGTCTAGAGTGGTTCGTGGAGTAACCCAGGGCTCTGTTCTGGGACCAATTCAGTTTATAAATTATAGAGATAGGATAAATAGCTCAATCTGTTTGCTGACAAAAACCCTAGTTAGACTTACCGGTAACGGTATTTCTACGAGTCTTTCAGGACAGCACCTGGAGAGAGCGCAGCTCCACCCACTTTCCCAGGAAACACTGCAGTCAGTTTCTTTAACCACTTGAGCCCCGGACCTTTATGCTGCCTAAGGACCAGAGGTCTTTTTCCAATTTGGCACTGCGTCGCTTTAACTGCTAATTGCGCGGTCATGCAATGCTGTACCCAAACGAAATTTGCGTCCTTTTCTTCCCACAAATAGAGCTTTCTTTTGATGGTATTTGATCACCTCTGCGGTTTTTATTTTTTGCGCTATAAACGGAAAAAGACCGAAAATTTTGAAAAAAAATGATATTTTCTACTTTTTGTTCTAAAAAAAATCCAATAAACTAAATTTTAGTCATACATTTAGGCCAAAATGTATTCGGCCACATGTCTTTGGTAAAAAAAATGTCAATAAGCGTATATTTATTGGTTTGCGCAAAAGTTATAGCGTCTACAAACTAGGGTACATTTTCTGGAATTTACACAGCTTTTAGTTTATGACTGCCTATGTCATTTCTTGAGGTGCTAAAATGGCAGGGCAGTACAAAAGCCCCCCAAATGACCCCATTTTGGAAAGTAGACACCCCAAGGAAATTGCTGAGAGGCATGTTGAACCAATTGAATATTTATTTTTTTTGTCCCAAGTGATTGAAAAATGACAAAAAAAAAAAAAAAAAAAAAAATATTTACAAAAAGTGGTCACTAAATGATATATTGCTCACACAGGCCATGGGCCTATGTGGAATTGCACCCCAAAATACATTTAGCTGCTTCTCCTGAGTATGGGGATACCACATGTGTGGGACTTTTTGGGAGCCTAGCCGCGTACGGGGCCCCGAAAACCAATCACCGCCTTCAGGATTTCTAAGGGTGTAAATTTTTGCTTTCACTCTTCACTGCCTATCACAGTTTCGGAGGCCATGGAATGCCAAGATGGCACAAAACCCCCCAAAATGACCCCATTTTGGAAAGTAGACACCCCAAGCTATTTGCTGAGAGGCATATTGAGTCCATGGAATATTTTATATTTTGACACAAGTTGCGGGAAAGTGACACTTTTATTTTTTTTTTTTTTCATAAAGTTGTCACTAAATGATATATTGCTCACACAGGCCATGGGCATATGTGGAATTGCACCCCAAAATACATTTAGCTGCTTCTCCTGAGTATGGGGATACCACATGTGTGGGACTTTTTGGGAGCCTAGCCGCGTACTGGACCCCGAAAACCAATCACTGCCTTCAGGATTTCTAAGGGTGAAAATTTTTGATTTCACTCTTTACTGCCTATCACAGTTTCGGAGGCCATGGAATGCCCAGGTGGCACAAAACCCCCCCAAATGACCCCATTTTGGAAAGTAGACACCCCAAGCTATTTGCTGAAAGGCATGGTGAGTATTTTGCAGCTCTCATTTGTTTTTGAAAATGAAGAAAGACAAGAACAAACATTTTTTTTTTTCTTTTTTCAATTTTCAAAACTTTGTGACAAAAAGTGAGGTCTGCAAAATACTCACTATACCTCTCAGCAAATAGCTTGGGGTGTCTACTTTCCAAAATGGGGTCATTTGGGGGGGTTTTGTGCCACCTGGGCATTCCATGGCCTCCGAAACTGTGATAGGCAGTGAAGAGTGAAATCAAAAATTCACGCCCTTAGAAAGCCTGAAGGCGGTGCTTGGTTTTCGGGGTCCCGTACGCGGCTAGGCTCCCAAAAAGTCTCACGCATGTGGTATCCCCGTACTCAGGAGAAGCAGCAGAATGTATTTTGGGGTGTAATTTCACATATTTCCATGGCATGTTTGAGCAATATATCATTTAGTGACAACTTTGTGCAAAAAAAAAAAAAAAAAAAAAAAAAAAAAAAAAAAAAAATTTGTCTCTTTCCCGCAACTTGTGTCGCAATATAAAATATTCCATGGACTCGACATGCCTCTCAGCAAATAGCTTGGGGTGTCTACTTTCCAAAATGGGGTCATTTGGGGGGGTTTTGAACTGTCCTGGCATTTTATGCACAACATTTAGAAGCTTATGTCACACATCACCCACTCTTCTAACCACTTGAAGACAAAGCCCTTTCTGACACTTATTGTTTACATGAAAAAGTTTTTTTTTTTTTGCAAAAAAATTACTTTGAACCCCCAAACATTATATATTTTTTTTAAAGCAAATGCCCTACAGATTAAAATGGTGGGTGTTTCATTTTTTTTTTTCACACAGTAATTGCGCAGCGATTTTTCAAACGCATTTTTTGGGGAAAAAACACACTTTTTTTAATTTTAATGCACTAAAACACGCTATATTGCCAAAATGTTTGATGAAATAAAAAAGATGATCTTAGGCCGAGTACATGGATACCAAACATGACATGCTTTAAAATTGCGCACAAACGTGCAGTGGCAACAAAATAAATACATGTTTAAAAGCCTTCAAAAGCCTTTACAGGTTACCACTTTAGATTTACAGAGGAGGTCTACTGGAAAAATTACTGCACTCGATCTGGCCTTCGCGGTGATACCTCACATGCATGGTGCAATTGCTGTTTACGTTTGACGACAGACCGCCGCTTGCGTTCGCCTTAGCGCGAGAGCAGGGGGCGACAGGGGTGTTTTTTTTTTGTTTTTTTTTTTTTTCTTTATTATTTTTTTGCTTTTTTAATCTTACTTTTAAACTGTTCCTTTCATATTTTTTTTTTTAATCATTTTTATTGTTATCTCGGGGAATGTAAATATCCCCTATGATAGCAATAGGTAGTGACAGGTACTCTTTTTTGAAAAAATTGTGGTCTATTAGACCCTAGATCTCTCCTCTGCCCTCAAAGCATCTGACCACACCAAGATCGGTGTGATAAAATGCTTCCCCAATTTCCCAATGGCGCTATTTACATCCGGCGAAATCTAAGTCATGAAATACTCGTAGCTTCCGGTTTCTTAGGCCATAGAGATGTTTGGAGCCACTCTGGTCTCTGATCAGCTCTATGGTCAGCTGGCTGAATCACCGGCTGCATTCTCAGGTTCCCTGTTGAGACAGGAGAGCCAGAGAAAAACACGGAAGACGGTGGGGGGGGGGGGCATTCCCTCCCACGGCTTGTAAAAGCAGTCTAGAGGCTAATTAGCCGCTAGGATTGCTTTTACATGAAAGCCGACCGCTGGCTGAAAAGAATGATACCAAGATGATACCTAAACCTGCAGGCATCATTCTGGTATAACCACTCAAAGTCGTGAATGGCGTACCTGAAGACAAAAAAATGGTTAACAATGGTTAACAATAAAGCACAGTAAAGTGTAAATAATTACACACCTGAAAAACAAACATGATAAAACATAATAACAATAACAACAACAATAAAACATTGCAGAATAGAATACAGTAAAAAAGAGCAGAATAGAGAGAGAATAGAGAGAGAGAGAACAATAAAACAACTATTTTTTTTTATTTCATATTTTTTTTTTTTTTTACACTTTTTTTGTAACTAACTTTTATAACGGTAACCGGTTCCAGGTTCGGGTCTCTCAAAATGCGATGGCATTTTGGGAGACCCTGTGAAAGTGCGCCTAGTCTGTGCAATGCTGTACCCTACGCTAATACTCAACTAGTGAATGGTAGCGTTCAAAACATTCACCAATGCAAAGACCAGGATTGTCAGGACAGGAGGGACAATAATAGCGGGTGTCACGCCTATATCCGCGCTTGCTGCAGACACAATATCTTTTTTGGGGGGTTCGCTGGGTAGGGGTACTCGGGAGGACATAAAAATGCCTCTCATGCAGCCGACTGCATTTGGTTGGGGATGTGAATGGGGGAAGTACGGGCGCTGCAGAAGCGGTGGGTTCCCAATTAGGATTGGCGAATGCAGCAGGAAGGGCATTATGGGCACGACGGGCCTGTGTTTGTCTTTCTGGTGGCAGCGGGACACTACTTGTGCTTGCCACCTCGCCAGCTTGAACTGCACTTATGGGACTCGCCACGTCACCACGTGTTACTGCAGTGCTGGTTTGACTACGACCGGGGTGTACTAGGCCGCTGGCGCTTGCCAGTTCACCAAAACGCTACCAAAAAACTGTTAGCGATCGCAGGGATCAGGCCTGACTCTGCGAACGCTGCAGTTATGCTTTTAGTGTTTTGTAAGTGACAGTGATCGATCGATACTGCACTTGGGTGGGCTGGGCCGGGCGGAGGGGCAAAACGCAGGTGCTAGCAGGTATCTGGGCTGATCCCGCTAACACTGCGTTTTTGGGAACCCTAAACTGCTGGGGACGCTAGTATAGTATCTGATCGGATCAGATATTGATCCGATCAGATACTATACCACTAAGGGAGGCGCATGCTGCGTGCGTGGGTGTTAGCGGTACTGGCGCTAATCTGACGCTGCCTGGGGCGACGCATATCACCGCCGGGCGATCGGGGGGCTAAACCTTTATTCGGTAATAAACGGCGGGTGCCCTGACACTATAAAAAATAAACAAACTAACCAGCGTCAACCGTAACGGTTATACGGTGATCAGTGGTGAAAGGGTTAACTAGGGGGCAATCAAGGGGTTAAAACATTTATCAGATAGTATAGGGGGGTCCCTGACGCTATAAAACGCTGACGGCGAACCTAAATATTTACCTCACTAACTAGCGTCACCAGCGACACTAATACAGCGATCAGAAAAATGATCGCTTAGTGACACTGGTGAGGGGGGGTGATCAAGGGGTTAAAACTTTATTAGGGGGGGTTAGGGGGGTACCCTAGACCTACAGGGGGGTAACAGTATCTGTCCCAACACTGTAACTGTCACAAACTGACACTATGCAGTAATCAGAAAAAAAAAAAAAAAAAAACTGCTGGTGTCAGTTTGTGACGGGGGGGGGGGGGGGGATCGGGGTGTTGTGTGCCTGGCATGTTCTACTGTGTGTGTGTTGGTGCACTCACATTGATGTCTTCTCTCCTCAGGCCGGAACGGAAAATACCGACCCGAGGGGAGATGACATCATTTCCTTTGCTGCTGTTTAGCATACAGCAGCAAAGGAAGATTCTCATTGGCCGGCGGCGATCGCGAGGGGGGGGGGCCACGAACGGATGGTCTCCCCCTCATCACCGATCGCCGCTGGACAAAAGACGACCGCCTCGGGCACCGGGGGGGGGGTCCGATCGGACCCCCCACCCGCGGAAGGCAAATCACGTACACTGTACGTGATTTTGCCTGTCCGTGCCACTTTGCCGACGTACATCGGCGTGAGGCGGTCGTCAAGTGGTTAAAGACCGGACACTTCCACCATGGCCTCAGTTGTTCATAGAGTACCTCCAGCCATGCTGAAATTAGATAAGCAGAACACAGCAATAACACATCTTACAACCTTAAAATTTAGGGCGGGTCATCGGCGCTGTCCTGAAAGACTCGTAGAAATACAGTTACCGGTAAGTCTAACTAGGGTTTTCTCCCTTCGTCTTTCAGGACAGCACCTGGAGATGATAAAAGAGTACTTACTCTAGGGTGGGACCACCGCCTGCAGGACCTTCCTGCCAAACGACTGTTCCGCTGCTGATAGCAAGTCCAACCTGTAGTGGCGGGTGAAGGTGGAGAAACTTGTCCACGTGGCCGCTTTACAGATCCGACCCGGGGAAGCCCCTGCCCTCTCTGCCCAGGACGTTGCTACTGCCCTTGTTGAATGGGCTACTACCCCCTTAGGGGGCTCTGCTCCTGAAGCTTTATAAGCTTCGCTGATGGTCATTCTGAGCCACCTAACTATGGTGCTTTTGGATGCTCTATACCCCTTCCGTGGACCAGAGAAGAGAACAAAGAGCGAATCTGATCTTCTAAAATCTTTCGTTATCTCTATATAGTGTAATAAACACCTTCTCACGTCCAGGGAATGGAAAGACCTCTCCTTAGCACTGGACGGGTTAGGACAAAAAGTAGGGAGAATTATCTCTTGTTCCCTATGAAATGCTGATGCCACCTTTGGCAAGAAACCCGGGTCAGTTTTTAGCACTACCCGGTCTGGAAAAATATAACAAAAGGGTTCTCTTATGGAAAGAGCTTGTAACTCGCTTACTCTCCTAGCTGAAGTTACTGCTACTAACAGGACTATTTTTAACAACCATAGCCTGATTGATGCTTCCTCTGGAGGTTCAAAAGGCCCTTTGATTAGACCCCGCAGAACCACAGACAGGTCCCATCTAGGAAAAAAACTTAAGGTATTGGCCTAGCTCTGGCCAATGCCTTGAAAAACCTAATAAGCGGCTCCTTTGATAATTGTCTCAAGGAAAACCGATAATGCAGCTACCTGCACCTTTAGGGTGCTAGCTGCCAACCCCATCTCCATTCCCTCATGGAGAAACTCTAGTACTGGAGCAATTTCCTGTGGCGAAAGTATCCTAGTCGCACACCAGCTATTAAATCGCTTCCACGTTTTGAAGTAGATGGCCCTGGTAACCTCCTTACGACTATTCAGCAGGGTAGAGACCAGCTTATCTGAAAGGCCCTTATTTTTTAACATCTGCTCCTCAGTAACCAACCTGTCAACCTGAGATGCTGGGTATTTGGGTGATGAAGGGGGCCCTGCGTTAGGAGGTCCTTCCGAAGCGGAAGCTCCCAATAAGGTTCCACCGCCATCCCCTGTATTGTTGCAAACCAAGCCTGTTTGGGCCAGAAAGGAGCCACTAGAATCACTCGTGTTCTCTTTCTGTAGCTTTAAGACCAAGGGGATCATCTGAAAGGGGGGAAAGGAGTAGCACAACTGGAAGTTCCATGGCTGCGCTAATGCATCCAATCCCTCTGCCTGATCCTGTCTGTTCAGTGAGAAGGCCTCTACTTTTGCATTCTTTTGGGATGCAAAAAGATCTATTTGGGGCACTCCCCATCTTTCTGTTAGTTGTTGGAAAGTCTCTGTATTCAGACTCCATTCTGCTTCCAGTATTCTTTCTCTGCTCAGAAAGTCTGCTAGAAGGTTCAAATCTCCCTTCAGATGTATCGCTGTTATGGAGTTTAGCTTGTTTTCTGCCCAGGCTAGAATCTGGAGTGCCAAGGATAGCAGGGCCCTGCTCCTTGTTCCTCCCTGCCTTGATATATAAGCCACCGCTGTGGCATTGTCCGATAGGACCTGAACATGATGGCCCCGGACTGTTTTTTCGAAGGCCCATAGACCCAAGAGAATAGCCCTCAGCTCTCTCCAATTGGAGGACTTTCTGGCTTCCCAGTCTGTCCAACTCCCCTGAGCCATCTGCTCGTCCAGGTGGGCGCCCCAACCCCAGGAACTTGCGTCTGTTAATCTTTTCTGCAAAGGAAAACCCCAGAGCAGACCCTTGTTCAGGTTTGAGTGATTTCTCCACCACCAAAGCTTCCTCTGAACCCGCGCAGGTATCCTTATTAATTTTTCTAGGGACTCTCCATAGGACCAACTCGTTAAAATAGTCTGCTGGAGCTCCCTTGTATGTAGACGTGCCCACTGCACTGCTGGAATAGTCGCAGTGAGTAGCCCTAAGACCGACATAGCTGCTCTTATGGAGATTGGCATATTTGTCTGCGTCTTCTTCACTGCCCCCTGAAGCTTTTCCCTCTTCCCCTCGGGGAGAAAAAATTTTCTCCTGGATGGAAGCTATCGTGTAGCCCAGGAACAGTATGGTCTGAGATGGAATCAAGTTTGATTTCTGCTCGTTGATTATCCATCCTAGACCCACCAGGTGTCTCATTGTCTTTTCTAGATCTCTCACTAATAGGTCCCTTGTTTTGGCAAAAATTAGTAGATTGTCTAGATAGGGCAGGACTGATACCCCCTCTACTCTGAGTGGGGCCAAGGCCTCCGCCAGGATTTTTGTAAAAATCCTCGGAGAGGATGACAGCCCGAAAGGGAGAGCTCTGAACTGGAGATGAAGGGTAGATTCCCCCAGTTTTATCGCAAACCTTAGGTGTTTGAGATGTTAATGCTACTGGTACATGTAAGTATGCATCTCTCAGGTCTATGGAAGCCATAAAACATCCCGGGGTCAGGAGATTCTTCACTGAGAATATTGTGTCCATCCTGAATTTCTTGTACCCGATAGTCTTGTTTAGAATCTTCAGGTTCAGGATGAGCCTGAATTTTCCCGACGGTTTCTTCACAAGAAATATGTGTGAATAGCACCCCTGTTCTAATTCCCCGGGGGGCACGTTCACGATCACTTTTTGTAGCATCAAGTCCTTCAGGATAGCTGTCATTGCTAGTGACTTTGAGTCTCGGGGAGCCTGGGTTATGTAAAAACGCACAGGAGGAGGTTTAGAAAATTCCAGCCTGTAACCCTCCAAGATGGTCTTGAGGATAAACTGGCTGCTTGTTATAGTCTTCCACTGTAAAAAGAAGGTCTGTAGCCTTGCTCCCACAGTTGGATGACAGTCACTGGGTTTTTGGGCTTGTGGTTTGGGGGCGAAAAAGTACTCCTGACTTGCCCCTCCCTCTGAGACTTCCAAGGCCTTTTGTAGCCTGCCTCTTTGGTATCTGGGGTTTTCCGAAAAGCACGAAAATTTTTGTTGCCTTGCGGAAGCACCTTCTTTATAGGGAAAGCTTTCTTTTTGTCAGCTGTTCTGTCAAGTATAGCTTCCAGCCCAGGGCCAAACACTAGATCACCTTCAAAGGGTAAACCGCATAATTTTGTTTTTGAAGCAGTATCCCCTGTCCATGTCTTGACCCATAAAGCCCTGCGAGCTGAGTTTATCAGAGCTGTGGATCTGGCTGACATCCTGATTGACTCCGCTGAGGCATCTGCTATATACCCTACCGCCTTTGATAACACCGGGAGCGTATCTAGTAGATCCTTACGAGGCATCCCTGCCTCAATGTGGGCTTTCAGCTGCTCCAGCCAGTGTTCCAGATTTCTGGCTACCACCGTTGAGGCCATGGCAGGCTTCAAATTTGCTAAAGAATCCCATGCCTTCCTTAATAGGGAGTCTGCCTTTTTGTCCATGGTATCTTTAAGGATACCCATGTCCTCAAAGGCCAGGTCAGTATTCCTTGATACCTGGGAAAAAGCTGCGTCCAGTCTTGGCTTTTTATTCCAGATATGCGAGCTATCCTCAAACGGAAACCTTCGCTTGAGGGATTTAGAAAAGAAGGGGGCTCTCTCTGGATCCTTCCACTCCCTCTTAATGGTTTCTGATAGGAATTTATGTACAGGAAAAACCCTGTGTTTTTCCTCCCCGAGGCCTTGAAACATCTTATCGTGTAGGGATAGCTGAGCCTTATCCTCTGTGATGTTAAGGGTAGTATGAATTGTTCTTAGTAGATCATCTACCTCAAGGGATAATTTGTACCTAGAAGAAGAAGCTTCATTTACTTCTTCCGCTTCCTCATCAGAATTTAGTAAAATGTTACTTTCTTCCTCCTGAGTCGCTGCCCCCTCTGGATGCTGAAACAGAGGATTGAGAATGTGGCACCATACTGCTATGCGCCGTTGGACGCCTACCTAGGTAGGACCTGAAGGACTCAAAGGTGTCTGCCAGTTCCTTCCTGAAAGAGCTTAGCAATTCGCTTTGCTGAGCTGCAGGACTAGCAGGAGCTGTCTCCTCCTTAACTATGTCCGCAATGCAAGATTTGCATAATATTTTGGGCCAGGAATCCCTCAGTAACCCCTTACAAGAGGGACATTTCCTTTTAACAATAGGGGAGACATGTTTGGTCTTTTCTTTAGCCTTCTGCAATATCCCAAGGAAAAAAAAAAAAAAAAAAAAGACATTTGCTGAACCATATTTCACAAAAAACAGTTTACATGCTGTATAAAAAGGAACACAGAAAAAAACACCACCAAGGAAGTTAACCCTTTAACACCTATGTTCTGTTCCACAGCCGGTTAATCACCCCACAGATCCACCTTAACAAATAATTAATCACTTATTCTTCCTTTAGTACTCAGGACCAAGTGATCTGCAGGCCCCCCTTTTTTTTTTTTTTTAGGGAAGGGATAATATATAAACATTATAAATGCCCATAGAGTAAAAACAGAGACCAGTGTCCCTGCTTACCTGAGCCTGGCTGATTGGTGTGGCTCCTGCTACCGCCGTCTGATCGTCCTCCATTATCTGACAGGACACACAGCGGCGTCTGCACTTTTATTTAATTTTCCCGGGCCGCTCACCACTGTGAGGGCCGGAAATGACATCAGCCGTAGAGACCGCCCCCTCCTCCTGCGTTCCAGTGGCCGGAACCGGAAGACGCGTCGCGCCGCTCGAGGCCCCGCCCCCGGTCGGAAATGACGCGCTTGCCATCCGAACCCAGAAGGCGTGCGGTCCGTAGAATAGACGCCGCTCTATTCCACAGCCCTGCCACCGGTCTGTAGGAGCGGGACCCTCGCAGCCTGGCTCTCGCCGAGCATGAAGAGGAGGAGGCACCGGAGAATCCCCCACACGTCAGGGAGGATGCTGGGCTGTCTTAGGAAAAGAAAACGACATCAATCCGGTATGCCCATACTTTCACCACCTGGAGAAAGCCCAGCACACCCTGGTTCCCTGCAGTGCTTCCACCATGGCGGAGGAAACACTACAACTGAGGCCATGGTGGAAGTGTCCGGTCTTTAAAGAAACTGACTGCAGTGTTTCCTGGGAAAGTGGGTGGAGCTGCGCTCTCTCCAGGTGCTGTCCTGAAAGACGAAGGGAGAAAATATGAAGGGCAATACCACAGCAGGATACAGAAACTGTACAAGAGGAGCTGAATAAAATGAATGGAGTGGGCTACTGCATGGCAAATGAAGTTTATCATTGAAAAATGTAAAGGTAATGCACCGGTAGGGGGGGGGGTAAAAATATAAAAGGGGACTGGAGGACCTAAATTATGGAGGAAAGACTACAAGTGCTGAATTTGTTCTCCCTGGAGGAGACGCTTGAGGCAAAATACAAATTTTAAATCGTGATCCCAGCGCAAGTATGAAACTTTTCAGTCCCAGGGAGTGCAAGAGGACACAGGGCCACACGAGACTGGAAGAAGTGCAGTTTAACCTTAAGCTGCGTAGGGGTTTAGGATGTGGAACTCTTCAACCATTAGTTGCATCAGCAGGAAGTAGAGGTAGTTTAAGACTCTTGGACATGCATCTGAAATGAACACTTTAAGGGGGTATGGGAAATAATTGTACACACCACTACACAGGTTGAACTGTTGTCCTTATTCAACCTTACCAACTATGATGGCAACAGAGGATGATGTCCATAGTCAAGATGACAGGCAATGGAGCCAACGAGCGGGCCTAGGTCCAGACTGCCACCCACAAGTGCAAAACTGGAGAGCCAAGCAGGCACCAGGAGCATCCATGCATCACACTCCCCCCACCACAGGCATCTACTTACCAATCCAGCTGGAGTGTGTGGTTAAGGCTGCCATGACAGATCCTTCTCTCTGCCGAAGTGGGGGAGCCGTCAGCCAGGGTAACACCGACGCCCGGTAATGTGTGCCCGTGAGACATTTAAACTCGCTGGCCTCCAGACCAGCATGGGGGCATACTCGCGGCTGACCGAGCTAGCAGTCCAAGCATACTTGCTAGTCAGACCAGTGTGACCACTGGATTTAGATTATCCAGCCCGTCTGTTGATAGGTCACTGCAGGAGGGGGGGGTTGGGACATGCATACACAGTCCATAACTTAGTGATTGGGAAGGCTCAAAAAAAAAAAAAAAAAAAAAAAATATATATATACTTATACTAACCTCTATGCTGTTGGTTTTGCAGCAGCCCAGATCTTCTCAGGTCACTTTACTGCTCCTGGCCCCTTCCTTTCATTGAGTTCCCCTCAGGTGCCCCCATAGAGCTGCTGGCTGAGTCAGAGCTCAGTGTATCCATTCAGACATGGAGCCTGACCTGGCCCTGCCCACCCCCTTGATTGGCTGACCGATTTGTGTTATATTCAAGGCAAAATTTTATACTTGCATTTTTGATAAATTACTTGGTTTGCTATAAAATTTGCAAACGGTTTTCAAAAAGTCAGACAATTGGATAAGATAAAAAAAAAGTTTATTTAAAATAAATAAACCCCAAACACACTACAAAGTTAATGTCACCAAAAAAAAAAAAAAAAAAAAAAATTTAAATAAAAAGATTAGTTAAAACAATGCTAACAGTTCTCCATCTTGGGCATGTCAAGTGTGATCTCATCTAGGGTTGCCAGGAAGGATGGGCATGTGCTTGATATATCTGAAAAAAAACAAACCTTGAATTAATTTAGATCTTATTTTCTGCCAGTGAGAAGTGGATTACAATTTGCTTGGGATTAGACCCCAGTTTTGTCAAGTTGGTAAAAGACCTTTTAATGGTCAGGCATAAAAGTGATTCAGCTACAGTGGTGGTTTGCCAACTTCAAACCATTGTACGGTTATACCATACCTGGCTGAGGTAAAACACACACTTCACTAAAGCCATATTACCAGAAAGCAAAATTAGGCATGTTAAACAAAAATCTTGCAAAAGTTGAAACTTCTTGATCGCATTCTCATGAGCTACAGAATTCCTGTGTGCCAAGCTCCAAATGCATTGTATAGCCAGGATATACACCAATCAGCCATGACACTTGCTGTTAAGCAGGCAGGACTCCATGACAGACAAAAACAGACACCACCCAGGCATTTAGTTACATTGCATCATACATCCTGTTGTGTATTATATAGATTGTAGGGATCCATGTCTCCACCTAGTGGTATAAAACCCATACACCAATTAGAATGGTTATTGATGAATGACAATTTATCCTGTTTTTCCTATTGTAAATATATTCTTTGCTACTACAATATCAGTACTATAATGACTCATATCTAATTTGCAATGTCAGATATACCAGGTAACAAAATAAGCCATTAGCAATTTTTATAGTAGGCTTGACAAGAGGGATGTGCCCAAAACCTTGCCAACAGCAAGAACCTGTGGTTTCAGCCAAGAGCTCTTAGCAAAGAGAATACTGCATACAATCAGATGTGGGACCTCTCCTGCCTTTATCCAGTGCATTCACTTAATCTGTTACCCCCTACCATTGATCAGACATTAGGTTGTTGGAAATAAATTGGGACCATTACAAGGTGTTTCTGCAGAATTGGAAGCAAGTGAAGTCTAAGGAGTCTCAGATACAGTAAAAACCCCCACAAGTCTACAAAACAAAAAAAAGTCTGGATGAAATTACAAAAAGGTGTATTGCAGTCAAAGTTGTTTAAACCAACCTGATTCCCAGGTAAAGGCTGGAATATCCATTGGAGCTGGCTCCTTGGTTGATAATGCAAACTCATTTTCATACACAATAAGGGGAACTCCAGCAAGGTAGAGATGGCTCAATTTGCTCCCTTGAGGAACGTCAAATGTTTCAAACTCTAGGGAGAGAAAAATAAAAAATAAACTTGCTAGGAAACCTTCCATGGTCAGTACCGATTGATCAAGCAGCTTGTGCTTTGCATTACTGAAGTTAAATAGCATTTACTTGGCAAGACAACAGTTCAGCCACATAGTTATGTCAGCTGCAGCCTCAAGCATTAAAATGCAATTGTAGAGAAACTGTCACCAGTCGTCATTTCACTTCAGTTTCATACAATTTGTTTAACTTCTGCATGCCATTTACCTATGAAGTGCCTTTTGTAGACCAAGAACCTGAGAACGCTGCTGGAGGCCACCATCTTGAATGTGATGTCAGCATCCCCAAACTCAGGTGACAATACTAGTCTTTCTACCCTGGCAAAAAAGAATGTGGGAGGCAAGGGAGTAAAGGAGCTGGATCGGCACAAAGCCAACACAGCTCACAGAACAGGGCTATGCTAGAAAATGGACTTGAAGTGGTACAGTTCAGCACTTTTTCAAGTGAATGAGAGAACCATAAGAAAATTCTGGCAACAACCTTTACCACTTGCCGACCAGCTGCCATCATACTGCGGCAGGTCAGCACAATACCATGAATAGTTGTAGCCGTACATTGGCCCCTTTAAGCAGGCGCACACCCACTGCATTGCAGGGGTGCCGATGCTTGTGGCTGGCAGTTGCGATGACCGCTGGCCGGGCATGAGAGGCAGAACAGGGACATGTGTAAACACACAAATCCCTGTTCTGAGGCAGATCGAGAGTTCCTAATAGCTAGGAACCAAGATCTGTCATCTCCTATAGTCAGTTCCCTCCCCGCACAGTTAAGCCCTTGTTAACCTCTTTCCTGCAGTGACATTTTACACAGCACTGATCACATAAATTCCCCCTATTTTGTAGATGCTATAAACTTTTGCGCAAACCAATAAATGATTACCAAAAAAAAAAAAAACTAAACTGAGGGAAAAAGAAAAAAAGGGGATATTCATTGTAGCAAAAATAGTGTTTTCAAAGTTGTTGCCCTTTGTTTCTAGCGAAACACCATTTGACGTGTTCTGGGAATGCCTGCTCCTGGGACCCTTCAAGAAGAATCCAAAAGACTCAGATCACACAACTTACAGGAATAGCTCTTGGGGGATGACCTTCCCGATTTACCACCACTAGCCAAAACCCAGCTCATTAATTTTATAAAATCATGTATTGTATGGAAGTGGAAGCACACAGAACCTCCCTAGAACAGGTAGGTGGATCACAATAGTCAATGAGATCAGTTGTATGGAGACCATAAGCGCATCTACTGCAGAGAACAGAATCCACCTGGTTTTCCTGGAATGATTTTAGGTTACACAAGAAAACATACAGTGAGCAAAGGCCAGACTGTCACTCCTACAAAACCACCATCACCTAACAAGAGAAAGCACAGGATGTACAAGCCAACACCTCATTCAAGATGGGGGACAGATGAATACATCTGCAAGACCTCATAGGGGGATTAAGGTGCATCTCTTCTATATACTGTTCATGTCAAACAGATTGGACAAACCCACTAAACTTTCCTGCAAGCAAAATAAGCAGACCGGAATGGACATGGCTGTCCATATAACTGGAGTTGTACCCACAAGCCTTTGGTAGCATTAGATGGAAGTGGGTTTTTCGAGTATCTAGCCGATTTCCCACATTTAATCCATTCCATGTATGCCTTCCCATTTGCTTAAATAAATCCAGAAGGGAGAACTGTCCAAACCCTCCATGTGGTACTCACCAAGGCTGCCCACTCTTGCTTAATATCAATAAAAACATCCCACCATTTTGTTTCCTCAAACCCCAGGGCACACATGAGCCAAACCCTAGTGCATTATAGAGGAATTTGGGACCTTTTCAGGTTTAAAAAAGTTAACCCAGCCAAAAGTGAAATTTTCAAAAGTGGGTGGTCCAATGATTAAACACAGAAACCGGATCTGTTTCAAGAATTTGGTCATGGTGAATTTTGAGAAAAGGCTCTGACAGACAGCCTGGAGTTCTATCCTATGTGCTGTAGTCACGAGGAAGACAGTTTTAGTGTCAGCAAGTGGAAAGATGTTTCTTGTAGAGGCTCTTTATGATCCCCTTAGTACCACCGACAAATCCCATGTGGGACATTTGTCTTGGGTGATCCATACTTAGCCAACGCTTTGCAAAAAATCAAATTGGTCTTCTTGTAGTGTCCATTCTGGATACACTGAAAATGCTGCTACTGGACCTTCAGCATACCAAGCACTAGACCTTTATCAGCACCCTGCTGTATGAACTCTAGAATAGTCAGTGTAGCCATCTTTTGGCTATTTTCAGTGCACCAGCTTTTAATTTTTTCCAGGTCTTTCTGTAGATTGCCATACTGTTAGGCTTCCTGGCTCTCAGAAATGTAGCCACGATTTTATCAGAGTCCTTTCGATCTCAGGGCGTCTTCCTCAGTAACCAGGCTGCCCATTTGAAGCCTTCTTGCTTTAGGCCTGTTAGGGAGCCCCAAACACATCAGGTCCTCCCTGTGAGGAAGTAGCCAAGACTCGGCTGCTGAGAGACTGAGCAGCTGAGGGAACCAGGCTCTTGAACCAATATGGTGCCATTAGTAAGAGTTCTGTCTGTTCCTGTAGGTATTATATATCCCCCGCCCCCCCAAGTCAGTCCTCTACATCTAAAGAAAATTTGTTCTGGGGGGCCCCACTCCTTTCCTTTTCCTTCCTGCTAGCTTGAATGACCAAAATTTAATTGTGGCTTCTGGTGGCTTGAAGGGTCTTCTAGTTAAAAGGGGGGGGGGGGGGAATTTAAGAGTTTCCAGGTTTAATATATGGCCCTTGAGACCTTCCTGCTATTTAGCAGGGTATAAATTAAACCTTTTCTCAGGATTTGCTCCTCAGTAGCCAGGCTGCCAGACTGAAATGACCTACATCAGGATGCAGAAGGACCCCGGGTCAGCAGCTCCCCTCAAACCTGAAGGGTCGCTAACTGAAAACTGAGCCATCTTGGGCCAATACAGAGCTACTAGAATTAGGATATTTTCTCCCTGTAGTTTGAGCACTAAAGGGATGGTTTGCACAGGGGGTAAGGCGCACCACAAGCAGAAGGTCCAGTGAATCCAGACCCGCTGTGTGGTCCTGCCTAGAGAAGAGTAGGTACCTGGCGCAGGAAGTCCGTCTCACAGCCAGAACCCAGCACTACATAGCTGAAGCTACATGCAATGCTTAGCCAGTGTAGCTGTTAGTTTGGACCATGGACATCAAGCATATGCTCCCCTTGGGAAGCTAGGCCAATGGGGAGGCATAAAGCTCAAATGAATTCCAAAATCTGAATGTCATCACTGCAAAAACAAACTGAGCATATGATGTGATTAAAGTCAACATCCAGTGGAAAGACTGCTCGCCATGTACTGGAGAATTACAGCACAAAAGGTAAAGGATGCAATGAATACAGGGCTACAGTGTTTCCTATACATTGACAAGAGTTATGATACAGAAAGCCTTTGGGAAGGAAAACATTGAGTGGTGTACACTGTAGCATACAAGCAGTTTAGAAAATATGACAAGCAAGCCTGAACCCCCCCCCCCAGTAAACACTTGCCTTCAGGATGGTATGGCAGACACTTCTCGATCTCAGGGTAGCTTTGTCCGCTTGACTTGATGCAGGCTTCAGACATCTGAAATTGAATATTTAATCATTTATTAAAGGCAGCAGCCGATACAGATTAGATTGAGCCCAGCCTACCCCTTTTACCGGCTTACCGGAGCAGTGGGCAGCGGCAAGTGTCTGTCCCCTGGGCTGACAGTGAGGGGAAGATGGCCCCCACCCATCTCCATGACACTGCAGGGTGGAAGCGACATCAAAACGTCACTTCTGCCCATAGCTCTTAAAAAAAGGGCCAATTTTATTATTTTTTTATTGCATTTTAGTGTAAATGAGATCTGAGGTCTTTGACCCCAGATCTCATATTTAAGAGGTCCTGTCATGCTTTTTTCTATTACAAGGGATGTTTACATTCCTTGTAATAGGAATAAAAAGGTACTAAAAATTTAAGGACGCGCCCGTCCCACCAAGCTCGCATGCAGAAGTTAACACATATGGAAAACTGTTCAAACCACACATGTGAGGCATCGCCGCGATTGGTAGAGCAAGTGCAATACTTCTAGCCCTAGACCTCCTCTGTAACGCAAAACATGCAACTGGTAGAATTTCTCTTTTAAACATCGCCTATGGAGATTTTGAAGGGTAAAAGTTTGTCGCCATTCCACGAGTGGGTGCAATTTTGAAGTGTGACATGTTGGGTCCCAATTTACTCGGTGTAACATTACAAAAAAAAAAAAAAAAAAAAAAAAAAAAAAGCGCGCTTGTAAGACCGCTGTGCAAATATGGTGTGACAGAAAGTATTGCAACGACCGCCATTTTATTCTCTAGGATGTTGAAAATATATATAATCTGTTTCTTTATCTGCAGAGCAAAGGGATAAACAAATGTTACTCTATTTAACCACATGCTGACTGTTATACTGCAGGAGAATGGCACAGGCAGGAGAATCACTGTCATGGTAAATCGGTACCATAGACAGCCATTAGGGGGCACATGCATGCCCCCTGCTCGCCCATGGAGCCGATGCGAGTGCCCAGTAGTCTCAGGGCACACGGAGAACTGGGAGCTGTGTGTAAACAGTTTCCAGTTCTCAGGGGGGGGGGGGGGGGGGGGGGGGGAACCGACAGATCTGTTCATACAGAGTATGAACAGGCGATCTGTTAGTTTCCCTCCCTGCACAGTCCACATCCCCCTTCAGTTAGAATACACATTAACCCCTTCACTGCCATTTTTACAGTAATCAATGCATTTTTAATTGCACTGATCACTGTATTAATGTCAATGGTGCCAAAATTGTCCGTGTCCATGTCGCAGTCAAAAAAAAAAAGCCATAAAACTAATGTAGATGCTATAAAACTTTTGCGCAAACAAATCAATATACGAATTTTTGCCAAAAAAAAAAAATTTTGGGGACATTAGAGCAGATAATGCATTTTTCAAAATTGCTGCTCTTTTGTTTATAGCGCAAACAATAACAACCGCAGAGGTGATCAAATACCACCAAAAGAAAGCTCAATTTGTGGGGGGAGTCGATTTTGTTTGGGAGCCACGTCGCACAATTGTCAGTTAAAGCGATGCAGTGCCGAATCGCAAAAAAACTGCTAGTCTTTGGCCAGTCAAATGGTCTGGGGCTGAAGCAGTTAATTTACTCCCTATTCTCCATTTAAATTTTCCTGCTTTTTTGTTAAAGTCCATTTTATAAACCATAAAAAAAAAAAAAAAAAAAAAAAAAAAAGTTTGCTTTGTTAGTGAATTTTTTTTTTTTTTTAACACATTTACACATTTCACATTGAAAAATTGCAACAAAAAAAAAATTAGGTATTGGTGCATCCCTGATAAGCACTATGCCAAAGTAAAACTTAAGCGGCACATTCACAGCTCAGTGTACATTCTACAGATTGCTGACTGGGTAGGCAAGTATTTTATTGCAGAATCTCTTCAGTTCTGATTTAACAGATTACAGTCTAGGCCAAACCCAATTAATCTCCCCAAACCGCAATTTAAAATGTGAATAGCGGGAGCTCCGAGATCAGCCTGAGAATCCGTCGGGATCCTAAATAGCACCTGTGACCAAGACCCATAACTCGGAAACAAACGCCCTCGGCGGCAGGATGAACAGCAAACACTTGGCAGTGGACCGCCTCAAGGAATTTGCAAGGACAGACAAGCAGGACGGTGGGCGAAGCCCCCCACAGACAGAGTGGCGGACCACCAGCTATGGAAGCCCTGCATGCCCCAGCATGAAAAGGAGGAGAAGCAGCCCAAGCTGTCACTGGAACAGATGAACTCGCAGCTAATGGAAGCCATCCAGCCCTGACAGGTAAAATGGATGAAATTAAAATTGATATCGGACTGATCAGGCAAGATATGCATAGCATGAGAGATAGGATGGCAGAGGTGGAAAACAGGATATCTTTATTGGAGGATGCTGTTAATCCTATACAAAACAAAAAAAAAAATAGCAGAAAAAACAGACGATTGAGAAACTGATGCTCCACAACAATTTAGGAATAGTTGGATTGCCAGAGAAAGTGAAGGAGTTTAATCCAGGGGACTAGATGGTTGAACACGTTCCCAGATATGGAGTTTGTTTTTGCTGTGAAGGGCATGGACAGATTGCACTAGGGGGAAAAAAAAAAAAAAAAAAAAAAAAAAAAAAAAAAAAAAAAGTACACTGAATAAGCATCATTTTGATAAGTGTTACATAATTATGATTAGATAAGTACACATAAGTATTGGATATAATAAGGTTGTGTGTGGGGGGGGGGGGGAGTGGGGAGCTGAACACAAGAGGAAGGAATAATGGAAAAACACAAGAAGACATGTATAAGGGAGGGGAAATGTGACATTTGTTTTTTTTATCCCTTTTCTCTCATTCTCTTTTTGCCCTATGCTCCACCTGGAAGCAGAAAGGCTGAAATTGATACGAATTGCCTACATAGGAGCAGATGCAGTATGTCGGTAATGCCCTAAAAAAAAAAAAAAAAAAAAAAAAAAAAAAAAAAAAAAAGGTTTCCGGGTCAAGGAAGGGAAAAGCAGGAAGAACACATGAGTAATCAGTGCACTTTATTCCCATGGAATGTAAGAGGTTTGGGTACACAATTAAAACTAATACAGGTTTTTACTGAAATTAGCAAGGTACAAGCTAAAATAATTTGCATCCAAGAGACACATTTAGTTAAAGACTTTATCTTTTGAAAAAGCCCTGGATTCAATGGTCAAGTCATTCATGCCATAAAATTTAAGGGGGGGGTTCCCTTATTGTGCATCAGGGTAAAGGATCCAGAGGGGAGATATGTTTTTGTATTTGCCCTGGTGCATTCACTGCCATTATGGGTGATCTCTACATTTCTACATCTCCCCCCACCTGCTACAATGAAAGTATTAAAAGTAATATGTGGTTAAATCCAAAATTGGATAGGTTTGGAAAAAACATTTAAAGGGGAATGGTGGGGTCCAAGTCCTTGGAAAGGTTTGCAAACGAAGTTGGATGGTTTGACCTATGGAGGATTAGAAATCTGGACCCCAAGAAATATTCTTGGCATGCACCAGGGAGGGGTGTCTAGAATCGACCTGGCAATGGGAAATGAGAAGATACTCCCGATGGTGCAATCTGTTAAATATGTCTAGAGGGGTGTCTGATCACTCTGGGTTGGTCTTTGAGTTAATGGGCTCTAGAGCAGTGGTTCTCAACTCCAGTCCTCGGGACCCACCAACGGGCCAGATTTTAAGTATTACCTTGGGGGAGTTGCAGACTAGAATACTGCAATCACTGAGCAGCAAGTGATATCACCTGTGATGCATTTCAGCTATCTTGCAAACCTGGCCTGTTGGTGGGTCCTGAGGACTGGAGTTGAGAACCACTGCTCTAGAGGAAGGAGTCCGGGGTATAGGATTCAATCCCATTGGTTGACCCAGATTGGACCAAATGATAGAATACCAGACGGTAATGTTTTTAGAAGCCCATGGGGAGAGAAAAATGGAAGGGGTACTCTGGGATACCTTTAAGGCGTATTTAAGAGGGATAACTAGATCTACAATATCATATATAAAAAAAACGCACTAATAGACCGGAAGAGGAAGAATTGGCAGAGAGATGCGCACACACAGAAGCGGAGTTTGTAAACAACCCCTTGAATATAAAATCAGATAAGGTGGGCAGGATTAGCACATCAGTATAAAAATCAAATATCAGTTAATGCCAAACATAAGAGGTTCCAGCAGAAACAAAAAATTTTGAGCAAGGACATAATTTAAAATTAGGATTCTAAACCATTTGATAAAGCAATAGACAGCATCATTTGTGATCTCAGAAGTGAGAAATGAGAAGGGTGAAATGGTGAAAACAGAAGAGATACTTATGAGATTCCAAAGATACTATGTCAATATATATTCTTTAACATGGACTTGCAATGGAGAAGAGATAGTTTAAGGATATCTAGGTCCTCTAGATATTTCTCTAACAGAAACAAAAAAGGGTTGGAGAAAGATTAAGGGGAAGTGCGAGAGGCTATTTTTTCTATGGGTAAGTGTACATTTCCAGCGGTATACCATCCGGTCCAGGACCGAATGGTATACCGCTGGAAATGTACCAGCGATATGCAGAGAGGAAGGATGTACTGGAAATGGAGCGAGTACAAAGAAGGGCAACAAAGCCAAGGGTCTGGAGGATCTTCGTTATGAGGAAAGGTTGCAAGTACTGAACTTATTCTCTGGAGAAGAGACGCGAGAGGGGATACGATTTCAATTTACAAATACCATACTGGTGACCCCACAATAGGGATAAAACTTTTTCGCAGAAGAGAGTTTAATAAGACTCGTGGCCACTCATTACAATAAGAAAAGAGGTTTAACCTTAAACTATGTAGAGGGTTCTTTACTGTAAGAGCGGCAAGGATGTGGAATTCCCTTCCACAGGCGGTGGTCTCAGCGGGGAGCATTGATAGCTTCAAGAAACTATTACATAATCACCTGAATGACCACAACATACAGGGACATACAATGAAATACTGACACATAATCACACACATAGGTTGGACTTGTGTCTTTTCAACTATGGACTAAGATGTATGGAGAGGCATTTTCTCAGGGAGAGATGCCCCAGTCCATGTATGAAGCAACAGTAATATTAATACCAAAACCAGAAAAGGATAGATACGATTGTGTGTCATACAGACCAATTTCTTTGCTGAATATCGATTACAAGATATTGGAAAAGATACTTGCAAAGGTTTAATGGAGTAATCCTATCAATTGTGTCGGAAGATCAAACGGGATTTATGCCTTGGAAATCTACCTCAATAAATAGAAGAACCCAACTTATTATACAGCTGAGTTTATTCCGGAGACAACTGCCTTGGCATCGTTGGATACAGCCAAGGCATTTGATTCCATAGAATGGAAGTTTCTACAAATAGTGCTTAACTTAACATGCTACAGAGACCCAAAACAGCAGCAGGGTTGGCGCTCCCGGATTTATATTTATATTATCTGGCAGGGCAACTGAAACTCTTAAGTAATTGGGTAAAACAGGTACAAAAAACAAGGATAGAGGATTTTTTATTAAGTAAGATGCAGGTAGATGATCTTCTGGTGGGATTAGAAACAACTGACGAGAGTGGGAGTTAGAATTCCCCTTCTAAAACTGGCTAGGACAGTTTGGAAGGAGGCAAAAGTAGTGACGGGATACGCAGACATCCCACCAGAAACTGTCTTATGGAATAACCAGACATTTGAGCATTTGGAAAAATTTGAGGGAAGTAAATTTTGGAAACAGAATAAGGTAACAAGCATTGGTCAGCTTTATGATAAAAATATAATGTTGTCCTATGAAAACATATATATCAAGCAAACAGTTTTATAGATATTTGCAGTTAAGGCAGGTATATAGTTTAGAAGTAAGGAATTAAAAATATTTAAATACACACTTATAGGTATTTTGAGATCACAGGGACCAAAGGGATTGGTATCCAAATTATACTCACACCTGTTACAGAATAAAATAAGAGGGGAACCGCTGGGGAGTAAGAGATAAATGGCAGATAGCTGTTCCAGATATGAGTGATCAGGAATGGGATGAAGTCTGCTCCTCCCACTTGAAAGTATCCCCAGCAATGAATAAGATAATTAAACATAATACATCAGACCCATTTGGCTCCGAATAGGTTATATAAAATGGGGAGGATGGCTACACCCGAGTGCACAAGATGTGGGCAGGGAGGAGCAGACTTCCTCCATATGATGTGGTATTGTGACAATATAGGGAGGTACTGGCAGCAGGTGATCAGGAAACTGGAAAAAGTTAAATAGATCTGTCACGGGTACAATTGAACTTTGTTTGCTGGGAGTATTGGAAGAGAAGGGTGAGAACAGACACTAGGATGTTTTTGCGGGAACCATTATTTTTGGCAAGAAAACTAGTAGAGAAATGGATTCAGCCAGACCCACAGACATTAAATCAATGGGTAAGAGCAGTAAATCAGATCCTACCGTATGAGAAGATATTGTATGAACAAAGGGGAAATGTGCAGAGATATGAAAATATATGGGCAAAGTGGAATAGATCCCATTTAACAATGGATATGGGAATACCTGAAAATAGAACATAAGTGACTATAAGTGGTTGAGTGAAAATGAAAGGAATTTGAGAGATTGGTAGAATGAGAAAAATTTGGGGATTTATATAGTAAAGAAATAAAATGTAAACTAACATGTATAGAAATGTGTAAATTTTTTTTTTTGAAGGAAAAAAAAAAAAAAAAAAAAAAAAACACAATAGTGGTCCATCACAATCTAAATGTTTTGACGCCATAGATCTGCTCCCAAGCTCAAACTAGCTACACTGGTCTTCAGCCAAGTGGAGAGAGAGAGAGAACACACACCTTCTAGAGGCACTGACTGACATGTATGGGCAATGAACTGAGCTGTATGTGCACTGAATACTGATATGTAAACAATGCATTCTGTATGCAGGCCAACTAATCAGCTGAAAAACCTAAGCCAATGAAGCCAGTTGACAGCCATTTTTATAATCAATAAAGTCAATGCCGTATATTTAACACAGAAAATCTGCATACCATTGCAACATACACACGTTTTGCATGTGCACCATAACAATCCTGCAAGATATTGCACTTTAGGAACAAGTCATTAGTGCCTTCAGGAAGCAAAAAGTGCTATTTTTTGCATGCCCCTCTTCATGCCAATGTGAAACTGCCCAACAGCAGTCACCAACACAAAGACTACACCAAACATGGCAAGGCGTCATATGCCTTTAGGTCCAAGTCTGTTGCAGCCCAGTCATAACGGCTAGGCTATGATTAGACTGCAAGATCTGAACTTGCCCTAAAGGCAGAATTACAAATCACTTTTAGTTGCTCATCTGCCTATAGGGGTACACAGACTACTTATGTTGCTATTCAATGCACACATTGAACATATTTACACCTTGCACTTGCAAAAACCATCTCAACATGGCACCAAAATCCTGAGGGAGAATCTCCCAAAACTGAAATATTAGTATATACTGCATAGTAACCAGTCAGTTGTCATCTCATCTTTGAAAGAGAAGCCAATTAGGTGCCCTGCACAACTGCATCCTGTTTGACTAGACCTAGTGATTTGCTGTACCCAATGGTCAAATGACCCCTTAACTAAAACTCAGTGGAGCAATGAAAGCACCGACAAGGTAACAGACTCAACTTCCTTGGAAGAGAAAAAAAATAAATAAAAAAAAAGTGTGGTCAGGTGAACACAAGATCTTTGCCATTTTGTCCCTGTTCTTCTGCATCCTTGAACATTGAGATTAGATTATAAAATCAGTTTACCATCTGAGGTAAATCCAGTGCAATATCATCAAAGGTAGCCAGGAAAGATGGTAGTGTGCCTGCAATATCTGGGGGGAAAAAAAAAAAAAAAAAAAAAAAAAAAAAAAAAAAAAGTAGTGTTACTTGTATAATTCAGGTTTCAGACACCTAGATACAATGTGAAAGCAATAACCTTCAGTATGAGATTTTAAAATTTGGACAAATGGTACAACTACTTAAATCTGGAGAGCTGCCAACCAAACACTTTGTGCCCCACCCTCTTTAGTCATCTACACTGCCACTCTGCCCTGACTCTCCAAGTGAAGCACCACCCAGGACAAGATCTACTTCCTGGTTCCCCTTAATTAATGCATGTCACAGCTGTAGAGGTGACCCAACACAGGATGACCCTGCAACTGCATTGTCTAATGGAGGAGTGCAACACGATCAGTTGCAGAAAACAAGCATAGCAATACATCAGGGAGGGCAGGTTCAGCAGCAGGAATGGCTCAAAAACACTGAGGCAGCAAGCCCAATGCCACACATACTCCACTGTCATGGGCACCAGGCCATCATGGCACACCATCTTGCTGCAGAGGGTCCATTGCCATGAACCTGTATAGCACCCTACCAGACAAGAGATCATTGCACAGGGTTTCTTACAGGATCTGGGTACAATCATCTTAGCAATTACAGCTGTAGGCATGGATCCTTATAGGCATAGCATGCCGAGCTGCACAGCACCAGCCAATCACACCTACACACCCCTTGAAGCCTTTCTGGAATGGTTGAGGTTATGCTGACTTGTGTGTCTAATCACTTGTAGGTGCTGCACAACCTGAAAAAGGATTAAAGTTGCTGTGTGCTGTACTTGCAATGTGCCTGTGAACTTGCTGGAAACTAGCTACTTCAGAATAGTCCATGTCCTAGCGCAGCTCTTTCCCCGGTCCTTTGCCCTAGAAAAATGTATGTAGTGGAGGAACAGGGGGGATTAAGGTCAGCTCAGTCTGCTGGGAATGCCACCACATTTGGATGTCCATTGACTGTCAAGTTGACAGCAGATTCTGAGACCTATAAGTGTTCATCTTGCTCCCTTCTGAAAATTGATCCTCCATGCCCAGTGACATGAGCAAGTCACATTTTAGAAACCAACCTGACTCCCAGTTAAAGACTGGAAAATCCATTGGAGCTGGCTCCTGGATCAATGCATCAAACTTTGCAGCTTCTTTTTCATGCACAAACAGGGGGACTCCAGCAAGGTTGAAATTGCTTAGTTTGTGCTCTTGCGGGACATCAAAGGTTTCAAAATCTAGGAATAAAAAAAAAAAAATTTTTTAAAAGCCATGCACGTGACAGCTTCTTTGCCCAACTGCTGATCCAAGTATCTAGTGCCCCTCATTACTGGCCAAGACAGGACTTACTTGCAGCATTACAGAATTCACAAAGTCACTGGTGTCTAGCTTCCTTATAGGCAAGAATCAGGTCAAACCAGTACAAGTCAGTCCTAATCTGTTCAAGTTAGGACCAAAGTTTTAACTAGAACCCCACCCAAAACTAAACAGAACAAGCAATTTGGCAAGTCAAGGGGTAAGCCTGAAAAAACGACTTCTGCAAGAAAAAAAATAAGCCAACAAAATCTTACCTGCAGGATCATAAGGAACACACTTTTCAATGCTAGGGTAGCTCTGTTTGCTAGGCTTGACGCATGCTTCAGAAGCCTGGAAATTAAACAGTTTAACATAGGTAGTTTTAAACTAAAGACCCTTTTAGTGTGTAATCTAAATTTCCAGGCAGCAGTAATAACCTACAGTGTTCTAAACCTTTACCCACCATTCAAAAAAAAGATAAAGTGTAAATGTGGGAGTCAATTTATCTGGGCACCTAAAGCATGCTTTGGTGGTGCACCGAGTTGAACATGTGCAGTGCTGGAGGATGCACCTTTATGCATAAGGAATATAAAGCCATTGATTTCATTGGCAATCTAGTTTTGTTGTCAGCCAAGCATGAAAAATAGGCAACCAATAACGCAGGCCTGACCTGTTAGCCTGAGACTGTCAATGCAGTCATTTAGAGGCAGAAAAAACCCCCACCACTTAAGCATTCAGGAGAGGACTCGGATTCCAATGGCCAGAATACATAATCTTTTGGCCAGTGGAATGAGTGTCCACCCAAGCACTTGAAGTGCTTAAATGTTTTGCAAATTGCAGCTTTGGGAGCATTGTTATGCTGCCTTTTCACCCCCTGGAGCAAAGGTGTACATGGGAGAGAAAGACCTGTGCATGACCCCCCCAAATCTTAGGGGGCTAGAAAATCGGCAGTAATGCTTAGATGTCAAGAGTATGTTGGCAATTACTCAGGCACAATGCTGCCTGGTTCTCCTTTCTGGATGCTTTGATACAGGAATCAAAGTCCTGCCTCTACCCTCCCCAGAGACTAACGTCAAGATGGCAAGGCAAGTCTAATGGGGGGAGCTGCAGGAGATCACAGAAATAATGCCAATTAGTCCTTTCCTCAGCTTTAAGGTATAAAGACAAGCCAAAAACCATACAATATATGGAAAGGGTCACTGCTTTTAAAGCGATAAAGTATTTTTTTTTTTAGTTAAACATGATACTTACCTACTCTGTACAGCGGTTTTGCACAGAGCAGCCCTGAACCTCCTTCTCAGGTGCTCCTGGCACCTCCCTCCTGTTGAGTACCCCCACAGCAACCAGCTTGCTATGGGGGCATCGGAGCTGCAGTTCCCCCATGTCCATTCAGACATGGAGCCACGACCCAGCTCTGCCCCCTTTCTCTCCTCATTGGCTCACTGAGAGCAGGGGCCAATGGCACCATGCTGCTGTTTTAAACAAGGACAGCCAGGTCTCTCCTGCAACATAGCAAGATAAAGATAGGCTCAGGTAAGTATTAGGGTGGCTGCTGCACACTTATCTTAATGCATAGAACGCATTAAGGCTTTTGCCTTTACAACCACTTTAAGGTGCAAGTGCACAGCTCAGACAAGCTACACCCACTATAGCGGTTTTAAAAAATTTCCATGGTAATCATTTGAAAGGTTAGAGCCTCTTGCCATGCCTATGGTACCATTAGATTCAGTCTGGTAATGAAAAGCAGTGCTAGATCTCCAGTGGGCACAGGCAGCCTGACATAAGGTCTAGCAAGTTTTGACTTGTGTTAAGACTGGTCACTGCTCAGAATAGTACCTGCTTAGTAACTGGTGCAGAATTCTTCACTCCAAGTGCTCCTTTCTTCTGTGGAACTGCAGAGTTGACAAACTGCTTGTTGACATTTCCCAGAGCTTTTCTTGGCTTTACCACAGTGCCAGAGCTGCCAAACACTTTCCCTGGATGACTTTTCAAAAGTGTTTTTCCTTTAAAATAAATAAAAATTTCACTCTACTACAAATTATGGACCATATGCATTTCTGCTGTTGGTTTATTTGGTGACAACTCATTACTGATGTATTGCCACGTTTGCAACCAAACCCGTCAAAGATCTGCTTTGAGAAATATTGAAATGCAGCAATGAATGAACTGGCTAAAAAAAATGCAACATTTGCAGAAATTACAGCTGGAAACTGAGCACAAGTGAAACACTCACCAGGGATTGTTGATTTCAGGCGATCCTTGGACAAGGTAGAAGCAACATCTCCATTCTCTTGGTCAATGAAAATTACAGTTGCCATGCTTCACTTTAGTCAAAACTGTAAAGTAGTAATTACAAGAGACTTTGGGGTAAATAAAGAGTTAAATAAGGGCTAATAAAATGCAGTAACACTTGAGGTAAATCAGGTGTGAAAGACCAAGTCTAAGAATTTTGCAAAAATCCCAAATGCGGAGTTTGTTCAATGTAGTGGTAATTACTGCATTATTTAATGTGGCAATTTATTGCACTAAGCAGGTTGCCAAGGAGCAGGCCAAGAAGCTGGCAGTTGTGTCCTTAGCCGGTTCCCGACCGGCGCACGCCGATGTAAGTCGGCAGAATGGCACGGCTGGGCAAATGGGCGTACCTGTACGTCCATTTGAATTCCCCGCCGTGCCATTGCGTGCATGCCGCCGGCTTGGGAGCTCCGCAAGTCGGGTCGCGGGTCCTGCAGACTCGATCGCCATGGGGATACTCGCGATCGGCTCATGGAGAGGACGAACGGGGAGATGCTGATGTAAACAGCATCTCCATTCTGCCTAGTGACAAGTGTCACTGATAACAGCTCCCTGTCATCCGGGGCAGTGATCAGAGTAATGACACTGCTAGCCCATCCCCCTACAGTTAGTAATCACTCCCCTAGGACACATTTAACCCCTGATCACTGCCATTACTAGTAAAAAAAAAAATAATGCCATAAAACTATCCCCCATTTAGTAAACACTAACTTTTGCGCAAACCAATCAAACGCTTGCGATTTTTTTTTACCAAAAATATGTAGAAGCATACGTATCAACCTAAACTGAGGAGAAAAAAAAAATTTTGGGGGATATTTATAATAGCAAAATGTAAAAAAATGCGTTTTTCTCAAAGTTGACGCTCTCATTTTGTTTATAGCGCAAAAAAGCGATCAAATACCACCAAAAGAAAGCTCTATTTGTGGGGGGAAAAAAATAAAAAAAAATAAATAAAAATAAAGCAGTGCTCTGCTCCTGACAACAATCTGCCTGCTCCACCATGTGAAAAAGTTTAATAGGCAAGGCACAGGGCCACCTGGTGATATGCCCCCTTGTCCCTTGTGACAGCAACCACTGTATGTTGGCTTGGTGACATCACAAGTACATACTGACCATCATGTGCAGCCCTTTGGTGATGTCAAGGGGCCATATTGGAGGCCCCCTTATTGGGCAACCCCTGCTGTAAACACTCCAATACACCTGTAAAAATGCTTGTGTGCACACTTAAAGGCCCCTTTAACACTGACAGGCCAAATGGATCTGCCTTTCAGTTTCAGGTGGACCCAGACCACACAATGGCGCTGCAGATGTCAGTGGACACGCGCTCACTGACACCTGATTTGGTCCAATAAAAACAGTTGGATGGGGATAGGATTACAGTCAGATGGAAACACAGATGAGGCAGGGTAGGGGTGTCAAAAACACATGGTTGATACATTTTTGCCAACCACCACCTTAAGCTGCAATAGGCAGTGGTTATGGACAGGGTGTTTACATGCCGCAGCTGCGATGCTTCATGACCAAGTACACCTGACTCATAGCAAATTGGCAAGCCCACAAACGCTGCACATTAAAGTAAATGGAGCAATGCCACCAAAGCATAGTTAAAGTGTGCATGCCCACAGTTAAAGCATGTCAGAAAAAAAAAAATAAAAAAAATACAAGTTTAACCACTTCAGCCCCGGAAGGATTTACCCCCTTCCTGACCAGAGCACTTTACACTGCGTCGCTTTAACTGCTAATTGTGCGGTCATGCAATGCTGTACCCAAACGAAATTTGCGTCCTTTTCGTTACACAAATAGAGCTTTCTTTTGATGGTATTTGATCACCTCTGCCGTTTATTTTTTGAGCTATAAACGGAAAAAGACAGAAAATTTTGAAGAAAAAAAAAAAGATTTTCTACTTTGTTATAAAAAATAAAAAAAATCCAATAAACTCAATTTTAGTCATACATTTAGGTCAAAATTTATTAGGCCACATGTCTTTGGTTTATAAAAAAAAAAAAAAAAAAAAGTCAATAAGTGTATATTTATTGGTTTGCGCAAAAGTTAGTGCCTACAAACTAGGGTACATTTTCTGGAATTTACACAGCCTTTAATTTATGGCTGCCCATGTCATTTAAGGTGCTAAAATGGCAGGGCAGTACAACCCCCCCCCCAAATGACCCCATTTTGGAAAGTAGACACCCCAAGGAAATTGCTGAGAGGCATGTTGAGCCCATTGAATATTTTTTTGTCCCAAGTGATTGACAAAAAAAAAAAAAAAAAAATTTACAAAAAGTTGTCACTAAATGATATATTGCTCACACAGGCCATGGGCATATGTGGAATTGCACCCCAAAATACATTCAGCTGCTTATCCCGAGTACAGGGATACCACATGTGTGGGACTTTTTGGGAGCCTAGCCGCGTACGCGGACCCGAAAACCAATCACCGCCTTCAGGATTTCTAAGGGCATAAATTTTTGATTTCACTCCTCACTACCTATCAGTTTTGAAGGCCATAAAATGCCCAGATGGCACAAACTCCCCCCCAAATGACCCCATTTTGGAAAGTAGACACCCCAAGCTATTTGCTGAGAGGCATGTTGAGTCCATGGAATATTTTGACACAAGTTGCAGGAAGTGACAATTTATTTTTTTGCACAAAGTTGTCACTAAATGATATATTGCTCACACAGGCCATGGGCATATGTGGAATTGCACCCCAAAACACATTTAGCTGCTTCTCCTGAGTATGGGGATACCACGTGTGGGACTTTTTGGGAGCCTAGCCACATACAGGACTCCGAAAACCAATCACCGCCTTCAGGATTTCTAAGGGCATAAATTTTTGATTTCACTCTTCACTGCCTATCACAGTTTGAGGTCATGGAATGCCCAGGTGGCACAAACCCCCCCAAATGACCCCATTTTGGAAAGTAGACACCCCAAGCTATTTGAAGCTCTCATTTGTTTTTGAAATGAAGACA
Organism: Lithobates septentrionalis; assembly: GCA_037952835.1. Classification (NCBI taxonomy): domain Eukaryota; kingdom Metazoa; phylum Chordata; class Amphibia; order Anura; family Ranidae; genus Lithobates; species Lithobates septentrionalis. The sequence continues at coordinate 603,262 of JBBDGP010001075.1, read as the reverse complement.
GACAAGAAAAAATTCTTTTCATTTTTCAAAACTTTGTGACAAAAAGGGGGGTCTGCAAAATACTCACTATACCTCTCAGCAAATAGCTTGGGGTGTCTACTTTCTAAAATAGGGTCATGGGGGTTGTGTGCGACCTGGGAATTCCATGGCCTCCGCAAATGATAGGCAGTGAAGAAAAATGTACGCCCTTAGAAAGCCTGAAGGCGGTGCTTGGTTTTCGGGGTCCCGTACGCGGCTAGGCTCCCAAAAAGTCACACATGTGGTATCCCCATACTCAGAAGCAACAGAATGTATTTTGGGGTGTAATGTTACATATTCCCATGGCATGTTTGAGCAATCTATAATTTAGTGACAACTTTTTTTTGCACAAAAAGTCTTTCCTGCAACTTGTCACAATATAAAATATTCCATTGACTCGACATGCCTCAGCAAATAGCTTGGGGTGTCTACTTTCCAAAATGGAGTCATTGGGGGGGGGGGGGGGGGTTGAACTGTCCTGGCATTTTATGCACAACATTTAGAAGCTTATGTCACACATCACCCACCCTTCTAACCACTTGAAGACAAAGCCCTTTGACACTTTGTTTACATGAAAGAATTTTTTTTGCAAGAAAATTACTTTGAACCCCCAAACATTTTTTTTAAAGCAAATGCCCTAAAGATTAAAATGGTGTTTTTTTCACACAGTATTTGCGCAGCGATTTTTCAAATGCATTTTTGGGGAAAAAAAAAAAAAAAAAAAAACTTTAAATTTTAATGCACTAAAAACACACTATATTGCCCAAATGTTTGATGAAATAAAAAAGATGATCTTAGGCCGAGTACATAGATCCCAAACATGACATGCTTTAAAATTGCGCAAAAACATGCAGTGGCAACAAACTAAATACATTTTTAAAAAGCCTTTACACGTTACCACTTTAGATTTACAGAGGTCTACTGCTAAAATTACTGCCCTCGATCTGACCTTCGCGGCGATACCTCACATGCATGGTGCAATTGCTGTTTACTTGTTGACACCAGACTGATGCTTGCGTTCGCCTTTGCGCGAGACCAGGGGGGACAGGGGTGCTTTTTTTCTCTATTTTTTTGCTTTTATCCTTTTTAAACTGTTCCTTTCATATTTTTTTTTAAATCATTTTTATTGTCATCAGGGAATGTAAATATCCCCTATGATAGCAATAGGTAGTGACAGGTAGAACTGCACGATTCTGGCCAAAATGAGAATCACGATTTTTTTGCTTAGAATAAAAAGATCACAATTCTCATGATTCTCGCAACGTAAAATATTTCACATACAAAAGAAAAAAAAAAGCCAACTTTACTGGTTAGATTGTTTTTTTTCTTTGTTTTTTTAATTCATTAAAGTCATTTTTTCAAAAAAAAAAATTGCATTTGAAAGACCGCTGCAAATACAGTGTGACAAAATATTGCAACCACCACCATTTTATTCTCTAGGGTGTCTACTAAAAAATAAATAAAAAATATGTTTGGGGGTTCCAAGTAATTTTCTAGCAAAAAAATGATTTTAACTTGAAACCAACAAATGTCAGAAAAAGGTTTAGTGTTTAAGTGGAAACACTTTAATCGTCAATCGTTATCACGATCTTGACTAATCACAATTAATTGTGCAGCTCTAGTGACAGGTACTCTTTTTTGAAAAAATTGGGGTCCATTAGACCCTAGATCTCTCCTCTGCCCTCAAAGCATCTGACCACACCAAGATCAGTGTGATAAAATGCTTTCCCAATTTCCCAAAGTCATGAAATGCTGGTAGCTTCTGGTTTTTTTTTAGGCCATAGAGATGTTTAGAGCCACTCTGGTCTCTGATCAGCTCTATGGTCAGCTGGCTGAATCACCGGCTGCATTCTCAGGCTCCCTGTTGGGACAGGAGAGCCAGAGAAAAACCATGGACGGTGAGGGGGGCATTCCATCCCACTGCTTGTAAAAGCAGTCTAGAGGCCAATTAGCCGCTAGGATTGCTTTTACATGAAAGCCAACCGCTGGCTGAAAAGAATGATACCAAGATGATACCTAAACCTGCAGGCATCATTCTGGTATAACCACTCAAAATCCAGCAACATACCAGTACGTTGTTGGGCATATATTGTAATTTTTTTCTCATGCAGCCTGTGGGCTGAACAAAAAAAAGATATTGATCAGTGGGTATGCCCACCGTTAAAATACCTCCCCTCATCCACCCACTTCTAATGATGGGCATACATACACAGTTTATATATGCCGAAGCATGGGGGCATCCTCCTGCAAAAGGTAGGAGCAAATCGCTCCTCCGCCCCCATGCTTTGGCATATATCACCTCTGCTGGAGTTACGGCTTTATATATCGTGGGAGCCAACGCTGTTGCTGTCAAGATTAAAAAAAAAAAATCTGCGCTGCAGCTGAATGGTGTACCTGAAGACAAAAAAAAAAAAAAAGGGTTAATAAAAACACAGTAAACAGTAAAGTATAAAAAAAAATTGCATACCTGAAAAGCAAACATGATAAAACATTGCAGAATAGAATACAGTAAAAAAAACGAGCAGAAAAGAGAGAATAGAGAGACTACTACAACTACTATATTTTTAGTTTTTTTTTTTTTACACTTTTTGTAACTGTAACCAGTTCCAGGTTCGGGTCTCAAAATGCAATGGCATCTTGGGAGACCCTGTGAAAGTGTGCCTAGTCTTTGCAATGCTGCATGCTAATACTCAACTAGTGTATGGTAACGTTCAAAACATTCACCAAATGCAAAGACCAGGATTGTCAGGACAGGAGGGACAATAATAGCGGGTGCCACGCCTATATCCGCGTTTGCTGCAGACACAACATCTTTTTTTTGGGGGGGGGGGGGGGGGGTTCATTGGATAGGGGTACTCAGGACAAAGAAAATGCCTCTCATGCAGCCGACCGCATTTGGTTGGGGATGTAAATGGGGGGAGTACAGGTGCTGCAGAAGTGGTGGGTTCCCAATTAGGATTGGGAAATTCAGCAGGAAGGGCATTATGGGCCTGTGTTTGTCTTCTTGGTGGCAGCAGGACACTACTTGTGCTTGCCACCTCACCAGCTTTAACTGCACTTATGGGACTCGCCACGTCACCAAGTGTTACTGCAGTGCTGGTTTGACTACAACCGGGGTGTACTAGGCCGCTGGTGCTTGCCAGTTCACCAAAAAAAAAAAACTGTTAGTGATCGCAGGGATCAGGCCTGACTCTGCGAATGCTGCAGTTATGCGTTTATTGTTTTGTAAGTGACAGTGATCGATACTGCACTTGGGTGGGCTGGGCAGAGGGGCAAAAAGCAGGTTCTAGCAGGTATCTGGGCTGATCCTGCTGACAATGCGTTTTTGGGAACCCTAAACTGCTGGGGACGTTAGTATAGATCTGATTGGATCAGATATTGATCCGTTCAGATACTATACCACTAAGGGAGGTGTACGGTGCGTGCGTGGGTGGGTGTTAGCGGTACTGGCGCCAACCTGACGCTGCCTGGGGCGATGCAGACCCTAAAACCTAACTTATAGCGTCACCCGTAACTGTTATACGGTGATCACTGGTGAAAGTGTTAACTAGGGGGCAATTAAGGGGTTAAAACCTTTATTAGGTAGTATATGGGGGTCCCCGACACTTTAAACCGCTGACGGCGAACCTATACATTTACCTCCCTAACTAGCGTCACCAGTGACACTAATACAGCGATCAGAAAAACGATCGTTTAGTGACACTGGCGATGGGGGTGATCAAGGGGTTAAAACTTTATTAGGGGGGTACCCCTAACTGCCCTACCACACCAACGGTCACAAACTGACACCAATGCAGTAATCAGAGAAAACAAAAAAACTGCTTGGCGTCAGTGGGGGGGTGTACAGTGTGTTCACATCAATGTCTTCTCTCCTCGGCGCCGGAACGGAAAATACCGAGCTGAGGAGCGATGACATCACTTGCTCCGCTTCTGTTTACATTACAGAAGCATTTCATTCTCCAGGAGCGATCCCTAGGGGGGGGCCACGAATGAGTGGCCTCCCCCTCACGAGAATCCGACCGCCGCAGGCACCAGGGGGGGGGGGGTCCCCGCCCACGGGTAGGCAAGGGCGTACAGGTAAGTCCTTTTGCCTGCCCGTGCCATTGTGCCGACGTACATTGTCGTACGGCGGTCGGCAAGTGGTTAACAGGTCATGAGGCATCACATTGCCTTCTCACCATCTGTCAATAGCCTCTGGAGCGCAACCCAAACAGATCAGGCTTCAGAGGCAAGGAAAATTTAGCAATGCTCACATGGTTCCCACCCAGCCTATTGCAGGATGACGCCGACAGGAACCTCATCCCTCTGGGCGGCCATCTGATGTCCTCCCGGTCACACGGTGATCGGGGATGAGCCGTGTCCCTTGGACACAGCCAACCCCCAATCAGGGTAAAGAGCCAATGAAATTGGCCCTTTACCATGTGACTGGCTGTGTCCAATCACAAATGTAAACAAACCATGGTAACCCACTGTAACCGGGTTCACCTCACCAATCCAGTGTGAGGAGGAAATTGTGGTAACAGCAAGTTACTGATTACAATATACAGTACTGTGCCCCTATAAAGCACTTGTCTGTAAGCCCAGCAGAGTACCTGCCATGAAGCCTAGAAGTACACCTTTCATGCAGGTAACAAATGACATGTACAAAAGACATTATGCCTTAGAAAATACATTGGGGTGTTTGCTTTCCAAAATGGGGTCATTTTTTTTTTTACTTTCACTGTCCTGGTGCTCCAGGCCATAAAAAAAAAAAAATTATATGATAGGTAGTCAGGTGTAATTTATGTCCCTAGGAGACCTGAAGGAGCTACAGACAGTCCCTGGGTTACAAACAAGAGGTTCTGTCTGTAGGTTTGTTCTCAAGTTTAACCCTTTCATGACTATGGTGCTTACAAGTTAACATCTATTTTTTTTGCTAGAAAGTTACTTATAACCCCCAAACACTATGTATATTTTTTTAGCAGAGAATCTAGAGAATAAAATGGCAATTGTTGCAATATTTTAGGTCACATGGTATTTGTGCAGCAGTCTTTTAAACACAACTTTGAGGAAAAAGACTTTCATGAATAAAAAACAAAAAAAAAAAAAGTAAAGTTAGCCCAATTTTTTTAGTATAACGTGAAAGATGTTACGCCAAGTAAATAGATACCAAACATGTCACGCTTTAAAATTGCGCACACTCGTGGAATGGCAACAAACTACGGTACATTTTTTAAAAACCGGCACCATTGGCAGCCAAGTAAACTGGAAGTGACATTCTGACGTCACTTCCATATTTACAGAGAAGACTGGAACTAAGCTGCTTCCGGCTTCATGCCAGTGTCTCTAGCCGCCGGATCGAGTCTCCTGGTGAGTAAGAGCTGCAGAAAAGGGGGGGTCCCCACCCATAACAACCAAGCCACATTGGTTGTTATCCCTGGAATGCCGACTGCCCGCTCAAAACACACAAAAAAAAAAAAAAAAAAAAAAAAAAAAAAAAAAAAAGTACCAGGATGATGCCTGCAGCTGCGTGCATCATTCTGGTATAACCCCCTAAAGCCAAGGCCACATATATGCATATGCTCCAGGGGGAAGGAGTTAATCTGTTTGCAGGCTGGAACAGGTACTTTTTTTAAAAGAATAAATCCAGCTTTTTTTTTTTTAAATTGTTGGATAGCATAGGAAAGCATTAACACTGTAATGTTTGTGTTGCTGTCTCTACCCCTGTTCAGAAGATTCTGAACATTTTAGGTTGTTCTGAAAGCAAGAATTGGTGATAGAGCATCAGTGGGGACACCTTGTTCCCATAATAACTTACAAGAGTGAATTTACCTTCCCAGGGATAGATTCTCACTGCCATCTCCCTCCGTTGGGAAGTAGGATTCTTATGTATGCAAGTCTGTTTGTAACTTGGGGAATGCCTGTACTTGGATGGATGTTGGGCCTCTATGTGGCCAGGCTGTGGAATCGCTATACTCAGGAGGAGCAGAATGTTTTGGGGTGTAACTAAAAGCATCTTCATGCTGTGCAACCTAGAAAGCTCAATTTTTTTTTTGGTACATTGTAGTATGAGTAATAATCAAAGTGAGCACCGAAAGCTGAAATGTGTTCTGTGCAGGAAGGAGGTAGAAGTGTGTATGAGGCTTTATTAGAAGGCGAAGAGCCTCGAACATGAGCATACATATAACCTACTAATTATATCAGAACTAAGCACAAGTTCTAACCTCTGACCAGAGGCGTCGCTAGGGGGTGGCTATAGCCCCGAATCTGGGGCCCATAGCCCCAAGTCTCACTGGGGGAAGCGTTGCCATCAATGGCAGACAACTAACATCTCAGCCGTTTTACTTTGTTCTGCCACTGCACTGGTTGCTAGAACCACCCAGGGTTTAGCAACCAGTGATGTCACGAGTGACACAGCATGAGCCCAAGACAGTGACATCACTGGCAGGGGGGGCGTTCTCCCCTCTGTTTACATCCACACAGGAGGAGGATCCAGAGGGACACACCACTGTGCTGTATATCCGTCAGCACTGTTCTGAGGTCTGTACATTTTACTATACAGTATGTAGGTGGACATGTGCAGGGGGGTATGGGAGGGGAGAGGGGTGCCTATACTGATGAGGGGGTCTGCACTGAAAGGGGGTGTCTATACTAATGGGAGGGTCTGCACTGAGGGAGGTATATATGCTAATTGGGGTGTCTGCACTGAGGGGGGTTTATACTGATGAGGGTCTGCACTGAGGGGGGGGAGATCTGTACTGAGGGGTGGCCTGTACTGATGGAGGGAGGTGGTCTGTACCATGCCCGCAGCCTCTGTACATACATAATATACATGTGTATGCCCGCCCAAGCGTATGACTTTCTTTACTTCACTGCTATGGGCTCTAGCCCCAGATCTTTAGTAGACCTAGCAACACCCCTGCCTCTGACCCTTCACCCCTACAATAAGGGGAATAATCCGAGGGAAACCCAAATAGAGGAGTAAGGGGACCAAACTACACCCAACACAAGGTGGCGCTGCACTCACTATCCAGCCGCCCCCACTATAGCTCAGACCCCTCATCTCCTCCACACACAGCTCCGGTACAAACCCCCCGAATGATTCTTACAGTACCACCACATCCCACCCTCTCACTTACCTGCAAGACTCAGCACGCTGCACCTCCTCTCAAATCACTGGTTACACAAGGATTACTGTTACAACCGCCAACCCGGCAGCTCTTAAATCAAAAGCTGCTCGCTCATTGGCTGCAAGCAGAGGCTGCTTTTCCCTGATTGGCCGAGTCCTCCTGTGTCGGCTTGTTTTTATTGGATGAGAACTAAGTGAGTCTGTCTTAGCCGCCTCTGACTCACGGAGATGCCGCGTGCTTGTGTTTATATGTGCAGCTGTGCTGTGCTGGGAGATCCCACTATGGAGATATATTGGGGGGGGGGGGGGGGGGATGGTAGAGCGTAGTCACTACCTCACTGCTATTCTATATTGGGGTTTTAATTGGGTGAGAAGGAAGTGCATCTGACACACGTGTCTGTGTTTGTTATTATTATTATTAAAGGGCGGGTAACAAGGTAGGTGGGTGGGGTCTATGGTGAGCCTTGGATGTACTGTTATCATTGCAGGTGATATGAGGTGATAGGAGATGGGTGACACTTGGATGTACTGTCAGTACTGAAGGTGACAGGCGATGGGAGATGGGTGACACTTGGATGTGCTGTCAGTACTGAAGGTGACATCAGGGTGATAGGAGATGGGTGACACTTGGATGTACTGAAAGTGACATGAGGGTGCAGGGTGATAGGAGATGGGTGACATTTGGGTGTACTGTCAGTACTGAAGGTGACATGAGGTGCAGGGTGATGAGAGATGGGTGACACTTGGGTGTACTGTCAGTACTGAAGGTGACATGGGGGTGATGGGTGACACTTGGATGTACTGTCAGTACTGAAGGTGACATGAGGGTGATAGGAGATGGGTGACACTTGGATGTGCTGTCAGTACTGAAGGTGACATGGGGGTGATAGGAGATGGGTGACACTTAGATGTACTGTCAGTACTGAAGGTGACATGAGGGTGATAGGAGATGGGTGACACCTGCATTTACTGTCAGTACTGAAGGTGACACGAGGGTGATGAGAGATGGGTGACAGTTGGATTTACTGTCAGTACTGAAGGTGACACGAGGGTGATAGGAGATGGGTGACAGTTGGATTTACTGTCAGTACTGATGGTGACATAAAGGTGATGGCAGATAGGTGTCACTTGGATACACTGCCAGTACTGAAGATGACATGAGATGCAGGGTGATGGGAGATGGGTGACACTTGGATGTTCTGTCAGTACTGAAGGTGACATGAGGTGACTGAAGATGGGTGACACTTGGGTGTACTGTCAGTACTGAAGGTGACACAAGGGTGATGGGAGATGGGTGACACTTGGATGTACTGTCAGTACTGAAGGTGACATGAGGTGATAGGACATTGGTGACATTTGGGTGTACTGTCAGTACTGAAGGTGACATCAGGGTGCAAGTGTGATGGGAGATGGGTGACACTTGGGTGTACTGTCAGTACTGAAGGTGACATGAGGTGATAGGACATTGGTGACATTTGGGTGTACTGTCAGTACTGAAGGTGACATCAGGGTGCAAGGGTGATGGGAGATGGGTGACACTTGGATGTACTGTCAGTACTGAAGGTGACATGAGGGTGATAGGAGATGGGTGACACTTGGATGTGCTGTCAGTACTGAAGGTGACATGAGGGTGATAGGAGATGGGTGACACTTGGATGTGCTGTCAGTACTGAAGGTGACATGAGGTGCAGGGTGATGAGAGATGGGTGACACTTGGGTGTACTGTCAGTACTGAAGGTGACATGAGGTGATAGGAGATGGGTGACACTTGGATGTACTGTCAGTACTGAAGGTGACATGAGGGTGATAGGCGATGGGTGACACTTGGATGTGCTGTCAGTACTGAAGGTGACATGAGGTGACTGAAGATGGGTGACACTTGGGTGTACTGTCAGTACTGAAGGTGACACAAGGGTGATGGGAGATGGGTGACACTTGGATGTACTGTCAGTACTGAAGGTGACATGAGGTGATAGGACATTGGTGACATTTGGGTGTACTGTCAGTACTGAAGGTGACATCAGGGTGCAAGGGTGATGGGAGATGGGTGACACTTGGGTGTACTGTCAGTACTGAAGGTGACATGAGGTGATAGGACATTGGTGACATTTGGGTGTACTGTCAGTACTAAAGGTGACATCAGGGTGCAAGGGAGATGGGTGACACTTGGATGTACTGTCAGTACTGAAGGTGACATGAGGTGATAGGAGATGGGTGACACTTGGATGTACTGTCAGTACTGAAGGTAACATGAGGGTGATAGGAGATGGGTGACACTTGGATGTGCTGTCAGTACTGAAGGTGACATGAGGGTGATAGGAGATGGGTGACACTTGGATGTACTGTCAGTACTGAAGGTGACATGAGGTGATAGGAGATGGGTGACACTTGGATGTACTGTCAGTACTGAAGGTGACATGAGGGTGATAGGAGATGGGTGACACTTGGATGTGCTGTCAGTACTGAAGGTGACATGAGGGTGATAGGAGATGGGTGACACTTGGATGTGCTGTCAGTACTGAAGGTGACATGAGGTGCAGGGTGATGAGAGATGGGTGACACTTGGGTGTACTGTCAGTACTGAAGGTGACATGAGGTGATAGGAGATGGGTGACACTTGGATGTACTGTCAGTACTGAAGGTGACATGAGGGTGATAGGCGATGGGTGACACTTGGATGTGCTGTCAGTACTGAAGGTGACATGAGGTGACTGAAGATGGGTGACACTTGGGTGTACTGTCAGTACTGAAGGTGACACAAGGGTGATGGGAGATGGGTGACACTTGGATGTACTGTCAGTACTGAAGGTGACATGAGGTGATAGGACATTGGTGACATTTGGGTGTACTGTCAGTACTGAAGGTGACATCAGGGTGCAAGGGTGATGGGAGATGGGTGACACTTGGGTGTACTGTCAGTACTGAAGGTGACATGAGGTGATAGGACATTGGTGACATTTGGGTGTACTGTCAGTACTAAAGGTGACATCAGGGTGCAAGGGAGATGGGTGACACTTGGATGTACTGTCAGTACTGAAGGTGACATGAGGTGATAGGAGATGGGTGACACTTGGATGTACTGTCAGTACTGAAGGTAACATGAGGGTGATAGGAGATGGGTGACACTTGGATGTGCTGTCAGTACTGAAGGTGACATGAGGGTGATAGGAGATGGGTGACACTTGGATGTACTGTCAGTACTGAAGGTGACATGAGGTGATAGGAGATGGGTGACACTTGGATGTACTGTCAGTACTGAAGGTAACATGAGGGTGATAGGAGATGGGTGACACTTGGATGTGCTGTCAGTACTGAAGGTGACATGAGGGTGATAGGAGATGGGTGACACTTGGATGTGCTGTCAGTACTGAAGGTGACATGAGGTGCAGGGTGATGAGAGATGGGTGACACTTGGGTGTACTGTCAGTACTGAAGGTGACATGAGGTGATAGGAGATGGGTGACACTTGGATGTACTGTCAGTACTGAAGGTAACATGAGGGTGATAGGCGATGGGTGACACTTGGATGTGCTGTCAGTACTGAAGGTGACATGAGGGTGATAGGAGATGGGTGACACTTGGATGTACTGTCAGTACTGAAGGTGACATGAGGGTGATAGGCGATGGGTGACACTTGGATGTGCTGTCAGTACTGAAGGTGACATGAGGGTGATAGGAGAAGGGTGACACTTGAATGTACTGTCAGTACTGAAGGTGACATGAGGGTAATAGGAGATGGGTGACACTTGGATGTACTGTCAGTACTGAAGGTGACATGAGGTGATAGGAGATGGGTGACACTTGGATGTGCTTTCAGTACTGAAGGTGATATGGGGTAATAGGAGATGGGTGACACTTGGATGTACTGTCAGTACTAAAGGTGACATGAGGGAGATGGGTGACACTTGGATGTACTTTCAGTACTGAAGGTGACATGAGGGAGATGGGTGACACTTGGATGTACTGTCAGTACTGAATGTGACATGAGGGAGATGGGTAACACTTGGATGTACTGTCAGTACTGAAGGTGACATGAGGGTGATAGGCGATGGGTGACACTTGGATGTGCTGTCAGTACTGAAGGTGACATGAGGGTGATAGGAGAAGGGTGACACTTGAATGTACTGTCAGTACTGAAGGTGACATGAGGGTAATAGGAGATGGGTGACACTTGGATGTACTGTCAGTACTGAAGGTGACATGAGGTGATAGGAGATGGGTGACACTTGGATGTGCTTTCAGTACTGAAGGTGATATGGGGTAATAGGAGATGGGTGACACTTGGATGTACTGTCAGTACTAAAGGTGACATGAGGGAGATGGGTGACACTTGGATGTACTTTCAGTACTGAAGGTGACATGAGGGAGATGGGTGACACTTGGATGTACTGTCAGTACTGAAGGTGACATGAGGGAGATGGGTGACACTTGGATGTACTGTCAGTACTGAAGGTGACATGAGGGTGATGGCAGATGGGTGACACTTGGATGTACTGTCAGTACTGAAGATGACATGAGATGCAGGGTGATGGGAGATGGGTGACACTTTGATGTACTGTCAGTACTGAAGGTGACATGAGAGTGCAGGGAGATGGGTGACACTTGGATGTACTGTCAGCACTGAAGGTGACATGAGGTGCAGGGTGATAGGAGATGGGTGACACTTGGATGTACTGTCAGCACTGAAGGTGACATGAGGTGCAGGGTGATAGGAGATGGGTGACACTTGAATTTGCTTTCAGTACTGAAGGTGATCAGATAAAAGGTAAGGGGAGAGTGGCGCTCCCTATAATGGTGGAAAACTGAGTTTCTACAAGAATGTTTTATGCTACAATTAAGTGTAGATGTGCTCCAACCACCTAAATAAAAATAAAATTAAATAAAAATAAAATGTGGGTTGTACGTTTGTGTCACTAAGTGTGTATATCCATTAACACAACAAGAAGTGACGTATATATGTAGACCTTAAAAATAGATGTGCCTCACCTATTGTAGACAGGGTGTATAATGCGTATGTCACTATGTAGAAAATACAATAGCGAAGCATCTAGTGCAAAAGAATCAATCAGAACAAACCCTACAGTAGTGCACCAACACCAGAAAATGGATACTCCCCCACAGGGATTTCAAACTGACAATAAGGTGACAACCAGAAAAAAATATATATACTAATGATGGCTCACAGCGTACTCCGAGCTCCCTGTCAGTGTGCTGGGTGTGACGTAAGTGCGTAGCTCCGCCTGGGGCCTGGGCCTGACGTAAGGCGGAGCTACGCACTTACGTCACACCCAGCACACTGGCAGGGAGCTCGGAGCGCAGGTGAGGCGCACGCTGTGAGCCGTTCGCTCCCTGGACATTTCTAACTTTTGACCACAGGTGTAGCATTTTCTCCCCTGGTGGGATACTATTGTTTTTATCATTTTTATAAATAAAAAGTTTTATACTGCTGCACTATGGGAGCCCCGTTCTTTTTCTTAATAGGATGTGACTACTGAAAGCTGGTAAATCATCTCCTGGATACGGTCGTGCTGAATACAGGATCGGTGGCAACGTCCCATCCGGGATAGGAGCTCATCCACCTTTTTGCTACACGCTTTCTACCCCTGTAGGGGTGCCAGGAGCTGGTGAGTGGGGACCCTTGAGGGGGATCACAGAAGTCATTGGATGCTGTGTGGAGCACAAGAGTCACCTTAGATGTTTATGAACATTTATATTTATATATATATATATATATACACATATATTTTTTTGGACATATTTTTTTGGGCGCATTTTTTGTATGATTATTTTTCTGTTATGAACATTATGCCATCTTTGGAGTTTTATTTTTACTTTTTGACCACTTTTTGTATCATTTTTTGCCTGATCATATTCATTGTTTTGCACATTTTGCTGTTTTTTAACTTCACCTTCAAAACTGAGGAATCCTTTATGTGATTTGGACATTTATCATTTGTATATATATTTTTTTCTGGTTGTCACCTTATTGTCAGTTGGAAATCCCTGTGGGGGAGTCTCAATTTTCTGGTGTTGGTGCACTACTGTAGGGTTTGTTCTGATTGATGTGTTTGCACTAGATGCTTCGCTATTGTATTTTCTACATAGTGACATACGCATTATACAGTGGCTTGCGAAAGTATTCGGCCCCCTTGAACTTTTCAACCTTTTGCCACATTTCAGGCTTCAAACATAAAGATATAAAATTTTTATTTTTTGTGAAGAATCACCAACAAGTGGGACACAATTGTGAAGTGGAACGAAATCTTTTGGATTTTTGAAAATTTTTTAACTAATAAAAAAATGAAAAGTGGGGCGTGCAAAATTATTCAGCCCCCTTGCGTTAATACTTTGTAGAGCCACCTTTTGCTGCGATTACAGCTGCAAGTCACTTGGGGTATGTCTCTATCAGTTTTGCACATCGAGAGACTGAAATTCTTGCCCATTCTTCCTTGCAAAACAGCTCAAGCTCAGTGAGGTTGGATGGAGAGCGTTTGTGAACAGCAGTTTTCAGCTCTTTCCACAGATTCTCGATTGGATTCAGGTCTGGACTTTGACTTGGCCATTCTAACACCTGGATACGTTTAATTGTGAACCATTCCTTTGTAGATTTTGCTGTATGTTTGGGATCATTGTCTTGTTGGAAGATAAATCTCCGTCCCAGTTTCAGGTCTTTTGCAGACTCCAACAGGTTTTCATCCAGAATGGTCCTGTATTTGGCTGCATCCATCTTCCCCTCAATTTTAACCATCTTCCCTGTCCCTGCTGAAGAAAAGCAGGCCCAAACCATGATGCTGCCACCACCATGTTTGACAGTGGGGATGGTGTGTTGAGTGTGATGAGCTGTGTTGCTTTTACGCCAAACATATCGTTTTGCATTGTGGCCAAAAAGTTCGATTTTGGTTTCATCGGACCAGAGCACCTTCTTCCACATGTTTGGTGTGTCTCCCAGGTGGCTTGTGGCAAACTTTAGACGAGACTTTTTATGGATATCTTTGAGAAATGGCTTTCTTCTTGCCACTCTTCCATAAAGGCCAGATTTGTGCAGTGTACGACTGATTGTTGTCCTATGGACAGACTCTCCCACCTCAGCTGTAGTTCTCTGCACTTCATCCAGAGTGATCATGGGCCTCTTGGCTGCATCTCTGATCAGTCTTCTCCTTGTCTGAGCTGAAAGTTTAGAGGGACAGCCAGGTCTTGGTAGATTTGCAGTGGTCTGATACTCCTTCCATTTCAAAATGATCGCTTGCACAGTGCTCCTTGGGATGTTTAAAGCTTGGGAAATCTTTTTGTATCCAAATCCGGCTTTAAACTTCTCCACAACAGTATTACGGACCTGCCTGGTGTGTTCCTTGGTCTTCATGATGCTCTCTGCGCTTTCAACAGAACCCTGAGACTATCACAGAGCAGGTGCATTTATACAGAAACTTGATTACACGCAGGTGGATTCTATTTATCACCATCAGTCATTTAGGACAACATTGGATCATTCAGAGATCATCGCTGAACTTCTGGAGTGAGTTTTCTGCACTGAAAGTAAAGGGGCCGAATAATTTTGCACGCACCACTTTTCAGTTTTTTAATTGCTAAAAAAGTTTAAAATATCCAATAGATTTCGTTCCACTTCACAATTGTGTCCCACTTGTTGGTGATTCTTCACAAAAAATTAAAATTTTATATCTTTATGTTTGAAGCCTGAAATGTGGCAAACGGTTGAAAAGTTCAAGGGGGCCGAATACTTTCGCAAGCTACTGTACACCCTGTCTACAATAGGTGAGGCACATCTATTTTTAAGGTCTACATATATACGTCACTTCTTGTTGTGTTAATGGATATACACACTTAGTGACACAAACGTACAACCCACATTTTATTTTTATTTTTATTTCATTTTATTTATTTTTTTTATAATTGTATTTTTATTAGATTTTTAATATTTTAAAACAAACAAGTACAGCATTATTGTACAGTATAGAATACAAAGTTATTGAAAACATCTTGATATCAAAACAGAATAAGTACATATGAACAGAATTCACAATTACAGAGGACAAGGGCGCTCTGCACAATATGTCCAGGATATGGAAAATAAACAATCCTAAAATAGAAGTGCAGGATCAAAACCATAAGTTAATCACATAAAAAAAAAAAGAAGAACATAGATTCCATGGAGGATATGTGGTATGGAATAATAATATCTAAATAACATATGTGAAAATGGGGCAAATGTGGGGTGGAACCTCATGATCACATGGAAGGCCTATGCCATTAAAAGTTTAAAAAACGGTATTTGGCATAGGGGTCCCAAATTCCGACCTATCCCAGAGTTCCCACAATTTTTCAAATTGGGGGATAGTGTCATGTACTGAGGCCGTTAGATATTCCATCCTTCGGATATCAGCCACTAGTTGTAAAAATTTGGGTGAAGGAGGAGGGGCGTTGGACAGCCAACACAGGGGAAAAAGTCGTTTGGCAGCCAATAGTATGTAAGAAAGAAGCCGGTTTGCGCTTTTGGTTAAGCCAGGAAAAGAAAGGCCCAACAAGTAATGTAAGGGGTCGAGTGGGAGGGATTTATCCAACACTTTCTGTATCGGGAGCCTCACCTCACCCCAAAAAGGCTGTATCATTGAACACTGCCAAAATATATGGAATAAGGAACCCGTGTCAGTCCCACAACGCGGCGGGACTGAAGGATCTTATTTATGAATAACATCAGGGGTTCTATACCAAAACATAAGAATTTTCATAGAAGTCTCCCGTTGGGTCACACACTTGGAAGACTTGGAAACAAAAGACCATTTCATTTTATTTTTATTTAGGTGGTTGGAGCACATCTACACTTGAGTGTAGCATAAAACATTCTTGTAGAAACTCAGTTTTCCATCATTATAGGGAGCGCCATTCTCCCCTTACCTTTTATCTGATCACTTTGAGACACCCCCTTAGCTTGTGGGGGGTGCCACTAGGGGAGGCTGCAAACCTACCTATTAGCCCTAAGCGCGGAGTTAATCCTATTTCCAGTACTGAAGGTGACATGATGGTGGTGGGAGATGGGTGACACTTGGATGTACTGTCAGTATTGAAGGTGACATGAGGTTCAGGGTGATAGGAGATGGGTGACACTTGGATGTACTGAATGTGACATGAGGTGCAGGGTGATAGGAGATGGGTGACACTTGGATGTACTGTCAGCACTGAAGGTGACATGAGGTTGCAAGGGTGATAAGAGATGGATGACACTTGGATGTACTGTCAGTACTGAAGGTGACATAAGGGTGCAGGGTGATGGGAGATGGGTGACACTTAGATGTACTGTCAGTACTGAAGGTGACATGAGGGTGCAGGGTGATGGGTGACACTTGGATGTGCTGTCAGTACTGAAGGTGACATGAGGGTGCAGGGAGACGGGTGACACTTGGATGTACTGTCAGTACTGAAGGTAACATGAGGGTGCAAGGGTGATGTGAGATTGGGGACACTTGGATGTACTGTCAGTACTGAAGGTGACATAAGAGTGATAGGAGATGGGTGACACTTCGATGTACTGTCAGTACTGAAGGTGACATGAGGATGCAGGGTGATAGGAGATGGGTGGCACTTGGATGTACTGTCAGTACTGAAGGTGACATATGGGTGACACTTGGATGTACTGTCAGTACTGAAGGTGACATGAGGGTGCAGGGTGATGAGAGACGGGTGACACTTGGATGTACTGTCAGTACTGAAGGTGACATGGGTGATGGGAGATGGGTGACACTTGGATGTACTGTCAGTACTGAAGGTGACATGAGGGTGCAGGGTGATAGGAGATGGGTGACACTTGGATGTACTGTCAGTACTGAAGGTGACATGAGGGTGCAGGGTGATCGGAGATGGGTTACACTTGGATGTACTGTCAGTACTGAAGGTAACATGAGGGGGCAAGGGTGATGGGAGATGGGGGACACTTGGATGTACTGTCAGTACTGAAGGTGACATAAGGGTGATGGGAGATGGGTGACACTTTGATGTACTGTCAGTACTGAAGGTGACATGAGGGTACAAGGGTGATGGGAGATGGGGGACACTTGGATGTACTGTCAGTACTGAAGGTGACATAATGGTGATGGGAGATGGGTGACATTTCGATGTACTGTTAGTACTGAAGGTGACATGAGGGTGCAGGGTGATAGATGGGTGGCACTTGGATGTACTGTCAGTACTGAAGGTGACATGAGGTTGCAGGGTGATAGAAGATGGGTGACACTTGGATGTGCTGTCAGTACTGAAGGTGACATATGGGTGACACTTGGATGTACTGTCAGTACTGAAGGTGACATGAGGGTGATGGCAGATGGGTGACAATTGAATGTGCTGTCAGTATTGAAAGTGACATGAGGGTGCAGGGAGATGGGTGACACTTGGATGTACTGTCAGTACTGAAGGTGACATGAGGGTGCAGGATGATGTTTGGCATTTGGATGTTCCGTTTAATACTGAATGTGACATGAGGGTGCAGAGTGATGAGAGATGGGTGACACTTGGATGTACTGTCAGTACTGAAGGTGACATGAGGGTGCAGGGAGATGTTTGGCATTTGGATGTTCCGTTTAATACTGAATGTGACATGAGGGTGCAGGGTGATGAGAGATGGGTGACACTTGGATGTACTGTCAGTACTGATGGTGACATAAGAGTGCAAGAAATAGGTGACACTTGGATGTACTGTCAGTACTGAAGGTGACATAAGGGTGCAAGAAGATGGGTGACACTTGGATGTACTGTTAGTACTGAAGGTGACATGAGAGTGCAGGGTGATTAAAGATGGGTGACACTTTGATGTACTGTCAGTACTTAAGGTGACATGAGGGGGCTGGGAGATGGGTGACACTTGAATGTACTGTCAGTACTGAAGGTGACAAGAGGGTGCAGGGTGTCGGAGGAGGGAACGCGACATTTGGATGAACTGTCACTATTTACAGGTGAAATGGGGATTCAGGGAGATGGGTGACATTTTGTTGTACTGTCACCATTGGATGGTGATGTTGGGGTGCAGGGTGATATTTACGCTGTCATTATTGCAGGGTGACTGTCAGGAGAATATGGCCCCCAGCCGTCAAAACCGTGTTCCTGCGCGCATGCGAGGCGGAATGGCACTCTGGAGCATGCACATTCGCGGGCCAGCACGCTCATGCACAATAGCGCACGCCCTACGTGATCCTTGGGCTGGCCTATAAAAGGGACTCTGCTTCCTGTTCGACTATTCTGCTTGTCTCCTGAACCTGACCCTTGGCTTGTTACACGGACTTTCGCTCTTCTCCAGTGTTTGACCCTCTGCCTGTGACCCGGATTTGCCTGCTGTCTCCTTGCCCTTGAACCTCTGCCTGTATCCTGGACTATCCTTGTGTCTTACTGCCACATACCTCAGCCTGCTGTGATTATACTTATCCTGTGTGTGTTTGACCCTCAGCCTGGTTCTGGACTTTCTCTTGTACCCGCTTCAGCAAATCATCCACCTGCCAGTTGCTGCACAGCTGCCTCCATCTACTAAGGACTTCACGTCAGCCACCTCCTGCTCCCTGAGGTAGCCTGTGCCTCTTCGTGCATCCACTCCCTGTCTCATCTCCAGGGGGCGGACTGTGCTTAGTCGCAAGGGTGAACCGCTCTCTGCATTTCTGCCTCCGTAAGTACTTCTCTGATAGTGACTTGGAGGTGCATGGTGGGGTAGATGGGTGACATTTGGGTGCACTGTCAGTACTGTGGTATGATATGGGAGTACAAGATGGGTGACATTTTGGTGCATCTTACTATTGCAAAATGATGGGACACTTGGGTGCACTGTTAACATTGCAGGGTAGCACTGGGGTGTAGGGTCTTAGGGGTATGGTGCACTGTCTGTGTTACAGTGTTACATTGGGGTGCAGGGCAGGGGAGATGGATTACACTTGGGTAAATGATCAGCATTGCAGGGTTAGGATGGGCTGCAGGGTGGAGGGGTAGACAGGTGACATTTGCATGCACTGTGTATAATGTAAAGTAACATGTGGATGCAGGGTGAGGAAAGGTAAAAAAAAAAAAGTAACACTGTCAGTATTGCAGCATGGGGGTGCTGGGTGAGACCTGGATGCACTGTCAGTATTGCTGGGTTACACGGAGATGCTGAGAGAATGGAGATGGGTTTACACCTGGGGGTGCACAGTCAGTATTGTAGGGTGACATGGGGTGGGTAGGATGGATGATATTAATCCAGAGATATATTCCCAATGCACATATTCCTGGAAATGGCTGCAAGGTAAATGGATGCTACAGCAACCATCAGCTGGAAACTGGAATAAAGCACAGATTAAGAGATATGTCGCCAGCACACATGGGTTCTTCAAAATAGCATTCAAAAGGTTTATTATAATCAGGGCATGTGCAAGGATATTTGTCTACTTAGGTGAATTTTTGTGTTTTATATTAGAAAATGAAGCAAGATTTCAAATAATTTAGTCAGCAAGGACACTAACACTTCTGTTTATGCCACAAACGCTGGTCACGAAAAAAAAAATGCTAAGCAAAAAAAAAAAAAAGATGTAAAACAGGGAATGTAAATGGAATTTTGTATTGCAAGAGCTAAACAAAAAAATATTCTGCTATACTTCTACTTTAAGAAGACACGATAACTTTACACATACAATCTCTGCCCTGATGAAATCCAGTTGTAATGCACATAGGGGGCGGAGCTTAGTTCATGACATCATCCCGTGACCATTTTGTTTACTGCTGAGTGGTGAGATCAGTTCATGGAAGGTTCTGAGGAAGAAGGTATCCCTTCGAAACGTGTCAGCCAGCAGTGGTCCTCATGTCCTCTCCCTTATCACCTGTTGTAATCAGACCAATTGCCACCATTCGAAGGCTTTTACATTGCGGTTTTCTTTCACATGCTTGTAAGTAGTTTTTAATTTTGTTATTTTAATAAATTTATCAAAGGATAATGCACAAGGCGGGTGCGCCCTCTTTTCTTTATTCCTTTCATGGAAGGATTCTGACATTCTTATTGTGAAATGCTGTACATTGCACATGAAGTGCTTTTTATTCTGTAAGTGTTTTCATCCTTTTTTTCTAAAAAGTATACAGAGAGCACTATTAGTCCTCTTTTTTTGTCTTTTATATGCCTTCCATCAACCTGAGCAATGTATGAGGTGGAGTGAAGTTAAGTTTGAATTTCCCTACATCAGCCCAGTGGGTGGGCTAATTAAAGTGCATTTGACCTCATTTTATATCAAGAGGTCAAAGTGGAAGGTAAGCATTGGGCAGGGGCTTGTGGAACCTAGCTTACCTTGGAGAGCTCTGGAATCTCCTTGTCCAGCTCCCCCGGCCCATCCTATGTGTAATTTACCCTGTGTCTATTAGTTACACAGGGTGACTGAGAACCCCAATCTGATCTACACTAGTCAGACTCACTGTACAACCACACTGGAATATTATATATATATATATATATATATATATATATATATATATATATATATATATATATATATATATATATATATATAATCTCACAAACCTGAGTACACCCCTCATATTTTTGTAAATATTTTCATGTGACAACACTGAAGAAATTACACTTTGCTACAATGTAAAGTAGTGAGTGTACAGCTTGTATAACAGTGTAAATTTGCTGTCCCCTCAAAATAACTCAACACACAGCCATTAATGTCTAAACCGCTGGCAACAAAAGTGAGTACACCCCTAAGTGAAAATGTCCAAATTGGGCTCAATTAGCCATTTTCCCTCCCCGGTGTCATGTGACTGGTTAGTGTTACAAGGTCTCAGGTGTGAATGGGGAGCAGGTATTTGGTGTTATCGCTCTCACTCTCTCATACTGGTCACTGGAAGGTCAACATGGCACCTCATGGCAATGAACTCTCTGTGGATCTGAAAAAAGAATTGTTGTTCTACATAAAGATGGCCTAGGCTAGAAGAAGATTGCCAAGACCCTGAAACTGAGCTAAAGCATGATGGCCAGGACCATACAGCGGTTTAACTCTACAGGTTCCACTCGGGGCAGGCCTTACCATGGTCGACCAAAGAAGTTGAGTGCACACGCTCAGCGTCATATCTAGAAGTTGTGTTTAGGAAATAGATGTATGAGTGCTGCCAATATTGCTACAGAGATTGAAGGGGTGGGGGGTCAGCCTGTCAGTGCTCAGACCATACGCCACACACTGCATCAAATTGGTCTTCATGGCTGTTGTCCCAGAAGGAAGTCTCTTCTAAAGATGATGCACAAGAAAGCCAGAAAAACTGTTTTCTGAAGACAAGCAGACTAAGGACATGGATTACTGGAACCATGTCCTGTGGTCTGATGAGACCAAGATAAACTTATTTGGTTCAGATGGTGTCAAGCGTCTGAGGCAGCAACCAAGCTAGGAGTACAAAGACAAGTGTGTCTTGCCTACAGTCAAGCATGGTGGTGGGAATGTCATGGTCTGGGGCTACATGAGTGTTTCCGGCACTGGGGTGCTAAAGTTCATTTGAGGGAACCATGAATGCCAACATGTGCTGTGAAATACTGAAGCTGAGCATGATCCCCTTTGGAGACTGGGCCACAGGGCAGTATTCCAACATGATAATGACACCAAACACACCTCCAAGACGACCACTGCCTTGCTAAAGAAGGGTAAAGATGATGGACTGGTCAAGCATGTCTCCAGACCTAAACCCTATTAAGCATCTGTGGGGCATCCTCAAACGGAAGGTGGAGGAGCGCAAGGTCTCTAACATCCACCAGCTCTGTGATGTCGTCATGGAGGAATGGAAGAGTGGCAACCTGTGAAGCTCTGGTGAACTCCATGCCCAAGAGAGTTAAGGCAGTCCTGGAAAATGATGATGGCCACACAAAATATTGACACTTTGGGCCCAATTTGGACATTTTCACTTAGGGATGTACTCACTTTTGTTGTCAGTGGTTTAGACACTACTTTACACTGTTATACAAGATGTACACTCACTACTTTACATTGTAGCAAAGTGTAATTTCTTCAGTGTTTTCACATGAAAAGATAAAATATATAGATATCTATCTCTATCTCTATCTCTCTATCTCTCTATCTAGCTCTATCTATCTCTCTATCTCTCTATCTCTCTATCTCTCTATCTATCTCTATCTCTCTATCTCTCTATCTATCTATCTATCTATCTATCTATCTATCTATCTATCTATCTATCTCTATCTCTATCTCTATCTCTATCTCTCTATATATTTATATTTCTTATTGTACATCACGGGACACAGAGCCATAGTAGTTACTATGTGGATTATAGGCCACCTTCAGGTGATGGACACTGGCACACCCCAAGACAAGAAGTCCACTCCCTATATAACCCCTCCCACTACTGGGAGTACCTCAGTTTTTTCACCAGGGTCTAAGGTGTTGGTCACGAGTGAAGATGTGCTGTGCTGAGCTCCACTGGAGCAATCCTTACAAGGGCTAGCTATGCAGCTGGATCCAGTCAAAGTGTCTTTTATGGAATTGAATGGTACCTGGGCCTCATGTCTGAAGAAACGAGGTTTTGCCTGAAAACGCTTTTTTTTTTTAGAGGTGGACCCCAGGATCCAGTACTTTTGGTATTAAGGCCATAAAGTTTTACGGGCTGAGGTGCTATTACAGGCCCAGGAGTGTGGGTTTCCTGAGGGTCCCCAGCTCCTAAAGGTTTATTAAAGGAACCCACCGTGAAGGGTGAAGATTGGGTCTGTTGGTTTTATCACCAAAAACCCTGTGGCGGGAAAGGTAAGTGGAGTTTTCTAAGAAATGTTTGAATTTTCTTATGAATGTCTCCTTTAAATTAGTAAATGTTGTCATGCCTATGTGTCACCACTGGGGGCTGTATGGAGCACATACCTAGCAGCAGACCTCCGGTAAGTCTGGGAGGGTTTTTCCTCTTCACCAGACACCCCCACCTGTGCTGTAATCTTCCCCTCTTCACGAGGAAGAGCGTCAGGAGAAAAAGGAAAAGAAAAAAAATAAACGATTGGCATGCCGCTCTACTCGGTGGCTTCCAGGCTCTCGCCATTTTTTTCCCCTCTCAGAGTGATCCCATAGGATCAGAGGCCCACGCTCATGCAAGAAAGCTCTTTTTTTTAAAATAGAGGGGGGCCAAAGGCGACTTAGAGGGGCGGAGCTTAGCGCGGCGCTGGCGTCCAGCGTGGGAATGTGTGTTTTAAAGCACCATTTTTACTGCTGAAAGCTGACGGAGGGAGCATGAAAGAGGTTTGGTGACACAGGCATTCCTTTTGACACATTTACTATTGCATCAGGCTGAGCATTAATAGCAGCAGCAGGGCTGGAGTATTGCTCAAGCAGTGGATGCATTCCTTCTGGTAGTACCTCTGCTTTGTGCATCGGGCTATGGTCAGAAGGGGGGGTAAAAACACCTCAAAAAAGGGCTCTAGAAAGACTTCTACAGCCACTAGGAAGCCTAAAACCATCTCAAAAAAGATGGCATCCTCCCCTGGGAGTGATATGGCTGGCCAATCTCTCTCCGAATTGGTCCGCTCCACATTTTTGCTGCCAGTAGCGGAGTCAGTGGATGAGCCCACTTCTTGTTTGGGTTCACTAAAGCCTCCCCAGCCTATTCATGCTTTTCCTATCCATTCATTACTGAAAAAGCTCATGTATTCTGAGTGGGAGCACCCAGATAAACAGTTTTCTCTGGCAGGTTCAGTGGTTCAGCCTGCGCTGGCAGCGATCTGGGTATGTCAGTCCTTTAAAAGACCAGTTTAAAGAGGTGTTCAAGATTATTCCTGGTTAGCAGGCCCAAGATTTGGCTGGGATATCAGAGGCGTTATGTTTTACAGTAGACGCTATGAAAGATTCTATTCTCCAAGCCTCACGGCTTATGCTCGGGCTGGTACATGTGCGTATAGTTCTATAGTTGAAAAATTGGTCAGCCGAAGCACCATGCAAAAAGCTCTTGGCTAGTTTTCCATTTCATGATGAACGGTTGTTTGGAGATTTTCTGGATAAATACATCCAAAGAATTTCTAATATAAAAGTTCCCTTTCACCAGTTAAGAAGAAGTTTAAAGGGGTTGTAAAGGTAATTTTTTTTTTTTTAAATAACAAGCATGTTATACTTACCTTCACTGTGCAGCTCGTTCTGCACAGAGTGGCCCCGAACCTGCTCTTCTGGGGTGCCTCGGCAGCTGTTTCAGCTCCTCCCCGCAAGAACTAACCACCTTAATGCGAGCTCCCTCGCATGGTGGTTAGTTATTGCGGGCGCGCTCCCGTTATACAGCCGGCGGCTATAGCCGCTCGCTGTATCACTCGGCCCCGCCCCCCGGCGCGCCGCGTCATTGGATGCGATTGACAGCAGCGCGAGCCAATGGCTGCGCTGCTTTCAATCCATCCACTATAGCCAATCAGCGACCAGGCTGAGCGGCGAAATGGAGGTCGGGAGCGAGCGGCTGAGTTTCGAGGTGTCAGGTAAGTAAAACGGGGGGGCTGTGGGCGGCGGTATTGTCAAAAGTTTTTTCACCTTAATGCATAGAATGCATTAAGGTGAAAAAATGTATACCTTTACAACCCCTTTAAGCATTTTTCTTTTAAACAGGCTTCTTCTCCAATGCCTTTGCAGTCACCATGGCTTCCACCATCAAATTCAAGAGTTAAACCTCAGGGTCGACCCCAGGGTCAAAAGAGGCCCTGGGGGAGGAAACCCACTAAACAAAATACTAAAACCTCCTTAAGAAGGGGTGCCCCTGCTCGCTTGAGTGGGGGGAAAACTTCTGCAGTTCTCAAGGGTCTGGCAGGAACAGTGCGAGACAAATG
The DNA here is from genome assembly GCA_037952835.1 of Lithobates septentrionalis. Classification (NCBI taxonomy): domain Eukaryota; kingdom Metazoa; phylum Chordata; class Amphibia; order Anura; family Ranidae; genus Lithobates; species Lithobates septentrionalis. The sequence continues at coordinate 578,342 of JBBDGP010001075.1, read as the reverse complement.
GGTGGTTTTCTCAATATCTCTAGGGTACAGACTTTTATTCAAATCTTTTTACGGTACCAAAACCAAGCGGGGATGTCAGACCCATTTTAGATCTCACAGATCTCAACCAATTTTTGAATATCCGCTCTTTTCGCATGGAGTCAATCCGATCAGTGGTCTCCATTCTACAAGGTGGAGAACTGCTAGCATCAATCAACATCAAGGATGCTAATCTACATGTACCTATTTTCCCCGCTCACCAGAAATATCTATGCTTCGAGATAGAAAATCTTCATTTTCAGTTTGTAGCTCTGCCTTTCTGTCTAGCTACTGCACCTCGAGTGTTTACAAAGGTTCTGGCTCACCCTTTAGCCAGATTAAGGGCTCAGGGTATAACGATTGTAGCTTATTTAGACAAACTACTCTTGATAGATCAGTCGGTAGCCCGCTTAAACCAGAGTTTGGTCACAGTGAGCTACCTGGAATACCTAGGTTGGATTCTGAACCTAGAGAAATCCTCCTTAAAACCATCAAGGAGATTGCAGTACTTGGGTCTGATCATAGATACAGCTCAGAAGAGGGTGTTTTTGCCCCAGGCAAAGATCAGCTCCATAACGGAACTAATTCAGGTGGTCAAAGCAAAGAAGAAGCCTTCTATTCGACCTTGCATGAGATTGTTGGGAAAGATGGCAGCTTCATTCAAGGCCGTTCCTTATGCGCAGTTTCATTCGAGACTGCTGCAAAACAGTATCCTGTCAGCTTGGAACAAGAAGGTCCAAGCTCTAGACTTCCTAATGCGTTTATCCCCCAAAGTGCGTCAAAGCCTCAGTTGGTGGTTGATATCTAAGAATCTTCAGAAAGGAAAGCCCTTCCTACCAGTTACCTGGAAGGTGGTGACAACAGATGCCAGCCTTCTGGGCTGGGGAGCAGTCCTGGAAGAAGCATCTGTCCAAGGAAAATGGTCTAAAACAGAAATGACCTTGCCCATCAATATTATAGAGATTCGGGCAGCACGTCTGGCCCTGAAGGCCTGGACGCTCAGATTATGGATTTGTCCTGTCAGGATTCAATCCGACAATGCCACAACAGTGGCCTATGTCAATCACCAAGGGGCCACGAGAAGTCGTGCCGCTCAGAGAGAGGTAAATCATATCCTATCCTGGGCAGAAGACAACATTCCTTGCCTATGGGCAGTCTTCATTCCGAGAATAGAGAATTGGCTGGCGGACTACTTAAGTCGCCAACAGTTGTTCCTGGGAGAATAGTCTCTTCACTCCAACATCTTTCTGTCAATATGTCAAAGATGGGGAATTCCGGACTTGGATCTGTTTGCATCCAGGTTCAACAAAGAGATCGAGAACTTTGTGTCAAGGACAAAGAATCCGCTGGCATGCTGAACAGATGCCTTGATTTTTCTGTTGGATCAGTTTTCACTGATCTATGCATTTCCTCCTGTTCTGCTGCTTCCGTGCCTTCTTCGCAGGATCAAGCAGGAAGGGAAGGAGGTGATTCTTGTGGCCCAGGAGATCTTGGTATGCAGAGATCATAAAGATGGCGGTAGGGGACCCATGGATCCTACCACTGCGGCCAGACCTTCTCTCGCAAGGTCCGGTATTCCATCCTACCTTACAAACGCTAAATTTAACGGTTTGGCTATTGAGACCCACATTCTGAAAGACCATGGGCTGTCAGGTTCAGTAGTTCTACTTTGGTTAATGCTAGGAAGTCAGCCTCCAGAGTCATATATTATAGAGTCTGGAAGGCATATGTCTCCCGGTGTGAATCCAGCGGTTGGCACCCCAGGAAATATGTCATAGGTAGGATCCTTGAATTTCTACAGATGGGATTAGAAAGGAAGCTGGCCTTGAGTACTATCAAAGGCCAGGTGTCGGCCTTATCGGTGTTTTTTCAATGACCACTTGCTTCACACTCTCTGGTTCGTAGTTTTATTCAGGGGGTAACGCAGATGAATCCTCCGGTTAGGTCACCCCTGAACCCTTGGGACTTGAATTTAGTCCTATCGGCATTACAGAAACAGCCTTTTGAGCCAATACGAGATATTCCCTTGGTCCTTTTGACAAGGAAATTTTTTTTTTTTTTTGGTTGCCATATCTTCTGCAAGAACCTCGGTCTGTGGAAGAAAGGTCACTACATTCTCTTGATGTGGTGAGAGCAGTCAAGGTCTATTTGAAGGTGACCGCTCAGATTCGTAAAACGGATGTTTTGTTTGTGTTGCCAGAAGGTCCTAAGAGAGGACAGGCAGCGTTGAAATCTTCTATTACTAAATGGATTCATCAAGTGATTGTTCAAGCTTATGGTTTAAAGAGGAAAATTCCACCTTTTCATATTAAAGCGCACTCCACCAGGGCTGTTAGTGCTTCCTGGGCAGTGCATCACCAAGCTTCCTTGGCTCAAATCTGCAAGGCTGCAACTTGGTCTTCAGTCCATACATTTACCAGGTTCTATCAAATAGATGTAAAAGGTCATGAGGATATCGCCTTTGGGCGCAGTGTACTGCAGGCTGCAGTATAAGTCCTCTAGTCTCTTAGTGCCCTACTTTTGTTGTCTCCCTCCCTTCAGTTGGCATTGCTATGGGACATCCCACATAGTAACTACTATTGCTCTGTGTCCCGTGATGTATGATAAGAAAATAGGATTTTTAAAACAGCTTACCTGTAAAATCCTTTTCTTTGAAGTACATCACGGGACACAGAGGTCCCTCCCCTCTTTTTGGTATACACATGTATTGCTTTGCTACAAAACTGAGGTACTCCCTGTAGTGGGAGGGGTTATATAGGGAGTGGACTTCTTGTCTTAGGTAGGGATGAGCTTCGTGTTCGAGTCGAACCCATGTTCGACTCGAACATCGGCTGTTCGACCGTCCGTCGAATTGCGAACGTTATGGGCCGTTCGTGCCAAATTCGTGTGGCGCGTCACGGCCCATAATTCACTGCGGCATCGCAGTGCATTGCTGGCTGATGATTGGCCAAGCATGCACTATGACCCGCATGCTTGGCCAATCACAGCGCCGTCAGTAGAGAGAGCTGTAATTGGCCAAAGCCAGGGTGGCTTTGGCCAATTATGGCTCAGGGGATTTAGTACACGCCCCACACTATATAAGGCCGCCTGCACGGCGGCCCTGTGTAGTGTGTTCCGGTGTGCTGATAGAGAGAGAGACAGACAGTGTCATTTGATTTGAGAGGTAGATTAGGCTAGATCTGTTCCTGCTCTTTACATTTAGTGCAGTGCGTCCTGCTCACAGTGTTCAGCTAGATCTGTTCCTGCTCTTTACATTTAGTGCAGTGCGTCCTGCTCACAGTGTTCAGCTAGATCCGTTCCTGCTATTTACATTTAGTGCAGTGCGTCCTGCTCACAGTGTTCAGCTAGATCTGTTCCTGCTATTTACATTTAGTGCAGTGCGTCCTGCTCACAGTGTTCAGCTAGATCCGTTCCTGCTATTTACATTTAGTGCAGTCAGTGCGTCCTGCTCACAGTGTTCAGCTAGATCCGTTCCTGCTATTTACATTTAGTGCAGTCAGTGCGTCCTGCTCACAGTGTTCAGCTAGATCCGTTCCTGCTATTTACATTTAGTGCAGTGCGTCCTGCTCACAGTGTTCAGCTAGATCCGTTCCTGCTATTTACATTTAGTGCAGTGCGTCCTGCTCACAGTGTTCAGCTAGATCCGTTCCTGCTATTTACATTTAGTGCAGTGCGTCCTGCTCACAGTGTTCAGCTAGATCCGTTCCTGCTATTTACATTTAGTGCAGTCAGTGCGTCCTGCTCACAGTGTTCAGCTAGATCCGTTCCTGCTATTTACATTTAGTGCAGTCAGTGCGTCCTGCTCACAGTGTTCAGCTAGATCCGTTCCTGCTATTTACATTTAGTGCAGTGCGTCCTGCTCACAGTGTTCAGCTAGATCCGTTCCTGCTATTTACATTTAGTGCAGTCAGTGCGTCCTGCTCACAGTGTTCAGCTAGATCCGTTCCTGCTATTTACATTTAGTGCAGTGCGTCCTGCTCACAGTGTTCAGCTAGATCTGTTCCTGCTATTTACATTTAGTGCAGTGCGTCCTGCTCACAGTGTTCAGCTAGATCCGTTACTGCTATTTACATTTAGTGCAGTCAGTGCGTCCTGCTCACAGTGTTCAGCTAGATCCGTTCCTGCTATTTACATTTAGTGCAGTGCGTCCTGCTCACAGTGTTCAGCTAGATCCGTTCCTGTTATCTTCCTACTGACAGGCAGGCTTGTCTGGTTACAGTATATAAAGCTACCTGAAGAAAATTACAGGTGTTCTATCCCAGCTTAGTGCAGCTACAGGCCATTAGTATGTCTGGAAGGCCAAGAAGGAGAGGCAGACAGTCACAAGCCAATAAGAGAGGGCAAGCAGGCTCTGTGTCTAGTGCTGGTCGTGGAGACGGTGCATCCTCATCAGCACGTGGCCATGGGACACGCTTGGCCTTTTTTTCGGCAGCTGGCCGTGTTGAGCCGCAACATGCAGAAAACTTGGTCGAGTGGATGACCAAGCCGTCCTCATCCTCCTCATCCTCTCTCACCCATGCCCAGGGTGCTTTGTCTGGCAAAGCAGCGGCCTCTTCCCTCAGCTCAATGTCATCAGTGACTCCTTCCCTAGCTCCACCATGTCCTCATGAGGATTCCCTCGAACTGTTTGACCACAGTGTTGGGTACATGCTCCAGGAGGATGCCCAGCGTTTGGAAGGCTCTGATGATGATACTGAGCTCGATGAAGGCAGTAACATGAGCACGGACAGAGGGGGTGCCCAAGAAGGACAGCAATCTGGCAGTCATGCTCCCCCTGCTGCAGCATACTGCCAGGTTTGCTCCAGTGATGAGGAGGGAGGGGATGATGAGGTCACTGACTCAACGTGGGTGCCTGATAGGAGAGAGGAGGAGGAGGAGGAGGAGGAGGCGGCACATCACCAACGAGGCAGGATGCCCTCCAGGGGCCAGCCTAAGGGCAGCACATTGACTGCATCACACCCCAAAGCTCCACATGTGCAGGGCGCTGCAGTCTCTGCGCGTTATTCAAAAAGTTCTTTGGTGTGGGCCTTTTTTGAGACGAGTGCATCAGATCGCACCGCTGCTATTTGCAACATATGTCTCAAGCGTATCTCGCGTGGCCAAAACATCTCCCGCTTGGGTACCACATGCTTGACCAGACATATGTTGACCTGCCATGCAGTTCGTTGGCAAGCATATCTAAAAGACCCACACCAAAGAACAAAGAGGATCTCTCCTTGCTCCTCATCAGCTGAGATTTCCAACCCCACTAGACCTTCAGTCCTCTCTGAGACCTGCAGTGAGAGGAATGAAGGTGTAGAATTAGGTGTGTCACAGCCAAGTACTTGTGGGCAATCTGCTTTTGGTACACCGACGCCAGAATGTACCAGGCAAATTTCCCTGCCCCAGCTGCTGCACCGCCGAAAGAAGTTTGCTCCCAGCCATCCACATGCCCAGCGGTTGAATGCTAGCTTGGCAAAATTGCTAGCACTTCAACTGCTGCCTTTTCAGTTGGTAGACTCTGCCCCCTTCCGTGAGTTTGTGGAATGTGCGGTTCCTCAGTGGCAGGTACCCAAACGCCACTTTTTCTCACGGAAGGCGATTCCAGCTCTCTACTGGCATGTGGAAGGCAATGTCCATGCCTCGCTGGACAGGGCGGTCAGCGGTAAGGTGCATATTACCGCTGACTCATGGTCCAGCAGGCATGGACAGGGACGTTACTTAAGTTTCACGGCGCATTGGGTGACTCTGCTGGCAGCTGGGAAGGATGCAGGACAAGGTGCAGTAGTGTTGGAGGTTGTTCCGCCACCACGCCTCCAAAATGCTGATTGTGACACACCTCTCTCCTCCACCCCCTCCTCTTCTTCTTCCTCCATGGCCTCTTCCTCGGAACCAGCGGTGCTCCGTAGGCGTTCAAGGGGCTACGCAAGTACGCAGGCCAAAAGATGCCATGCGGTGCTTGAGCTGGTGTGCTTGGGGGACAGGAGCCACACTGGGGCAGAGGTTCTGTCAGCTCTGCAGGGGCAGGTTCAGAGGTGGTTGACGCCACGCCAACTTAAGGCAGGAATGGTGGTTTGCGACAATGGCACCAACCTCCTCTCTGCCCTCCGACAGGGACAACTGACCCATGTGCCCTGTTTGGCTCACGTCCTTAACTTGGTGGTGTAGCGGTTCTTGGGCAGGTACCCGGGCTTACAGGATGTCCTGAGGCAGGCCAGGAAAGTCTGTGTGCATTTCCGCCGGTCATATAATGCCAGTGCTCGGCTGACGGACCTCCAAAAGGAGTTTAACCTGCCCAAGAACCGCCTAATCTGTGACATGCCCACCAGGTGGAACTCGACATTGGCCATGCTGCAGCGGCTGCACACGCAGCAGAGGGCCATAAATGAGTACCTGTGCGACTATGGCACCAGGACAGGGTCAGGGGACCTTGGTTTTTTTCCCCACGCCAGTGGGCCATGATCAGGGATGCATGCACTGTCCTGTCACCATTCGAGGAGGCCACGAGGATGGTGAGCACTGACAGTGCATGCATCAGTGACACTGTCCCCCTTGTCCACCTGTTGGAGCACACGCTGCGTGGAATAATGGACAGGGCACTTGAGGCAGAACAGAGGCAGGAAGAGGAGGACTTCCTTAGCTCTCAAGGCCCCCTTTATCCAGACAGTGTTCCTGCGTGCCCGCCGATCACACAGGAAGAGGACGAGGAGGAGGAGGAGGAGGAGGAGGAAGATTGTGTCAGTATGGAGGTGGAGCCTGGCACTCAGCATCAGCAGTCTTTAAGGGATCAGTCCCAAGGAACACATGGACTTGTACGTGGCTGGGAGGAGGTGGCTGCGGACGTTGTTGTCCTTAGTGACCCAGAGGACTCCGGACCGAATGCCTCAGCAAACCTACGCTGCATGGCCTCCCTGATCCTGCAAAGCCTGCGTAAGGATCCTCGTATTCGTGGTATCAAGGAGAAGGACCAATACTGGCTGGCAACCCTCCTTGATCCACGTTACAAGGGTAAGGTTGCGGACCTTATCTTGCCATCGCAGAGGGAGCAGAGGATGAAACATCTTCGGGAGGCCTTGCAGAAAGGTCTGTGCAACGCGTTCCCAGAGACTGGGAGGTTACAAACTCCTGTTTCTGGACAACGTGTTGCTGAGGCTTCGGTCAGTCAAAGAAGGAGCGGTGGAGAAGGTGGCCGTCTGACCGATGCGTTCAGACAATTTTTTGGTCCGCAGCCCCAAGGTATGATCGGTTCCAGCAACCATCGCCAGCGTCTGTTTTACATGGTGCAGGAATACCTAGGGGCAAGATCAGACTTGGACACCTTTCCCACCGAAAATCCTCTGGGTTACTGGGTCTTGAGGATGGATCACTGGCCAGAGCTTGCACAGTATGCAATTGAGCTACTGGCCTGTCCTGCATCCAGCGTTCTTTCGGAACGCACATTCAGTGCTGCTGGAGGCGTGGTAACCGATCACAGGGTGCGTCTGTCCACTGACTCGGTCGATCGGCTGACCTTCATAAAAATGAATCAGTCTTGGATCACCACCAGCTACCAAGCACCTGATGCTGATGTAACTGAATAATTTTTTTCAGATCCCTTCAAAGACTGCCTATGCTGATGCTGAGTGACTATCCCTGAGTAATTATCCTCTTCCTCCTCAATCATCACGCTGATAGCTTGTAAGAACATTTTTGGTTCTGGGCGCCACCACCAGTGCCTAAGGCACAATTTTTCAGCCCCTGTATAACAGGGGCGTGTAATTACAATTTTTGATGTAATACTTTGCAGCAGGGCTCGTTCCTGCATTCCAACTAGAGTGTCTGTGAGGGGTTGCAGTGTTGTGGCACCAGCACCAGTGCCTAAGGCCCAATTTTTCTGCCCCTGTCTAACAGGGGCGTGTAATTACAATTTTTGATGCAATACTTTGCAGCAGGGCTCGTTCCTGCGTTCCAACTAGAGTGTCTGTGAGGGGTTGCAGTGTTGTGGCACCAGCACCAGTGCCTAAGGCCTAATTTTTCAGCTCCTGTTCAACAGGGGCATGTAATTACAATTCTTGATCTAATATTTCACAGCAGGGCCCTGTGAGGGCTTACAGTGTTTTGGCCACAGCAACACCTAAGGCCCAAATTTCTGCTGAGTATATAGGGCAGGACCCTACTTTCAAACATCTAACTTACAAACGACTCCTACTTGCAAACGGAAGGAGACAACAGGAAGTGAGATGAAATCTACCCCTAGGAAGGGAAATTCTCTCATGTAAGAGTTAATATGGGAAAACAATTTCTCCTTTCCACTGATGCTTTCCAATCCTTGTTCCACAAAAAAACCCAAATTTTCAAAAAACATTTTTCATTGGGACAAAAAAGTGAGGTGAAATCTTCTGAAGAGGAGGAAAGACACAAAACAAATGTCACAGGGGTGATAACCCTTCCCTATGTTTTCCAAAAAGCTTAGAAAAGATTTTTTGGCTGGAGCTAAACACGTTAAAAATGTTCAAAATTACAAAGAGATTCTACTTAACAACAAACCTACAGTCCCTGTCTTGTTTGCACCGCCTGTATACTGCTGTTCAGAGTATATAGGGACCTTTCCTTATTTTAATTTGGGTGCGGGGTTCCCCTTAATATCCATACAAGACCCAAAGGGCCTGGTAATGGACTGGGGGGTACCCATGCCGTTTGTCTCACTGATTTTCATCCATATTGCCAGGACCCGACATGACATTAAACCCGCAAGCAGTTTTAAATGAGATTTTTTCCTTTAAAAATGACATTTGGTGCAGGGACTGTTCTAAACATGGGAAACACGCGTCACTTTACAGGCATACTATAGACACCCCCCAGGTACGATATTTAAAGGAATATTTCACTTTTTTTTTTTTTACTTTAAGCATCATTAAAATCACTGCTCCCGAAAAAACGGCCGTTTTTAAAAGTTTTTTTTGCATTGATACATGTCCCCTGGGGTAGGACCCGGGTCCCCACACCCTTTTTAGGACAATACCATGCAAATTAGCCTTTAAAATGAGCACTTTTGATTTCGAACGTTCGAGTCCCATAGACGTCAATGGGGTTCTAACGTTCGTGCGAACTTGCGGTCCGTTCGCGGGTTCTGGTGCGAACCGAACCGGGGGGTGTTCGGCTCATCCCTAGTCTTAGGGTGTGCCAGTGTCCATCGCCCGAAGGTGGCCTATAACCCACATAGTAACTACTATGGCTCTGTGTCCAGTGATGTACTTCAAAGAAAAGGATTTTACAGGTAAGCTGCTTTAAAATCCTATTATTGTGTGTGTGTGTGTGTATATATATGTGTGTGTGTGTGTGCGTGTGTGTGTGTGTGTGCGTGCGTGCGTGCGTGTGTGTGTGTGTGTGTGTGTGTGTGTGTGTGTGTCTCACCCCAAGCTATTTGCTGAGAGGCATGGTGAGTATTTTGCAGCTCTCATTTGTTTTTGAAAATGAAGAAAGACCAGAAAAAATTTTTTTTTTTTTCTTTTTTCAATTTTCAAAACTTTGTGACAAAAAGTGAGGTCTGCAAAATACTCACTATACCTCTCAGCAAATGGCTTGGGGTGTCTACTTTCCAAAATGGGGTCATTTGGGGGGGTTTTTACACACAGTATCTCACAAAAGTAAGTACACCCCTCACATTTTTGTAAATATTCTATTATACCTTTTCATGTGATAACACGGAGGAAATGGCACTTTGCTACAATGTAAAGTAGTGCGTGTACAGCTTGTATAATGCCCTGTACACATGGTCAGCTTTTCTGATGGAAAATGTGCGATTGGAGCTTGTTGTCAGAAATTCCGACCGTGTGTGGGCTCCATCGGACTTTTTCCATCGGAATTTCCGACACACAGTTTGAGAGCAGGCTATAAAATTTTCCGACAACAAAATCCGTTCGCGTAAATTCCGACCGTGTGTGGACAATTCCGACGCACAAAGTGCCACGCATGCTCAGAATAAATTCCGAGACGGAACTGCTCGGTCTGGTAAAATTAGCGTTCGTAGTGGATATAGCACTTTCGTCACGCTGCAATGTTTTAAATTGTTTAATGCAGCGCACTCTCTTCTTCTTTATAATGCTAGAAGAATGAAGTTGTTTTGTTGCTCATATTCACACAGACTTCTCACAAACTTCTTTCTTTATTATTTTTCGTGATTTCATGAATATAATATTTTGATTAGTCACATCTCCCGAAAATAATTTTTTTTTAATGTTTTTAGATTTTGTATTTTTTTTTTTTTAGTTTTTTTAAATCCTGATCTCCTGTTATTTTTTTAATAATTTTTTTAACTCCAGAATAGTTTTGGGTGTGTTTTGTGTGTCAAGTTACCACAACACGATTATTGGTGGGAGTGCTTCAGCACTCCCACTATTGTTATTCGTTTTTATTTATTTTTAATTTGAATTTTAATTAGTGGGACTGCTTCAGCAGTCCCACTATTGTTATTCGTTTTTATTTATTAGTGGGACTGCTTTAGCAGTCCCACTACTGTTATTCGATTTTATTAGTGGGACTGCTTTAGCAGTCCCACTATTGTTATTCGTTTTTATTTATTTTTTTTTATTAGTGGGACTGCTTTAGCAGTCCCACTATTGTTGTTCGATTTTATTTATTTTTATTCCTATTTATTATTCCGTACGTTTTTTGGCTTTGCGTAACTTCTGCATACTTTTAGCTATTAAAACCATTCAACTTTTAAAATGTTCATCTCTTTCAGCTGATGATGGGACTTTTTCAACTTTTTTTTCTACTATTTATACTTTTTAAAATATTAAGCTTTTTAACACTTTTTTTTAACATTGAAGTCAATGAGAGCATGCTTGAAATCCTTAAAATCTTCTTCCGCTCCCAAAAGTTTCAGCTCCTTCATACTTTCACCTACAGACGCCAAACAAACTTTAAAATGTTCACAAGATATTCAGCTATCTGGCTATATCTTTTCAGTTAGATATCTTTTACAGTTTTTGTGAAAAAGCTGTTTGTTTAGTGGTCATTTCAGGAAATTTTATCCATTAGACCCCTTTCACATCGAGTCCCCTATAGCGTCAGCGGTAAAACGCCGCTATTTATAGCGGCGTTTTACCATCGGATTTGCGGTGCATTTCGGCCGCTAGCGGGGCGCTTTTACTCGGGATTTCACACTGGAGACAATGCTGCAGCTGTTTGAGGGCGGATTGCAGGCGCTATTTTTAACGCTATAGCGCCTGCAAAACGCCCTCGGTGTGAAAGGGGTCTTAAACAGAGTGTACTGTGCTGCTTTTGTTGCCATGGTTACCAAAGCTTCTGTTATACACAGTGATGGGCGGTGGGGGAGGTGGCTGGAGCATCTCAGCTCTGATTACAGAGCCTGGGGGAGGGGACAGACACACCATGTACTGATTTATAATAGAAGAATATGATGGGGCAGTTTTGATGGGGCAATTCTGATGGAGCAATATGATGGGGCAGTTTTGATGGTGGCAATATGATGGGGCAGTTTTGATAGGGCAATTCTGATGGGGCAGTTTTGATGGTGGCAATATGATGGGGCAGTTTTGATGGGGACAATTTTGATGGAGCAGTTTTGATGGTGGCTAGGGATGAGCTTCGAGTTCGAGTCGAACTCATGTTCGACTCGAACATCAGCTGTTCGCCAGGTCGTCGAACAGCGAACTATTTGGGGTGTTCGCGGCAAATTCGAATGCCACGAAACACCCTTTAAAAGTCTATGGGAGAAAACAAAAGTGCTAATTTTAAAGGCTTATATGCATGATATTGTCATAAAAAGTGTTTGGGGACCTGGGTCCTGCCCCAGGGGACATGGATCAATGCAAAAAAAGTTTTAAAAATGCTTAAAGTGAAACAATAAAAGTGTAATATCCCTTTTAAATTTTGTACCTGGGGAGGTGTCTATAGTATGCCTGTGAAGGGGCTCATGTTTCCTGTGTTTACAACAGTCTGACAGCAAAATGACATTTCAAAGGAAAAAAAGTCATTTAAAACTACTCGCAGCTATTAACGAATTGCCGGTCCGACAATACACAAAAAATGTTCATTGATAAAAACGGCATGGGAATTCCCCACAGGGGATCCCCGAACCAAAATTAAAAAAAAAAATGATGTGGGGGTCCCCCTAAATTCCATACCAGGCCCTTCAGGTCTGGTATAGATATTAAGGGAAACCCCGGCCAAAATTTAAAAAAAAATGGCATGGGGTCCCTCCTTAAAATCTATACCAGACCCTTCTGGTCTGGTATGGATTTTAAGGGGAACCCTGCGCCAATTTTTTTTAAAAAAACTGCGTGGGGTCCCCCCAAACATCCATACCAGACCGTTATCGGAGCACGCAACCTGGCAGGCCGCAGGAAGAGGGGAGGACGAAAAAGTGCCCCCCCTCCTGAACCGTACCAGGCCACATGCCCTTAACATTGGGAGGGTGCTTTGGGGTACCCCCCCAAAACATCTTGTCCCCATGTTGATGGGGACAAGGACCTCATCCCCACAACCCTTGCCCGGTGGTTGTGGGGGTCTGTGGGCAGGGGGCTTATCGGAATCTGGAAGCCCCCTTTAACAAGGGGACCCCCAGATCCCCGCCCTCCCCCTGTGTGAAATGGTAAGGGGGTACAAAAGTACCCCTACCATTTCACAAAAAAACTGTCAAAAATGTTAAAAATGACACGAGACAGTTTTTGACAATTCCTTTATTTAACCTCCCTGGCGGTTTTCCCGAGTGTGGCTCGGGGTTAAAAATCAGGACCATTAGCGGTAACCCCGAGCCACACTCGGGATTACATCGCAGGATCCTGGTGTGGCTTTACTTACCTTGTCCCCGGGATCCTGCGATGTCCCCCGCAGTGTCCGTGGGCTCTGTCCTCCTCCGAAGCCTCTCCTTGCCAGGCTCCGTTCCCTGCGAGCGTCGCAACGCACGGGGGCGGAGCCTGGCGGCAAATTTAAAAAAATGGCAAAATCATAACACATACAGTACTCTAATCTCACAAATTACAGTACTGTATGAAATGATCCCTTTTGTCCCCAGTGCTTTGGGCCATGCCCTGCATGCAGTTTTATGTGATATATACTGTTCTTTCTGCCTGGAAACTGGAGATTGTCCATAGCAACCAAAAAGTGTCCCTTTACGTCAAAAGTGGCTTTAGACCATCTAGAAAACAACGATAGTAAATTAGAACACTTGCAGAATTGAGCGATAGTGAATCGTGGGGAAATTTATTTTATTACTATTTATTTTTATTTTTTTTAATTATTTATTTTTATTTATTATATTATAATTTATGTTTTTGTGTTTCAAACTTTATCATACCCGGGATATCTACTAGACTCTTGTTTGGACAGATTTAAGTGTGTTATTGTTAAGAATTACAGACCTACAATATAAAACGCCAAATTTCCATGCAAAATAATTGTACCGCTTTCAGCACCTAAAATCCGAAATAATCATACCGCCAGGGAGGTTAAAAGCTTCTTCTTTCTTCTATCTTCTATCTCCTTTCTTCTTTCTTCTATCTTCCTTCGGTTTCTTCCTCCATCTTCTTCTTCTGGTTCTTCCTCCGGTGTTCTCGTCCGGCATCTCCTCCGCGGCGTCTTCTTATCTTCTTCTCCTCTGGCTGCTCCGCATCCATGATGGCATGGAGGGAGGCTCCCGCTGTGTGACGCTTCTCTCTTCATCTTTTTCTTCATCTTTTCCTCTTCATCTTCTTCTCTTCATCTTCTTGTCTTTTATCTTCTTTTCGCCCCCTTCTGACGCATGGGGACTTGACGGGGGCTTCCCTGTGGCATTCCCCGTGACATCAGAAGGGGGCGGGGTTACGTAACGGGTGACCCAGCCCCCCTCTGATGTCACGGGGAATGCCACAGGGAAGTCCCTGTCAAGTCCCCGTGCATCAGAGGGGGGCAGGGTCATCGGGTGGCCCCGCCCCCCGTTATTTAAGAACCGTCAGAAGAGGAGAAGCGTCACACAGCGGGAGCCTCCCTCCATGCCATCATGGATGCAGAGCGGCCCGAAAAGAAGATGAAGACAAAAAGATGAAGACAAGAAGATGAAGAAAAGAAGATGAAGAGAGAAGTGTCACACAGCGGGAGCCTCCCTCCATGCCATCATGGATGCGGAGCGGCCCGAGGAGAAGAAGATAAGAAGACGCCGCGGAGGAGATGCCGGATGAGAACACCGGAGGAAGAAGAAGAAGAAGATGGAGGAAGAAACCTGAAGGAAGATAGAAGAAAGAAGATAGAAAAAAAGAAGCATTTAAATAAAGGAATTGTCAAAAACTGTCTCTTGTCATTTTTAACATTTTTGACAGTTTTTTTGTGAAATGGTATGGGTACTTTTGTACCCCCTTACCATTTCACACGGGGGGGCGGGATCTGGGGGTCCCCTTGTTAAAGGGGGCTTCCAGATTCCTATAAGCCCCCCGCCCGCAGACCCCCCACAACCACCGGGCAAGGGTTGTGGGGATGAGGCCCTTGTCCCCCATCAACATGGGGACAAGGTGTTTTGGGGGCTACCCCAAAGCACCCTCCCAATGTTGAGGGCATGTGGCCTTGTACTGTTCAGGAGGGGGGGGGCGCTCTCTCGTCCCTCCCTCTTTTGCTGTGGCCTGCCAGGTTGCGAGCTCGGATAAGGGTCTGGTATGGATTTTTGGGGGGACCCCACGCCGGTTTTTTGTTAATTTTGGCGCGGGGTTCCCCTTAATGACCATACCAGACCTGAAGGGCCTGGTATGGAATTTAGGGGGACCCCCCATGTCATTTTTTTTTGTTTATTTTGGTTCGGGGTTCCCCTGTGGGGAATTCCCATGCCGTTTTTATCAATGAACTTTTATGTGTATTGTCAGTAGTTTTAAATGACTTTTTTTCCTTTGAAATGTCATTTTGCTGTCAGACTGTTCTAAACACAGGAAACATGCGCCCCTTTACAGGCATACTATAGAAACCCCCCAGGTACAAAATTTAAAGGGATATTACACTTTTATTGTTTCACTTTAAAAATTATTAAAATTACTTCTCCCGAAAAAAATGGCCGTTTTTTAAAACTTTTTTTTGCATTGATCCTTGTCCCCTGAGGCAGGACCCAGGTTCCCAAACACTTTTTATGACAATAACTTGAATATAAGCCTTTAAAATGAGCACTTTTGATTATTCATGTTTGTGTCCCATAGACTTTAACGGTGTTTGCGTGTTTGAACAAATTTTTTGCCTGTTCGCAAGTCCTGGTGCGAACCGAACAGGGGGGTGTTCGGCTCATCCCTAATGGTGGCAATATGATGGGGGCAGTTTTGATGGTGGCAATATGATGGGGCAGTTTAGATGGGGCAATTCTGATGGGGCAGTTTTGATGGTGGCAATATGATGGGGCAGTTTTGATGGGGCAATTCTGATGGGGCAGTTTTGATGGTGGCAATATGATAATATGATGGGGCAGTTTTGATGGGGCAGTTTTGATGGTGGCAATATGATGGGGCAGTTTTGATGGGGACAATTTTGATGGGGCAATTCTGATGGGGCAGTTTTGATGGCAATATGATGGGGGCCGTTTTAGCAATTCAGCTATTCAGCATTCCCACGCATTTTCCCCAGGAAATGCATTTTCTAGTTTTATTAGTGGGAATGCTTTAGCAGTCCCACTATTGTTATTCGATTTTATTTATTAGTGGGACTGCTTTAGCAGTCCCACCATTGTTATTTGATTTTTATTTATTTTTAATTAGTGGGAATGCTTTAGCAGTCCCACTATTGTTATTCGATTTTATTTATTAGTGGGAATGCTTTAGCAGTCCCACTATTGTTATTCGATTTTATTAGTGGGACTGCTTTAGCAGTCCCACTATTGTTATTCGATTTTATTTAGTGGGACTGCTTTAGCAGTCCCACTATTGTTATTCGATTTTATTTATTTAGTGGGACTGCTTTAGCAGTCCCACTATTGTTATTCGATTTTATTTATTTTTAATAATTTTAATTTTATTCCGTACGTTTTTTGGTTCTGCGCAACTTCTGCATACTTTCAGCTATTAAAACCATTCAACTATCAAAATGTTCGTCTCTTTTAGCTGATGTGTTCTCTTTAACTTTTTTTCTACCATTTATACTTTTTAAAATATTAAGCTTTTTATCACTTTTTTTAACATTGAAGTCAATGGGAGCATGCTTCAGAAACTTAAAATCTTCTTCCGCTCCCAAAAGTTTCAGCTCCTTCATACTTTCACCAACAGACGCCAAACAAACTTTAAAATGTTCACAAAATATTCAGCTATCTGGCTAAATCTTTTCAGTTTGATATCTTTTACAGTTTTTGAGAAAAAGCTTTTTGTTTAGAGGTCATTTCAGGAAATTTTAGCCATTAAACAGAGTGTACTGTGTTTGTTTTGTTGCCATGTTTACCAAAGCTTCTGTTATACACAGGGGGGAGGTGGCTGGAGCATCTCAGCTCTGATTACAGAGCCTGGGCGAGGGGACAGACACACCATGTACTGATTTATAATAGAGGAATATGATGGGGCATTTTTGATAGGGCAATTCTGATGGGGCAGTTTTGATGGGGCAATTATGATGGGGCAGTTTTGATGGTGGCAATATGATGGGGCAGTTTTGATGGGACAATTCTGATGGGGCAGTTTTGATGGTGGCAATATGATGGGGCAGTTTTAATGGTGGCAATATGATGGGGCAGTTTTGATGGGGCAATTCTGATGGGGCAGTTTTGATGGTGGCAATATGATGGGGCAGTTTTGATGGGGACAATTTTAATGGAGCAGTTTTAAAGGTGGCAATATGATGGGGCAGTTTTGATGGGGGCAGTTTTGATGGTGGCAATATGATGGGGCAATTCTGATGGGGCAGTTTTGATAGTGGCAATATGATGGGGCAGTTTTAATGGTGGCAATATGATGGGGCAGTTTTGATGGGGCAATTCTGATGGGGCAGTTTTGATGGTGGCAATATGATGGGGCAGTTTTGATGGGGACAATTTTAATGGAGCAGTTTTAAAGGTGGCAATATGATGGGGCAGTTTTGATGGGGGCAGTTTTGATGGTGGCAATATGATGGGGCAGTTTTAATGGGGACAATTTTGATGGGGCAATTCTGATGTGGCAGTTTTGATGGCAGTATGATGGGGCAGTTTTGATGGCGGCCGTTTTATCAATTCAGCATTCCCACGCATTTTCCCCAGGAAATGCATTTTCTAGTTATTAGTGGGAATGCTTCAGCAGTCCCACTATTGTTATTAGTGGGAATGCTTTAGCAGTCCCACTATTGTTATTAGTGGGAATGCTTTAGCAGTCCCACTATTGTTATTCGTTTTTTTATTAGTGGGAATGCTTTAGCAGTCCCACTATTGTTATTTGTTTTTTTATTAGTGGGAATGCTTTAGCAGTCCCACTATTGTTATTCGTTTTTTTATTATTTTTCTTATTCCGTACGTTTTTCGGTAATGCGTAACTTCTGCATACTTTCAGCTATTAAAACCATTCAACTATCAAAATGTTCGTCTCTTTTAGCTGAGGTGTGCTCTTTTTCAACTTTTTTTCTACCATTTATACTTTTTAAAATATTAAGCTTTTTATCACTTTTTTTTAACATTGAAGTCAATGGGAGCATGCTTGAAATCCTTAAATTTTTCTTCCGCTCCCAAAAGTTTCAGCTCCTTCATACTTTCACCTAGAGACACCAAACAAACTTTAAAATGTTCACAAAATATTCAGCTATCTGGCTATAGCTTTTCAATTTGATATCTTTTACAGTTTTTGAGAAAAAGCTTTTTGTTTAGAGGTCATTTCAAGAAATTTTAGCCATTAATCAGAGTGTACTGTGTGTGTTTTGTTGCCATGGTTACCAAAGCTTCTGTTATACACAGGGGGGGAGGTGGCTGGAGCATCTCAGCTCTGATTAGAGCCCAGGGGAGGGGACAAAAGCTGAAAAATCAGAACATGATTTCTAAACTGCCTCCACTCCCTCATTTTCAAGCCCACCTACATAAATCTTATATCAAAACGTTCAGCTATCCCTGCTGCCACTAAACATGTCCACGGCTAAGCCATAGTCCTGATAGTTTTCACAATATGACCATTTGTTTGCAACTCACACCGTCCATTGACATTCATTGAAACTACACTCTAGCCCCTTCAAATTTGAAGGGCAATTTCTAAACTGCGACCGTGCCTTCAATTTTAATATTTCAGAGACATACTATGTATCAAAATCTAGGTCTGAGTCTTGTGATTCTCACAATATAAAGATCTTTGCTGTAGGATGTATAGTTTTTAAAATACGGCCATTTGTTTAGAGGTCATTTCAGGAAATTTTAGCCATTAATCAGAGTGTACTGTTAGTGTTTGTTTTGTTGCCATGGTTACCAAAGCTTCTGTTATACACAGGGGGAGGGGACAGACACACCATGTACTGATTTATAATAGAGGAATATGATGGGGCAGTTTTGATGGGGTAATTCTGATGGGGCAGTTTTGATGGTGGCAATATGATGGGGCAGTTTTGATGGTGGCAATTCTGATGGGGCAGTTTTGATGGTGGCAATATGATGGGACAGTTTTGATGGCAATATGATGGGGGCAATTTTGCTGGGGGCCGTTTTAGCAATTCAGCATTCCCACGCATTTTCCCCAGGAAATGCATTTTCTAGTTAGTGGGAATGCTTTAGCAGTCCCACTATTGTTATTCGATTTTATTTATTTTTAATAATTTTAATTTTATTCCGTACGTTTTTCGGTAATACGTAACTTCTGCATACTTTCAGCTATTAAAACCATTCAACTATCAAAATGTTCGTCTCTTTTAGCTGAGGTGTGCTCTTTTTCAACTTTTTTTCTACCATTTATACTTTTTAAAATATTAAGCTTTTTATCACTTTTTTTTAACATTGAAGTCAATGGGAGCATGCTTGAAATCCTTAAATTTTTCTTCCGCTCCCAAAAGTTTCAGCTCCTTCATACTTTCACCTAGAGACACCAAACAAACTTTAAAATGTTCACAAAATATTCAGCTATCTGGCTATAGCTTTTCAGTTTGATATCTTTTACAGTTTTTGAGAAAAAGCTTTTTGTTTAGAGGTCATTTCAGGAAATTTTAGCCATTAATCAGAGTGCACTGTGTGTGTTTTGTTGCCATGGTTACCAAAGCTTCTGTTATACACAGAGGGGGGGGAGGTGGCTGGAGCATCTCAGCTTTAATTACAGAGCCCGGGGGGAGGGGACAGACACACCATGTACTGATTATAATAGAGGAATATGATGGGGCAGTTTTGATGGTGGCAATTCTGATGGGGCAGTTTTGATGGCGGTCATTTTAGCAATTTAGCTATTCAGCAATTATTTTTGAAAAAAAATATATATTTTTGAAAAAAAAAATATATTTCTGAAAAAAAAAAATTATTTTTGAAAAAAAAAAAAATCATTTTTGAAAAAAAAAAATTATTTTTGAAAAAAAAAAAAATTATTTTTGAAAAAAAAAATTATTTTTGAAAAAAAAAAATATTTTTGAAAAAAAAAAATATTTAAAAAAAAAAAATCATTTTTGAAAAAAAATTTTTGAAAAAAAAAAAAATATTTTTGAAAAAAAAAAATATTTAAAAAAAAAATCATTTTTGAAAAAAAAATTTTTGAAAAAAAATTTTTTTGAAAAAAAAAAATATTTTTGAAAAAAAAAATATTTTTGAAAAAAAAAAATATTTTTTGATGGGGCAGTTTTGATGGTGGCAATATGATGGTGCAGTTTTGATGGGGCAATTCTGATGGGGCAGTTTTGATGGTGGCAATATGATGGGACAGTTTTGATGGCAATATGATGGGGGCAATTTTGCTGGGGGCCGTTTTAGCAATTCAGCATTCCCACCCATTTTCCCCAGGAAATGCATTTTCTAGTTAGTGGGAATGCTTTAGCAGTCCCACTATTGTTATTCGATTTTATTTATTTTTAATTTTATTCCGTACGTTTTTCGGTAATGCGTAACTTCTGCATACTTTCAGCTATTAAAACCATTCAACTATCAAAATGTTCGTCTCTTTTAGCTGAGGTGTGCTCTTTTTCAACTTTTTTTCTACCATTTATACTTTTTAAAATATTAAGCTTTTTATCACTTTTTTTTAACATTGAAGTCAATGGGAGCATGCTTGAAATCCTTAAATTTTTCTTCCGCTCCCAAAAGTTTCAGCTCCTTCATACTTTCACCTAGAGACACCAAACAAACTTTAAAATGTTCACAAAATATTCAGCTATCTGGCTATAGCTTTTCAGTTTGATATCTTTTACAGTTTTTGAGAAAAAGCTTTTTGTTTAGAGGTCATTTCAGGAAATTTTAGCCATTAATCAGAGTGCACTGTGTGTGTTTTGTTGCCATGGTTACCAAAGCTTCTGTTATACACAGAGGGGGGGGAGGTGGCTGGAGCATCTCAGCTTTAATTACAGAGCCCGGGGGGAGGGGACAGACACACCATGTACTGATTATAATAGAGGAATATGATGGGGCAGTTTTGATGGTGGCAATTCTGATGGGGCAGTTTTGATGGCGGTCATTTTAGCAATTTAGCTATTCAGCAATTATTTTTGAAAAAAAAAATATATTTTTGAAAAAAAAAATATATTTCTGAAAAAAAAAAAATTATTTTTGAAAAAAAAAAAAAATCATTTTTGAAAAAAAAAAATTATTTTTGAAAAAAAAAAAATTATTTTTGAAAAAAAAAAAAATATTTTTGAAAAAAAAAAATATTTTTGAAAAAAAAATATTTTTGAAAAAAAAATATTTAAAAAAAAAAAATCATTTTTGAAAAAAAAATTTTTGAAAAAAAAATTTTTTGAAAAAAAAAATTTTTGAAAAAAAAAATAATTTTTGAAAAAAAATTATTTTTGAAAAAAAAAATATTTTTGAAAAAAAAAAATATTTTTGATGGGGCAGTTTTGATGGTGGCAATATGATGGTTCAGTTTTGATGGGGCAATTCTGATGGGGCAGTTTTGATGGTGGCAATATGATGGGACAGTTTTGATGGCAATATGATGGGGGCAATTTTGCTGGGGGCCGTTTTAGCAATTCAGCATTCCCACGCATTTTCCCCAGGAAATGCATTTTCTAGTTATTTTTCTTATTCCGTACGTTTTTCGGTAATGCGTAACTTCTGCATACTTTCAGGTATTAAAACCATTCAACTATCAAAATGTTCGTCTCTTTTAGCTGAGGTGTGCTCTTTTTCAACTTTTTTTCTACCATTTATACTTTTTAAAATATTAAGCTTTTTATCACTTTTTTTTAACATTGAAGTCAATGGGAGCATGCTTGAAATCCTTAAATTTTTCTTCCGCTCCCAAAAGTTTCAGCTCCTTCATACTTTCACCTAGAGACACCAAACAAACTTTAAAATGTTCACAAAATATTCAGCTATCTGGCTATAGCTTTTCAGTTTGATATCTATTACAGTTTTTGAGAAAAAGCTTTTTGTTTAGAGGTCATTTCAGGAAATTTTAGCCATTAATCAGAGTGCACTGTGTGTGTTTTGTTGCCATGGTTACCAAAGCTTCTGTTATACACAGAGGGGGGGGAGGTGGCTGGAGCATCTCAGCTTTAATTACAGAGCCCGGGGGGAGGGGACAGACACACCATGTACTGATTATAATAGAGGAATATGATGGGGCAGTTTTGATGGTGGCAATTCTGATGGGGCAGTTTTGATGGCGGTCATTTTAGCAATTTAGCTATTCAGCAATTATTTTTGAAAAAAAATATATATTTTTGAAAAAAAAAATATATTTCTGAAAAAAAAAAAATTATTTTTGAAAAAAAAAATCATTTTTGAAAAAAAAATTTTTGAAAAAAAAATTTTTTGAAAAAAAAATTTTTTGAAAAAAAAAATAATTTTTGAAAAAAAATTATTTTTGAAAAAAAAAAATATTTTTGAAAAAAAAAAATATTTTTTGATGGGGCAGTTTTGATGGTGGCAATATGA
Source organism: Lithobates septentrionalis (assembly GCA_037952835.1). Taxonomy (NCBI): domain Eukaryota; kingdom Metazoa; phylum Chordata; class Amphibia; order Anura; family Ranidae; genus Lithobates; species Lithobates septentrionalis. The sequence goes on along the minus strand of JBBDGP010001075.1, from coordinate 556,396 downwards.
TGGTTCAGTTTTGATGGGGCAATTCTGATGGGGCAGTTTTGATGGTGGCAATATGATGGGACAGTTTTGATGGCAATATGATGGGGGCAATTTTGCTGGGGGCCGTTTTAGCAATTCAGCATTCCCACGCATTTTCCCCAGGAAATGCATTTTCTAGTTATTTTTCTTATTCCGTACGTTTTTCGGTAATGCGTAACTTCTGCATACTTTCAGCTATTAAAACCATTCAACTATCAAAATGTTCGTCTCTTTTAGCTGAGGTGTGCTCTTTTTCAACTTTTTTTCTACCATTTATACTTTTTAAAATATTAAGCTTTTTATCACTTTTTTTTAACATTGAAGTCAATGGGAGCATGCTTGAAATCCTTAAATTTTTCTTCCGCTCCCAAAAGTTTCAGCTCCTTCATACTTTCACCTAGAGACACCAAACAAACTTTAAAATGTTCACAAAATATTCAGCTATCTGGCTATAGCTTTTCAGTTTGATATCTATTACAGTTTTTGAGAAAAAGCTTTTTGTTTAGAGGTCATTTCAGGAAATTTTAGCCATTAATCAGAGTGCACTGTGTGTGTTTTGTTGCCATGGTTACCAAAGCTTCTGTTATACACAGAGGGGGGGGAGGTGGCTGGAGCATCTCAGCTTTAATTACAGAGCCCGGGGGGAGGGGACAGACACACCATGTACTGATTATAATAGAGGAATATGATGGGGCAGTTTTGATGGTGGCAATTCTGATGGGGCAGTTTTGATGGCGGTCATTTTAGCAATTTAGCTATTCAGCAATTATTTTTGAAAAAAAATATATATTTTTTAAAAAAAAATATATTTCTGAAAAAAAAAAAATTATTTTTGAAAAAAAAAAAAAAATCATTTTTGAAAAAAAAAAATTATTTTTGAAAAAAAAATTATTTTTGAAAAAAAAATATTTTTGAAAAAAAAAATATTTAAAAAAAAATCATTTTTGAAAAAAAAAAATATTTTTGAAAAAAAAAAAATATTTTTGAAAAAAAAAAATATTTTTTGATGGGGCAGTTTTGATGGTGGCAATATGATGGTGCAGTTTTGATGGGGCAATTCTGATGGGGCAGTTTTGATGGCAATATGATGGGACAGTTTTGATGGCAAAATGATGGGGGCAATTTTGCTGGGGGCCGTTTTAGCAATTCAGCATTCCCACGCATTTTCCCCAGGAAATGCATTTTCTAGTTTATTTTTAATAATTTTAATTTTATTCCGTACGTTTTTCGGTAATGCGTAACTTCTGCATACTTTCAGCTATTAAAACCATTCAACTATCAAAATGTTCGTCTCTTTTAGCTGAGGTGTGCTCTTTTTCAACTTTTTTTCTACCATTTATACTTTTTAAAATATTAAGCTTTTTATCACTTTTTTTTAACATTGAAGTCAATGGGAGCATGCTTGAAATCCTTAAATTTTTCTTCCGCTCCCAAAAGTTTCAGCTCCTTCATACTTTCACCTAGAGACACCAAACAAACTTTAAAATGTTCACAAAATATTCAGCTATCTGGCTATAGCTTTTCAGTTTGATATCTTTTACAGTTTTTGAGAAAAAGCTTTTTGTTTAGAGGTCATTTCAGGAAATTTTAGCCATTAATCAGAGTGTACTGTGTGTGTTTTGTTGCCATGGTTACCAAAGCTTCTGTTATACACAGAGGGGGAGGAGGTGGCTGGAGCATCTCAGCTTTGATTACAGAGCCCGGGGGAGGGGACAGACACACCATGTACTGATTTATAATAGAGGAATATGATGGGGCAGTTTTGATGGTGGCAATTCTGAAGGGGGCCGTTTTGATGGCGGTCATTTTAGCAATTTAGCTATTCAGCAATTATTTTTGAAAAAAAAAAAATATTTTTGAAAAAAAAAATATTTTTGAAAAAAAAAAATTATTTTTTTAAAAAAAAATATTTTTGAAAAAAAAAATTATTTTTGAAAAAAAAAAATATTTTTGAAAAAAAAAAATATATTTTTTTAAAAAAAAAATCATTTTTGAAAAAAAAAAATTTTTGAAAAAAAAAAATTTTTGAAAAAAAAAAATTTTTGAAAAAAAAAATAATTTTTGAAAAAAAAATTATTTTTGAAAAAAAAAAATATTTTTGAAAAAAAAAAATATTTTTTGATGGGGCAGTTTTGATGGTGGCAATATGATGGTGCAGTTTTGATGAGGCAATTCTGATGGGGCAGTTTTGATGGTGGCAATATGATGGGACAGTTTTGATGGCAATATGATGGGGGCAATTTTGCTGGGGGCCGTTTTAGCAATTCAGCATTCCCACGCATTTTCCCCAGGAAATGCATTTTCTAGTTCCGTACGTTTTTCGGTAATGCGTAACTTCTGCATACTTTCAGCTATTAAAACCATTCAACTATCAAAATGTTCGTCTCTTTTAGCTGAGGTGTGCTCTTTTTCAACTTTTTTTCTACCATTTATACTTTTTAAAATATTAAGCTTTTTATCACTTTTTTTTAACATTGAAGTCAATGGGAGCATGCTTGAAATCCTTAAATTTTTCTTCCGCTCCCAAAAGTTTCAGCTCCTTCATACTTTCACCTAGAGACACCAAACAAACTTTAAAATGTTCACAAAATATTCAGCTATCTGGCTATAGCTTTTCAGTTTGATATCTTTTACAGTTTTTGAGAAAAAGCTTTTTGTTTAGAGGTCATTTCAAGAAATTTTAGCCATTAATCAGAGTGTACTGTGTGTGTTTTTTTGCCATGGTTACCAAAGCTTCTGTTATACACAGGGGGGGAGGTGGCTGGAGCATCTCAGCTCTGATTAGAGCCCAGGGGAGGGGACAAAAGCTGGAAAATCAGAACATGATTTCTAAACTGCCGCCACTCCCTCATTTTCAAGCCCACCTACACAAATCTTATATCAAAACGTTCAGCTATCCCTGCTGCCACTAAACATGTCCACGGCTAAGCCATAGTCCTGATAGTTTTTACAATATGACCATTTGTTTGCAACTCACGCCGTCCATTGACATTCATTGAAACTACACTCTAGCCCCTTCAAATTTGAAGGGCAATTTCTAAACTGCGACCGTGCCTTCAATTTTAATATTTCAGAGACATACTATGTATCAAAATCTAGGTCTGGGTCTTGTGATTCTCACAATATAAAGATCTTCGCTGTAGGATGTATAGTTTTTAAAATACGGCCATTTGTTTAGAGGTCATTTCAGGAAATTTTAGCCATTAATCAGAGTGTACTGTTTGTTTTGTTGCCATGGTTACCAAAGCTTCTGTTATACACAGGGGGGGGAGGTGGCTGGAGCATCTCAGCTGATTACAGAGCCCGGGGGAGGGGACTGACACACCATGTACTGATTTATAATAGAGGAATATGATGGGGCAGTTTTGATGGGGTAATTCTGGTGGGGCAATTCTGATGGGGCAGTTTTGATGGTGGCAATATGATGGGGCAGTTTTGATGGTGGCAATATGATGGGGCTGTTTTGATGGTGGCAATATGATGGGACAGTTTTGATGGCAATATGATGGGGGCAATTTTGCTGGGGGCCGTTTTAGCAATTCAGCATTCCCACGCATTTTCCCCAGGAAATGCATTTTCTAGTTTTTCTTCTTATTCCGTACGTTTTTCGGTAATGCGTAACTTCTGCATACTTTCAGCTATTAAAACCATTCAACTATCAAAATGTTCGTCTCTTTTAGCTGAGGTGTGCTCTTTTTCAACTTTTTTTCTACCATTTATACTTTTTAAAATATTAAGCTTTTTATCACTTTTTTTTAACATTGAAGTCAATGGGAGCATGCTTGAAATCCTTAAATTTTTCTTCCGCTCCCAAAAGTTTCAGCTCCTTCATACTTTCACCTAGAGACACCAAACAAACTTTAAAATGTTCACAAAATATTCAGCTATCTGGCTATAGCTTTTCAGTTTTATATCTTTTACAGTTTTTGAGAAAAAGCTTTTTGTTTAGAGGTCATTTCAAGAAATTTTAGCCATTAATCAGAGTCTACTGTGTGTGTTTTGTTGCCATGGTTACCAAAGCTTCTGTTATACACAGGGGGGAGGTGGCTGGAGCATCTCAGCTCTGATTAGAGCCCAGGGGAGGGGACAAAAGCTGAAAAATCTGAACATGATTTCTAAACTGCCGCCACTCCCTCATTTTCAAGCCCACCTACACAAATCTTATATCAAAACGTTCAGCTATCCCTGCTGCCACTAAACATGTCCATGGCTAAGCCATATTCCTGATAGTTTTCACAATATGACCATTTGTTTGCAACTCACGCCGTCCATTGACATTCATTGAAACTACACTCTAGCCCCTTCAAATTTGAAGGGCAATTTCAAAACTGCGACCGTGCCTTCAATTTTAATATTTCAGAGACATACTATGTATCAAAATCTAGGTCTGGGTCTTGTGATTCTCACAATATAAAGATCTTCACTGTAGGATGTATAGTTTTTAAAATACGGCCATTTGTTTAGAGGTCATTTCAGGAAATTTTAGCCATTAATCAGAGTGTACTGTTAGTGTTTGTTTTGTTGCCATGGTTACCAAAGCTTCTGTTATACACAGGGGGGAGGTGGCTGGAGCATCTTAGCTGATTACAGAGCCCGGGGGAGGGGACAGACACACCATGTACTGATTTATAATAGAGGAATATGATGGGGCAGTTTTGATGGTGGCAATATGATGGGGCTGTTTTGATAGGGCAATTCTGATGGGGCAGTTTTGATGGTGGCAATATGATGGTGCAGTTTTGATGGGGCAATTCTGATGGGGCAGTTTTGATGGTGGCAATATGATGGGACAGTTTTGATGGCAATATGATGGGGGCAATTTTGCTGGGGGCCGTTTTAGCAATTCAGCATTCCCACGCATTTTCCCCAGGAAATGCATTTTCTAGTTAGTGGGAATGCTTTAGCAGTCCCACTATTGTTATTCGATTTTATTTATTATTTTTAATAATTTTAATTTTATTCCGTACGTTTTTCGGTAATGCGTAACTTCTGCATACTTTCAGCTATTAAAACCATTCAGCTATCAAAATGTTCGTCTCTTTTAGCTGAGGTGTGCTCTTTTTCAACTTTTTTTCTACCATTTATACTTTTTAAAATATTAAGCTTTTTATCACTTTTTTTTAACATTGAAGTCAATGGGAGCATGCTTGAAATCCTTAAATTTTTCTTCCGCTCCCAAAAGTTTCAGCTCCTTCATACTTTCACCTAGAGACACCAAACAAACTTTAAAATGTTCACAAAATATTCAGCTAACTGGCTATATCTTTTCAGTTTGATATATTTTACAGTTTTTGAGAAAAAGCTTTTTGTTTAGAGGTCATTTCAAGAAATTTTAGCCATTAATCAGAGTGTACTGTGTGTGTTTTGTTGCCATGGTTACCAAAGCTTCTGTTATACACAGGGGGGAGGTGGCTGGAGCATCTCAGCTCTGATTACAGAGCCCGGGGGGAGAGGACAAAAGCTGAAAAATCAGAACATGATTTCTAAACTGCCACCACTCCCTCATTTTCAAGCCCACCTACACAAATCTTATATCAAAACGTTCAGCTATCCCTGCTGCCACTAAACATGTCCACGGCTAAGCCATAGTCCTGATAGTTTTCACAATATGACCATTTGTTTGCAACTCACACCGTCCATTGACATTCATTGAAACTACACTCTAGCCCCTTCAAATTTGAAGGGCAATTTCTAAACTGCGACCGTGCCTTCAATTTTAATATTTCAGAGACATACTATGTATCAAAATCTAGGTCTGGGTCTTGTGATTCTCACAATATAAAGATCTTCGCTGTAGGATGTATAGTTTTTAAAATACGGCCATTTGTTTAGAGGTCATTTCAGGAAATTTTAGCCATTAATCAGAGTGTACTGTTAGTGTTTGTTTTGTTGCCATGGTTACCAAAGCTTCTATTATACACAGGGGGGGAGGTGGCTGGAGCATCTCAACTTTGATTACAGAGCCCGGGGGAGGGGACAGACACACCATGTACTGATTTATAATAGAGGAATATGATGGGGCAGTTTTGATGGGGTAATTCTGATGGGGCAGTTTTGATGGTGGCAATATGATGGGGTAGTTTTGATGGTGGCAATATGATGGGGCTGTTTTGATAGGGCAATTCTGATGGGGCAGTTTTGATGGTGGCAATATGATGGGACAGTTTTGATGGCAATATGATGGGGGCAATTTTGCTGGGGGCCGTTTTAGCAATTCAGCATTCCCACGCATTTTCTAGTTATTTTTCTTCTTATTCCGTACGTTTTTTGGTTCTGCGTAACTTCTGCATACTTTCAGCTATTAAAACCATTCAACTATTAAAATGTTCGTCTCTTTTAGCTGAGGTGTGCTCTTTTTCAACTTTTTTTCTACCATTTATACTTTTTAAAATATTAAGCTTTATAACACTTTTTTTAACATTGAAGTCAATGGGAGCATGCTTGAAATCCTTAAATTCTTCTTCCGCTCCCAAAAGTTTCAGCTCCTTCATACTTTCACCTAGAGACACCAAATAAACTTTAAAATGTTCACAAAATATTCAGCTATCTGGCTATATCTTTTCAGTTTGATATCTTTTACAGTTTTTGAGAAAAAGCTTTTTGTTTAGAGGTCATTTCAGGAAATTTTAGCCATTAATCAGAGCGTACTGTGTTTGTTTTGTTGCCATGGTTACCAAAGCTTCTGTTATACACAGGGGGGGAGGTGGCTGGAGCATCTCAGCTCTGATTACAGAGCCCGGGGGGAGGGGACAGACACACCATGCATGTACTGATTTATAATAGAGGAATATGATGGGGCAGTTTTGATGGGGTAATTCTGATGGGGCAGTTTTGATGGTGGCAATATGAGGGGGCAGTTTTGATGGGGCAATTCTGATGGGGCAGTTTTGATGGTGGCAATATGATGGGGCAGTTTTGATGGGGACAATTTTTATGGAGCAGTTTTAAAGGTGGCAATATGATGGGGCAGTTTTGATGGGGGCAGTTTTGATGGTGGCAATATGATGGGGCAGTTTTAATGGGGACAATTTTGATGGGGCAGTTTTGATGGCAGTATGATGGGGCAGTTTTGATGGTGGTCGTTTTAGCAATTTAGCTATTCAGCAATTATCTTTGAAAAAAAAAATATTTTTGAAAAAAAAAAATATTTTTGAAAAAAAAAAAAATTTTTGAAAAAAAAAAAATATTTTTGAAAAAAAAAAATCATTTTTGAAAAAAAAATTACTTTTGAAAAAAAAAATTACTTTTAGTTTTGATGGGGCAATTCTGATGGGGCAGTTTTGATGGGGACAATTTTGATGGGGCAATTCTAATGGGGCAGTTTTGATGGCAATATGATGGGGGCAGTTTTGATTGTGGCAATATGATGGGGCAGTTTTGATGGTGGTAATATGATGGGGCAATTCTGATGGGGCAGTTTTGATGGTGGCAATATGATGGGGCAGTTTTGATGGGGCAATTCTGATGGTGGCAATATGATGGGACAATTTTGATGGAGCAATTCTGATGGGGCAGTTTTGATGGTGGCAATATGATGGGGCAGTTTTAATGGGGACAATTTTGATGGGGCAATTCTGATGGGGCAGTTTTGATGGCGGCCGTTTTAGCAATTTAGCTATGCAGCATTCCCACACATTTTCCCCAGGAAATGCTTTTTCTAGTTAGTGGGAATGCTTTAGCAGTCCCACTATTGTTATTCGATTTTATTTATTTTTAATTTTATTCCGTACGTTTTTCGGTAATGCGTAACTTCTGCATACTTTCAGCTATTAAAACCATTCAACTATCAAAATGTTCGTCTCTTTTAGCTGAGGTGTGCTCTTTTTCAACTTTTTTTCTACCATTTATACTTTTTAAAATATTAAGCTTTTTATCACTTTTTTTTAACATTGAAGTCAATGGGAGCATGCTTGAAATCCTTAAATTTTTCTTCCGCTCCCAAAAGTTTCAGCTCCTTCATACTTTCACCTAGAGACACCAAACAAACTTTAAAATGTTCACAAAATATTCAGCTATCTGGCTATAGCTTTTCAGTTTGATATCTTTTACAGTTTTTGAGAAAAAGCTTTTTGTTTAGAGGTCATTTCAGGAAATTTTAGCCATTAATCAGAGTGCACTGTGTGTGTTTTGTTGCCATGGTTACCAAAGCTTCTGTTATACACAGAGGGGGGGGAGGTGGCTGGAGCATCTCAGCTTTAATTACAGAGCCCGGGGGGAGGGGACAGACACACCATGTACTGATTATAATAGAGGAATATGATGGGGCAGTTTTGATGGTGGCAATTCTGATGGGGCAGTTTTGATGGCGGTCATTTTAGCAATTTAGCTATTCAGCAATTATTTTTGAAAAAAAAAAAATTATTTTTGAAAAAAAAAAAAAAATCATTTTTGAAAAAAAAAAATTATTTTTGAAAAAAAAAAAAATTATTTTTGAAAAAAAAAAATTATTTTTGAAAAAAAAAATAATATTTTTGAAAAAAAAAATATTTAAAAAAAAAAATCATTTTTGAAAAAAAAATTTTTGAAAAAAAAAAAATATTTTTGAAAAAAAAAAATATTTAAAAAAAAAAAATCATTTTTGAAAAAAAAATTTTTGAAAAAAAAAATTTTTGAAAAAAAAAATAATTTTTGAAAAAAAAATTATTTTTGAAAAAAAAAAATATTTTTGAAAAAAAAAAATATTTTTTGATGGGGCAGTTTTGATGGTGGCAATATGATGGTGCAGTTTTGATGGGTCAATTCTGATGGGGCAGTTTTGATGGTGGCAATATGATGGGACAGTTTTGATGGCAATATGATGGGGGCGTTTTGATGGCGGTCATTTTAGCAATTTAGCTATTCAGCAATTATTTTTGAAAAAAAAAAAATATTTTTGAAAAAAAAAAATATTTTTGAAAAAAAAAATTATTTTTTAAAAAAAAAAATTTTTGAAAAAAAAAATCATTTTTGAAAAAAAAAAATATTTTTGAAAAAAAAAAATCATTTTTGAAAAAAAAAAATTTTTGAAAAAAAAAATTTTTGAAAAAAAAATATTTTTGAAAAAAAAAATAATTTTTGAAAAAAAAATTATTTTTGAAAAAAAAAAATATTTTTGAAAAAAAAAAATATTTTTTGATGGGGCAGTTTTGATGGTGGCAATATGATGGTGCAGTTTTGATGAGGCAATTCTGATGGGGCAGTTTTGATGGTGGCAATATGATGGGACAGTTTTGATGGCAATATGATGGGGGCAATTTTGCTGGGGGCCGTTTTAGCAATTCAGCATTCCCACGCATTTTCCCCAGGAAATGCATTTTCTAGTTATTTTTCTTCTTATTCCGTACGTTTTTCGGTAATGCGTAACTTCTGCATACTTTCAGCTATTAAAACCATTCAACTATCAAAATGTTCGTCTCTTTCAGCTGAGGTGTGCTCTTTTCCAACTTTTTTTCTACCATTTATACTTTTTAAAATATTAAGCTTTTTATCACTTTTTTTTAACATTGAAGTCAATGGGAGCATGCTTGAAATCCTTAAATTTTTCTTCCACTCCCAAAAGTTTCAGCTCCTTCATACTTTCACCTAGAGACACCAAACAAACTTTAAAATGTTCACAAAATATTCAGCTATCTGGCTATAGCTTTTCAGTTTGATATCTTTTACAGTTTTTGAGAAAAAGCTTTTTGTTTAGAGGTCATTTCAGGAAATTTTAGCCATTAATCAGAGTGCACTGTGTGTGTTTTGTTGCCATGGTTACCAAAGCTTCTGTTATACACAGAGGGGGGGGGAGGTGGCTGGAGCATCTCAGCTTTAATTACAGAGCCCGGGGGGAGGGGACAGACACACCATGTACTGATTATAATAGAGGAATATGATGGGGCAGTTTTGATGGTGGCAATTCTGATGGGGCAGTTTTGATGGCGGTCATTTTAGCAATTTAGCTATTCAGCAATTATTTTTGAAAAAAAATATATATTTTTGAAAAAAAAAATATATTTCTGAAAAAAAAAAAATTATTTTTGAAAAAAAAAAAAATCATTTTTGAAAAAAAAAAATTATTTTTGAAAAAAAAAAAATATTTTTGAAAAAAAAAAAATATTTTTGAAAAAAAAAATTATTTTTGAAAAAAAAAATATTTTTGAAAAAAAAAATATTTAAAAAAAAAAAATCATTTTTGAAAAAAAAATTTTTGAAAAAAAAATTTTGAAAAAAAAAATTTTTGAAAAAAAAAATATTTTTGAAAAAAAAAAATATTTTTTGATGGGGCAGTTTTGATGGTGGCAATATGATGGTGCAGTTTTGATGGGGCAATTCTGATGGGGCAGTTTTGATGGTGGCAATATGATGGGACAGTTTTGATGGCAATATGATGGGGGCAATTTTGCTGGGGGCCATTTTAGCAATTCAGCATTCCCACGCATTTTCCCCAGGAAATGCATTTTCTAGTTAGTGGGAATGCTTTAGCAGTCCCACTATTGTTATTCGATTTTATTTATTTTTAATAATTTTAATTTTATTCCGTAAGTTTTTCGGTAATGCGTAACTTCTGCATACTTTCAGCTATTAAAACCATTCAACTATCAAAATGTTCGTCTCTTTTAGCTGAGGTGTGCTCTTTTTCAACTTTTTTTCTACCATTTATACTTTTTAAAATATTAAGCTTTTTATCACTTTTTTTTAACATTGAAGTCAATGGGAGCATGCTTGAAATCCTTAAATTTTTCTTCCGCTCCCAAAAGTTTCAGCTCCTTCATACTTTCACCTAGAGACACCAAACAAACTTTAAAATGTTCACAAAATATTCAGCTATCTGGCTATAGCTTTTCAATTTGATATCTTTTACAGTTTTTGAGAAAAAGCTTTTTGTTTAGAGGTCATTTCAGGAAATTTTAGCCATTAATCAGAGTGCACTGTGTGTGTTTTGTTGCCATGGTTACCAAAGCTTCTGTTATACACAGAGGGGGGGGAGGTGGCTGGAGCATCTCAGCTTTAATTACAGAGCCCGGGGGGAGGGGACAGACACACCATGTACTGATTATAATAGAGGAATATGATGGGGCAGTTTTGATGGTGGCAATTCTGATGGGGCAGTTTTGATGGCGGTCATTTTAGCAATTTAGCTATTCAGCAATTATTTTTGAAAAAAAAAATATATTTTTGAAAAAAAAAAATATATTTCTGAAAAAAAAAAAATTATTTTTGAAAAAAAAAAAAATCATTTTTGAAAAAAAAAAATTATTTTTGAAAAAAAAAAAATATTTTTGAAAAAAAAATATTTTTGAAAAAAAAAATATTTAAAAAAAAAAATCATTTTTGAAAAAAAAATTTTTGAAAAAAAAATTTTTTGAAAAAAAAAAATTTTGAAAAAAAAAATAATTTTTGAAAAAAAATTATTTTTGAAAAAAAAAAAATTTTTGAAAAAAAAAAATATTTTTTGATGGGGCAGTTTTGATGGTGGCAATATGATGGTTCAGTTTTGATGGGGCAATTCTGATGGGGCAGTTTTGATGGTGGCAATATGATGGGACAGTTTTGATGGCAATATGATGGGGCAATTTTGCTGGGGGCCGTTTTAGCAATTCAGCATTCCCACGCATTTTCCCCAGGAAATGCATTTTCTAGTTATTTTTCTTATTCCGTACGTTTTTCGGTAATGCGTAACTTCTGCATACTTTCAGCTATTAAAACCATTCAACTATCAAAATGTTCGTCTCTTTTAGCTGAGGTGTGCTCTTTTTCAACTTTTTTTCTACCATTTATACTTTTTAAAATATTAAGCTTTTTATCACTTTTTTTTAACATTGAAGTCAATGGGAGCATGCTTGAAATCCTTAAATTTTTCTTCCGCTCCCAAAAGTTTCAGCTCCTTCATACTTTCACCTAGAGACACCAAACAAACTTTAAAATGTTCACAAAATATTCAGCTATCTGGCTATAGCTTTTCAGTTTGATATCTATTACAGTTTTTGAGAAAAAGCTTTTTGTTTAGAGGTCATTTCAGGAAATTTTAGCCATTAATCAGAGTGCACTGTGTGTGTTTTGTTGCCATGGTTACCAAAGCTTCTGTTATACACAGAGGGGGGGGAGGTGGCTGGAGCATCTCAGCTTTAATTACAGAGCCCGGGGGGAGGGGACAGACACACCATGTACTGATTATAATAGAGGAATATGATGGGGCAGTTTTGATGGTGGCAATTCTGATGGGGCAGTTTTGATGGCGGTCATTTTAGCAATTTAGCTATTCAGCAATTATTTTTGAAAAAAAAAATATATTTTTGAAAAAAAAAATATATTTCTGAAAAAAAAAAAATTATTTTTGAAAAAAAAAAAAAATCATTTTTGAAAAAAAAAAATTATTTTTGAAAAAAAAAAAAAATTATTTTTGAAAAAAAAAAAAATATTTTTGAAAAAAAAAATTATTTTTGAAAAAAAAAATATTTTTGAAAAAAAAATATTTAAAAAAAAAAAATCATTTTTGAAAAAAAAATTTTTGAAAAAAAAATTTTGAAAAAAAAATTTTTTGAAAAAAAAAATAATTTTTGAAAAAAAATTATTTTTGAAAAAAAAAAAATTTTTTGAAAAAAAAAATATTTTTGAAAAAAAAAAATATTTTTTGATGGGGCAGTTTTGATTGTGGCAATATGATGGTGCAGTTTTGATGGGGCAATTCTGATGGGGCAGTTTTGATGGTGGCAATATGATGGGACAGTTTTGATGGCAATATGATGGGGGCAATTTTGCTGGGGGCCGTTTTAGCAATTCAGCATTCCCACGCATTTTCCCCAGGAAATGCATTTTCTAGTTAGTGGGAATGCTTTAGCAGTCCCACTATTGTTATTCAATTTTATTTATTTTTAATAATTTTAATTTTATTCCGTAAGTTTTTCGGTAATGCGTAACTTCTGCATACTTTCAGCTATTAAAACCATTCAACTATCAAAATGTTCGTCTCTTTTAGCTGAGGTGTGCTCTTTTTCAACTTTTTTTCTACCATTTATACTTTTTAAAATATTAAGCTTTTTATCACTTTTTTTTAACATTGAAGTCAATGGGAGCATGCTTGAAATCCTTAAATTTTTCTTCCGCTCCCAAAAGTTTCAGCTCCTTCATACTTTCACCTAGAGACACCAAACAAACTTTAAAATGTTCACAAAATATTCAGCTATCTGGCTATAGCTTTTCAATTTGATATCTTTTACAGTTTTTGAGAAAAAGCTTTTTGTTTAGAGGTCATTTCAGGAAATTTTAGCCATTAATCAGAGTGCACTGTGTGTGTTTTGTTGCCATGGTTACCAAAGCTTCTGTTATACACAGAGGGGGGGGAGGTGGCTGGAGCATCTCAGCTTTAATTACAGAGCCCGGGGGGAGGGGACAGACACACCATGTACTGATTATAATAGAGGAATATGATGGGGCAGTTTTGATGGTGGCAATTCTGATGGGGCAGTTTTGATGGCGGTCATTTTAGCAATTTAGCTATTCAGCAATTATTTTTGAAAAAAAATATATATTTTTGAAAAAAAAAATATATTTCTGAAAAAAAAAAAATTATTTTTGAAAAAAAAAAAATCATTTTTGAAAAAAAAAAATTATTTTTGAAAAAAAAAAAATTATTTTTGAAAAAAAAAATTATTTTTGAAAAAAAAAAAAAATATTTTTGAAAAAAAAAAATATTTTTGAAAAAAAAAATATTTTTGAAAAAAAAAATATTTAAAAAAAAAAATCATTTTTGAAAAAAAAATTTTTGAAAAAAAAAATTTTTGAAAAAAAAAATTTTTGAAAAAAAAAATAATTTTTGAAAAAAAATAATTTTTGAAAAAAAAAAAATTTTTTTGATGGGGCAGTTTTGATGGTGGCAATATGATGGTGCAGTTTTGATGGGGCAATTCTGATGGGGCAGTTTTGATGGTGGCAATATGATGGGACAGTTTTGATGGCAATATGATGGGGGCAATTTTGCTGGGGGCCGTTTTAGCAATTCAGCATTCCCACGCATTTTCCCCAGGAAATGCATTTTCTAGTTATTTTTAATAATTTTAATTTTATTCCGTACGTTTTTCGGTAATGCGTAACTTCTGCATACTTTCAGCTATTAAAACCATTCAACTATCAAAATGTTTGTCTCTTTTAGCTGAGGTGTGCTCTTTTTCAACTTTTTTTCTACCATTTATACTTTTTAAAATATTAAGCTTTTTATCACTTTTATTTAACATTGAAGTCAATGGGAGCATGCTTGAGAAACTTAAAATCTTCTTCCGCTCCCAAAAGTTTCAGCTCCTTCATACTTTCACCTAGAGACGCCAAACAAACTTTAAAATGTTCACAAAATATTCAGCTATCTGGCTATATCTTTTCAGTTTGATATCTTTTACAGTTTTTGAGAAAAAGCTTTTTGTTTAGAGGTCATTTCAGGAAATTTTAGCCATTAATCAGAGTGTACTGTGTATGTTTTGTTGCCATGGTTACCAAAGCTTCTGTTATACACAGGGGGGGGAGGTGGCTGGAGCATCTCAGCTCTGATTACAGAGCCCTAGGGAGGGGACAAAAGCTGAAAAATCAGAACATGATTTCTAAACTGCCGCCACTCCCTCATTTTCAAGCCCACCTACACAAATCTTATATCAAAACATTCAGCTATCCCTGCTGCCACTAAACATGTCCACGGCTAAGCCATAGTCCTGATAGTTTTCACAATATGACCATTTGTTTGCAACTCACACCGTCCATTGACATTCATTGAAACTACACTCTAGCCCCTTCAAATTTGAAGGGCAATTTCTAAACTGCGACCGTGCCTTCAATTTTAATATTTTAGAGACATACTATACATCAAAATCTAGGTCTGGGTCTTGTGATTCTCACAATATAAAGATCTTCGCTGTAGGATGTATAGTTTTTAAAATACGGCCATTTGTTTAGAGGTCATTTCAGGAAATTTTAGCCATTAATCAGAGTGTACTGTTAGTGTTTGTTTTGTTGCCATGGTTACCAAAGCTTCTGTTATACACAGGGGGGGGAGGTGGCTGGAGCATCTCAGCTTTGATTACAGAGCCCGGGGGAGGGGGACAGACACACCATGTACTGATTTATAATAGAGGAATATGATGGGGCAGTTTTGATAGGGCAATTCTGATGGGGCAGTTTTGATGGTGGCAATATGATGGGGCAGTTTTGATGGTGGCAATATGATGGGGCTGTTTTGATAGGGCAATTCTGATGGGGCAGTTTTGATGGTGGCAATATGATGGTGCAGTTTTGATGGTGGCAATATGATGGTGCAGTTTTGATGGGGCAATTCTGATGGGACAGTTTTGATGGCAATATGATGGGGGCAATTTTGCTGGGGGCCGTTTTAGCAATTCAGCATTCCCACGCATTTTCCCCAGGAAATGCATTTTCTAGTTTTTCTTCTTATTATTCCGTACGTTTTTTGGTTCTGCGTAACTTCTGCATACTTTCAGCTATTAAAACCATTCAACTATTAAAATGTTCGTCTCTTTTAGCTGATGTGTGCTCTTTTTCAACTTTTTTTCTACCATTTATACTTTTTAAAATATTAAGCTTTTTATCACTTTTTTTAACATTGAAGTCAATGGGAGCATGCTTGAAATCCTTAAATTTTTCTTCCGCTCCCAAAAGTTTCAGCTTCTTCATACTTTCACCTAGAGACACCAAACAAACTTTAAAATGTTCACAAAATATTCAGCTATCTGGCTATATCTTTTCAGTTTGATATCTTTTACAGTTTTTGAGAAAAAGCTTTTTGTTTAGAGGTCATTTCAAGAAATTTTAGCCATTAATCAGAGTGTACTGTGTTTGTTTTGTTGCCATGGTTACCAAAGCTTCTGTTATACACAGGGGGGAAGGTGGCTGGAGCATCTCAGCTCTGAATACAGAGCCCGGGGGAGGGGACAGGCACACCATGTACTGATTTATAATAGAGGAATATGATGGGGCAGTTTTGATAGGGCAATTCTGATGGGGCAGTTTTGATGGGGCAATTCTGATGGGGCAGTTTTGATGGGGCAATTATGATGGGGCAGTTTTATTGGTGGCAATTATGATGGGTCAGTTTTGATGGTGGCAATATGATGGGGCAGTTTTGATGGGATAATTCTGATGGGGCAGTTTTGATGGTGGCAATATGATGGGGCAGTTTTGATGGGACAATTCTGATGGGGCAGTTTTGATGGTGGCAATTTTAATGGAGCAGTTTTAAAGGTGGCAATATGATGGTGGCAGTTTTGATGGTGGCAGTTTTGATGGTGGCAATATGATGGGGCAGTTTTGATGGGGCAATTCCGATGGGGCAGTTTTGATGGTGGCAATATGATGGGGCAGTTTTAATGGGGACAATTTTAATGGAGCAGTTTTAAAGGTGGCAATATGATGGGGCAGTTTTGATGGAGGCAGTTTTGATGGTGGCAATATGATGGGGCAGTTTTGATGGGGCAATTCTGATGGGGCACTTTTGATGGTGGCAATATGATGGGGCAGTTTTAATGGGGACAATTTTGATGGGGCAATTCTGATGGGGCAGTTTTGATGGCAGTATGATAGGGCAGTTTTGATGGCGGCCATTTTAGCAATTTAGCTATTCAGCATTCCCACGCATTTTCCCCAGGAAATGCATTTTCTAGTTTTTCTTATTATTCCGTACGTTTTTCGGTAATGCGTAACTTCTGCATACTTTCAGCTATTAAAACCATTCAACTGGGGCGTGGCTTAGCTATGGCCGAGTGAAGACGTGCTTTGGAGGAGCTCCCTGTCCAACTCGGCCTGCACGGATCACAAGACGCCTTTTTACTCCAGTAACCACGGCATGAGCAACCCCAAACGATACAGAACGAGATCGTCGTCCCGGGGAACCCTTCACCGGACCACTCAGACGGGCATCCCACACTTTTTCAGAGGTCAGGCGGACCTATCTCCCGGCGCCATAGCTGCCGCGCCACGTGGGCCCAAAACTCCTCCGCGCTGCACGGAAACCCCGATGGCTTCCTCCACACAGAACCAGACACCCTTACTCCTTACGGGCACGCCAGCCTTACTCTGCACGGAGATGGAGAGACACCCGAGCAGTCAACCCATCCTGGAAGAAGACCTCCGCAGCATGCTCAGGGCTCTCCCCACAAGAGCAGACCTGGAGGCCCTGCCCACGAGAGCGGACTTTGAAACTATGATCCTAAGGATCGAGGAGGCACACAGGAAAGACATCCAAGAAGTAAGGGATGACTTACAAAACGTGGAAACCCGAGTCACCTCGGGCGAATCTAAGATTGCTGCTCTGGAGGTGAGGATGCAGGCGATGGAGCACTCACAGCGGACGCACACTCTGGAAGCACAGGACATGCAGCTTCACCTGGAGGAATTGGAGGACCGTAGCCGCCGCAACAACCTGCGGCTACGGGGGATACCAGAGGCCACGGGACCGGAGGACTTGGCGGCGACGGCGATCTTCCAGAGCCTACTGGACCATCCGCCGCCACATCTGGAGATCGACAGGATCCACCGCACCCTAGGCCCAAAGCCCTCTGACCCAGCTAGACCGCGAGATGTTCTATGTCGTATACACCGCTTTGCACAGAAGGAGACTCTGCTAAGAAAAGCATGGGACCAGGGAGAGATAGAATTCGACGGGGCCCGCATCCAAATTCTGCCTGACCTGTCGAGGGCTACGTTACAGCGCCGCACCATGCTGAAGCCCATCTTGGAACTAGCAAGAAGACACGGCTGCACGTACAGATGGGGCTACCCGCTAGCAGTGACTTTGATCGGGCCTACTACACACTACGCACCCCAGCAGATCTACCGTCCCTTTTTGACTTCATGGGGGCGGATCCGATCCAGGTCCCGAATTGGCTATCGAGGATCACACGGCCGACCGGCCGCTCGGGCCTGAACACGAGCAGAATCAACCCGTCTAACCGCACACAGAGGTCCCGAGGAAGATCCCGCGCCAGATCAGAGAACGGTGCACGTGAGTCTTGAGTCTGCTGTGAGTAACCGTGGTCATAGTGTTTACCACACACCTACTCCTTTTATCAGTTACAGTTGGGCATTCTACACCCACTTGTTTGGTGACCCCCGAATCAGTTGGCATTCATACCTGATCCAGGCAGTTTGTAAGCCGCCGACTGTCCCTTGCACCCCTGCGTGCGATCGGGCTGTGCCTGCTCCCTGCCCCTTGAGGCATGATATGTCCCGTTTACGTGCCTGCCAGGGTTTCTCTTGAACCACCTAACCCCCTCCGGATGGACACAGCAAGGGACAAAATAGACCTGGGAAAAGTCTATGGGGTAACTGGAAAGCTCCTGGGACCTACCTGGCGGCCCCCCCCCCTTACCCTGGACTGTCACCTGAACAGACGATATGCCTGGGGGTTATGTTTGTCCTACCCCCCCCCACCCCCAGCCTCTCGTACACCCTGTTGTTGAAATAAGCAGTGAAGTAAGAACATATTGATTACTCCCGACCAGCGGGGGGAGATGTGGGTGGCTGCACTGGGAACGTTATCACACTGCAGGATCTACTGGCAACAAACAAGTTCGGTGAACTTTCGGAGGTGTATGTCAGCCTTGGGAGACATGGGGGTCTCTGGCTTGTCTCTCGGGGGGAGAGGGGAGGGGGACATGGTACGGGGGTACTTGTTGGGGAGTATAGCAGTGCCTCTGAGTAGTAGGGCACAGATGATATGTAAGAAGAGGTTGACCCGTACAGGTGGTGTCGTAAATAGGATGGAGAGTTGAAGGCTGTGCGGTGCACTGACTGCAGTAGGGATGTAGTAAATAACATGTTTTTTGCTGCTGAAACCAGCAGCACAACGCGCAGTCCTTGCATCGCTGGAATATTACCGGCAGCCATCACCTGTTAAAACAACATTTTGTACGGGGTTTGCTGAAAATCATCAGAGGGGTTTTACCACCAATATTACATTTATGCAGGGTGGGTGTGCCGGTTAAGCGGGTTCATAACCCAACTAGTTGAGTAGGAGTGAAAGTTTTACACGGTTGATTATAGACTGCTAGTTTACCGTTAGCATTTCATGTTTACAGTGTTGCTCATGTCACACAGAAAGTATGCTCATACATAACCTCACAGTTTTAGTTTTTAGATATGCTACGAAAGTTAAAGTTTTGTTTACCTGGAGTACCAATTATATCATAGATCCGGGGGCTAGGGGAGGACATAGCCCTCCTCCCGAGGCCCTGGCTTGACACTTCCCCACTTAGGAAAACGACTACACCCAGTTAATACTGGTGTGCGTGGAAGAATAACTTCAGTTTATAGTAATCACCCATTCTTTGCTTTGGGTGTTCGAGAGGATCTCTCTCCCCAACGCCTGTTGCAAACAGAGTGGGCCTTTGCCTCTCTCTAAACTTTTCCCCCCTTTCTAATTAACCACTTTTCCTCCCCCTCACCTTCCCCCCCCTCTACCCCTCCCCATACCTATAATCGGTTCTCGCGGACATGGGGGTACTCAATGTGGTCACCCTTAATGCAAAGGGACTGAACGTCCCGGAAAAACGGAGAATGCTTCTAAACGAAATGAGACACATGAAAGCCGACATAGTGCTCATACAAGAGACACACTTCAGGGAAGACAAGTTCCCAATTCTAAAAAATAGGTACTACCCGACTGCATATCACTCCACCCACATAGCCGCTAAATCCAGGGGAGTATCTATCCAGATTTCCGCATCTATACCGTGGACACTGGTGGACAAAAAGTCAGACCAGGCAGGCAGGTTCCTTTTTATAAAAGGCCTGATAGGTAGCACCAAGGTGACCATCGCTAATTTTTATGCCCCAAATGAACACCAAGACACATTCATGAAACGACATCTCAAAACACTACAGAATTTCTCTGAGGGCCAATTGATTGTGGGAGGTGATCTCAACATCCCCTTGATCCCGGCAGAAGATACCTCGACAGGCTCTTCCTCCGTCACACGTGGCACCCTCAGGGAAATGTCCCTAGCCCTCCATACGGCACAGCTAATAGACACCTGGCGCCTCTTTCACCCTGGGGAACGAGACTACACTTTCTTCTCCCGACCACACCAGGTGTATTCTCGTATTGACTTTCTCCTGGTCCCACACAACCAACTCCGGGCCGTCAAACACACAGCCATCGGTTCCATTACATGGTCCGATCATGCCCCAGTGTCCATGCAATACGACCTCACAGACTATTTCAAGAGTCAAAGGAAACCCTGGAGACTAAATGAAAGTCTTTTACAAGACCCAGCCATAGTAGCAGACATCACAAAAGAGATTTCACACTACTTCCACACTAACACCTTAGAAGAGAGTGACTTTGGCCTAACATGGGAAGCACATAAAGCGGTGATCCGCGGAGTGCTTATTAAGCACAGGTCAAGAGTTAAAAAACAAAAGTCAGCGCAATTGGCATCACTGTTTGACAAACTCCATAAACTAGAATCTGCCCACAAAACGACGCCGACTAGACCCCTGGGTAGCGAACTTGATACGATACGCATGCAAATAACAGACCTACTCCAATTCAAAGCTAAGGCAGCTCTTCAGATCTCCCGGAAAAAAATATACGAATCGGGCAACAAGTGTGGCAGACTTCTAGCCCAGTCTCTTAAAGCACAAAACACGGCATCATACATCCCGCACATTAACTCTCCTACGGGACGAAGAGCTGCCTTGCCCCAACAAATTACGCAAGAATTTAGATCATACTACGAAAACCTATATAACTTAAACATGACTCAACCCTCTCCAGAGAAAATAGCAGAATACCTAGCGAACTCCAAATTGCCATCCCTATCGACTGAGACGAGAGACATACTGGACGAACCCATTACTCTGACAGACATACAATCGGCGATAAAAAATACTAAGCAAGGGAAAGCTCCCGGACCTGACGGACTCACACTCCAATATTACAAGACACTACTCCCATCATTAGGACAATACCTAGTTAAACTATTCAATGACCTAGGCAAAGGGAAACTACTACACAAGGACACACTACAGGCCCAAATAACTGTAATCCACAAAGAAGATAAAGACCCGACCCAATGTGGCAGCTACCGTCCTATATCCCTACTAAACACAGATCTGAAGCTTTTCACAAAAATCCTGGCCACCAGACTACAACAACACATAACCAGCTTAATACACCTAGACCAGGTGGGATTCATCCCTACCAGAGAGGCGAGGGACAACACTACTAAGGTCCTGAACCTGCTCTATCACGCCACTAAAACAGCCACACCGATGGTCTTGCTCAGTACAGATGCTGAAAAAGCATTTGATCGGGTGAATTGGTCGTTTATGCTCTCCACATTGAAACACATTGGCCTGGGCGACTCCATGGTAAACTGGATTTCAGCATTATATGCAGCACCGACGGCTAGAGTAAGGGTGAACGGAGTAATGTCCGATGCTTTCCAGATCTCGAATGGCACAAGACAGGGCTGCCCACTTTCCCCCCTCCTTTTTGCACTATCACTGGAACCATTCCTCTGCCACATAAGACTAAACCCGGACATAACCGGCCTTATCTTAGACAATACTCAATATAAAATTTCAGCATACGCTGATGATTTGATGTTTTCATTAACAAACCCGATGATATCCCTTCCAAACTTGCTAAAAGAATTCTCCGAATACGGGTCCCTAGCCTTCCTAAAAATTAATTGGGCCAAATCAGAAGCTATGAGCGTAGGAATCCCTGATTCAATGCTCAAGCCCCTTAAAGCCAGTTTTAAACTGAAATGGACAGACAAAGCCCTAAAATATCTGGGCACGTTTATCCCCCAAACAATGACAAAGCTGTATGAAGTGAATTTTCCCCCACTAATTACGAAAATTAAAACACTGTTGAATTCTTGGCAATCGGGATTTCACTCTTGGTTGGGGCGTGGTAACATCCTGAAAATGTCTATTTTGCCCAAAATATTATACCTAATGCAAGCCATTCCGATACGTATTCCCCCTGGTTTTTTCAAGCAAATTCAAACAATATTTACTGAATTTGTATGGGCTAAGAAAAAACCCCGCCTGCCGCACAAATTACTTGTCCTCCCCAAATCGCACGGGGGGTTAGCGATACCCGACATACGCGTCTACCACCAAGCAATACACCTGGGCAGACTCATAGACTGGCGCAGACACAGAGAGACTAAATTATGGACCCACCTTGAGCAATCCCACACCAGTATTCCGTTGGGAGGTACACCTTGGTGCTACGCTAGTCTACCTAGGGAACTTAAACAACACCCTCTGATAGGCAACACAGCCAGAATTTGCGCTAAATTAATCTCTAAACCACACATCTCATCTCGGAACTCACCTCTAGTCCCAATTATAGGACATCCCCTATTCACCCCTGGACTACAGGACAGAGTCTTTCGGTTATTAGGGGAATCTGGAATTCACTCGGCCCTACATTTCAGCTCAGGTGGGGTTTGGAAAACATACACGGAACTATCTAGCCCGCAAGGGTTATTCCGTCTGGATTTCATGCGTACTCTTCAACTTGGACACTTCCTCCACTCCATTACACCCCCCGCAGACGTAGACCAAGGACTCACAACCCTAGAAGAAATCTGCTCTAACACAGGTACTCTACCACATACAATATCACTAATGTACAGCCTCCTGATCACACCCCCCTCAGACTACATACCCCCGGGTCTGACCAAGTGGGAAGAAGAGTTGGGTTGCAGCTTTAACCTCACACAGAGACAACGCATTCTTCGCTTCACACACAAGTCTTCCATCTGCGCTAAAACCCAAGAAACTAACTATAAAATTCTTTCTAGGTGGTACAGAACCCCGACACTCCTACATAAAATATTCCCTACCACATCTGAAGAGTGTTGGAGATGTCTGAGGGACAAGGGAACCCTGTTACACATTTTCTGGTCATGCCCTAAGCTCTCACGGTTCTGGAAGGTAGTACACGA
The DNA here is from genome assembly GCA_037952835.1 of Lithobates septentrionalis. Classification (NCBI taxonomy): domain Eukaryota; kingdom Metazoa; phylum Chordata; class Amphibia; order Anura; family Ranidae; genus Lithobates; species Lithobates septentrionalis. The sequence continues at coordinate 533,453 of JBBDGP010001075.1, read as the reverse complement.
GACGATACAATTGTTTACAGACAGGATAATTCCAAAAGATCCGGCACTCTTTCTACTACACGCCACTGACATACCAGACAAAGTATACAAACGATCAGTCATACGACATCTATTAGATGCAGCCAGAGCTTGCATACCTCTTTGCTGGAAACTCACCACACCACCGTCTATTGACATGTGGCTTTGCAAGGTAGAAGACATAAAGCTAATGGAGGACCTGATCCATACGGCACAACATAGGGAAGAAGCATTCTCTAAGACATGGCAATTATGGACGATGTTTATATACTCGGCGGCGGGTCAATCTTTGAGAGGTGCAGACGCGTCCCGGTGAGTGTGCAGACACGTGAGCAGTGTCACCAGCACCCTGTGAACAGAGCCGTAGTTAATCGAACTCTGGATATTATATGGGCCCACATGCTCGCGGGAACCTTCCCCTGTCCCTTTTCCCCCCCGCCCCCCACCTCCCAACTACCCCCCGTCTTCTACACCCCCCCCCCTACACTCTCCTTCACTTCTTACTTTCCTCCCTCTCCTCCCTGTCACTCTACCCTCAATCTCTCTTAATTTCTATTCTTAATAATTAATATAGAAAATAGAGGACCGGCGCAATGGGAACCAGCAGTGAATGTTGTCATACGTACACTTCGACCCCATGGTTCAACTTACTATAATCATATAAGAATTGATGTATGGTCTTAGATTGACAAGCTGGATATTGACCTGGTGAATAAGAATTTTGTAAGAATTTATATCTTGATACTATACCATGTATATGTTCAAACGAATGTATATTTATGTATCTGTGGGCCCATGTGGGCCGTGTTCTTGTCCTAAATAAACAATTAAAAAAAAACAAAAAAAAAAACATTCAACTATCAAAATGTTCGTCTCTTTTAGCTGAGGTGTGCTCTTTTTCAACTTTTTTTCTACCATTTATACTTTTTAAAATATTAAGCTTTTTATCACTTTTTTTTAACATTGAAGTCAATGGGAGCATGCTTGAAATCCTTAAATTTTTCTTCCGCTCCCAAAAGTTTCAGCTCCTTCATACTTTCACCTAGAGACACCAAACAAACTTTAAAATGTTCACAAAATATTCAGCTATCTGGCTATATCTTTTCAGTTTGATATCTTTTACAGTTTTTGAGAAAAAGCTTTTTGTTTAGAGGTCATTTCAAGAAATTTTAGCCATTAATCAGAGTGTACTGTGTTTGTTTTGTTGCCATGGTTACCAAAGCTTCTGTTATGCACAGGGGGGAAGGTGGCTGGAGCATCTCAGCTCTGAATACAGAGCCCGGGGGAGGGGACAGGCACACCATGTACTGATTTATAATAGAGGAATATGATGGGGCAGTTTTGATAGGGCAATTCTGATGGGGCAGTTTTGATGGGGCAATTCTGATGGGGCAGTTTTGATGGGGCAATTATGATGGGGCAGTTTTATTGGTGGCAATTATGATGGGTCAGTTTTGATGGTGGCAATATGATGGGGCAGTTTTGATGGGATAATTCTGATGGGGCAGTTTTGATGGTGGCAATATGATGGGGCAGTTTTGATGGGACAATTCTGATGGGGCAGTTTTGATGGTGGCAATTTTAATGGAGCAGTTTTAAAGGTGGCAATATGATGGGGCAGTTTTGATGGTGGCAGTTTTGATGGTGGCAATATGATGGGGCAGTTTTGATGGGGCAATTCCGATGGGGCAGTTTTGATGGTGGCAATATGATGGGGCAGTTTTAATGGGGCAATTCCGATGGGGCAGTTTTGATGGTGGCAATATGATGGGGCAGTTTTAATGAAGACAATTTTGATGGGGCAATTCTGATGTGGCAGTTTTGATGGCGCAGTTTTGATGGCGGCCATTTTAGCAATTTAGCTATTCAGCATTCCCACGCATTTTCCCCAGGGGCAATATGATGGGGCAGTTTTGATGGGACAATTCTGATGGGGCAGTTTTGATGGTGGCAATATGATGGGCAGTTTTGATAGGGCAATTCTGATGGGGCAGTTTTCATGGTGGCAATATGATGGGGTAGTTTTGATGGGGACAATTTTAATGGAGCAGTTTTAAAGGTGGCAATATGATGGGGAAGTTTTGATGGGGGCAGTTTTGATGGTGGCAATATGATGGGGCAGTTTTGATGGGGGCAGTTTTGATGGTGGCAATATGATGGGGAAGTTTTGATGGGGCAATTCTGATGGGGCAGTTTTGATGGTGGCAATATGATGGGGCAGTTTTGATGGTGGCAATATGATGGGGCAGTTTTGATGGGGCAGTTTTGATGGTGGTAATTATGATGGGGCAGTTTTGATGGTGGCAATATGATGGGGCAGTTTTGATGGGGCAATTCTGATGGTGGCAATTATGATGGGGCAGTTTTGATGGTGGCAATATGATGGGGCAGTTTTGATGGGACAATTCTGATGGGGCAGTTTTGATAGGGCAATTCTGATGGGGCAGTTTTGATGGTGGCAATATGATGGGGCAGTTTTGATGGTGGCAATATGATGGGGCAGTTTTGATGGGGACAATTTTAATGGAGCAGTTTTAAAGGTGGCAACATGATGGGGCAGTTTTGATGGGGGCAGTTTTGATGGTGGCAATATGATGGGGCAGTTTTGATGGGGTAATTCTGATGGGGCAGTTTTGATGGTGGCAATATGATGGGGCAGTTTTGATGGGGCAATTCTGATGGGGCAGTTTTGATGGTGGCAATATGATGGGGCAGTTTTGATGGGGACAATTTTTATGGAGCAGTTTTAAAGGTGGCAATATGATGGGGCAGTTTTAATGGGGACAATTTTGATGGGGCAGTTTTGATGGCAGTATGATGGGGCAGTTTTGATGGCGGTCGTTTTAGCAATTTAGCTATTCAGCAATTATTTTTGAAAAAAAAAAATATTTTTGAAAAAAAATATATATTTTTGAAAAAAAATATATATTTTTGAAAAAAAATATATATTTTTGAAAAAAAAAAATATTTTTGAAAAAAAAAATATTTTTGAAAAAAAAAAATATTTTTGAAAAAAAAAAAATATTTTTGAAAAAAAAAAATTATTTTTGAAAAAAAAAATTTATTTTTGAAAAAAAAAAAATCATTTTTTTTTAACCACTTGCCGACCGCCTCACGCCTATATACGTGAGCAGAATGGCACGGGCAGGCAAAATCACGTACCTGGTACGTGATTGCCTTCCCGCGGGCGGGGGGTCCGATCGGACCCCCCCCCGGTGCCAGCTGCGGTCGGCATTTGGCTGGGAGAAGTGAGAGACGAGGGGGAGGCCATCCGATCGTGGCCCCCCCCTCCCGATCGCTCCCAGCCAATGAGAAACATCCTCTGCCTCTGTATAGTAAGAGGCAGAGGATGTGATGTCATCTCTCCTCGGCTCGGGAGTTTCCGTTCCGGCCCGAGGAGAGACGACATGTAAGTAAGTGCACAACACACACACAACACAGTAGAACATGCCAGGCACACTAAACACCCCGATCCCCCCCCGATCGCCCCCCGATCCCCCCCCAATCACCCCCCCCCCCCCTGTCACAAACTGACACCAAGCAGGTTTTTTTTTTTTTTTTTTCTGATTGCTGCATAGTGTCAGTTTGTGACAGTTACAGTGTTAGGACAATTAGGGTTAGCCCCCTGTAGGTCTAGGGTACCCCCCTAACCCCCCCTAATAAAGTTTTAACCCCTTGATCACCCCCCGTCACCAGTGTCACTAAGCGATCATTTTTCTGATCGCTGTATTAGTGTCGCTGGTGACGCTAGTTAGGGAGGTAAATATTTAGGTTCGCCGTCAGCGTTTTATAGCGTCAGGGACCCCCATATACTACCTAATAAATGTTTTAACCCCTTGATTGCCCCCTAGTTAACCCTTTCACCACTGATCACCGTATAACTGTTACGGGTGACGCTGGTTAGTTCGTTTATTTTTTATAGTGTCAGGGCACCCGCCGTTTATTACCGAATAAAGGTTTAGCCCCCTGATCGCCCGGCGGTGATATGCGTCGCCCCAGGCAGCGTCAGATTAGCGCCAGTATCGCTAACACCCACGCACGCTGCATACGCCTCCCTTAGTGGTATAGTATCTGAACGCATCAATATCTGATCCGATCAGATCTATACTAGCGTCCCCAGCAGTTTAGGGTTCCCAAAAACGCAGGGTTAGCGGGATCAGCCCAGATACCTGCTAGCACCTGCGTTTTGCCCCTCCGCCCAGCCTAGCCCAGCCCACCCAAGTGCAGTATCGATCGATCACTGTCACTTACAGAACACTAAACGCATAACTGCAGCGTTCGCAGAGTCAGGCCTGATCCCTGCGATCGCTAACAGTTTTTTTGGTAGCGTTTTGGTGAACTGGTAAGCACCAGCCCCAGGCAGCGTCAGGTTAGCGCCAGTACCGCTAACACCCACGCACCGTACACCTCCCTTAGTGGTATAGTATCTGAACGGATCAATACCTGATCCGATCAGATCTATACTGGCGTCCCCAGCAGTTTAGGGTTCCCAAAAACGCAGTGTTAGCGGGATCAGCCCAGATACCTACTAGCACCTGCGTTTTGCCCCTCCGCCCGGCCCAGCCCAGCCCACCCAAGTGCAGTATCGATCGATCACTGTCACTTACAGAACACTAAACGCATAACTGCAGCGTTCGCAGAGTCAGGCCTGATCCCTGCGATCGCTAACAGTTTTTTTGGTAGCGTTTTGGTGAACTGGCAAGCGCCAGCGGCCTAGTACACCCCGGTCGTAGTCAAACCAGCACTGCAGTAACACTTGGTGACGTGGCGAGTCCCATAAGTGCAGTTCAAGCTGGTGAGGTGGCAAGCACAAGTAGTGTCCCGCTGCCACCAAAAAGACAAACACAGGCCCGTCGTGCCCATAGTGCCCTTCCTACTGCATTCGTCAATCCTAATTGGGAACCCACCGCTTCTGCAGCGCCCATACTTCCCCCATTCACATCCCCAACCAAATGCAGTCGGCTGCATGAGAGGCATTTTTATGTGCTCCTGAGTACCCCTACCCAACAAACCCCCCCAAAAAGATGTTGTGTCTGCAGCAAGCGCGGATATAGGCGTGACACACGCTATTATTGTCCCTCCTGTCCTGACAATCCTGGTCTTTGCATTGGTGAATGTTTTGAACGCTACCATGCACTAGTTGAGTATTAGCGTAGGGTACAGCATTCCACAGACTAGCCACACTTTCACAGGGTCTCCCAAGATGCCATCGCATTTTGAGAGACCCGAACCTGGAACCGGTTACAGTTATAAAAGTTACAAGTTTGCAAAAAAAACACAAACAAAAATAAAAAAAAATAGTTGTTGTTTTATTCTCTCTCTCTATTCTCTCTCTATTGTTCTGCTCTTTTTTACTGTATTCTATTCTGCAATGTTTTATTGTTATTATGTTTTATCATGTTTGCTTTTCAGGTATGCAATTTTTTATACTTTACCGTTTACTGTGCTTTATTGTTAACCATTTTTTGGTCTTCAGGTACACCATTCACGACTTTGAGTGGTTATACCAGAATGATGCCTGCAGGTTTAGGTATCATCTTGGTATCATTCTTTTCAGCCAGCGGTCGGCTTTCATGTAAAAGCAATTCTAGTGGCTAATTAGCCTCTAGACTGCTTTTACAAGCAGTGGGAGGGAATGCCCCCCCCCCACCGTCTTCCGTGTTTTTCTCTGGCTCTCCTGTCTCAACAGGGAACCTGAGAATGCAGCCGGTGATTCAGCCAGCTGACCATAGAGCTGATCAGAGACCAGAGTGGCTCCAAACATCTCTATGGCCTAAGAAACCGGAAGCTACGAGCATTTTATGACTTAGATTTCGCCGGATGTAAACAGCGCCATTGGGAAATTGGGGAAGCATTTTATCACACCGATCTTGGTGTGGTCAGATGCTTTGAGGGCAGCGGAGAGATCTAGGGTCTAATAGACCCCAATTTTTTCAAAAAAGAGTACCTGTCACTACCTATTGCTATCATAGGGGATATTTACATTCCCTGAGATAACAATAAAAATGATTTAAAAAAAAAAAAAATGAAAGGAACAGTTTAAAAATAAGATAAAAAAGCAAAAAAATAATAAAGAAAAAAAAAAAAAAAAAAGCACCCCTGTCCCCCCTGCTCTCGCGCTAAGGCGAACGCAAGCGTCGGTCTGGCGTCAAATGTAAACAGCAATTGCACCATGCATGTGAGGTATCACCGCGAAGGTCAGATCGAGGGCAGTATTTTTAGCAGTAGACCTCCTCTGTAAATCTAAAGTGGTAACCTGTAAAGGCTTTTAAAGGCTTTTAAAAATATATTAATTTTGTTGCCACTGCACGTTTGTGCGCAATTTTAAAGCATGTCATGTTTGGTATCCATGTACTCGGCTTAAGATCATCTTTTTTATTCCATCAAACATTTGGGCAATATAGTGTGTTTTAGTGCATTAAAATTTAAAAAAGAGTGTTTTTTCCACAAAAAATGCGTTTGAAAAATCGCTGCGCAAATACCGTGTGAAAAAAAAAAATGAAACACTCACCATTTTAATCTGTAGGGCATTTGCTTTAAAAAAATATATAATGTTTGGGGGTTCAAAGTAATTTTCTTGCAAAAAAAAATAATTTTTTCACGTAATCAAAAAGTGTCAGAAAGGGTTTTGCCTTCAAGTGGTTAGAAGAGTGGGTGATGTGTGACATAAGCTTCTAAATGTTGTGCATAAAATGCCAGGACAGTTCAAAACCCCCCCAAATGACCCCATTTTGGAAAGTAGACACCCCAAGCTATTTCCTGAGAGGCATGTCGAGTCCATGGAATATTTTATATTGCGACACAAGTTGCGGGAAAGAGACAAATTTTTTTTTTTTTTTTTGCACAAAGTTGTCACTAAATGATATATTGCTCAAACATGCCATGGGGATATGTGAAATTACACCCCAAAATACATTCTGCTGCTTCTCCTGAGTACAGGATACCACATGTGTGGGACTTTTTGGGAGCCTAGCTGCGCACGGGACCCCGAAAACCAAGCACCGCCTTCAGGCTTTCTAAGGGCGTAAATTTTTGATTTCACTCTTCACTGCCTATCACAGTTTCGGAGGCCATGGAATGCCCAGGTGGCACAAAACCCCCCAAAATGACCCCATTTTGGAAAGTAGACACCCCAAGCTATTTGCTGAGAGGTATAGTGAGTATTTTGCAGACCTCACTTTTTGTCATAAAGTTTTGAAAATTGAAAAAAGAAAAATTTTTTTTTTTCTGGTCTTTCTTCATTTTCAAAAACAAATGAGAGCTGCAAAATACTCACCATGCCTCTCAGCAAATAGCTTGGGGTGTCTACTTTCCAAAATGGGGTCATTTGGGGGGGTTTTCTACCATTTATACTTTTTAAAATATTAAGCTTTTTATCACTTTTTTTTAATATTGAAGTCAATGGGAGCATGCTTGAAATCCTTAAATTTTTCTTCCGCTCCCAAAAGTTTCAGCTCCTTCATACTTTCACCTAGAGACACCAAACAAACTTTAAAATGTTCACAAAATATTCAGCTATCTGGCTATATCTTTTCAGTTTGATATCTTTTACAGTTTTTGAGAAAAAGGTCATTTCAAGAAATTTTAGCCATTAATCAGAGTGTACTGTGTTTGTTTTGTTGCCATGGTTACCAAAGCTTCTGTTATACACAGGGGGGAAGGTGGCTGGAGCATCTCAGCTCTGAATACAGAGCCCGGGGGAGGGGACAGGCACACCATGTACTGATTTATAATAGAGGAATATGATGGGGCAGTTTTAATAGGGCAATTCTGATGGGGCAATTCTGATGGGGCAGTTTTGATGGGGCAATTATGATGGGGCAGTTTTATTGGTGGCAATTATGATGGGTCAGTTTTGATGGTGGCAATATGATGGGCCAGTTTTGATGGGATAATTCTGATGGGGCAGTTTTGATGGTGGCAATATGATGGGGCAGTTTTGATGGGACAATTCTGATGGGGCAGTTTTGATGGTGGCAATTTTAATGGAGCAGTTTTAAAGGTGGCAATATGATGGGGCAGTTTTGATGGTGGCAGTTTTGATGGTGGCAATATGATGGGGCAGTTTTGATGGGGCAATTCCGATGGGGCAGTTTTGATGGTGGCAATATGATGGGGCAGTTTTAATGGGGACAATTTTAATGGAGCAGTTTTAAAGGTGGCAATATGATGGGGCAGTTTTGATGGTGGCAATATGATGGGGCAGTTTTGATGGGGCACTTTTGATGGTGGCAATATGATGGGGCAGTTTTAATGGGAACAATTTTGATGGGGCAATTCTGATGGGGCAGTTTTGATGGCAGTATGGTAGGGCAGTTTTGATGGCGGCCATTTTAGCAATTTAGCTATTCAGCATTCCCACGCATTTTCCCCAGGAAATGCATTTTCTAGTTTTTCTTATTATTCCGTACGTTTTTCGGTAATGCGTAACTTCTGCATACTTTCAGCTATTAAAACCATTCAACTATCAAAATGTTCGTCTCTTTTAGCTGAGGTGTGCTCTTTTTCAACTTTTTTTCTACCATTTATACTTTTTAAAATATTAAGCTTTTTATCACTTTTTTTAACATTGAAGTTAATGGGAGCATGCTTGAAATCCTTAAATTCTTCTTCCGCTCCCAAAAGTTTCAGCTCCTTCATACTTTCACCTAGAGACACCAAACAAACTTTAAAATGTTCACAAAATATTCAGCTATCTGGCTATATCTTTTCAGTTTGATATCTTTTACAGTTTTTGAGAAAAAGCTTTTTGTTTAGAGGTCATTTCAAGAAATTTTAGCCATTAATCAGAGTGTACTGTGTTTGTTTTGTTGCCATGGTTACCAAAGCTTCTGTTATACACAGGGGGGGGGAGGTGGCTGGAGCATCTCAGCTTTGATTACAGAGCCCGGGGGAGGGGGACAGACACACCATGTACTGATTTATAATAGAGGAATATGATGGGGCAGTTTTGATAGGGCAATTCTGATGGGGCAGTTTTGATGGGGCAATTCTGATGGGGCAGTTTTGATGGGGCAATTATGATGGGGCAGTTTTATTGGTGGCAATTATGATGGGTCAGTTTTGATGGTGGCAATATGATGGGGCAGTTTTGATGGGATAATTCTGATGGGGCAGTTTTGATGGTGGCAATATGATGGGGCAGTTTTGATGGGACAATTCTGATGGGGCAGTTTTGATGGTGGCAATTTTAATGGAGCAGTTTTAAAGGTGGCAATATGATGGGGCAGTTTTGATGGTGGCAGTTTTGATGGTGGCAATATGATGGGGCAGTTTTGATGGGGCAATTCCGATGGGGCAGTTTTGATGGTGGCAATAAGATGGGGCAGTTTTAATGGGGACAATTTTGATGGGGCAATTCTGATGTGGCAGTTTTGATGGCGCAGTTTTGATGGCGGCCATTTTAGCAATTTAGCTATTCAGCATTCCCACGCATTTTCCCCAGGAAATGCATTTTCTAGTTTTAATTTTATTCCGTGCGTTTTTTGGTTCTGCGTAACTTCTGCATACTTTCAGCTATTAAAACCATTCAACTATCAAAATGTTCGTCTCTTTTAGCTGAGGTGTGCTCTTTTTCAACCTTTTTTCTACCATTTATACTTTTTAAAATATTAAGCTTTTTATCACTTTTTTTTAACATTGAAGTCAATGGGAGCATGCTTGAAATCCTTAAATTCTTCTTCCGCTCCCAAAAGTTTCAGCTCCTTCATACTTTCACCTAGAGACACCAAACAAACTTTAAAATGTTCACAAAATATTCAGCTATCTGGCTATATCTTTTCAGTTTGATATTTTTTACAGTGTTAGAGGAAAAGCTTTTTGTTTAGAGGTCATTTCAAGAAATTTTAGCCATTAATCAGAGTGTACTGTGTTTGTTTTGTTGCCATGGTTACCAAAGCTTCTGTTATACACAGGGGGGGAGGTGGTTGGAGCATCTCAGCTTTGATTACAGAGCCCGGGGGAGGGGACAGACACACCATGTACTGATTTATAATAGAGGAATATGATGGGGCAGTTTTGATGGGGCAATTATGATGGGGCAGTTTTGATGGTGGCAATATGATGGGGCAGTTTGATGGGGCAATTCTGATGGGGCAGTTTTGATGGTGGCAATATGACGGGGCAGTTTTAAAGGGGCAATTCTGATGGGGCAGTTTTGATGGTGGCAATATGATGGGGCAGTTTTCATAGGGCAATTCTGATGGGGCAGTTTTGATGGGGCAATTCTGATGGGGCAGTTTTGATGGGGGCAATTCTGATGGTGGCAATATGATAAGACAATTTTGATGGAGCAATTCTGATGGGGCAGTTTTGATGGTGGCAATATGATGGGGCAGTTTTAATGGGGACAATTTTTATGGGGCAATTCTGATGGGGCAGTTTTGATGGCAGTATGATGGGGCAGTTTTGATGGCGGCCGTTTTAGCAATTTAGCTATTCAGCAATTATTTTTGAAAAAAAAAAAAATTTGAAAAAAAAATATATATTTTTGAAAAAAAAAATTATTTTTGAAAAAAAATTTCTTTGAAAAAAAAAATTATTTTTGAAAAAAAAAAAAAAAATTTTTGAAAAAAAAAATTCTTTTTGAAAAAAAAAAAATTTCAAAAAAAAAAATTATTTTTGAAAAAAAAAATTTAAAAAAAAAAATTATTTTTGAAAAAAAAATATTTTTGAAAAAAAAAATCATTTTTGAAAAAAAAAATTTTTGAAAAAAAAATATATTTTTGAAAAAAAAAATTTATTTTTGAAAAAAAAAAAATTATTTTTGAAAAAAAAAAAAAATTACTTTTTGAAAAACAAAAATTACTTTTTGAAAAAAAAATTACTTTTAGTTTTGATGGGGCAATTCTGATGGGGCAGTTTTGATGGGGACAATTTTGATGGGGCAATTCTAATGGGGCAGTTTTGATGGCAATATGATGGGGCAGTTTTGATGGCGGCCGTTTTAGCAATTTAGCTATTCAGCATTCCCACGCATTTTCCCCAGGAAATGCATTTTCTAGTTTTAATTTTAATTTTATTCCGTACGTTTTTTGGTTCTGCGTAACTTCTGCATACTTTCAGCTATTAAAACCATTCAACTATTAAAATGTTCGTCTCTTTTAGCTGACGTGTGCTCTTTTTCAACTTTTTTTCTACCATTTATACTTTTTAAAATATTAAGCTTTTTATCACTTTTTTTAACATTGAAGTCAATGGGAGCATGCTTGAAATCCTTAAATTCTTCTTCCGCTCCCAAAAGTTTCAGCTCCTTCATACTTTCACCTAGAGACACCAAACAAACTTTAAAATGTTCACAAAATATTCAGCTATCTGGCTATATCTTTTCAGTTTGATATCTTTTACAGTTTTTGAGAAAAAGCTTTTTGTTTAGAGGTCATTTCAGGAAATTTTAGCCATTAATCAGAGTGTACTGTTTGTTTTGTTGCCATGGTTACCAAAGCTTCTGTTATACACAGGGGGGAGGTGGCTGGAGCATCTCAGCTCTGATTACAGAGCCCGGGGGAGGGGACAGACACACCATGTACTGATTTATAATAGAGGAATATGATGGGGCAGTTTTGATGGGGTAATTCTGATGGGGCAGTTTTGATGGTATCAATATGATGGGGCAGTTTTGATGGGGCAATTCTGATGGGGCAGTTTTGATGGTGGCAATATGATGGGGCAGTTTTGATGGGGACAATTTTTATGGAGCAGTTTTAAAGGTGGCAATATGATGGCAGTTTTGATGGGGCAGTTTTGATGGGGCAGTTTTGATGGTGGCAATATGACGGGGCAGTTTTGATAGGGCAATTCTGATGGGGCAGTTTTGATGGGGCAATTCTGATGGGGCAGTTTTGATGGGGGCAGTTTTGATGGTGGCAATATGATGGGGCAGTTTTGATGGGGCAATATGATGGGGCAGTTTTGATAGGGCAATTCTGATGGTGGCAATATGATGGGACAATTTTGATGGAGCAATTCTGATGGGGCAGTTTTGATGGTGGCAATATGATGGGGCAGTTTTAATGGGGACAATTTTGATGGGGCAATTCTGATGGGGCAGTTTTGATGGCAGTATGATGGGGCAGTTTTGATGGTGGCTGTTTTAGCAATTTAGCTATTCAGCAATTATTTTTGAAAAAAAAAAATATTTTTGAAAAAAAAAAATAATTATTTTTGAAAAAAAATATATATTTTTGAAAAAAAAATTACTTTTGAAAAAAAAATTACTTTTAGTTTTGATGGGGCAATTCTGATGGGGCAATTTTGATGGGGACAATTTTGATGGGGCAATTCTAATGGGGCAGTTTTGATGGCAATATGATGGGGGCAGTTTTGATGGTGGCAATATGATGGGGCAGTTTTGATGGTGGTAATATGATGGGGCAATTCTGATGGGGCAGTTTTGATGGTGGCAATATGATGGGGCAGTTTTGATGGGGCAATTGTGATGGTGGCAATATGATGGGACAATTTTGATGGAGCAATTCTGATGGTGCAGTTTTGATGGTGGCAATATGATGGGGCAGTTTTAATGGGGACAATTTTGATGGGTGATGGGGCAGTTTTGATGGAAGTATGATGGGGCAGTTTTGATGGCGGCCGTTTTAGCAATTTAGCTATTCAGCATTCCCACGCATTTTCCCCAGGAAATGCATTTTCTAGTTTTAATTTCAATTTGATTCCGTACGTTTTTTGGTTCTGCGTAACTTCTGCATACTTTCAGCTATTAAAACCATTCAACTATTAAAATGTCCGTCTCTTTTAGCTGAGGTGTGCTCTTTTTCAACTTTTTTTCTACCATTTATACTTTTTAAAATATTAAGCTTTTTAACACTTTTTTTTTAACATTGAAGTCAATGGGAGCATGCTTGAAATCCTTAAATTCTTCTTCCGCTCCCAAAAGTTTCAGCTCCTTCATACTTTCACCTAGAAACACCAAACAAACTTTAAAATGTTCACAAAATATTCAGCTATCTGGCTATATCTTTTCAGTTTGATATCTTTTACAGTTTTTGAGAAAAAGCTTTTTGTTTAGAGGTCATTTCAGGAAATTTTAGCCATTGATCAGAGTGTACTGTGTTTGTTTTGTTGCCATGGTTACCAAAGCTTCTGTTATACACAGGGGGGAGGTGGCTGGAGCATCTCAGCTCTGATTACAGAGCCTGGGGGAGGGGACAGACACACCATGTACTGATTTATAATAGAGGAATATGATGGGGCAGTTTTGATGGGGTAATTCTGATGGGGCAGTTTTGATGGTGGCAATATGATGGGGCAGTTTTGATGGGGCAGTTTTGATGTGGCAATTCTGATGGGGCAGTTTTGATGGTGGCAATATGATGGGGCAGTTTTGATGGGGACAATTTTTATGGAGCAGTTTTAAAGGTGGCAATATGATGGGGCAGTTTTGATGGTGGCAATATGATAGGGGCAGTTTTGATGGGGCAATTCTGATGGGGCAGTTTTGATGGTGGCAATATGATGGGGCAGTTTTGATAGGGCAATTCTGATGGGGCAATTTTGATGGGGCAATTCTGATGGGGCAGTTTTGATGGGGGCAATATGATGGGGCAGTTTCGATGGGGCAATTCTGATGGGGCAGTTTTGTTGGTGGCAATATGATGGGGCAGTTTTGATGGGGACAATTTTGATGGGGCAATTCTAATGGGGCAGTTTTGATGGCAATATGATGGGGGCAGTTTTGATGGTGGCAATATGATGGGGCAGTTTTGATGGTGGTAATATGATGGGGCAATTCTGATGGGGCAGTTTTGAATGTGGCAATATGATGGGGCAGTTTTGATGGGGCAATTCTGATGGTGGCAATATGATGGGACAATTTTGATGGAGCAATTCTGATGGTGCAGTTTTGATGGTGGCAATATGATGGGGCAGTTTTGATGGGGACAATTTTGATGGGGCAATTCTGATGGCAGTATGATGGGGCAGTTTTGATGGCGGCCGTTTTAGCAATTTAGCTATTCAGCATTCAATGGGAGATGAGTACAGCGCTGCACCAATAATAATGGAAAATGGTTACACAGTAGGCAGCTGACACTCCTCTTAGACAAAGGAAAATAAAAATAGGAAGTGTATAAAGTGTAGCGCTATATGTGTAAATATGATAGATGAGAAAATAAAGTGAACTAGGCCCAAACTATTCCTGGGGGGCCCACGAGAAAAATAAAATTAATATGGTTCAAGGTTACATATAAATGACTAAACACAATCGGAATTAAGCAAAGTGCCACACACTGTCATATAGATTGATACTATTGGACCAGTGAGAAAACAATGTGAAAAATGATATAAAAGTGATAAAAAAGTGAAAAAATAACAAAATGTCCTTAAATGTTGAAAATTATGATCTAAATGAAATTCAACACCCACCACCCAAAAGTCCGTCGACTTTGTGCTTTCATTATTCCTTCCCCCGTAGCTTATGAGCCGGTGAGGTGACAGAAGGTCTGGGGTCGCGGAGGAGTCGGGAAGTGACAGATCTGGACGGCTGAAGCTGTGACGGGATTCTCTATCTCTCTCCTCCCCCCCCATTTGAAGTTGAGGACATCTGAGGATCCATCTTGCCAGCCTTGGTGGCTAAACAAGCTTTCTGGGACTTGTAAGACGTATGTCTTCTCAAGTCACCTGGTTCCAGTAAGCCTCCTCCGATGCTTTGGTGGTGGTCCCGACACTCATTTAGACGTCTTATTTACCTGGTGTTTTATCTATCCACTTGGCAGAAGTTCTCCACCATTGTTTTCATTATTCAACCCTCAGAGACTTTTGGGTGGTGGGTGTTGAATTTCATTTAGATCATAATTTTCAACATTTATGGACATTTTGTTGTTTTTTCACTTTTATATCACTTTTATATCATTTTTCACATTGTTTTCTCACTGGTCCAATAGTATCAATCTATATGACAGTGTGTGGCACTTTGCTTAATTCCGATTGTGTTTAGTCATTTATATGTAACCTTAAACCATATTAATTTTATTTTTCTCGTGGGCCCCCCAGGAATGGTTTGGGCCTAGTTCACTTTGTTTTCTCATCTATCATATTTACACATATAGCGCTACACTTTATACACTAGCTATTCAGCATTCCCACGCATTTTCCCCAGGAAATGCATTTTATAGTTTAAATTTTATTCCGTACGTTTTTTGGCTCTGCGTAACTTCTGCATACTTTCAGCTATTAAAACCATTCAACTATTAAAATGTTCGTCTGTTTCAGCTGATGATGGGACTTTTTCAACTTTTTTTCTACTATTTATACTTTTTAAAATATTAAGCTTTTTAACACTTTTTTTAACATTGAAGTCAATGGGAGCATGCTTGAAATCCTTAAAATTTTCTTCCGCTCCCAAAAGTTTCAGCTCCTTCATACTTTCACCTAGAGACACCAAACAAACTTTAAAATGTTCACAAAATATTCAGCTATCTGGCTATATCTTTTCAGTTCGATATCTTTTACAGTTTTTGTGAAAAAGCTGTTTGTTTAGTGGTCATTTCAGGAAATTTTAGCCATTAAACACAGTGTACTGTGTTGGTTTTGTTGCCATGGTTACCGAAGCTTCTGTTAAACACAAGGGGGAGGTGGCTGGAGCATCTTAGCTCTGATTACAGAGCCCGGGGGAGGGGACAGACACACCATGTACTGATTTATAATAGAGGAATATGATGGGACAGTTTTGATGGGGTAATTCTGATGGGGCAGTTTTGATGGGGCAGTTTTGATGGTGGCAATATGATGGGGCAGTTTTGATGGGGACAATTTTTATGGAGCAGTTTTAAAGGTGGCAATATGATGGGGCAGTTTTGATGGGGGCAATATGATGAGGGCAGTTTTGATGGGGCAATTCTGATGGGGCAGTTTTGATGGTGGTAATATGATGGGGGCAGTTTTGATGGGGCAATTCTGACGGAGCAGTTTTGATGGGGCAGTTTTCATGGTGTCAATATGATAAGGCAGTTTTGATGGGGCAATTCTGATGGGGCAGTTTTGATGGGGCAATTCTGATGGGGCAGTTTTGATGGCAAAATGATGGGGGCAGTTTTGATGGGGGCCATTTTAGCAATTCAGCTATTCAGCATTCCCACGCATTTTCCCCAGGAAATGCATTTTCTAGTTTTTATTAATTTTATTCTGTACGTTTTTTGGCTCTGCGTAACTTCTGCATACTTTCAGCTATTAAAACCATTCAACCATTAAAATGTTCGTCTCTTTCAGCTGATCATGGGACTTTTTCAACTTTTTTTCTACTATTTATACTTTTTTTTAAAATTAAGCTTTTTAACACTTTTAACATTAAAGTCAATGGGAGCATGCTTCAGATCCTTAAAATCTTCTTCCGCTCCCAAAAGTTTCAGCTCCTTCATACTTTCACCTACAGATGCCAAACAAACTTTAAAATGTTCACAAAATATTCAGCTATCTGGCTATATCTTTTCAGTTTGATATCTTTTACAGTTTTTGTGAAAAAGCTTTTTGTTTAGAGGTCATTTCAGGAAATTTTAGCCAATAATCAGAGTGTACTGTGTTGCTTTTGTTGCCATGGTTATCAAAGCTTCTGTTATACACAGGGGGGGGGGGGTGGCTGGAGCATCTCAACTCTGATTACAGAGCCCGGGGGAGGGGACAGACACACCATGTACTGATTTATAATAGAGGAATATGATGGGGCAGTTTTGATGGGGCAATTCTGATGAGGCAGTTTTGATGGTGCAATTCTGATGAGGCAGTTTTGATGGTGTCAATATGAAGGGGCAGTTTTGATGGGGCAATTCTGATGGAGCAGTTTTGATGGTGGCAATATGATGGGGCAGTTTTGATGGGGACAATTTTGATGGGGCAATTCTGATGGGGCAGTTTTGATGGTGCCAATATGATGGGGCAGTTGTGATGGGGACAATTTTAATGGAGCAGTTTTAAAGGTGGCAATATGATGGGGCAGTTTTGATGGGGGCATTTTTGATGGTGGCAATATGATGGGGCAGTTTTGATGGGGACAATTTTTATGGGGCAATTCTGATGGGGCAGTTTTGCTGGCAATATGATGGGGCAGTTTTGCTGGGGGCCGTTTTAGCAATTCAGCTATTCAGCATTCCCACGCATTTTCCCCAGGAAATGCATTTTCTAGTTAGTGGGAATGCTTTAGCAGTCCCACTATTGTTATTCGATGTTATTTATTTTTATTCTGTACGTTTTTTGGCTCTGTGTAACTTCTGCATACTTTTAGCTATTAAAACCATTCAACTATTAAAATGTTCGTCTCTTTCAGCTGATGGTGGGACTTTTTCAACTTTTTTTCTACCATTTATACTTTTTAAAATATTAAGCTTTTTATCACTTTTTTAACATTGAAGTCAATGGGAGCATGCTTCAGATCCTTAAAATCTTCTTCCGCTCCCAAAAGTTTCAGCTCCTTCATACTTTCACCTACAGATGCCAAACAAACTTTAAAATGTTCACAAAATATTCAGCTATCTGGCTATATCTTTTCAGTTTGATATCTTTTACAGTTTTTGTGAAAAAGCTTTTTGTTTAGAGGTCATTTCAGGAAATTTTAGCCATTAATCAGAGTGTGCTGTGTTGCTTTTGTTGCCATGGTTATCAAAGCTTCTGTTATACACAGGGGGGGGAGGTGGCTGGAGCATCTCAGCTCTGATTACAGAGCCCGGGGGAGGGGACAGACACACCATGTACTGATTTATAATAGAGGAAAATGATGGGGCAGTTTTGATGGTGGCAATATGATGGGGCAGTTTTGATGGGACAATTCTGATGGGTCAGTTTTGATAGTGGCAATATGATGGGGCAGTTTTGATGGGGACAACTTTGATGGGGCAATTCTGATGGGGCAGTTTTGATGGCAATATGATAGAGGCAGTTTTTATGGTGGCAACATGAAGGGGCAGTTTTGATGGTGGCAATATGATGGGGCAGTTTTGATGGGGCAATTCTAATGGGGCAGTTCTAATGGGGCAGTTTTGATGGGGCAATTCTGATGAGGCAGTTTTGATGGTGCAATTCTGATGAGGCAGTTTTGATGGTGTCAATATGAAGGGGCAGTTTTGATGGGGCAATTCTGATGGAGCAGTTTTGATGGTGGCAATATGATGGGGCAGTTTTGATGGGGACAATTTTGATGGGGCAATTCTGATGGGGCAGTTTTGATGGTGGCAATATGATGGGGCAGTTTTGATGGGGACAATTTTGATGGGGCAATTCTGATGGGGGCAGTTTTGATGGCTGCCGTTTTAGCAAATCAGCTATTCAACATTCCCACGCATTTTCCCCAGAAAATGCATTTTCTAGTTTTTAATTTTATTCCGTACGTTTTTTGGCTCTGCGTAACTTCTGCATACTTTCGGCTATTAAAACCATTCAACTATTAAAATGTTTGTCTCTTTCAGCTGATGATGGGACTTTTTCAACTTTTTTTCCACCATTTATACTTTTTAAAATATTAAGCTTTTTATCACTTTTTTTAACATTGAAGTCAATGGGAGCATGCTTCAGATCCTTAAAATCTTCTTCTACCGCTCCCAAAAGTTTCAGCTCCTTCAAACTTTCACCTACAGACGCCAAACAAACTTTAAAATGTTCACAAAATATTCAGCTATCTGGCTATATCTTTTCAGTTTGATATCTTTTACAGTTTTTGTGAAAAAGCTGTTTAGTGGTCATTTCAGGAAATTTTAGCCATTAAACAGAGTGTACTGTGTTGCTTTTGTTGCCATGGTTACCAAAGCTTCTGCTATACACAGGGGGGGGAGGTGGCTGGAGCATCTCAGCTCTTATTACAGAGCCCCGGGGAGGGGACAGACACACCATGTACTGATTTATAATAGAGGAATATGATGGAGCAGTTTTGATGGGGACAATTTTGATGGAGCAGTTTTGATGGGGACAATTCTGATGGAGCAGTTTTGATGGTGGCAATATGATGGGGCAGTTTTGATGGGGGCAATATGATGGGGCAGTTTTGATGGGGCAATTCTGATGGGGCAGTTTTGATGGTGGCAATATGATGGGGCAGTTTTGATGGTGGCAATATAATGGGGTAGATTTGATGGGGCAATTCTGATGGGGCAGTTTTGATGGTGGCAATATGATGGGACAGTTTTGATGGGGCAATTCCGATGAGGCAGTTTTGATAGTGGCAATATGATGGGGCAGTTTTGATGGGGACAATTTTGATGGGGCAGTTTTGATGGCAGTATGATATGGGCAATTTTGATGGGGGCAGTTTTAGCAATTCAGCTATTCAGCATCCCCATGCATTTTCCCCAGAAAATGCATTTTCTAGTTTTTATTAGTGGGAATGCTTTAGCAGTCCCACTATTGTTATTCGATTTTATTTATTTTTATTCCGTATGTTTTTTAGCTCTGCGTAACTTCTGCATACTTTCAGCTATTAAAACCATTCAACTATTAAAATGTTCGTCTCTTTCAGCTGATGATGGGACTTTTTCAACTTTTTTTCTACGATTTATACTTTTTAAAATAGTAAGCTTTTTAACACTTTTTTTAACATTGAAGTCAATGGGAGCATGCTGGAAATCCTTAAAATCTTCTTCCGCTCCCAAAAGTTTCAGCTCCTTCATACTTTCACCTACAGACGCCAAACAAACTTTAAAATGTTCACAAAATATTCAGCTATCTGGCTATATCTTTTCAGTTTGATATTTTTTACAGTTTTTGTGAAAAAGCTTTTTGTTTAGAGGTCATTTCAGGAAATTTTAGCCATTAATCAGAATGAACTGTGTTGCTTTTGTTGCCATGGTTACCAAAGCTTCTGTTATACACAGGGGGGAGGTGGCTGGAGCATCTCAGCTCTGATTACAGAGCCCGGGGGAGGGGACAGACACACCATGTACTGATTTATAATAGAGGAATATGATGGGGCAGTTTAGATGGGGCAATTCTGATGGGGCAGTTTTGATGGTGGCAATATGATGGGGCAGTTTTGATAGGGCAATGCTGATAGGGCAGTTTTGATGGGGCAAATCTCATGAGGCAGTTTTGATGGTGGCAATATGATGGGGCAGTTTTGATGGGGACAATTTTGATGGGGCAAATTTTTATGGGGCAATTCTGATTGGGCAGTTTTGATGGCAATATGATGGGGGCAGTTTTCATGGTGGCAATATGATGGGGCAGTTTTCATGGTGGCAATATGATGGGGCAGTTTTCATGGTGCAATTCTGATGGGGCAGTTTTGATGGTGGCAATATGATGGGGCAGTTTTGATGGGGCAATTCTGATGGTGGCAATATGATGGGGCAGTTTTGATGGGGCAATTCTGATGGTGGCAATATGATGGGGCAGTTTTGATGGGGCAATTCTGATTGTGGCAATATGATGGGGCAGTTTTGATGGGGACAATTTTGATAGGGCAATTCTGATGGGGCAGTTTTGATGGGGGCCATTTTAGCAATTCAGCTATTCAGCATTCCCACGCATTTTCCCCAGGAAATGCATTTTCTAGTTTATTTTTACTTATTTAATTTTATTCTGTACGTTTTTTGGCTCTGCATAACTTCTGCATACTTTCAGCTATTAAAACCATTCAACTTTTAAAATGTTCATCTCTTTCAGCTGATGATGGGACTTTTTCAACTTTTTTCCTACTATTGATACTTTTTAAAATATTAAGCTTTTTAACACTGTTTTTTAACATTGAAGTCAATGAGAGCATGCTTCAAATCCTTAAAATCTTCTTCCGCTCCAAAAGTTTTAGCTCCTTCATACTTTCACAAAATATTCAGCTATCTGGCTATATCTTTTCAGTTTGATATCTTTTACAGTTTTTGTGCAAAAGCTGTTTGTTTAGTGGTCATTTCAGGAAATTTTAGCCATTAAACAGAGTGTACTGTGCTGATTTTGTTGCCATGGTTACCAAAGCTTCTGTTATACACAGGGGGGGAGGTGGCTGGAGCATCTCAGCTCTGATTACAGAGCCCGGGGGAGGGAACAGACACCATGTACTGATTTATAATAGAGGAATATGATGAGGCAGTTTTGATGGGGCAGTTTTGATGGTGGCAATATGATGGGGCAGTTTTGATGGGGACAATTTTGATGGAGCAGTTTTGATGGGGACAATTTTGATGGAGCAGTTTTGATGGGGACAATATGATGGGGCAGTTTTGATGGAGCAGTTTTGATGGGGGCAGTTTTGATGGTGGCAATATGATGGGGCAGTTTTGATGGGGCAATTCTGATGGGGCAGTTTTGATGGTGGCAATATGATGGGGCAATTCTGATGGGGCAGTTTTGAAGGTGGCAATATGGTGGGGCAGTTTTGATGGGGACAATTTTGATGGGGCAATTCTGATGGGGCAGATTTGATGGCAATATGATGGGGGCAGTTTTGATAGTGGCAATATGATGGGGCAGTTTGATGGGGGCAATATGATGGGGCAGTTTTGATAGGGACACTTTTAATGGAGCAGTTTTAAAGGTGGCAAAATGATGGGGCAGTTTTGATGGGGGTAGTTTTTATGGGGCAGTTTTGATGGTGGCAATATGATGGGGCAGTTTTGACGGGGACAATTTTGATAGGGCAGTTTTGATGGGAGTATGATGGGGGCAGTTTTGATGGGGTCTGTTTTAGCAATTCAGCTATTCAGCATTCCCACTCATTTTCCCCAGGAAATGCATTTTCTAGTTAGTGGGAATGCTTTAGCAGTCCCACTATTGCTATTCGTTTTTATTTATTTTTATTAAATTTATTTATTATTCCATTGGCTCTGCGTAACTTCTTCATACTTTCAGCTATTAAAACCATTCAACTATTAAAATGTTTGTCTCTTTCAGCTGATGATGGGACTTTTTCAAGTTTTTTTCTACTATTTATACTTTTTAAAAATATTAAGCTTTTTAACACTTTTTTTAACATTGAAGTCAATGAGAGCATGCTTCAAATCCTTAAAATCTTCTTCCGCTCCCAAAAGCTTCAGCTCCTTCATACTTTCACCTACAGACGCCAAACAAACTTTAAAATGTTCACAAAATATTCAGCTATCTGGCTATATCTTTTCAGTTTGATATCTTTTACAGTTTTTGTGAAAAATCTGTTTGTTTAATCGCTAAAATTTCCTGAAATGACCACTAAACAGAGTGTACTGAGCTGCTTTTGTTGCCATGGTTACCAAAGCTTCTGTTATACACAGTGATGGGCGGTGGGGGAGGCGGCTGGAGCATCTCAGCTCTGATTACAGAGCCCAGGGGAGGGGACAGACACACCATGTACTGATTTATAATAGAGCAATATGATGGGGCAGTTTTGATGGGGGCAATATGATGGAGCAGTTTTGATGGAGGCAATATGATGGGGCAGTTATGATGGGGCAGTTTTGATGGTGGCAATATGATGGGGGCAATATGATGGGGGCAGTTTTGATGGGGGCCGTTTTGATGGGGGCCGTTTTAGCAATTCAGCTATTCAGCATTCCCACGCATTTTCCCCAGGAAATGCATTTTATAGTTATCTTGTATTATTTAATCTCAAGGAGATTGTTTGGTGTCTCTTATTAATTTCACATTGTATTTTTGAAATGTACCTGCCTCCTCACAAACAAACTGTCCTTTTTGAAGGAAAACACATAATCGAATATATCAGAAAAAAAAACCTTTATTAAGGGGTCATAACCAAAGAAAGAGGGAGGCAATGCTGGAGAAACTGCTGAAATTGGCAAATCCTTTGGCCCCCAGGGCACACATCAACTATTTTAAGGCAAAATTGGTGGCCTGAGGAGTCCATATATAAGGGAGTACAATCTTGTCCATAAGTCCAAGAGATCATGAACAGTTTCAGATGACATACATGTCCCCAGGCTGTGGTCATACAAGAGCCTACATCTTTTGTCAGACCAGACTGAACCCAGGCCATCACTCTCTGGTCTTCCTTAGACGCTTCCTTCCAGGCTGTGGCTCTGGTGTTGGAGGTGTGGCAGGAGGAGGAGGAGGACCTGGAGCAAGAGGAGGACCATGATTGAACTCACAAACGTGGCTTTGGCTTGTGAGATGGCCCCTCAACCCCTTATTTAGGGCTTGTAAGATGATATACTCACATATTAGGCGTTGGCCCTCCTCCATTTCCAGCATTTTGCAGGCTGTAATGTATGCAAAGTCCTCTTGAACACTGTGGGGGGTTCTGAGGGCCGCAGTAGCCTTCCAAAATAGGCCAATTGCTGCCTCCTTCATGTTACTCCTCTTCCTGCCACTTTTTGGTTGAAGGCGGAGGGGAGGGACCTAGGTATCTGGCAGGCTACTGAGCCCGACCACCTCCTGGCTGAGACTTTCCTGTGTATGAAAAAGAGACATAGTTTTAGTTTTTTGTTCATCAATCACACACAATTTTCATCTCATGACTGTTGCAAATTGAATGTTAATAAATAGAAAAGACTATCATTCTGAGGCCAGCATTTTTCATTCTTGTCACAATCATTTGTGGCCACTACTGTCTATTGATATGTAAAACACTTTGTAAAATCAGAAATTAGGAATCCAAACTAACATATATTTAACATCATTAATTTGACCAACAGAAATATTTAGAAGAATGCTATACCTGGCTCAAGCTGGGCTCCTCCACATGTTGCTGCCTGGAAGGCCCAGGTTGGGCGTCAGAAGCCTCAGCTGAGGTTGAAGGAAGCGTGGAAGGAAGCGTGGAAGGAAGAGTGCTGGCCTGGGTTCAGTCTGGCCTGCCAGAAAATGCAGTCTGTCATAGTACCACAGCCTGGGGACATAAATGTCATCTGCAGCTCCTGATCTCTGGAAATCCTGGACCTTGCGCTCCCTTAGATAAGTGCTCCTCATGCCACCAATTAGGGCCTTCAAATAGGGTGTGTCTGCCGTGGGGATCACCGGCTTCACAAATTCCAGCAATTGATCCAGCGCTGCCTCTCTCTTTGTTTTATTGTTATAATGTGGGTGGTTTACCTGCCACAGACAGGGCAGCTCCCTGAACATATCAATGAATATTGGCATAAAGTCATGATCATTGACTAGATCCATTTTATCTGCAAGACACAAGACAAATACTAATGTCAGGCTAAAGTCTCCTAATCTTGTCCCAATATAGGCCTCAATCTATAAGCAGTATAGGCCCAAGTTTAAATGTTACCTTCGTTATCACGATCGGCGCTTCCGATACTCCTTCCTCGTACGTACGACGCACGCGTGTTACGCTTTATATACACTGCGCATGCGTGAAACTCTGCCCGCCCCTGACGTTCTTTCTAGTCTATCCCCCAGCCCTTCTCTTTCGGCACAGTGGGAAAGAGCACATGGCGGAGACAGAGCAGGTGCGTGATAATTACAGCAACGAGGAGGAGGAGGAAAGCCCGGAGCCAGAAACGTCACGGAGAAGATTTAAGGCCTCAAATATGTCCTTTGTAGAGATGGTGGAGATGTTGGACATATTGAAAAGGGCCGACTATGACGGGAAGTATGGACCTTACCCAAACCCAAATGTCAGAAAGGCTAAGATCATGGCAAAAGTTGTGAAGAGTCTGCACAGGAATTTTGGGGTACGACGATCCAAGGATCAACTTAGGAAACGGTGGTCGGACCTCAAATTAAGGGAGCATGGTCAGTATAGAAGGATCAGGAGAGTGCTGCAAAAAAGTAAGTAGTTGTCCTGTGTTCCTATTCTTTATTTTTATTATTACGTTCGTGCTGCTCCATGTGCTTTCCTTTACTGTTGTACATTTTAAAATGGCAACTTTTATGTTCATGGACACATTATTAGTTTGTAGGAAACATTGTTTGTTCGGCTACTAAAACACCATGTTTTGTCCAGATGCAGTCCAATACATTTTTTATGCCCTACTTCTCTTAAAATAAGTTTGTTGTCTAGATGGGTTTGTAACTAGAATGAAATGCAAACTAGATTCTGTGTAAGGAAAGGACACTCAGCAGCTGTTTACACATCTGGACACAGGAGCACTAGTGTGGGACACAAGAACACCCTTTTTATTAGGGGGACCCACACAGGTGCTCCAGTGTATACTATAGGGGTGTCTCCATCTGTGAAGCTTATACAAAACAGGTAAGTATTCAAGCTTGACAAAGGACAAAAATATTTCTTCATCTTGGAACTTTGCCAAAACAGACAATTGTACCCCACTTCCAAGCAATGTTTCATATTCCTATTTCTGCCATCAAATATCTGTGTGCTAAGTATACCTATTTTTTCCACGTAGGAGAGAAAAGACTCGGAGGACACCACTCATCAGAGGAGACCACGGACCCCCCACCTCAGGAAGAAGGGGAAATCCCCTAAAACACAACCAGAGGAGGAGGAGGGAGACATTGTAGAAATTGTCACCACAACAGGTGAGTGTCTGCGACCACAGCTTCAGGTAAGAGATGGATGCCTGCATATTTATAATACATGGTGTGTTTTTTTGTTTTTGTTTTAGGTGATCGTGATGTTGTGGAAGAGGAATGTAATTTCACAAGTGAAAGTGCACAGATCCTCATCGGGGAGATAATGGGATGTAATAGGGATTTAGAAAACATTAAGCAAAACATCAATGATGTTCAAAACAAAGTGAAGAACATCATTGATGTTTTAGGGAGAATATAAAACACCCAGAAATCCCTAACTTATTCCAGGTTTATTGCTTTTATGAATAATTTTTGACATATTATCGAAAAGCCAAATTTTGAAGAATCACACAGTGTGTCAACATGTGCTATCTGCCATCACCAGAGATCAATGTACGCGTTTTGTGGGTGCAACCCCTTCCTCAATAATAAAGTAGCTGAGAGGAAGGGGTTGCACCCACAAAACACATCAATTGATCCCCCATGATGGCAGCTAGCACATGTTGACATTAGGCAATTTGTGTGCATCTTCAAAATTTGGCTTTTCCAGGGGTGACATCACCCCATCTGCTGAACGCAATATCAAACACAGTTTATAAATACTCATGTCTGATATTGCCTTCACTTTCTATAAAAGTTGAACTTTGCAAGTTCCAGAGTTGTGTATTTTTTTATTGTTTAAAACATGCCTGTTTTACCTTAAAAGGCAATTTCTACTTATTATTAATGTGACCTAAAAAATTGTTATACAACAAACAATTTGGTTTGTTAAAAAACCCTGTTAGAAACGCACATGTGATTGTGCTTGGATTGAACAGATTGATAATTAACAAAGTGTGGCTTCTTCTTTCAATGCTCAAAAGCATTTTTTGGAGTATAAAGTTGTTTTCAGTGACAATGGGGGTTATTTACTAAAGGTAAATCCACTTTGCACTACAAGTGCAGTTTCAGTGCAGTCTCAAGTGCATTTTCCTTTAGTAAATAACACCCAACAGTGCTTTCTAATTTTTTTCAGGACTTCCCAAATTTCGGTCATGGTCAGCTAAAAGAAAGCCAAGCAGTAAATCAAAACAAATATTTGTTCAGTTTTAACTATATTTCTTTCTCGAACATCACGGGACACAGAGCCACAGTAATTACTGATGGGTTATATAGGGTATCACTGGTGATTGGACACTGGCACCCCCTATCAGGAAGTTCAACCCCCTATATACAAATATAAATCCCTCGCGCTACTGAGATGTGTTGGTGAATGAGTAAAATTTGTGAATTCTTAATATAGCGTGGTCAAATAGTAAAGTGCCAATAGTGCATTATAATGTAATCATAAAATTATACAATAACTGTCTGCAGCAGAACCTCAAGTGTATCACAATCCACTCACAGAAATAATAAAATAGGTGATTCCGCGCTACAGTTAAAAACTATAATCAAATAAATATTCACTCAATGGATCAATCAATAAAGTGTTAAAACCAATTAAATGGTTGAAAACAGTGTGAAAAAGTGGTACATGAAAAATATTTTTAAAAGGCAGGGCAAAAGTTTATAGTGTTGTAATCTCTTAATCAAATGGTTAAAAAAGAAAAGGAAAAATAATGTCCATAAAAGGGGCAAAAATAACACAAAGGGTGTTCAATATATGACACAGTGATAAGGAAGGGTTAAAAAGGGTAAAAAAATCCCATACAGGTAGACCCAAAGCCCTCACCTTTATATAATGTCTAAAACCGCATCCAGTATTAACCTAAGGTCCGTTTGTGTGATGTTATTGCAGCTTCCACCACCAGGGGGTCCTCCGTGCCAATAGGAATAAAATAGCAATCATCCGGAACGCCTGCATGTGACCATGAATAAAAGTATCATCCGCTGTAGTATTCTTAACCTCCAGGGGGTCCTCTACTTGATCCACCAAATCTCCCAAGTATCCTTGCACATCAAACGACTTCTTGTAGCTCGTATCCTCCGCAGAGTGGGGGAGGGGGGGGGGGAGAAGAGGGATGGCAACGAACAGGGGTGGGAGAGAGAAAAAGCCCCAATAGTGTAGTAGAGTTAAGAATACACACGCTTTATTACAGATTTAGAATTGGACTCTTACATTAAAACACAAAGAAATGAGCATAAACAGTTGCTATGGCGTCTGAACGCCGCTCTCACATCACTTCCTGGTATCTCTCAGTCATCGGCCACGCCCTACGCGTTACGTCATCACGTGACTTCTTCAGGGGATCCCTCCCCCTAGCAGGGATACCTCAGTTTTTACGCCAGTGTCTTAGGTGATGGACGTGTAAAGATGTCCTGTGCTGAGCTCCAAAGGGAATATCCTATATCCTATACTGGGGCAAGCCAGGCGAACCGGATCCATTCAAAGTGTCCTTTCATGGCCGAATTGGATGGTACCCGGGCCTTGTGTCCGAAGAAACGAGGTTTTACCCGTAACGCTTCTCTTTTTAGAGAGCTGGACCCCGCAGATCAGAAAATGGCTTTAAACCTCCTAATTTCTGGCTGGGTGCTTTACGGGCCCAGAACTGCAGGATCCCCCTATTCATAGGGGGCCCCAGTCTCTGACGGTTTTTTCAAACGGAGCCCACCGTGAGAGGTGAAGATTGGGTCTGTGTAAACTGAACCCTGCGGCTGGATAAGGTAAGAGGAGATTCCACAGAATTTTTGAGTTCTAGTGGCTTTTCTCCTTTAAGGTAAATGCATGCTGTGCCTATTGTGACCACCGGGGGCTACCGAGAGCACAAAACTTCACATGCTGGACTGTCTGACTCAGTGATTCATTGCTGCTCATGTTTTTTCACAGCGTCTCAGGGCCGGCTACAGAGGTAGGATGGAAGGGGGGATTTTTCATGTTTGAATGTTCCCCCCAGGCTAGAGAGGGGCCACAGGGGTCTAGAAAGTGGTTATACCGCTCGGGCTCTGCTGCCTCAGGCCACCATTTCTGACCATTGCTGTTTAGGCAGGTCTTCACTACCAGCTTCTCTCCCTCCTCCCCCTCCCCCAGCCTTCCTTCATAGTATTACAGGCGAGTCGGCCAGCGCAGGAAGCGCTCGTTTTTTTCAAAAATCGGGGGGGGGGGGGCGGGACGTCAGCACAGGTGCTTAGACTCCCACTCAGGCCAGCTGCAGGCTATTAAGGCACTCTGTACAGGTGCACTCAGCCTTTGGGGAGACACAGAGCTGACGGTCGCATGTAAGGTGGGACACAGGCATTCTCCTAGGCAGCATTTACTGAAGTAACGCCAGACTGAGCATTGGGTAGCAAGGCTTTTAGCCAGACTACATTGCTCAGCAGTCAGTGTTCATTTGTATACCTCACACCTTGTTGCTTTGCACTATGGGTAGAAGAGGTTCAGGCACCCCAAGAACCAGAGACACTAGGGGATCTCGTTCAGGTTCTGAGGGCCCCCTGTCAGCAACATCCTCCCCCCCTGATGGGCCAGGGACGGCTAGCCAGGGAGAGCCGTTGGGGTCAGGGGCTACACCTGCTTCTGGCACTTCAGCCCCTGTATATATTACACAAGAGGTTTTTTCCTCAACCATTAATGGTCTAGAGGAAAGATTAATGGCCGTGATTACATCTTCACTCAGTAGAAGAAAACGCACTAGGCCTTCCTCTGTTCCAAGACCCTCAGACAGAGGAGCTCTGGGATAAAGGAGATGAATCCCTTTCAGAGGATCAGGATGGGACGGACGATTCCTCTTCGGAGGAATCAGGTGGAGAGGGACCCTCTGCGACTTCCCAAGAGGAGAAAGTCTTAGTGCAGATCCTTACTGGATTGGTCCGCTCCACATTTAAGTTGCCCCTACCTGAAACTGCTAAAGAATCCTCTTCTGCTTTGGGGTCACTGAAACCTTTCCAAGCAGCACAGGCTTTTCCTGTTCATAATTTACTTGAAAAGCTCATTTATTCTGAGTGGGATCACCCAGACAAACGTTTTTTTCCGCCGAAAAAGTTTTCAACACTTTATCCGATGGAAGAAAAGTTTATTAAAATGTGGGGAATACCGGCCATTGATGCCGCCATTTCCTCCATAAATAATAGCCTGACTTGTCCTGTAGACAATGCTCAGATGCTCAGGGATCCTGTAGATAAAAAGATGGAATCCCTATTGAAGGATGTTTTCTCCTGGCTCAACCTGCAGTAGCAGCGATTGGAGTCTGTCAATACTTAAGAGACCATGTTAAGCAGGTCATCAATGTATTACCTGAACAGCAAGCCCAGGGGTTTGCTAACCTTCCAGCGGCCTTATGCTTTGTGGTTGACACCATTAGAGATTCTATCGTGCAAACCTCCCGTCTTTCACTGGGGTTGGTGCATATACGTAGAATCCTATGGTTGAAAAATTGGTCAGCCGAAGCACCATGTAAGAAGCTACTGGCTGGGTTTCCATTTCGTGGTGCAAGGTTGTTTGGAAAAGACTTGGATAACTATATCAAGAGAATCTCTTGTGGGAAAAGCACTCTTACCTGTCAAGAAGAAGAGTAAGCGTCCCTCTTTCAAACAAACTCTTTCCCCAGCGCCGGGGGCTTCAACCTCCAGGCAGTCTCGACGGCCGCCTCCATCTGGGTCCAGAGACAAGAGTCAACCCCAGGGACAAAAGAAGTCCTGGGGGAAAAAGCCTACTAGGCAAAACACTAAGACCTCTGCATGAGGGGGCGCCCCCCGCTCACTCGAGTGGGGGGAAGACTGCAACAGTTCTCAGGGCTCTGGCAGGGGGATTTCCAGGACAGATGGGTAGTCTCCATGGTAACCTTAGGGTACAAGCTGGAGTTTCAGGAATTCCCCTCTCCTCGGTTCCTCAGATCAAGTGTCCCCAGAGACCCAGAGAAGAAGCAGTCGCTCTTTCTAGAGTTAGAGCGACTTTTGTCGCAGGAGGTCATTATGATAGTTCCCGCAAAGGACCAGGGATTGGGCTTCTATTCCAACCTTTTTACGGTCCAAAAGCCAAATGGGGATGTCAGACCCATTCTGGATTTAAGGGATCTGAACCGATTCCTAAGGATTCAATCCTTCCGCATGGAATCAATTCGGACAGTAGTTCCCACCCTGCAGGGAGAATTTCTGGCATCGATAGACATCAGAGATGCATATCTGCATGTGCCCATTTTTCCTGCTCATCAGAAGTTTCTGCGCTTCGAGGTAGGAGGGCACCATTTCCAGTTTGTGGCTCTGCCTTTCGGGATAGCTACTGCACCTTGAGTGTTCACAAAGATCTTGGCTCCTCCTCTGGCCAGATTAAGGGCTCAGGGTATAGCTGTCATAGCATACCTAGACGACCTGCTCTTTATAGACCGGTCGGTAGCCTCTTTGAATGGAAACTTGAGGACCACAGTCAGGTATCTAGAACACCTGGGTTGGATCCTCAACCTAGAAAAGTCTTTCCTAAAACCAGTAAGAAGACTGGAGTATTTAGGTCTGATTATAGATACAAGCCAGGAGAAAATATTTCTACCCCAGGCAAAGATCGCTGCTTTAAGAGAGCTGATTCTGGCAGTCAGGACCAAGAAGGGTCCCTCTGTCCGCCTTTGTATGAGGCTACTAGGGAAGATGGTGTCTTCATTTGAAGCAGTTCCCTATGCTCAGTTTCATTCAAGAATGCAGCAACACAGTATTCTGTCAACCTGGAACAAGAAGGTTCAGGCATTAGACTTTCCGATGCACCTGTTGCATGCGGTGCGTCAGAGCCTCAATTGGTGGCTCATACCCGAAAACCTGCAGAAGGGGAAATCCTTTCTACTGGTTACCTGGACGGTGGTAACAACAGATGCCAGTCTGTCAGGTTGGGGAGCAGTTCTGGAACAGTCTGCGGTTCAGGGGATATGGTCCAAGACTGAGAGGACCTTACCCATCAACATTCTGGAGATCCGGGCGATATATCTAGCCCTAAAAGCCTGGACTATCAGGCTACAGGGTTGTCCGGTCAGGATCCAGTCCGACAATGCCACAGCAGTGGCTTATGTCAATCATCAGGGAGGCACCCGGAGCCGAGCTGCTCAAAAGGAGGTGAACCAGATCTTAGTCTGGGCAGAGATGCATGTGCCATGCATATCGGCAGTTTTCATCCCGGGAATAGAGAACTGGCAGGCGGACTAAGTCGCCAGCAGTTACTTCCAGGGGAATGGTCTCTGCATCCCGACGTCTTTTGGGCCATATGCCAAAGATGGGGGGTTCCAGATGTAGATCTCTTTGCATCCCGATTCAACAAAAAGATAGACAGATTTGTGGCAAGAACAAAAGATCCTCTTGCATGCGGGACGGATGCGTTGGTGATTCCGTGGCATCAGTTCTCACTGATTTATGCATTCCCGCCTATTCTGCTACTACCACGACTCCTTCGCAGGATAAGGCAGGAAAGGAAGTCGGTACTTCTGGTGGCCCCCGCTTGGCCCAGAAGGACTTGGTATGCAGAAATAGTAAGGATGACGGTGGGTTCCCCGTGGACCCTACCGGTACGCCCAGACCTGTTATCTCAAGGTCCAGTGTTCCATCCTGCCTTACAAACGCTAAATTTGACGGTTTGGCTATTGAGACCCACGTTCTGAAGAGTCGTGGGCTCTCAGGTCCTGTCATATCTACCTTGATTAATGCAAGGAAGCCAGCTTCCAGGATGATTTATCATAGAGTCTGGAAAGCTTATGTATCCTGGTGTGAATCCAGAGGTTGGCATCCCAGGAAATATGTCATAGGTAGAATTCTTGATTTTCTACAATTAGGATTAGAGATGAAGCTGGCCTTGAGTACCATCAAGGGCCAGGTCTCGGCCTTATCAGTATTGTTTCAACGGCCACTTGCTTCGCATTCTTTGGTCCGAAGCTTTATGCAGGGGGTGATGCGTCTTAATCCTCCGGTTAAAGCGCCCCCAATTCCCCTGGGACTTGAACTTGGTCCTGGCTGTGTTACAGAAACAGCCTTTTGAACCAATAAGTCAGATTCCTTTGGTCTTGTTGACAAGGAAGTTAATTTTTCTGGTGGCCATCTCTTCTGCTAGAAGAGTTTCAGAATTAGCAGCCCTTTCCTGTAAGGAGCCTTATTTGATTATACACAAGGATAGAGTGTTACTACGCCCTCATCCTAGTTTTTTACCGAAGGTGGTTTCTGATTTTCATTTAAACCAAGACATTGTTCTACCTTCCTTTTTTCCAGATCCCTGTTCTCCGGAAGAGAGATCTCTACATTCGATGGATGTAGTAAGAGCAGTTAAGGCCTATCTCGGGGCAACTGCTCAGATCCGCAAGACGGATGTTTTGTTTGTGCTGCCAGAGGGTCCCAATAGAGGACAGGCAGCGTCAAAAGCTACCATTTCTAAATGGATTTGACAATTGATCATTCAAGCTTATGGTTTGAAACAGAAGATTCCTCTGTTTCAGATCAGGGCACATTCCACAAGGGCTATTGGAGCTTCTTGGGCAGTGCATCACCGGGCCTCTATGGCTCAAATCTGCAAGGCCGAAACCTGGTCTTCAGTTCATACATTCACCAGATTCTATCAGGTGGATGTGAGAAGGCATGAGGATATCGCCTTTGGGCGTAGTGTGCTGCAGGCAGCGGTACAGGGTCCTCAGGTCTGATTGCACCCTACTTGGTCGTGGTTCCCCCCCCTCAGGTAGCATTGCTCTGGGACATCCCATCAGTAATTACTGTGGCTCTGTGTCCCGTGATGTTCGAGAAAGAAAATAGGATTTTTTAAACAGCTTACCTGTAAAATCCTTTTCTTTCGAAGGACATCACGGGACACAGAGGTCCCGCCCCTCTTCTAATACACTATATTGCTTGGCTACAAAGCTGAGGTATCCCTGCAAGGGGGAGGGATTATTTAGGGGGTTGAACTTCCTGATAGCGTGTGCCAGTGTCCAATCACCAGTGATACCCTATATAACCCATCAGTAATTACTGTGGCTCTTTGTCCCGTGATGTCCTTAGAAAGAAAAAGATTTTACAGGTAAGCTGTTTTAAAAAATCCTATGAGATATATATATATATATATATACACACACTGTATTCAGTTTAGCTAGATCCGTTCCTGTTATCTTCCTACTGACAGGCAGGCTTGTCTTGTTACAGTATTTACAGCTACCTGAAGAAAATTGCTGGTGTTCTTTTGATCCTATTAATACCACAGTCAGGCAGCTAGATTATTTACAGTTAGTATAGTGCGTCCTCCTCACAGTGTTCAGTTAAAGCTACAAGTTAGGTTAGTGCATCCTCCTCACAGTGTTCAGCTAAAGCTACAAGTTAGTATGGTGCGTCCTCCTCACAGTGTTCAGCTAAAACTACAAGTTAGTGTAGTGCGACCTCTGCACAGTGTTCAGCTAAAGCTACCTGTAGAAGGTTGGTGGTGTTCTTCCTGATCCTATCACTACCGCAGGCAGCTAAATAAGCTACAAGTTATTTTTTTGTGAGCTCTGCACAGTGTTTACCTAAAGCTACCTGTAGAAGGTTGGTGGTGTTTTCCTGATCCTATCACTACCGCAGGCAGCTAAATAAGCTACAAGTTATTTTTTTGCGAGCTCTGCACAGTGTTCACCTAAAGCTACCTGTAGAAGGTTGGTGGTGTTCTCATACTACAGGCAGGCAGTTGATTTTGCTAGCTGCAGTATCAGTACATGCATCCTCATCAGCACGTGGCCGTGGGACACGCTTGGCCTTTTATTCGGCAGCTGGCCGTGTTGAGCTGCAACATGCGGAAGACTTGGTCGAGTGGATGACCAAGCCGTCCTCATCCTCCTCATCTCCTCTCACCCATGCTCAGGTTACTTTGTCTGGCAAAGCAGCTGCCAATGCGGCCTCTTCCCTCGGCTCAATGGCATCAGTGACTCCTTCCCTAGCCCCACCATGTCCTCCTGAGGAGTCCCTCAAACTGTTTGACCACAGTGTTGGGTACATGCTCCAGGAGGATGCCCAGCGTTTAGAAGGCTCTGATGATGATACTGAGCTAGATGAAGGCAGTAACATGAGCACGGACAGAGGGGGTGCCCAAGAAGGACAGCAATCTGGCAGTCATGCTCCCCCTGCTGCAGCATACTGCCAGGTTTGCTCCAGTGATGAGGAGGGAGGGGATGATGAGGTCACCGACTCAACGTGGGTGCCTGATAGGAGAGAGGAGGAGGAGGAGGAGGAGGAGGAGGAGGCACATCACCTAAGGGCAGCACACTGACTGCATCACACCCCAAAGCTCCGCATGTGCAGGGCAATGCTGTCTCTGCACGTTATTCCAAAAGTTCTTTGGTGTGGGCCTTTGAGACGAGTGCATCAGATCGCATCGCTGCTATTTGCAACATATGTCTCAAGCGTATCTCGCGTTGACAAAACATCTCCAGCTTGGGCACCACATGCTTGACCAGACATATGTTGACCTGCCATGCAGTTCGTTGGCAAGCGTATCTAAAAGACCCACACCAAAGAACAAAGAGGACCTCTCCTTGCTCCTCATCAGCTGAGATCTCCAACCCCACTATACCTTCAGTCCTCTCTGAGACCTGCACTGAGAGGAATGAAGGTCTAGAATTAGGTGTGTCACAGCCAAGTACTTGTGGGCAATCTGCTTTCGGTACACCGACGTCAGATTGTACCAGGCAAATTTCCCTGCCCCAGCTGCTGCACCGCCGAAAGAAGTTCGCTTCCAGTCATCCACATGCCCAGCGGTTGAATGCTAGCTTGGAAAATTGCTAGCACTTCAACTGCTGCCTTTTCAGTTGGTAGACTCTGCTCCCTTCCGTGAGTTTGTAGAATGTGCGGTTCCTCAGTGGCAGGTACCCAAACGCCACTTTTTCTCACGGAAGGCGATTCCGGCTCTCTACTGGCATGTGGAAGGCAATGTCCATGCCTCGCTGGACAGGGCGGTCAGCGGTAAGGTGCATATTACCGCTGACTCATGGTCCAGCAGGCATGGACAGGGACGTTACCTAAGTTTCACCGCACATTGGATAACTCTGCTGGCAGCTGGGAAGGATGCAGGACAAGGTGCAGTAGTGTTGGAGGTTGTTCCGCCACCACGCCTCCAAAATGCCACTACTAATGATTGTGACACACCTCTCTCCTCCACCCCTCCTCTCTCCTCTTCTTCTTCCTCCATGGCCTCTTCCTGTGCTTTGTCCTCAGAACCAGCGGTGCTCCGTAGCCATTCAAGGGGCTTCGCAAGTATGCAGGCCAAAAGATGCCATGCGGTGCTTGAGCTGGTGTGCTTGGGGGACAGGAGCAACACTGGGCCAGAGATTCTGTCAGCTCTGCAGGGGCAGGTTCAGAGGTGGTTGATGCCACGCCAACTTAAGGCAGGAATGGTGGTTTGCGACAATGGCACCAACCTCCTCTCTGCCCTCCGACAGGGACAAATGACCCATGTGCCCCGTTTGGCTCACGTCCTTAACTTGGTGGTGCAGCGGTTCTTGGGCAGGTACCTGGGCTTACAGGATGTCCTGAGGCAGGCTAGGAAAGTCTGTGTGCATTTCCGCCGGTCATATAATGCCAGTGCTCGGCTGGCAGACCTCCTAAAGGAGTTTAACCTGCCCATGAACCACCTAATCTGTAACATGTCCACCAGGTGGAACTCAACGTTGGCCATGCTGCAGCGTCTGCACATGCAGCAGAGGGCCATCAATGAGTACCTGTGCGACTATGGCACCAGGACAGGGTCAGGGGAGCTTGGTATTTTTTCCCCATGCCAGTGGGCCATGATCAGGGATGCATGCACTGTCCTGTCACCATTTGAGGAGGCCACGAGGATGGTGAGCAGTGACAGTGCATGCATCAGTGACACTGTCCCCCTTTTCCACCTGTTGGAGCACACGCTGCGTGGAATAATGGACAGGGCACTTGAGGCAGAACAGAGGCAGGAAGAGGAGGAGCTCTCAAGGCCCCCTTTATCCAGACAGTGTTCCTGCGTGCCCGCCGATTACACAGGAGGAGGAGGAGGAAGATTTTGTCAGTATGGAGGTGGAGCCTGGCACTCAGCATCAGCAGCAGTCTTTAAGGGATCAGTCCCAAGAAACACATGGACTTGTATGTGGCTGGGAGGAGGTGGCTGCGGACCATGTCGTCCTTAGTGACCCAGAGGACTCCGGACCGAATGCCATTAGCAAACCTACGCTGCATGGCCTCCCTGATCCTGCAAAGCCTGCGTAAGGATCCTTGTATTTGTGGTATCAAGGAGAAGGACCAATACTGGCTGGCAACCCTCCTTGATCCACGTTACAAGGGTAAGGTTGCGGACCTTATCTTGCCGTCGCAGAGGGAGCAGAGGATGAAACATCTTCGGGAGGCCTTGCAGAAAGGTCTGTACAACGCGTTCCCAGAGACTGGGAGGTTACAAGCTCCTGTTTCTGGACAACTTGTTGCTGAGGCTTCGGTCAGTCAAAGAAGGAACGTTGGAGAAGGTGGCCGTCTGACTGATGCATTCAGACAATTTTTTAGTCCGCAGCCCCAAGTTTTGATCGGTTCCAGCAACCATCGCCAGCGTCTGTTTTACATGGTGCAGGAATACCTAGGGGCAAGATCTGACTTGGACACCTTTCCCACCGAAAATCCTCTGGGTTACTGGGTCTTGAGGATGGATCACTGGCCAGAGCTTGCACAGTATGCAATTGAGCTACTGGCCTGTCCTGCATCCAGCGTTCTTTCAGAACGCACATTCAGTGCTGCTGGAGGCTCTGTAACCGATCACAGGGTGCGTCTGTCCACCGACTCGGTCGATCGACTGACCTTCATAAAAATGAATCAGTCTTGGATCACCACCAGCTACCAAGCACCTGATGCTGATGTAACCGAATAATTTTTTTTGAAATCTCAGATCCCTTCAAAGACTGCTTATGCTGATGCTGAGTGACTATCCTGAGTAATTATCCTCTTCCTCCTCAATGATCACGCTGATAGCTTGTAAGAACATTTTTGGTTCTGGGCGCCGCCACCAGTGCCTAAGGCCCAATTTTTCAGCCCCTGTTTAACAGGGGCGTGTAATTACAATTTTTGATGCAAAACTTTGCAGTAGGGCTCGTTCCTGCGTTCCAACTAGAGTATCTGTGAGGGGTTGCAGTGTTGTGGCACCAGCACCAGTGCCTAAGGCCCAATTTTTCAGCCCCTGTTCAATAGGGGCATGTAATTACAATTCTTTATCTAATATTTCACAGCAGGGCCTGTTTCTGCGCCCACCAAGAGCGAGTGAGGACTTACAGTGTTGTGGCACCAGCACCACCACCACCACCACCACCAAAGGCCCAATTTTTCTGCCCCTGTTCAACAGGGGCATGCAATTACAATTCTTGATCTAATATTTCACAGCAGGGCCCTGTGAGGGCTTACAGTGTTGTGGCCACAACAACACCTAAGGCCCAAATTTCTGCTGAGTATATAGGGCAGGCCCCTACTTTCAAGCATTCAACTTACAAACGACTCCTACTTGCAAACGGAAGGAGACAACAGGAAGTGAGATGAAATCTACCCCTAGGAAGGGAAATTCTCTCCTGTAAGAGTTAATATGGGAAAAACATTTCTCCTTTCCACTGATGCTTTATCACCAATCCTTGTTTCACATAAAACAAGCAGCTTTAAATGACTTTTTTTCCTTTAAAAATGACATTTTGTGCAGGGACTGTTCTAAGCACAGGAAAAAAGCGCCACTTTACAGGCATACTATAGACACCCCCCAGGTACGATATTTAAACGAATATTTCACTTTTTTTTTTTTTAAAGTTTTTAAAAGTTTTTTTTTGCATTGATACATGTCCCCTGGGGCAGGACCCGGGTCCCCAAACCCTTTTTAGGACAATACCATGCAAATTAGCCTTTTAAATGAGCACTTTTGATTTCGAACGTTCGAGTCCCATAGATGTCAATGGGGTTCTAACCTTTGTGCGAATTTTCGGTCCGTTCGCAGGTTCTAGTACGAACCAAACCGGGGGGTGTTTGGCTCATCCCTAAAAATCAGTCTGTATATGCAGGAAAGCACGCTTGCTATACTCACTGTAGAACCTAAGTGGTAATCCTATGCATTGTGCAAAAAGGCTGTTTGATCCTGTCTTCTCTCATCCTCCCCTTCTTTTACTGTCCTCAAGCCATCTGCTGATTGCACATGCTCAGGTTGGTGTGTATTGCAAGAGAGGTTTTTTTTTTTTTTTTAGGAGGGTTCATGTGATCAGCACAGGGCCAATCAGCACTGTCCAGGCAGAAAGTCGAAGGTCATGCTGCCTCATAGGTCAGTCAGAGGAGAATAAAAATTCCTCCTACAAGCTTTAACCAGTGCTCAGCCGGGCACTGATAGAAGTCACAAGACTGCTATACACTGCTGATGACAAAGGGTATTGAGCAGTTTATATTTACTAAAATAATTGCATTTCAATGTTCTGAGTACTGTGTGAGACCAGATATAGTGAATACAGGGTCCTGAGTTTAGTAACACTTTAAAGAGATTAGAAGAAAAAACCCCCAAAAAAACAAACAGCTACCTATCCTAGTGTCTCCACACGACAATTGTGACAGATGCAGTTATTAGATCCCTGCCACACTAACTCACGACAAAGGACTGGAAATCTCACACTGCTCTGTCACTTTCATAACAATGCCACTTGTAGCTGTACCCTGTACAAAGATTTTCCAGCTCGCGGGACCACAATCTAGGTGCCAGCAGACTGAGAGTGATTGTCACTGGGCTACGTTGATTAAAAAATTAACCCTTTAGCTACAACCAATGTCTTAACAGAGAGGCGGAAACTCATAATCTTAGCAGTACCAATTGATTTTAGAATAAATGTCTGTAACACACACTGTCACTACAGACAGTTATATTCAGAGATTTATTGTATATAGTAGCACTCTTCAAGAGGCAGGGATTTGTTTAGCTTGCATTAAAAGAGCCTTAACCACTTCAATACTGGGCACTTTCTCCCCTTCCTGCACAAGCCAATTTTCAGTGTTGCTGTTTAAAGGACAATTGTGCGGTCATGCTACACTGTACCCAAACAACATTTTTATCATTTTCTCCCCACAAATAGAGCTTTCTTTTGGTGGTATTTGATCACCTCTGCGGTTTTTATTTTTTGCTAAACAAATAAAAAAAGACCAAATATTTTGAAAAAATATGTTTTTCTTTGTTTCTGTTATAAAATTTTGTAAATAAGTACGTTCACTGAGGCTACACTGCCGGGGCACTGATAAGGTGGCACTGATGAGGTGGCACTGATAGGCACCACTGATTGGCACTCATAGGCAGCACAGATGGGCA
Organism: Lithobates septentrionalis; assembly: GCA_037952835.1. NCBI lineage: Eukaryota > Metazoa > Chordata > Amphibia > Anura > Ranidae > Lithobates > Lithobates septentrionalis. The sequence goes on along the minus strand of JBBDGP010001075.1, from coordinate 493,885 downwards.
CTAATTGGTGGCACAGATGGGCACTGAAAGGCTGCACTGATGGGCATCACTGATTAGGAGGCACTGGCAGGTATTGCTGGTGGGCACTGATTGGCATCATGTGTGGGCACACATTGCCACCCATGGCCACCAGGAATGCCATACCTGGTGGTCATCAGTGGTGGCCATCCCTGGTGGTCCTGGGTGGGCATCCGAGGGGGGCTCCGCTGATAAACAATCCCCCGTCAGAGGAGCAGTCGGTCGGCTCTCCTCTACTCACGTCTGTCAGACGCGAGTGAGGAAAAGCCGATAAACGGCTCCTACTGTTTACATCATGATCAGCTGTGATTGGACACAGCTGATCACATGGTAAAGAGTCTCTGTCAGAGACTCTTTACCTAGACCTGACTTGCGGTGTGTCAGACTGACACGACGCAACAATGATCGCCGCGATGCGCGCCCCCGGGGGTGCGCAGCGGCTTGTTATCCTGACCACGTAATATGACATCCAGTCAGGATATCGCAACCACTTTTGTTATTATTGCTAAATTATCTTTGGTAATGCACTAGGTAGGCGTGCCTTCCATTTCTGTTTTTCTGGTAGTTCCTTTCGGATTACCCCATCTGAGGAAGGCAGTTTTGTATACCATATATACAATCCACCCAGTTTTGGATACCATATATACCTATCACACCACCATTGTATCTGGCATCTGTTATTCCACACCTTGGAAGACTTATTAGCGCTGGAAGTGACTGTTTTTTGTTTTTTGTTTTTTTGTTTGAAAAATAATACAGAGTTAAGAAGGAGGAATACTTGCATTGTTCTTGGGTTTAGCAGAGTTCAGCGATGAACCAGGTATTATCCATTTTTGAAACTTGACAGAGGTTCCTGGTTTAATGGTACATGAGAACTGTCCCAATGTGGATGCATTCCACTTTTCTTCACATCAAGGGGGGTGTTGTCAGGGACCATGTGACCAATCATCTAGTCATCTGGTCTAAGTGGTGGTTGCTGGGAGGTCACCACATTATGACCACGTCCCAGATACCGTTTTCAATAAGTATTCATTTCTCTGAGTACCTTCACTTTACAATTTGCTAACCAGCAGATTATTGTCCAGCGTGAAATTCACTACAAAATAAATATAAATATGACAGGTTGCAGATTTCTACTTTACCTAGAAAAATTAAAAATTAACTAAATATTGTTGCGCTACTATAAAAAACATATAATTGAAGTAGCAGCCAGCATCAACAGTGTAGTGACAATGTGAAAAGAATATAAATATATATATGAATGCAGCGCTAAACACAAATACAAATATTAGCTACCACAATGCATATTAGTGACATATATGTGATAACCAATCCTACAGCGTGATGGAATAACAACCATATTTGAGAAAAGGAGGAAGGAATAACCTCATAGGGTAAAAATAAAGTTCATAATCAAATAAATGTCCATCAATTTAAACGGCATATTTTCTCCGGTGTCAAAAAAGAGAAGGTGTGTATCATAGGTGCAATGTGAATCACGTGAATGGTCTTCACATATTAGGCATCCACAGGTAAAAGTAGAAGGAGCAAATACGCTTACCGGAAAAGGTGGACACGTTCGCCGTATGGCTAAGTGTCATTCAGGCTTGTGGATCAACCGATCCAGATAGGTGCTTGCGAAGAAGCGTGTATGGCAGGTTCAAATGGTTCCTTTAAAACGACCATGGACAGCCTGGGGACTTGTGATGTTCAAGGTGTAGATATGATCACCTTCCCAGCGAGTGGATGGCTGGAAAGTGTGGCTTTCACTAAGCCAGTGTGAGGACATAAAAAGAAGGGAGAAGACTCCACAGTGCATGAATCAATAAAAACGGGTTTATTGTAAACCAAAAAAAACAGGTACAAATATGAACAGCAACTGCGATGGTTAAAAAAGTGATCACAAATGGAACAAAACAGCGTCCATAGCCATCTGTCCCCTAGTACCACGCTGTTTTATTTTATTTGTGATCACTTTTTTAACAGAAGCGAACGCATAAGTAGGTCGCACCCGCATATGTAAACAGCGTTCAAACCACACATGTGTAGTATCGCCGCAAACGTTAGAGCGAGAGCAATAAGACCTCCTCTGTAACCTCTGTACCTCCTCTGTAACTCTAAACAGGTAACCTGTAAAAAATTTTAAAGCGTCACTGATGGGGATTTTTAAGTACCGAAATTTGGCGCCATTCAACGAGTGTGCAGTTTTAAAGCGTGACATGTTAGGTATATATTTACTCAGCGTAACATCGTCTTTCACATTATGCAAAAAAATTGGGCTAACTTTACTTTTTTTTTTATGCATGAAAGTTTAAAAAAAAAAACACGTTCGAAAAATTGGTGCGCAAATGTTGTACGAGATAAAAAGTTGCAATGACCACCATTTTATTCCCTAGGATCTCTGCTAAAAAAATATATATATATATATATATATATATATATATATATATATATATATAATGTTTGGGGGTTCTGAGTAATTTTCTAGCAAAAAAAAATATGATTTTTACATGTAGGAGAGAAGTGTCAGAATTGGCCAGGTATGCAAGTAGTAAAAAAACCTGCAAGACAAAGGCATAATGAGCTAGTATGCATAGCATACTAGCTCATTATGAATTACTTACCTTAGATCGAAGCCACCGCAGCGGTCCTCGTACACCGCTCCGGCCGGCGACATCGCTCCCGGAGTTACTTATGGGTATCGCGGGCTCCAGCGCTGTGATTGGCGGCAGCCACGATGACATAACGGCATACTAGCTGAAGCAATGGCACAAACATGCCATTGCTTCAGTGCGCATGCGCCGATGACGTCGGCACCTGCTGATACAGATAATATCTCCTAAACCATGCAGGTTTAGGAGATATCCGGGGTAGCTACAGGTAAGCCCTTTAAGGTCAAGGAGTGGCCTAGCCAGTCTCCAGACCTTAAGCCTATAGAAAATCTATAGATGGAGCTGAAACTTCGAGTTGCCAAGTGACGGCCAATAAACCTTAAAGGGTAAGTTCACCTTTACAAAAAAATCTGTAGGACCTTTGTATTGTGTTTTTTTTCTAGATTTTTGGTTGATATTCTGATTTTATCATTTAAAATACACCTATGATAAAAATGATAGACCCTTCATTTCTTTGTAAGGGGGCAAACTTATAGATTTTTTCTTAACATTAAAAGAGGACCTAATTGTCAGAAACCATGAATCAGACCGAGACAGAAGTACAGTTAATCACACTTGTTTAATAATAATAAAAAGGTAAACAGAGTAAGCGTAGTCAATATATAGCCAGAGTTCAGTAACCAGATCGGGTAGTCAGCCAATGCCAGCCAATGTCAGAGAGCCAGAGATCAACGTAGTAGTACAGCAAGCAGGATCATGAGCCAGAAGGGACATCAGCTGAGCAAGTCTTCAACAGGAACGCAGGAGAAAGTCTCTGAGATGTGACCAAAGGCGAAGGCAGAGATGAAGTGAGCTGGACGGGTTTAAGTAGCCAGGACTGACGAGCAAATCATCAACAGCTGAGTCACTGTGGAGAGAAAGGAGCTGGCAATTAGCCGACAGCTGAGCGGCCAGCTCAGAGCCCAGCCCTGACAGTACCCCCACCTCAACGACCCCTCCCCCTCGGAGGACCACCGGGCTTGAGGGGAAAACGTCTATGGAAATCACGGAGGAGGACAGGGGCATGTACGTCCGAGCATGTGACCCAAAAACGTTCCTCCGGACCGTACCCCTTCCAATGCACCAGGTACTGTATTCGCCCACGGAACCTACTGGAGTCAACAATGGATTATACTTCATACTCCTCATGGTTCTCAACCTGTATAGGGTGAGGACGTGGCACAGAGGTGGTAAAGTGGTTGCAGACCAAAGGTTTCAATAAGGAGATGCGCATACTAGGAGTAAGGTCCAACGCGTAAGCCACTGGGTTAATCCTGGGAAGGATACGAAAAGGCCCAATAAACCGAGGTGCAAACTTCAAAGAAGGAACACGAAGTCGGAGGTTGCGAGACGTCAGCCAGACTCTGTCCCCAACCTGGTAAGAAGGCGCAAGCACGAGTCTATGGTCAGCATGGAGTCTGTACCTATCATTAGCTTGTCGCAAAGCCTCCTGGACTTGTGCCCAAGTGGCACGAAGGTGTTAGGTATCTGGTGTTGAGCCTGACTTGGTAGGAGAAGACCTCTCTTACGACTGGTTCAGGGGCCACTGGAATGGAGAGAGTGGTCCCGTGAGCACAGCGAGGTAGGAGTGTCTGAGCAGGTTGCAGCGGCTGACGTGAAGCAGGATGAGGATTCTCCAGGAAGGTTGAACTGCAGGAGATGGCTGGGATAGCAGCAGACCAGTGACCAGAGGACCAGCGGGTGCTGGAGCAGCGGCTACAGGACCTGGATAGGATACAGCACACTCGAAGCAAGGCAGAAGGGTAGTCAGGCAGGCCGAATCAGAACGGGAAGGCAAGCAGGCAGGTGCAGCAGGCTGGAGCAAGGTCAGAAGGCAGGCAGAGTTCGGCAACAGGAATCAGGCAGAAGTCCAAAAGCAGAGTCAAGCAAGCCGGAATCGGTACTAGAGAGGTCAGAGCGGTCAGACAGAAGCCGGGTCAGTAATCATAGGAACAACAGCAGAAATCAGGAACTTGGGTACAGAGCTGCAGACGAACAGTGCCGCACAAGTGCAGCGGAGCTCCTCTTATAGAGCCACTGGCGCCAAACAGCGCTAGCTCAAACGTGTGCACACCCGTTGCATGTGCACCCGTCATGCACCGGCACACACACACGCTGATGCACGGATTGACCAGCAGCACGTGTGCGCATGCACGTTCGTACCTCCCGTGCTGGTGAATCCCTGACATTACCTCCTCCCAAGGGGCAGCCTCCGGATGCCCAACAAGTCCTTCTTTTCAGGGTGGGAGGAGAAGAAAGCACAGATCAACTTTTTGGCATGTATGTTACTATCAGGCTCCCAGGAATTACTCTCAGGACCAAAACCCCTCCATTTAATCAGGAACTGTCTTTGCCCTTGCCGCCTTCTACAATCCAGGATGGCCTCCACTTCATACTCTTCACTACCATCAACTAGGATAGGCTCAGGAGGTCTGGCTCCTCTATCTGGGAAAGGATCAACCACAGAAGGTTTTAGCAGAGAAACGTGAAACACTGGATGGATCCTCAGTGAATCGGGCAAGGACAATTCATAAGAAACTTTATTAATCTCTTTTTACTGGAAAAGGTGCCAAAAATTTGGGTGCAAGTTTCTTCGAAGGACAGGCTAATTTAAGGTTATTAGTAGAGAACCATACCTGACCGCCGATCTGCAGCTTCAATTCTCCTCTTCTCTTGCTGTCAAAGGCTCTCTTGCTGTCTGCCTGGGCCTTGGCTACCGCCTCCTGTAATACTTGATTGTTGCGGCTGAGAAAGTTCACCGTATCCTGCACCGCCGGAACTGGAGACTCTAGAAGAAGATCAGGTAGAAATGACAAATGAAAACCATAATTGGCAAAAATGGGGAACTGTCCTGTGGCCGAGTGACAAGCATTGTTGTATGAAAATTCCGCTAGGGGCAGCAGGGATGCCCAGTTGTCCTGTACAAAGGACATAAAACATCTAATGTACTGTTCGAGAGTCTGGTTCGTTCTGTCTGCCCATTGGTCTGGGGATGATAAGCTGATGACAGAGCTAGGTCAATCTTCAGAGCATCACACAGGGCCCTCCAGAAACGTGAAGTGAATTGTACCCCCCTGTCTGATACTATGTTAGCAGGAACCCCATGCAATCTAACATTTTCCTTGATGAAAATGCTAGCAGTCTCGACAGCGGATGGAGTCCCCTTTAAAGGTAGAAAATGGGCCATCTTAGATAGTCGATCTACGCCCACAAAGATGGCTGTACATCTCTCGGAAGATGGAAGTCCATGGTGATCATCTTTCATGGTCTATCAGGTGCGGGTAGGGGTTTTAATAGCCCCCAAACTCGGTTCCATGGTGTCTTGTTCCGAATACAGACAGGACATGAACTAACGTATTTTTTGCAGAATTCCCCTAGACCAGGCCACCAAAACGTGCGTTGCACAAGTTCCAAGGTCTTACGTGCCCCAAAGTGTCCTGCCAGTGGGTGATCATGGAGAAGTGTTAAAACTCTGACCCGGAGAGTTTCTAGAACAAAAATTCGACTCCCCCTCCAAAAAAGACCTTCTCTGGGTGTTAAAGGATCTCCAAGGGGTTTTGAAAAGTCTGTGGATGCTTCTCTGCTCTGGGAAAGAAGATCCGTTTGTAAGAGTAAGAAGTTACTTTCAGGTAGGATAGTGTCTGGAATGGAAAAATCCTTAGGACTGTCATACATGCGCGAGAGCGCGTCTGGTTTCACATTCTTTGATCCCGGGCGGTGCGTGATGTGAAAACAAAAACGTGAGAAAAATAAAGCCCAACGAGCTTGCCGAGGTTTTAGTCGCTTGGCTGATCTTAAAAATTCTAGGTTCTTATGGTCGGTGTAAATGAATACTGGGTGAACCACGCCCTCTAAAAGGATCTCCATTCCTCTAGTGCAGATTTAATAGCAAGTAATTCTCGGTCACCGACATCATAATTCCTCTCAGCAGAAGAGAGTTTTCGGGAAAAGAACCCCACAGGATGCATCAAGTCCTTATTGCCTTGCCGTTGTGAAACGACTGCTCCCACAGCTATCTCGGAGGCGTCTACTTCCAAGATGTATGGTAGCGAAGGATCAGGGTGGCTGAGGATTGGAGCTGAGGTGAAAAGTCTCTTAAGTCTTTCAAAGGCATCTTGGGCCTCCGGACCCCAGTGAAAGCGTGTGTTTTGTTTGGTCAGCTGTGTGATGGTAGTGATTATAGCGGGGAATCCTTTAATAAATTTCCTGTAAACGTTTGCAAAGCCAACAAAACGCTGAACCCCCTTCTTATCCAAGGGTACAGGCCAGTCAAGTATAGCAGACACTTTTTGGGGATCCATCTTGATACCTGTTGGGGAAATCTCCAACACAAGAAACTGGATGTTCTGCTGCTCAAATTTACATTTCTCAGCCTTAGCATAGTCTGTGCTAACAGAGACGGAGTAAGACTCTGCAGACATGCCTCCGGTGCTGATCACGTGATTCAGAGAAAATTAAAATGTCATCTAAGTAGACGATTACAAAAATGTCCAAAAAGTCTTTGAACACATCATTAATAAGATGCTGAAAGGTAGTGGGGGCATTTCAGAGGCCAAAGGGCATGACCAAATATTCATAGTGGCCGAATCAAGTCCGGAAGGCCGTCTTCCACTCATCCCCGGCCCAGATGCGGACCAGGTTGTAGGCCCCCTTTAAGTCTATCTTGGTAAAAATGACGGCAGATCTAAGTTTTTGGAAGAGTTCTGGTATTAAAGGCAGAGGATATCGGTTCTTGACCGTGATGTTGTTTAGCTCATGATAATCCACACAAGGACGAAGAGTCTGATCCTTCTTAGTGACAAAGAATATCCCAGCGCCTGCTGGGGAGGTAGAATTGCAGATAAATCCCTTTTCTAGATTCTCATTAATGTAGATCTTCAAAGCCTCCTGTTCTTTCTCAGGCAAGGGAAGAATACGGCCAAGCGGAAGAAGTTCGATCAGGCAGTCATAGGGGCGATGGGGCGGAAGGGAGTCTGCCCCCTGCTTGCTGAAAACATCAAGAAACTCATGGTATGGTTCATGAACATAAAAAAGAGAGAGAACATCCAACCATGCCACTTGAAATTGCCAACATCCCTTGTATAGTCAGTGTAGAAAAATGCGTACCCCCCAAAAAGAGCTGGAACTTTAACAGCAATAAATATACAAAAATATACATTTTATGAAATAATTATACATATATACAAAAAATCAAACCACCAAAAAGTAGATGACAAAATTTGATGAACTCCCATGGAGTCCAGACAGCCCAACACAATTCAGGACACAAATGTCCCTTCATCGGGGAAAAAAGTCAGGAAGGAATTACACTGTATAGAAATACAAATACATAAATAAGAAACAGTAATAACAAAAGATTGTTTGCATCATAAGACATACAGCATGAAATTGGCATAAAGGCATACCCTGAATGGTCATCATAAGGTTACACTGCTGAATCGGGGGCAGAAAGGGCATCGCAGACCTACACCGCACTGTCACAGAGACTCAGATGTAATAAGTGGGCCAACAATTATCCACACAAATACCACAATAGAGCAGCAAGAAGCGGTGCACACATAAATATAAATATTTGTAGAAAAAACGCTCCAGAATACACAGCCTGGCAAAAAGAAGGTAGAAACAGATATTATTTGTATATATAGGAAATTTTAGGCACATCCGGAAACTATTTATATTTAGACCAATCATACCTCAGTATAATCCCAAAAATGGAAATGAGGCAGAAGAGCCACAGTAGTCAGAGGCAAATGGCACCCATATACATCCTCCAATTTGAGTATGAATCTATAAAAAATAGGAAGAAAAAACATCTCACAGTACCCAAACATTGTTGAGTGCAGGATCATGTCAGAGGGATCGTCCTCTACAGACATGATGAATGCAGAAAAGATAAGGAGAAAATTGGCTCAAAAAGCACTAATTAGGGCAAACAGCCTACCTTAGGGGATTGTAACAGGCACAAAGTGACTCGCACTATGCGGACTATGTGGCGTCCAAAGCATGCGCCCGCCATCAATAGCAGTGGCAGGGCATGCACAGCTGACGCCGCCTTTATATGGAATAACAGGTGCGGTATGTGGCGCGATGACGTCAGCACGCATCCCATCACCGTGGCAACAAGCGTGAAGCCAAACAGAGCGGTGCATCGCGCCACCACCGCGACAGAAAGTTAACACCGCCCAACTAAGGGCAAAGTCTCAATAATCTAACAGCGCAAGCGTGCGGAAGGGTGCCAGACGACAACGCGATGACATCACGTGTGTCGCGTCACCACCACAAAGGGGCGCAACGCCATCCAACTCGGGGCTAAGTCGAAATTATTTAACAGCGCAAACAGCGCTGAAAGATGCCAGGCAACTGTGCATGATGGTTGCCGAAGCAACCGATAAACAAAGGAGACAAAAATAAAAAATAAAAGGAGGGAGCTGACACAGGAACCACGCCAAGCGCATGCCAAAAAGGCATGCAACCAAGGCAGGGGGCCCGTTCCAGCTCCTAGGTGCACCACAAATTACCACAATATGGAACCTGGGCGATGTCTACAGGGGCGCCCCCCACACACAGCACGCCCCCAATGGGGACCGCTCTGCGAAAACAGCGCCCCGCAGACATTGCCCACCGACACAAACAGCGTCCCATGGCAGCAGACAAAGCGCCAGGCCCGGAGAAAGCTGAAGACACAAACCTGCAAACCGGGCTGTTGGAGACCCACAAGGGGTGCAGGGGTCCACGATACCAGCCACCAGTCCACATGAAACCCACATGAAGGCAGAAAGTTAAAACAGTAGATTGTTACATAAAAAAAAAACAGTAGACATTGTACATATAGCACATCAATATATACATTGAATCAGAAAAAAAACAAATATTAACAGCATATTGAAAAGTTGATGAATTGAAAATAAAAATAAACTAGAATACAATAGAACAAATACAGCATCCCTGTATCCACATAACATGGAAGTTGTAGCAATAATGGGGGTCACATCCTTGTGGGTCTCCAACTGTCCCACGGGGGCCCCCATCTGCTATGTGGGGGGCTTTTGCGGCCCGGTTTGCGGCTTTGGCTTTCTCCGGGCCTGGCACTTTGTCTGCTGCCATGGGATGCTGTTTGCGTCGGTGGGTGATGTCTGCGGGGACGCTGTTTGCGTCGGTGGGTGATGTCTGCGGGGTGCCGTTTTTGGAGGGCGCTCCCCGTTGGGGGCGTGCTGTCTGTATACAATCGCCCAGGTTCCATATTGTGGTAATTTGTGGTGCACCCAGGAGCTGAAATGGGCCCCCTGCTCCATCTTTCATTTTTTATTTTTGGCTCCTTGGTTTATCAGTTGCTTCGGCAACCGCCATGCATAATTGCCTGGCATTTTTCCGTGCATTTGCGCTGTTACATTATTTCGACTTGGCCCCGAGTTGGACGGCGTTGCGTCCCTTTGTGGTGGTGACGCGACACACATGACATCATCACGCTTTTGTCTGGCACCCTTCCGCGCGCTTGCGCTGGCAGATTATTGAGACTGCCCTTAGTTGGGCGGTGTTAGCTTTCTGTTGCGGTGGTGCGATGCGCGAGACGTCATCACGCTCGCCGCTGCTTGGCTTTGCGTTTGTTGCCACAGTGATGGGATGCGCGCTGATGTCATTGCGCCGCATACCACACCTGTTATTCCATATAAAGGCGGCGTCAGCTGTGCATGCCCTGCCACTGCTATTGATGGCGGGCGCATGCTTTGGTCATAGTCTACGGTCATAGTCTGCATAGTGCGAGTCACTTTGTGCCTGTTACAATCCCCTAAGGTAGGCTGTTTGCCCTATTTAGTGCTTTTTGAGCCAATTTTCTTCTTATCTTTTCTGCATTCGTCATGTCTGTAGAGGATGATCCCTCTGACATGATCCTGCACTCAACAATGTTTGGGTACTGTGAAATGTTTTTTCTTCCTATTATTAATAGATTCATACTCTAATTGGAGGATGTATATGGGTGCCATTTTCCTTTGACTACTGTGGCTCTTCTGCCTCTTCTGGCTCTTCCATTTTTTGGATTATACTGAGGTATGATTGGTCTAAATATAAATAGTTTCCGGATGTGCCTAAAATTTCCTAGATATACAAATAATATCTGTTTCTACCTTCTTTTTGCCAGGCTGTGTATTCTGGAGCGTTTTTTCTACAAATATTTATATTTATGTGTGCACCGCTTCTTGCTGCTCTATTGTGGTATTTGTGTGGATAATTGTTGGCCCACTTAATACATCTGAGTCTCTGTGACAGTGCGGTGTAGGTCTGCGATGCCCTTTCTGCCCCCGTTCCAGCAGTGTAACCTTATGATGACCATTCAGGGTATGCCTTTATGCCAATTTCATGCTGTATGTCTTATGATGCAAACAATCTTTTGTTATTACTGTTTCTTATTTATGTATTTGTATTTCTATACAGTGTAATTCCTGACTTTTTTCCATTGGGAAGGGACATTTGTGTGTCCTGAAAAGCGTTGGGCTGTCTGGACTCCATGGGAATTCATCAGATTTTGTCATCTACTTTTTAGTGGTTTGATTTTTTGTACATATGTATAATTATTTAATAAAATTTATATTTTTGTATATTTATTGCCGTTAAAGTCCCAGCTCTTTTTGGGGGGGGGGGGACGGGACGCCTTTTTCTACATGGTATGGTTCAGGCACAGACTGGAACAGATTCTGGTCAATGTCCGAGCACAAAAGAGTATCTGGTGGGTCAGGAGGCTTAAGTAGGGAGTGCTTTTGGCAGTAGGGAGACTGGAACTCCACTTCCCCGGTTTCCCAATTGATACGGGGGTTGTGGGCCTGGAGCCAGAGTATGCCAAGAATCATGGGAAACAAAGGGGAGGAAATCACGTCAAGGGTCAAAAGTTCCTTATGTTGAGAGAGGGTGATGGCAGGCAAAGGCAAGGTCTCCTGAGTCACTTGACCTGACTTAATGCGGGAACAATCAGCCAGAAAAACGGAAAGTCCATGTGTCTTCTCCCGAAGGGGCAAGGCTTGTTGGCTGGCACAGGTGGCATCAATAAAACAACTGCATGCTCCGGAATCAATGATGGTGCTGATGGAGACTGTCCTTCCCCGGAACTGCAATGAGAGATGGAGAGCAAGGTGGGTTGTATTGGCAGGTAAGGATGAAGGACTGGCAGGAACAGAGGAGAGGCACTTATGTGTCTTGACAGGACAGGTGTTCACGTAGTGACCTGATCCACCACAGTAAAGACACAGATTCAACTGACGGCGTCGTGCACGTTCCTCCGTAGGCAAGGTGGGTAGCATGAGTCCCAGCTGCATAGGCTCGGAAGTGTCAGGAACTGAACTGGCAGGATCCACACATGGGACAGGAAGGTAAGGGGAAGCAGGAGCCGGAGCCTTTGCAGTCATCCAGCCCGGGCGGCCTTGTTGGGAGGAGCGTTCCACTCGGCGTTCCCGGAGCTGGCGGTCCATTTTAATAGCTAGGGAGATCAAGCTTTCAAGGGTGTTGGGAATGCCAACATGAGCAAGCTCGTCCTTTAGTCCTTCCGAGAGGCCCATGCAGAACCGATGTCTTAAGGCTGCATCATTCCATTGGGTGTTTGCGCTCCAGCGTCTAAAGTCCATAACATAGTCCTCAGTCCCTCTGCGACCTTGCTGGAGCACAAACAAGGCAGACTCGGCCATGGCGGTCCGCAGGGGGTCTTCATAAAGCTGAGCCATGGCTTCAAGGAAGGACAGTAAAAAATGAGTCTGAGCACAGTCCCCCTCGAGAAGTCGATGGCCCCAGGCCTGAGGCTCTCCTTGCAGCAGGGAGATCACAAATCCCACCTTTGTGGCTTCTAGAGAAAAAGTCCTGGGTTGGAGGGCGAAATATAGCTGGCAAGCATTACGGAAGGCCTGTAATTTTGATCGGTCCCCAGAAAATCTCTCGGGAATGGGAACCCTTGGTTCCGGTGGGAGCATCACTACTTATGGTTGGGAAGAGGACTGTGCAGGTAAAGCTGAAGATGCAGGAGCCATGTTACTGGGAGTGGAGAGATGTTGGACCCGTTCCTCTAGCTTAGTATAGCCTTCTTGTAGGGTTTTTACGGCCTGTGTGATGGCCTTAAGGTGTGTGCAAATCTCCTTCATGGCTGAGGCTTCTCCTGCAGGCTCAGACAGGGCTGTTTGTACTGTTAGGTACCTGGTGTTGAGCCTGACTTGGTAGGAGAAGACCTCTCTTATGACTCTGGTTCAGGGGCCAGTGGAATGGAGACAGTGGTCCCGTGAGCACAGCGGGGTAGGAGTGTCTGAGCAGGTTGCAGCGGCTGACGTGAAGCAGGATGAGGATTCTCCAGGAAGGTTGAACTGCAGGAGATAGCTGGGATAGCAGCAGACCAGCGGCCAAAGGACCGGCGGGTGCCGGAGCAGCGGCTACAGGACCTGGATAGGATACAGCACACTCGAAGCAAGGCAGAAGGGTAGTCAGTCAAACCGGATCAGAACGGGAAGGCAAGCAGGCAGTTGTAGCAGGCTGGAGCAAGGTCAGAAGGCAGGCAGGAGCAAGGTCAGAAGGCGGGCAGGGTTCAGCAACAGGAATCAGGCAGAAGTCCAAAAGCAGAGTCAAGCAAGCCGGGGTCGGGACTGGAGAGGTCAGAGCGGTCACACAGAAGCCGGGTCGGTAATCACAGGAAGAAACAGCAGAAATTCGGAACTTGGGTACAGAGCAGCAGACGAACAGTGCCGCATAAGTGCAGCTGAGCCCCCCTTTAGGGCCACTGGCGCCAAACAGCGCTGGCGTGAATGCACCCATTGCACGCGCACCCACACTCGTCTTGCACGTGTGCGCACCCAGGGCGTGCACCGGCACACACACACGCCGATGCTCGGTATGACCAGCGGCGCGCGCACGTTCGTACCTCCGTGCTGGTGGATCCCTGACAGAAGGCCATGGAGATGCTCCTCTAATGCAGGAATACTCTGTGGAACAAACGAGGCAGGCAACACGGAAGGTTGGAAACCATAGTTCACCATAAATGGGGACAAACAGGAAGCTGAATTCAAGGCACTAATGTGAGCAAACTTCACCCACGGTAAGAGGTTTGGCCAGTTGTTATGATGGTCAGAATTATAGCAACGTATGGAATGGTTGGCTCGTTCTGCGGCCCCATTAGACTGCGGGTGATACACAGAGGAGAAAGCAAGCTGAATACCCAACTGTGCACAAAAGGCTCTCCAGAACTGGGACACAAATTGACTACCCCTGTCTGAGACAATCACCTTGGGTAGCCCATGTAAGCGGAAGATCTCCCGAGCAAAAACAGAAGCCAGTTCCTTAGAAGTAGGCAACTTCTTGAGTGGAATACAATGCGACATTTTCGAGAGCCGGTCAACCACCATAAGGATAACCATGTTGCCCTGGAAGTTGGGTAACTCCACAATGAAATCCATAGACAGGTGGGTCCAGGGCCTCTCTCCATTGGGTATGGTTTGTAGGAGGCCCACTGGAAGGTGTCGTGGAGTCTTACTCTGAGCACACACGGAACAGGCAGCTACGAAGGCGGTTACATCAGCATGTAGACTAGGCCACCAGAATTGTTGGGAAATGGCCCAAAAGTGTTGATTCTTCCCAGGGTGGCCAGCAGCCTTGGGAGAATGGAAAGTCTGGAGCACAGCAGTATGGAGACTCTCGGGAACAAAGCAGTGGTCACAAGGTTTCTCAGGAGGAGCATCGACCTGAGCAGCAAGTATTTTGTCACCCAAAGGAAAAGTAAGACTGGTGCGAACCGTAGCCAGACTACGATCAGGAGGAATCACAGGAACCGGAACTGACTCCATCTTGGAAGTGAAGGAAAATTGTCGTGACAAGGCGTCAGCCCTTACATTCTTAGTACCGGGTAAGAATGAGACAACGTAATTAAAACTCGACAAGAAAAGAGCCCATTGCGCCCTCCTGGGAGAGAGGCATTTAACCTCAGACAAGAATGCGAGATTCTTATGGTCAGTGAGAATGAGAACCGGCATAGTGGTACCTTCAAGGAGATGCCTCCATTCTTTTAGGGCTAAAATGATCGCCAACAGCTCACTGTCACCAATCTCGTAATTGCACTCTGCCGGTGACAATTTCTTGAAAAAGTAGCCATACAGATGCATAGCGCACTCAAAGTTTGGACATAGAGACAGAAGGGCGCCAACTCCAGTCTCCGAAGCATCAACTTCTAGGATAAAAGGCAACATAGGATCAGGGTGTGCCAACAGAGGAGCAGAAACAAAGGCAGCCTTGAGACTCTCAAAGGGCTTAATGGACTCCAGAGACCAACTCTGTGGGTTGCCGTCTTTCCTCGTCATATCAGTCAGGGGCTTGACCAGAGACGAGAAGTTATGAATAAACTTCCGATAATAGTTGGCAAAGCCAAGAAAATGCTGCAGAGGATGTAAACCCATGGGTTGAGGCCACTGTAGGACCGCTGAAAGTTTAATTGGATCCATCGAAAAATCAGCAGTGGAAATTACATAGCTTAGGAATTTAACCTGTTCACAATGGAATTCGCACTTTTCCAATTTACAATAGAGATTGTTCTCTCTTATGCCGCGTACACACGGTCGTACTTTTCGTCTACAAAAGTCAGACAGCCTGTCCGACAGACTTCCGGCAGACTTTCGGTGGACTTGCGGCGGACTTGCGGCCTACTTTCTAACGAACGGACTTGCCTACACACGACCACACAAAAGTCGGTCGGATTCGTACGTGATGACGTACACCGGACTAAAATAAGGAAGTTCATAGCCAGTAGCCAATAGGTGCCCTAGCGTGGCTTTTTGTCCGTCGGACTAGCACACAGACGAGCGGATTTCGGGGTCCGTCGTAGTTACGAAGTAAAGTTTTAAAGCATGTTTCAAATCTAAAGTACGTCGGATTTGAGGCTAAAAAAGTCAGTTGAAAGTCCGGAGAAGCCCACACACGATCGGATTACCAGCCAGCTTTAGTCCGTCAGCGTCCGTTGGACTTTTGTACGACCGTGTGTACGCGGCATTAGTCTCTGAAGCACATGACAGACATCTGTGCGGTGGCTCTCCAGGGACTTGGAAAATATGAGAATATCGTTGAAATAAACCACCACACATAACTGAAACAAATCTCAGAGGACATCGTTAATGAACTCCTGGAAAACTGCCGGAGCATTACAAAGGCCAAAAGACATTACGAGACACTCATAATGACCTGATCTGGTATTAATCGCAGTTTTCCCACTCGTCGCCCTCCTTAATCCTGACGAGATTTTATGCCCCTCTCAAATCAAGCTTCGTGAAAACCAATGCTCCCTTGAGGCGGTCAAATAACTCTGTAATCAACGGAATGGGATAGGCATTCTTAATCGTGAAAGGATTGAGACCCCTATAATCGATACAAGGTCTCAGTTCACCACTCTTCTTCTTCACAAAAAAGAAACCAGCACCAGTAGGAGACGAGGATTTGTGGATGAAACCTCGAGAAAGTGCGTCTGCAACATACTCATCCATGGCCTTATCCTCCAAGATTGACAAAGGGTAAACCCGACCACGAGGGGGTATGACACCAGGTTGAAGGTCCATTGCGCAATCATACGACCGGTGTGGAAGCAAAGTACCGGCTTGACCTTTGTCAAAGACAAAAAATCACGGTACTCCTCCGGCAGGGAGGAGAGTGAAGAGGTGCACAGGACCTTGGCTACCTTCTGGAAGCATCTCTCACTGCACTGTGGCGACCAGGACAGAACCTCAGCACAGAGCCAATCAAAAGAAGGGTTGTGCCTCTGTAACCAAGGATAACCAATAACCAGCGGAAACTTAGGTGAGGGAATAACTTGGAATTGAATTATTTCATGGTGAAGGGCCCCTACGGCCATGGACAACAGAACAGTCTCATGAGTCACATGGGCAGGCTGTAGAGGTCTCCCGTCAAGAGCCTCAATGGCAAGTGGAGTGTCACGCAGCTGCAGCGGAATCAAGTGCTTCGATACAAAGGCAGCATCAATGAACAGGCCTGCAGCCCCAGAGTCGATTAGAGCCTGTATCTTAACGGATGACTCAGCCCAAGACAAGGTAACCGAAACCAGGGGCTTATCTTTCTGGGAAACTTGAGACGAAACAACGCCACCTAAGGTCTGTCTGTGACAGGACCTCAAGGTTCGGGCTTTCCCTGGATGGGTAGGGCAAGACTTCAAAAAGTGACCAGCCTGGCCACAATAAAGGCACAATCTCTCCCTCTTCCTAAGGGCTCTCTCATTAGCAGAGAGACGCGTGAAGCCCAAGTGCATGGGTTCATCTTCACAGACGGACTCGGTACCAGGAGGCATGGGAGGTGAGGGAGGCAAGGGTGGGACTGCAAAGCTTGGAGACAAATGTACAGGAGGCTTGCGTCAGCGCTCCTTAAGAGAGTCTTTCTCTGAGTCTGGAGTCAGTGAGGATGGCAAATGATCAACCTCTCCAGCTCAGTAGGTATATCTCGGGCTGCTATCTCATCCTTGATGTTATCCGAGAAACCATGAGAGAAGGCAGCCATGAGGGCCTCATTGTTTGTTTTGCTTGCGTCTATCTAGCAAGTTTACTCTGTGGTATAAGGAAGGAAGCTGAGATTTCTGCAGTGTGTAAATTGTGCTTTTACTATACAAAGATGCTGTACATACAAAACTATTACAATCTTAGGAATACAATACAAGACTGAAAGATCTCTATAACAAGCAAAATGCCTATCAAATGAACAGCCTATAGTCTATATCAGTACAAATACACTTAAAAGTTACTTATCTTCTGTTACTGTATGTTCGTGATCTCCATTGGCAACAATGCTTCTTGGAAACCAGGCAGTGTTCTTGTATCATGAGTGGCGGCTTCTGATCTTCAAAGCATGATGGTGTCTGTGTGTGTGTGTGTGTCCCTACTCACCCCCTTTTGTGTGTCAGGCTGTTTGCCATAGCTACCAAACAACAGAAAACATGTCTGTTTACTGTAGCTGTAGAAACAATGGACTGTTGAAAACTGCATCTACGTACCCATTGTCTAATCAGGCCAACACCTGACAGTAATCTAATAGTCATTCTTTCAGTTTGAGAGCTGAAAGGACCTCAAACAAGTACATTTCTTACTTGTTTACTGTAGCTATAGACACAATAGCCTGTTAATTGAAATATCATTGAATACAACAATATTTACCCCCATTGTATAAAACAGCATTTGTTTGAGAAATCTACTAAAGCCAAAAACTGACAATATCTCTATGACCAACCACTATTGTGTAATGTTATGTCCCATGTAACTTAAGTCTGATTAATAAAAAAAAATCATATTGTAACAAACGCAACACATTCCGCCCTAGATTTTTTTTTCCTTTCAGACTCCATACAGAAAATCACTTCATTATTATGAAAAACTAATTTTAAACATTAATTTTCCTTGAATGCAACACCTCCCATATTTCTGTCATTGAGAAGGTGTCTAATAAGTTTATTAGAAAGTCCATTCTAAAGTTCTTTAGAAAGTCCAGGCTTGTAATTCATCAAAGGCCTTGCTCTCCACAGCTTTTGCGATCTTCCGTCATTCTTTCCATCATGTAACCACTTTTCTCTGGTCTTCCTATGGATCAAGACTGAGCCTGTGGAGTGGAAAACAAAGCGGATTATCTGTTTCTTCTAATAATACATAAACAGTAGATCCAGGCCCTTCAGCTAAAATCTCTCCTCTAAATGGCTTCTTGCCTAACACTTTGCCCCCTGCCTGTACCCACTTTTTACCCTCCCAAAGAAGGGAGGAGAGGAAATATACATATATATTTCCCAGAAGATCACTGCTGTTTATTTTGGAAGGTTTGCTGTTATGTAGCCTCACTTTCCACTCTTGCTGAGAAGTAACCACTAACCAGTCAGAGTCCCAGCCACTGTCTTGAAGCTCATCTGTCAATGCAAATGTAACTTCAAACCTTCCTGCCAGATTCCCTCTCATTCCTAGATAGGCTTCAGCTTCAGATACATCACTCTTGGTTTCTATGTCATGGGAAGCAGTAACATGGTATCTGTTAAGCCCTGTTCTTTCAGGAACCTTACATAAATACTGGACTCTGCACTCCAGCTGTGGAATCTGTGCCCCAGCCCCTACCATCCTCTCATATGGTGGGCTATTGGCCTAGAATTTAACAACATGACTGCCTGTGTAAGGACCTGATCCCACCCCCTTAGTGTATGTGTGGGTTTAAGTGTGCATATCTGGTCCTTTAATAGCCCGTTCTATCTTTCAATCAAACCAGCTGCCTGTGGATGATATGGGATGTGGCACAACCAGTACACTCCAGAATCTTTGGCCCACTGCTGTACTGTTGATCCGGTGAAGTGTGAGCCGTTATCACTTTGGACTTGTTTGGGACAACCATAAGCAACGACAAGTTTCTGGAGCAGTTGAAGCGTTGCGGCTTGATCTGCACGTTTGCAAGGATGAACAAGCATAAGTCCTGAATAGGTGTCCACTGCAGTGCAACAATATCTCAGTCCATTGTTTCCCTGGGGCAGGGGACCGATGAAGTCAATCTGCCAGATCTCTGCAGGCCTCTCACCCCTCTTAATCGACCCGGTGGAGTACTTTTGCAATGGCCATTGTCGCACTTCTCCACACACTGTACAGTTCCCTATTACAGTCTTTATCATGTCCATGGATATAGGCAATCCTCTCTGCTGTGCCCATTCATATGTTGCTTTCTGCCCCGAATGTCCAGATTGCTTGTGGGCCCAGTTCATCAAGACAGGATCAATTGGCACAACTGCCTTCACTTTGGCGATTTCATCTGCAACTCTGTTATATTTCTCAAAGTCTGGGACTAAGGGCACATGTGCATCAACATGCCCCACTTTTATGGTGCGGGAGTGAGCTTCCTTACAGATGTAGTCCCAGACTTCCTTGCCTCCCCACACCACCTTTCCATGAATCATCCATTCATTGGACTTCCACGTGGGCATCCAAGTAGTCAGTCCTTTAAAAACTGCCCAGCTTTCAGTGTAGATAGTGATATGGGAAGAAGGATCCTCCTGAAGAGTCATCACCACAGAACTCTGCATACTGACTGGACCCCCTCCAATTCTGGTCTCCTGCAGGACTGTGTCTGTACTTGGGTTGTAGGCTGCTGCTGTCCATTTACGTCCAGACGAGGTGACTATGGCTGAACCATCAGTGAACCACGCTGACTCCTTCATGTCTTCTGACAGAGACTCAAAAGGGTGGAGCCTCTTGAATTGGGGATGACTGCAGCACAGGAATTTCTTCATCTGGCCGG
Source organism: Lithobates septentrionalis (assembly GCA_037952835.1). Classification (NCBI taxonomy): domain Eukaryota; kingdom Metazoa; phylum Chordata; class Amphibia; order Anura; family Ranidae; genus Lithobates; species Lithobates septentrionalis. The sequence goes on along the minus strand of JBBDGP010001075.1, from coordinate 473,954 downwards.
GTGCTGGTAAAAGTGACAAGCCCAGCCAACTGTTTTGAAATGTCTCTAACATCCCCAGCTGCAATACCCCCTCTTTCTTGAAGGTACCACTTCCCTTTCATCAGTGTCTGGTTCTGGGCTACAGCTGCCCTAGTGGTCAGTCCATTATCTCTCACCCATCCTGCTATTGGCAATGCAGTATGGATGGTGACTGTGTCCTTTCCTGTAATGGTCTCTACATGTTGAAGTGCTGTGTAGGCCCAAAACAGGTACTTCTCTAGGGGTGTGTATCTCTTCTGTGCCCATCAGTTGTTTGGACCAAAATCCAATGGGTATTGCTCTCAGTCCTTTCTTTTCATTTTGCTGCCATAGACTCCAAGATATGGTACCATTCTGCTCCACTACATCTAGCTGAAATGGTACTCCTTGTCTCACGGGTCCTAATCCCTGATGCTGCAAAATAGCTTCTTTAGCAGCCAGGAATGCAGTCCGCTGCTCTGAACCCATGAAAACTCAATCTTTTTTCTGGTGACATTATATATAGGCCTCAGAATCAGTCCAAGATGTGGGATGAACGATCTCCAGAACCCCACAACTCCAATGAACTTCTGTGCCTGGATAGTTTGCACAACTGTCTCTGGAATTTTCCTCTGCGGCCCAGTCCACATCATTCCCAGGAATTTCACTTCCGTGGCAGGTCCTTGGACTTTGTTTATAGTCCACCCTCTGTTCTCCATGTTTTTTTTTTCCACTTCAGCGAAAATTTTTCTGAGAGATGTTGTATCAACTTTGGAGTTTAAAACTTATCCCCTCTCATTTTTCACATCATTGTGGCTTATTTCCGTCTTATCTTTAATAGTTTTCCAATCATATATTTTATTTATCTGATTATAAAAAAAAAAACTTTAAAATGTGTGACTACCACTATTCCTTTATCCCTTCTTAGTCCCTCTATAAAATTATCCCCAACTTACCACCCTCCCCTCTTTTATGTCTGGTTTACTTCTCATATTCCATATCATTTTAGCTCGGTCCCTTTTACTTCCTTCATCTTGTCTAAATATGTAGCTGAGGTTTTATATAGTTTCTCTGATCTCCATGTGATGTATCAGCAGGTGCAGTGCTTCAGTTACATCTTCTTTTGTTCCAGAGATCATGATGTCATCAATGTAGTGGAACACAGCGACTTTCAAACTCAGGGTACTTAAATCTCAGGCAATCAGTCCATGACAAACCCTTGGAGAGATAATATAGTCTTCAGGAAGCACGGTGAAAGTGTACTGGCGGCCGTCCCACACTATAGCAAACTGGTCTTGACACTCTGGGTCTATCAAAATTGAAAAGAAAGCATTAGCCAGGTCTATCACAGCATGATATTATCCTGCATCTTTAGCAATTTTCTCAACAATTGAGATCATATCTGGTACAGCTGACTTCAATGGAGGTGCCACTTTGTTTAGACCTCTGTAATCCACAGTCATTCTATATGTCCCATCAGATTGCTTTACTGAGAACACCGGAGACGAGAAAGGACTTGCAGCAGGTCTAAGGATCCCTACTCTCAACAGTTCTTGAATAGTCTCCCCAATTTCTTTGTGGCCTCCAGGAAGTCTGTACTGCTTGAGACAGACTAGCTTCTCTGGTGGAGGAATGTAGACAGGGGTCCATTTCGCATGACCTCTGACCACAGCCTTCACCGCCCTAACCCGATACGCTTTATCAGGATACCCAAATGTGAATGTACCTCTTCCAGTCTGAATTGACTGACCTTGAAGTACATCCATCCCAAGAATATTTTTGGGTAACTCTGATACCAAAACATTTGTCATAAATCCTGATCCCTTGCCAATAGCCAATTTCACCCGTGTCCTAACTGCTGGTGTGGTTTGCCCTCCCAAACCTTCTACATAAATCAATTCTCCTTTGTGATGGGAAGGATTACCTTGCAAAAGTGTAACTTCAGCTCCGCTATCAACTAAAGCCATTACATGTGTAGGAGAAGATGACTTCCCCCACCATACAGTGACAGGTGCATATGGGCGTCGGTCTCCTGCTGTCACTGCCCTCACGGCTATTACAGGAGACTCACCTTCCCTTCATAAAGGATAAGGAACCTCCCAATCCCCTTTTCTGATTCTCTCTAACTCCTCCCCAGGATAAAGGGATTTGGGTTCATGTTCAGTTTTGGGAATTGGTTTGGGGCTAACAGGAGGGGTCTATTCTGTTTTCTCCAAGTCCAGGCTGGTGTTATCTTTACTAGGAGTAGTGTTTCTAACCCTGACAGTGTTCCCTACTAAATGTTTCCACCTCTTCAGCATTTCTGCAGTAGAAATGCCATCTATCTCATCTTTAGGTACTCCTGCCTTTAATAGGTCCACCTACATTTGTTTCCTAGAAATAACTAGCCTGGTTTTCTCTTCACCTCCTGTCTTCTCTACCCCCATTCCCTTTCTTCTCTGTTCTTTTCTGCTTGTATCCTTCCTGTCTGGCCTTGACCTTATCTACTGACCTGACAGGTTTTGTTTTAGTCTCCTCTAGCTCCCCCAACTGGCTTAAAAGGGTTGTGGCTTCATGAATCTTGCTGTTCAATCCCAGGCCTCCCAACAAGGACAATAATGGAGCCCTGAGATTAAATGGCGCAGACTTCATCAGCTTAGAGCGCAGAGCAGACGTAAAGGGTTCCATATCTGGACCCATCCATTCTGGAAACGTATTTAATCCGGTTATACAACCCATCTCATGTAACCTGGAAATACCCTCTCCTATTGCTCTCCATGAGTAGGTATTTTCCAGGTCAGTAGGACTAGTGTATACTTGGACTATACCATCTCTCACGAGGTCTAACAGTGAAAAATTCACGCTAAATTCTCGGGCTTTTCGCATTGCCTGACGTGGATCATGGGTTAACACTCCCATAGTCACCCATAGTCACTGCTTCCTTACCTGACAAAGCAACACTGTCCACCCCTTCATCCCATAAGCGTAGGAGCCAGGTCAATAGGGGCTCCCCAGACCTTTGTTTGTATTGTTTTGCCAGCTCATGGAGTTCAGTTTGTGTAAACTCCCGTACTTCTTCAAATTCAACATCTCTGGGGTTGTGATAATGCACCTCCCCAACTGCCATATCCTCTCTATCATGTTGCCGTTTCCTACGCTTAGTAATGAGAGGCCTGGCATACTTTTTCTTTTGCACTAGCAGATCATCATGCGAAATATCAAACTCTATCTACTCATCCTCACTATCATTTGAGGAGAGCACATCCTCACAATCCCAATTTTGGGATGTGACAATGGCACATACCCTGGCTCTACTAACAGGTTTACGAACCTTCCTTTTCCTTAAGGCATTAATTGATTTGGTCATGAGGGCTGCACACCGCTCTTGCAAATCATCAGCCCGACTAGCAGTTGAACGCACACACTCTGAAGCAACTGCTAGCTGGTCTTTTAATACCTTAACTTCTGCTTCTGCCTTTTCCCTTCTATGTGATTCAGTGTAAATAGCATTAAGGAAATACCAGCCCACTGTGGACACTGTCCCCTTCTCTTTTTTACTTAAATCCAACCCCTTAAGGCTAAAATCTACAAAATGATCTGAGACTATCACCCCAAGTCAGCTTCAAGGGAGAAGCATACTTCACAAATTCTTTAGCAAGAGGCTCCCATTCATTGTCTCTGGCCCAGGCAGGTAAGCTGCACACTTCCTTCTGGCCACCAGAACCCTCTGCAGCCTTGCTTTTAATAAAACAGCTTACGCAGCATCTTACCTAGCACAAGCTACACAACACACTACAGAAAAAACAGGTCCGCTTCAATTAAATTATAGCACAGACTGCGGCACGAGCCCCTAAATGTTTTGCTTGCGTCTATCTAGCAAGGTTACTCTGTGGTATAAGGAAGCCTAGATTTCCGCAGTGTGTAAATTGTGCTTTTACTATACAAAGATGCTGTACATACAAAACTATTACAATCTTAGGAATATAATACAAGACTGACAGATCTATATAACAAGCAAAATGCCTATCAAATGAACAGCCTATAGTCTATATCAGTACAAATACACTTAAAAGTTACTTATCTTCTGTTACTGTATGTTTGTGATCTCCATTGGCAACGGTACTTCTTGGACACCAGGCAGTGTTCTTGTATCATGAGTGGCGGCTTCTGATCTTCAAAGCATGATGGTGTCTGTGTGTGTGTGTGTGTGTCCCTACTCACCCCCTTTTATGTGTCAGGCTGTTTGCCATAGCTACCAAACAACTGAAAACATGCCTGTTTACTGTAGCTGTAGAAACAATGGACTGTTGAAAATTGCATCTACGTACCCATTGTCTAATCAAGCCAACACCTGACAGTAATCTAATAGTCATTCTTTCAGTTTGAGAGCTGAAAGGACATCAAACAAGTACAATTCTTACTTGTTTACCGTAGCTATAGACACAATAGCCTGTTACTTGAAATATCATTGAATACAACAATTATATTTACCCCCATTGTATAAAACAGCATTTGTTTGAGAAATCTACTCAAGCCAAAAACTGACAATATCTCTATGACCAACCACTATTGTGTAATGTTATGTCCCATGTATCTTAAGTCTGATTAATAAAAAAAAATCATATTGTAACAAACGCAACACATTGTTCCAAGCAACCTCTGCCGCCAGAGTACGGAATTCAATGGCGTAATCGGCAACAGTTCTCGTACTCTGATGGACATGAGGCTCTTGGTAGCAGAAGCGAAGCGTGCGGGAATGTCAAATACCCTTTTGAAGGAAGCCACAAATTCTGGGTAACTCAGGACCACGGGTTTTTGCATCTCCCATCCCATAGAGGGTTTACCCAGGCCAAGGCTCTCTCAGAAAGCAAAGATATCACAAAACCTACTTTGCTTCTGTCCGTGGGAAACGCCTGGGGCAGCATCTCAAAGTATATCTTAACCTGGTTGAGAAACCCTCTGCATTGAACCAGATCGCCCCTAAATCGCTGGGGAAGCGGAGCGGAACCATACATGCCTCTTATACAGGTAATACTCGAGGCGGGTGCCTGCACAGAGACTGGAGCAGCAGCAGGGACGGCCTGCAACACAAGTTGTACCGGAGCAGCCATAGTGGAAGATTCCAGGTGAGCCGTGCGACTCAGGAGCGTTTGTAACGCCAAGGCAAACTGATCCGTGCGGTGATTCTGGTCATCCAATCTGGAAAAAACATTACCAACAAGTGGACTGACTGCATCTTCTGAATTCATGGCCCTCGCCTACTGTCAGAAACCATGAATCAGACCGAGACAGAAGTACAGTTAATCACACTTGTTTAATAATAATAAAAAGGTAACACAGAGTAAGCGTAGTCAATACATAGCCAGAGTTCAGTAATCAGATCGGGTCGTCAGCCAATGCCAATGTCAGAGAGCCAGAGATCAACTTAGTAGTACAGCAAGCAGGATCAGGAGCCAGAAGGGACGTCAGCCGAGCAAGTCTTCAACAGGAACGCAGGAGAAAGTCTCTGAGATGTGACCAAAGGCGAAGGCAAAGATGAAGTGAGCTGGACGGCTTTAAGTAGCCAGGACTGACGAGCAGATCATCAACAGCTGAGTCACTGTGGAGAGAAAGGAGCTGGCAATTACTTGACAGCTGAATGGCCAGCTCAGAGATGGAAGGGCTGAGCCTAGCGCTGACACTAATCTGTGGAAGCTACACCCAAGGAAGACAGGCAAAAAGCAAAGGACTAGGCACTAGACCCGTTGTCTGGGAACATAACCACATCTGGCACAATAACCCTTTTTCTTTCCACATAGTATACTATGAAAGATATATTGATGATATCATCATCATCTGGGATGGTAGTACCACACAAGTCAATGAGTGTCACCTTCTGCAGTAACAATATGGGCCTCTCCTTCACCTCGGCCATCGACCAGGATAAACTTGCGTTCCTAGACCTAGGGATGTACCACACTGACAACCAGATTCATGCCAAGAATTACACCAAGCCTACAGCTGGGAACTCATTCCTTCATTGTGACAGCTGCCACTATCCACAATGGCTAAAAATTATTTCAAAGAGTCAGTTCTGCAGACTGAAGAACAACTGCACCTGAGCCTCATACTATGACACCCAGAGTCGGGTCCTTAAAACCAAATTCCTTAAAAAAAAGATACCCCATGGACATCATTGACACTGCTTGCAACTCACGCAAGGGCAACTTCCCAAAACCATGTCATTCCACTGATCCTCATACCTCTGAAATACGCTTTGTCGCTCAATTTCACTCCTATCATAGGCAGAAAGAACACATCATCAGAAAACACTGGCCACTTCTGAGACAGGACCAACATCTCCAGTCCCTGCAGGGCCAGATTAAGAGCATCATGGGCCTGGTGCTGAGAATTTCGGTGGGCCTTTTTATGGAAACAAAATGAAAATGCAAACAATTTTTCGCTAAAATGAATTAAATTTACTCTCACCAGTAACACCAGCCGTGCAGCTTCTGAGCAGCAGCAATACCACCTGCTATGCGGTGTCTCACCAGCAGCAAGATAGGGAGACCACATTTCCAAACTGTCATTTAGAGACAACCCCCTCTTCCCAAAAAAGGATGAGGGTGGAGGATGTAGTCTCGGGGTTGGCAGGGAAATCGGCAGTGGAGGTGATTTGTCAGGCAAATGGCTGGTGTTAGTACTTAAAATCAATCATCCTGACACCATGCTTGATATGGTGTCAGGATGATCAAATTCCATTATTTCAGTTACTACATTGTAATATATAGTGAAAATAGTTCAACTCTCCATCATGCAGAATCAGTGGGAACCTGAGCTTGTCACTTGCCACCAGATGCAGCTTGTCACTTGCCACCCATAGCCTGCCACCAGATGTAGAGTATCACTTTCCACAGTTGCCTGCCGCTAGATGCAGCATGTCACTTGCCACCAGCAGCCTGCCACCAGATACAGTGTGCCACTTGGCAACCAGATACAGTGCGCCACTTGCTACCCACAGCCTGCCACAGATACAGTGTGCCACTTGCTACCCACAGCCTGCCACAGATACAGTGTGCTACTTGCCACTAGCAGCCTGCCACCAGATACAGCATGCCACTTGCCACCAGCAGCCTGCCACCAGATACAATGTGCCACTTGCCACCAGATACAGTGTGCCACTTGCCACTAGCAGCCAGCCACCAGATACAGTGTGCCACTTGCCACTAGCAGCCAGCCACCAGATACAGTGTGCCACTTGCCACTAGCAGCCAGCCATCAGATACAGTGGGCCACTTGACACCAGCAGCCTTTCACCAGATACAGTGCGCCACTTGCCAACCACAGCCTGCCACCAGATACAGTGTGCCACTTGCTACCGACAGCCTGTCACCAGATACATTGTGCCACTTGCCACCAGCAGCCTGCCACCAGATACAGTGTGTCACTTGCCACCAGCAGCCTGTCACCAGATACAGTGTGCCACTTGCCACCAGCAGCCTGCCACCAGATACAGTGTCACTTGCCACCAGCAGCCTTCCACCAGATACAGTGTGCCACTTGCCACCAGCAGCCTGCCACCAGATAGTGTGCCACTTGCCACCAGCAGCCTGCCACCAGATACAGTGTGCTACTTTCCACTAGCAGCCTGCCACCAGATACAGTGTGCCACTTGCCACCAGCAGCCTTCCACCAGATACAGTGTGCCACTTGCCACCAGCAGCCTGCCACCAGATAGTGTGCCACTTGCCACCAGCAGCCTGCCACCAGATACAGTGTGCTACTTTCCACTAGCAGCCTGCCACCAGATACAGTGTGCCACTTGTCACCTGCAGCCTGCCACCAGATACAGTGTGCCACTTGCCACCAGCAGCCTTTCATCAGATACAGTGTGCCACTTGCCACCAGCAGCCTTTCATCAGATACAGTGTGCCACTTGCTACCAGCAGCCTGCCACCAGATAGTGTGCCACTTGCCACCATATACAGTGTGCCACTTGCCACCAGCAGCCTTTCACCAGATACAGTGTGCCACTTGCTACCAGCAGCCTGCCACCAGATACAGTGTGCCACTTGCCACCAGATACAGTGTGCCACTTGCCACCAGCACCCTGCCACCAGATACAGTGTGCCACTTGTCACCAGCAGCCTTCCATCAGATACAGTGTGCCACTTGCCAACCACAGCCTGCCACCAGATACAGTGTGCCACTTGCCACCAGCAGCCTGCCACCAGATAGTGTGCCACTTGCCACCAGCAGCCTGCCACCAGATACAGTGTGCCACTTGCCACCAGCAGCCTGCCACTAGATACAGTGTGCCACTTGTCATCTGCAGCCTGCCACCAGATACAGTGTGCCACCAGCAGCCTTTCACCAGATACAGTGTGCCACTTGCCACTGACAGCCTGTCACCAGATACAGCACGTCACTTGCCACCAGCAGCCTGCCACTAGCAGCGTGCCACCACATACAGTGTGCAACTTGCCATCAGATGCAATGTGCCACTTGCCACCAGCAGCCTGACCCCAGATACAGCGTGTCACTTGCCACCAGCAGCCTGCCACTCCCTCCAGGACTCTTCCAGGATGGAAAGAAGGGACAGGGCCTGCATAGTCAAACAAATTCCTGGAGCCCCCACCCCTCCTCATCTGGGATGGTATGGTTGTGTGTAAATTGAATGCCAGCAGTATTGATCAGACCAAGTTCTACAGAGGGGGGTGTGTACAAGCCTTTGGGCTCACACTGTTTTGCTGCAGTTTGGGCGCACTGCTTGTGTATCTGCAGTTTTAGCTGCAGACCTATTGTTTTATATCAGGTTGCATATTTTTGCCGCATTTTCTGACAGTGCACCAAAGATAAAATGCAGCACGCAGGAATTTTGGTGCGCTTTCAGAAAAAACATGCAACCTAATAGAAATCAACAGGACTGTGGGTAAAACGCAGGAAAACTGCGGTACACCAGCAATGGGCCAAGACACAGCAAATCAGTGTGAACCCACCTAAAAGCACAAGGAGCCAAGTCTACATATGGGCTACAGTTATAACAGCCATTGCTGAAGATAAAGGTAAAAGAGGGGGAGAGAAGGGAGATAAGAGTCCAGTCACTGAGCTCACACTTGGATGGTCGGAAGCTTATCACTCAGATATCTGTTCAGTTCACCTTCTATCTGCCGGCTGCTCTGTTCACAATTTCCCAACCCACACGGCTCCTTCACTGCACACAGAGAGAGAAGATAGAGGGGAGGGGGAAGGCAGAGCCATTTGTGTAGGGGGGGAACTGTGCACTGTGACACTAATAACCACAGTAAGCCAACACAGATGCAGCCAGACACCCCTACATTTACACACAGCTTCTCCTGTCCCATAGAAGTTTATGGACAGGAGAAAATCGGCCTTTTACTGCTGGCTGGGAGGGCCGATTTTAAGGCAGGGGCCTGGAGCTGCAGCTCCATCAGCCCCTATGTTAATCTGGCCCTGAGTCCCTGTTACCAGATAAACCAAGTTTGCCTATAGAAAGGCATCCAGAAAATTAAGAGAAAACTGGCCCCCAGTAAGCTTAAAAATAAACCCAAGCCACCTGGCCTCCATACCCACCTTCCCGGCTATAACTGGGATGTACCAATGCCGCAAGCCACTTTGCCAAACTTGCAGCTTTGTCCAACATGGGCAAAAGGAGTTCCATGCCAAGGGTAAAACCTACCCCATTAGGGAATTTTACGCCTGTTCCTCTGAATATGTGATCTATTGCTTATACTGCCCACGTGATCTCCTTTATGTGGGTAGAACAATTTGAACACTGCACAAGCGCTTTGTTTAAAACACCCTCGCTTCATTTCAAAAGGCAAGGACAATGATAGTGTACCCAGACTTTTCTTGGAGCACCACAATATATTCAAAGATTTCAAAGTTTGGGTCATTGAGGCCGCTCCTCAGGACCTCCCTCTGGTCGAGCGATTCCATAAGCTCTGCAAGAGGGAGACCTACTGGATATATGCCCTGGATGTTTTGTCCCCTGGAGGCTTGAACAAGGAGCTGGAAATTCATACTCTATTATGGTTTTATAAAGTGGCATCATGCCACTGCATCTGCACTAGCCCCTAAGAATGCCAACTTATGCCAAATGGCACCATGGATTCTGCATAAGTACCTGTGTGAATGTGTACCTGTAAAAAGGAGGGAGACCCCCTCTTGCAGGGGCAGCCCTCTGGATATGTCAACTCATCCACCACACTTACATTGTCTCTGATGTATCATGTTCATATGCTCACAGCAATGACCATATTGTATTTTTTTTCCTTTATTTTTTCCTTACTTGTGATGTTGCTGAAACTTGCTGTCCCCTGCTGTACACTATTTCATCTGTCCAGTTACCTTCATTAGATGTGTTTTCATATTTCCCCCATTTATGGTGTTACTGACACTTGTAGTTGCATGCTGCACACCTTGCATCCCATATGAGTGTCTACACTCTGTCTAAATATTGGTATTTGATTTATCTATGTTCTACTTGTTGCAGTTCTGTCCAAGTCAGTGTTTATGTCTTGTGTATCTTTACCTTTACTGCAGCGAGTTTTTTTACTTTTATTTACTTTTACTGTTCAGTAAAACCTTGGATTGCAAGCATAATTTGTTCCAGAAACATGCTTGTAATCCAAAGCACTCTTATATCAAAGCAAATTTCCCATAAGAAATAATGGAATCTCAGATGATTCGTTCCATAACCATTTATTCATAAGTCCTTCAGTTTATAGTCCATATAAAAAGATTATAGCAATGTGATGGGTTGTGTAACCATAAAATGTCCATCCACAAATGGCAGCCTCCACAAGGGGATTAGAAGCAAAATCCAGCAGGAGCTACAGTGTATAAAATAGAAGAGAGGCACCTCTAAGTGTAGCAATATGGTTACATTTAATGAAGGTACAACATTTAGCAACTCACATGGTTGATGATTAAAACAGGCACATCTAAGTATGCAGGCATCCGGGGTAAAGCTGTCCACATAGACTATCCTCTGCACCGCCGGCTTTCACCGCTGTCAGTCTGAAATTGTGCCCGGGAAGACTACCCTGCAGTAGAGTGATCTGAAAGAGGCTTGAGGCGCTTGTGGAGCGCTGCATGGAAGGGATGATGTCAATGGTGGTGAGGAGGATGGACAACTTTACCCAGATGCTTGCATACTTAAAGGGCCCAGTTTTAATCATCAACCATGTTAGTTGCTAAATGTTGTACCTTCATTAACCACCTCAATACTGGGTACTTACACCCCCTTCCTTCCCAGACCAATTTTCAGCTTTCGGTGCTCTCACACTTTGAATAACAATTACTCAGTCATGCTACACTGTACCCAAATGAAATTTTTATCATTTTGTTCACATAAAGAGAGCTTTCTTTTGGTGGTTTTTATTCACCACTTCATTTTTTATTTTGTGTTATAAGCGAAAAAAGAGCAAATATTTTGAAAAAACCCCATTCGGTAATGCTGAACTGTCGATGGGGATCCTAGACGATGGATCCTGACAAGTATTGGTGGAATTCGTCGGAGAAGCGAAAAAGGTTCCAATGAAACCATCTGGACTTATGTTCCTCTGACTTGTCCCGCAACGCAGAGGTCAAATCCTCCATCTGCTCAATGTCCTTAACCCTTGCGAACCATTGGGCCACCGTTGGCGCAGACTGTTGCTTCCAAAGAGGTGGAATGCTAGCCCGAGCCGCAATAAGGAGATGCTTGAGGAGGGATTTGTGGTAACGTTTCCTTGACAGAGGAGTAAGGTTAAGAAGAACCGCAGCTGGATTATCCTGAAGGGAGATATCCGTGAGTTTCTGTACGAGCTTAAGCACCGGCTGCCAAAAAGTTTTGAGCACAGGGCAGTCCCAGAAAATATGTAATAGAGTGCCTGGGTGTAGGTTGCAGCGCCAGCAGCGGTCAGTTTGTAGAGGAAATATCTTAGCTAGCACTGAAGGGGTTCTGTACCAGCGCGTCACTATTTTATATGCGGTCTCTTGGCATTTGCTGCACATAGAGGATTTCTGTGCGAAAAAGAGTATGCGTTCTTTTTGGGGTTCTGTGAAGGTGACTTGCAAGTCTCTCTCCCATTTTGCTAAGAATGGGGGGATCTTCAGTGGCATGAAGGTCCAACAGGGATTTGATAAGGAGGTTGATAAGGACCTCCGGATCGGTCCCTCACCCAAGCAGAGTTCCTCAAAAGAGTGGAGCTTTCTGACAAAGTGGGTTGGGTTGGGCAGTGAGCCAAGAAAGTGAAATAGTTGGTTGATCCTCCAGTGGTCTAATTGAAGTGGTGCTTGACCCGAGAGCAAGTTCTCCGTAGTTAGCCAACCGGAGGATCGCAGGAGCGTAGAGGCCCTCATGAGTCCCTGTGGGGCTTGTGATCAAAAGGACGGGTCAGTGAGGCCAGGTAGAAAATCCGGATGACCAATAAGTGGTGTCAGTGGGGATGGAAAGTTTCTTAATGAGGCTAATCGGAAAAACCTCTTCAGTTCTATAAGAGTTGGTCCAATCAGTGGGTGAGTAGTCAAGTGGGTGGCAGGAGTTTTCCCAGCCCAAGGTAGTCCCGCCAGTGGGGCTCTGGCTGCCTCCTGCTCCAGCGATACCCAGAGCTTCAAATCACTGTGACGGCACCAGTCCACGACCCTGGTCATATGTGACGCAGTATAGTATAGAGCTGGATCTGGGAATCCGAGACCGCCTCTAATCTTTGGTCTTAATAGGAGTGTTCTGCCGAGACGTGGGTGTTTTCCACGCCAGATGAATCTGATGAATAATGAGCGAACGGCGTGAAAAAATGTTTGAGGTATCTTAACGGGCAGCGCCTGCAATAAGTACAGGAGTCTGGGCATTGCATTCATTTTAAGTATATTGCAGCAGCCGAACCAGGAAAGGGCCAGGGAGTTCCACCTCTCAAGATCAGCAGCGAGCGTAGATAAAAGGGGCTGAAAGTTGAGGGTGATGATGTCTTGTAGTTTTGCAGAGATTTTTGTATTGAGCGGGCAGCCCATTTGAATGGAAAGAAGGGGCGTAAGTTAGAAATGGTAGAATCTGACAAGGAAACACTTAAGGCCTCTGATTTTTGTAAGTTAACCTTAAAATTGGATAGGGTGCCATAACGCTTCAGCTCCTTTAACAAGGAGGGTAGAGAGGTGAGGGGCTCGGTAATGTAGAACAAAAGGTCGTTGGCATAAGCCGCAACTTTGTGTTGACATTGATCCGATTGGATGCCTTTTATGGACTGATTACTTCTGATATGGCGTAGAAAAGGTTCCAGGGAGAGGACGAACAGCATTGGAGACAGGGGGCAGCCCTGTCTGGTGCCGTTCGAGATAGAGAAAGGGCTGGAGTCTAAGCCGTTTACCCGAACAGTCGCTGTGGGATTATCATAGATGGCCAAAATCCATGACAGGATGGAACCTGGCATACCCACGAATTTAAGTGTCTTCCGAAGGAAGGACCAGTCTACCCTGTCAAAAGCCTTCTCGGCATCTGTGGAAAGGAGCAGTAGTGGTATTCTGGAACGCTTCGCTTTTTCTATGATGTTCAGTGTCTGGGTGGTGTTGTCTCTGGCCTCTCTAGTTTGGATGAAACCGACTTGGTCTATTCCGACCAGACGTGGTAATAAGGCATTCATCCGAGAGGCCAGGATTTTAGTGAATAGTTTCATATCACAGTTCAGAAGTGAAATGGGCCTATAACTGGCACATAGTAGTGGGTCTTTACCCGGCTTAGGGATTACAGATATAGAGGCGCGCAGCATGTCTGCAGGGAGATTGTGTCCGATAACAGAATTGAAGGCTGCAAAAAAATGAAGGTGCCAAAGTGTCCAGGTATAATTTGTAATATGGGAGGGTAAAACCATCCGGACCAGGAGCTTTACCGGGCTGGGTGCCAGCTATTGCGGCTGCAAATTCCTCTGTGGTAATAGGTGTGGACAAATTTACTCGCTCTTCTGTCGTCAGCGTAGGAAGGTCAGTCTCTTGAAGATATTTGCGAATGTCTAGGGCTTTTTGGGGCAGCAACTGAGGGGTGGAAATTGGATCCAAATTATACAACTTGTAGTAAAAAGCACGGAAAGTGTCCGCCAGCTCTGGGGACGAATGGACTCTGGAGCCCGATGACGAGAGAAGAGCGGGCACGTATGTCTGAGAATGCTTCGCGCGTAAAGCGTTGGCCAAGAGCCGACCACATTTATCGCCGTATTCGTAAAAAGAACGACGGGCCTTCAGTAGTACATGTTTCACCTCGTACATGGAATGGTCTCGTATATCTTCCCGAAGACGGACCAGTTCCGTCTCGGTAGCACTATCGGGCCGACTCTTATGTTGACGTTCCAAAGTGTGAAGTTGCGTCAAGAGGTCAGACAAGGTTTTAGCACGACGTTGAGTTCCCGAAGGACGTCAGCGGCAATCTCGGGGTCTTTTAGGAGCGTCTCGTTAAGTCGCCACGTGGATGTCCTGGGGGATGCTTGTGAAATAGCCATCTCCAACAGAATTGGGGCGTGATCGGAATGTGCTATGTGACCTATATCCGTCTTGGTGACCATGGGGATGGCTGAGTGTTTTAGGAAAAAAAGGTTGATTCTGGAGTAAGACCCATGAACGGTGGAATAGAAGGTGTAGTCCCGTTCTTGAGGGTGCACTATTCTCCAGATATCGATTAGTTGATGTGAGTGTAAAAGATCTTTTAGGCGAAGTCGGGTTCCCCTAGGGAGGGAAGACAGGTTCGAGGAGGAGTCTTTATGAGGGTCCAATGTTAGGTTGAAATCCCCACCTAAGACAAGTGTTCCCTCGAGGAAGGAGTCAAGAGTGGATAAGAAAGCCTCAAGGGTGGGGAGAGGATTTGAATTCGGAAGGTAGATGTTCGCGAGAGTGAAGGTCTGAGAACAAATTTTTCCCTTTTATGAGGAGGAATCTACCCTCCTGATCACGGAACTCCTTGAGGAATTGCCAGTGGAGGGACTTAGAAATGAGTATACTCATCCCTTTAGATTTAGAGGACAAAGACGGACTATGATAGGCCGTTGGGAAGTGTTTGTTCATTAGTTTAGGTATCCTGTCTGCCCTAAAGTGAGTCTCTTGGAGGAATGCAATATGCGCTCTGTCTCCAGAGCTCGGCAAGACAGCTAGTACGCTTCTCCGGGGAATTCAACCCCTTTATGTTCCATGAGAGGATCTTGACAGTCATGTTGTCTAAGTCTAGGTCAACTTGCGTTGACTCCCGGGGGGGGCTGGGAGGGGAGGAGGGGAGGAGGGGAGGGAAATGGGGGAAGGGAGAGGGGAGGGAAAAGAAAAAAAAAAAAAAAAAAGATTGACAAGAGAAAGAAGAAGAAAGATAAGAAGAGAAGAGATCTAGTAGTCAAGAATGTATACTCCGCAGAGAGAAGCTACTGCCACCTGGGCAGAGTGTGCCTAGTGCGGGGAGTAGTAAGGCACAGCTGAGTTCCGGGCCCCGGCCATATGGGCCCCCGCAGCCTTTGTGGTCCTGCCATTAAGGCACCATTATTGTTACCCGGCTGGGGAAGAAAAAAAGAAAAAAAAAAAGAAAAAAAAAAAGTTGGTGAAGACGGATTTACGAGCCGAAATCACAAAGTATTTGCCTTAGTAGCAAGCCTTAACCCAGGACAGCACCGGCCCCGCGTCCCAGCCCCGAAGCCGCACGGCGCCAAAATCTAGGCACCGGGACCACCCCGAGGCAGGGCCACGGCATCCAAGTGGTACCCAAAAAACTGTAACCAAAATGTAAAACCTGTAAAAAAGGCAAGGTGTTAGTTAAAGGAACAGTTACCTACTCACATTTGCACAAAAAAAAAAAAACCCTCATTAGAACATAGATATCCCTAGATATATACATATTTATATGCTCATCATCATAGGGAATAGTATGACTACTACGTCAAGTCTCTATGGCAAGTGATAAGTTGTTATGTCTACGGTTCCACCATCAGACAGTCATAGCCTCCTCACTAATCCAATACTCCGGGCCTGGGCGTGGTCTTAAAAAAAAAACAAAAAAAAACCAAAAAAAACACCTTAAATATACGTCTACTCGGCAATAGAGCAAAACCCTAAAAAAAGAGAGAAATTGCTCTTGCGTGTAGGCTAGGAACCAATGCTCCAGTTGTACTTTCAGAGCGCACCAGTGTGAAGGCATTGGGTCAAAGTTGAAGGTACCAAGCGTAGTACTGGGTTTGTCACATTAGAAACAAGCCAACGATTATGTGGGATGATCAGTGAATAGGGGACGCCTATTTTCATCCGTGGACCAGTGTGCGCTGAATGGCAAGCTGGAAGGCCCCCAGTTTGCAGGCCTTACACACAATGTTCCTGGCATGTCACCCGTAAGCAACAGTAAAGTTATTTAAACTCAAAATTCAACCTGGGAAACAAGAAATAGGGAAAAACTGAGCTGGATGTGTGTCAACAATTTGCGTGTGTAGGATCAGCCCGCCACTTCTGCATTCGGGGGTTGTGAGCGAGAGTTCCCTACCCGTCTAGCTTGAGAGTGGTTCCCACGGCCACGGCAACTGTAGTGGGCCCTTTGTGTTCTACACGGGAGAGCTTGGCGCATCGGATCTTTGGCAATAACTGTCAGCAGCCAATTGGGCACTGGGAACGGTTCCATGTCGGCAAAGGAGAACAGGTCTGGAAGCTCCGAAGGGTGACGCAAAGAAAAGGTATCTGGGCCCTTACGGACTATAAGGTGAAACGGGTGCCCCCACTTGTAAGTCAGACCTTTCTCCCCAAGACCATCCAGGAGAGGTTTGAGCGATCGTCGCATAAGGAGGGTTTTTCTGTAAACATCTGGTAGAAGATGGACAGCTGCGCCATCAAATTCCAGGATTCCCACCTGCCAAGCCTGCTGTAATATATCCTCCTTGAGGCTGAAGGAGTGTAAACAGCATAGGACGTCTCTTGGTCTTTCAGATGTATCCGATTGAGGGCCCAGGGTCCTATGAACTCTGTCAATGATGATCTCAGAGTCTGGCGGGCGGTCTAGGTAACGGTTAAAGACATTACCACTGATGTGCGCAATTCTGAGTTTGGAACACTTTCGGGCAACCCCCTCAGCCTGATGTTCTGCCTGCGGCTGCGATTCTCCAGTTCGTCCTGAAGTAGATGCAGCTGTATGATTTGGTCAGTAAGTTCGGATTGGGATGTCTGCAGGGTTTGCACAGATTGGGACACAATAACCTGTTCCTGCTCCACTACAGTGACATGGGAGTCCAGCACCACTGCATCCTGTCTGATAGATTGCATTTCGCCCTTCAAGGCTGTCTCCATCCTCTGAACAATTGATTCCAGATCAGTTCTTGTGGGTAGCTTCTGTAAGAAATCCCATAGTCTTTGTTCAGAGGCATGGAGAGGGAGACCCTGTGCTTGCTGTGTGCAATATAGTGTACTTACTGCGTTCTGATGCATGGTTAGTTGCCTCTGTTCCTCCATGTCTCCTGGGCTGAAACACAGAGTGCTGGATGGGATGGGAGCTGTGGGTGAAGCTGGGGGCGCTGGGCTGTGCAGGATGTCTTCTCTGTCTGGTGATGCTGCCAGAGATCTAGGAACGCAAGGCGAAAGATCACTGGGTGGAGAGAAGGGCGGCATGGTGCAATCGTCTGTGGAGGGGGATCAGCAATGCTGGAGACCTCTGCTGTGCCCTGTGCTGTGTGGCGGGCCGGCGCCATCTTTGCGGCCGTTGGTGTGGAAGCCGCCGGCTGCAGTGAGCGTAGATAGCGGTCCATGCCGGTCTCCGGAGCGGGTGTATGGCGGTCGGGTTCCTCAAGCGTCCGAGGAGGCAGGAAGGTGCCGTTAAATGCCGGTAATGTGCGGTAATATGCTGCAGGATAACCACTGGCCAGGAGCCCTGTAAGAATGCGTCCTCACGCCGCCATGCCTAGGCCACGCCCCTTCCTACTTTGTTTTAAAAGAAACAAAAAAAAAATCTAATTTTGTTGAAAATTTTGGCCAAAATGTATTCTGCTACATGTCTTTGGTAAAAAAAATCCTGATAAGTGTATGATCATTGGTTTGTGTGAAAGTTAGAGAGTCTACAAACTAAGCATTATTGAAAATGTATCAATCCTAATGCACTGATGGCCTCTCATTTCTTGAGGCCCTAAAATATCAGGACAATACAACTACCCCCCCAAAATGACCCCTTTTTTGGAAAGAAGACAGTCTGAGGTATTTAGTAAGGAGACAGTGAATTTTTTCAAGTTGCAATTTATTCCCAACAATGCTTTAAAATTAAGAAATATATATACACTACCGTTCAAAAGTTTGGGGTCACATTGAAATGTCCTTATTTTTGAAGGAAAAGCACTGTACTTTTAAATGAAGCTAACTTTAAACTAGTCCTAACTTTAAACAAATATACTCTATACATTGCTAATGTGGTAAATGACTATTCTAACTGCAAATGTCTAGTTTTTGGTGCAATATCTACATAGGTGTATAGAGGCCCATTTCCAGCAACTATCACTCCAGTGTTCTAATGGTACAATGTGTTTGCTCATTGGCTCAGAAGGCTAATTGATGATTAGCAAACCCTTGTGCAATCATGTTCACACATCTAAAAACAGTCTAGCTCCTTCCAGAAGCTACAAAACTGACCTTCCTGTGAGCAGATTGAGTTTCTGGAGCATCACATTTGTGGGGTCAATTAAACGCTCAAAATGGCCAGAAAAAGAGAACTTTCATCTGAAACTCGACAGTCTATTCTTGTTCTTAGAAATGAAGGCTATTCCATGCGAGAAATTGCAAAGAAATTGAAGATTTCCTACAACGGTGTGTACTACTCCCTTCAGAGGACAGCACAAACAGGCTCTAACCAGAGTAGAAAAAGAAGTGGGAGGCCGCGTTGCACAACTAAGCAAGAAGATAAGCACATTAGAGTCTCTAGTTTGAGAAACAGACGCCTCACAGGACCCCAACTGGCATCTTCATTAAATAGTACCCGCAAAACACCAGTGTCAACATCTACAGTGAAGAGGCGGCTGCAGGATTTTGGGCTTCAGGGCAGAGTGGCAAAGAAAAAGCCATATCTGAGACTGGCCAATAAAAGAAAAAGATTAAGATGGGCAAAAGAACACAGACATTGGACAGAGGAAGACTGGAAAAAAGTGTTGTGGACGGATGAATCCAAGTTTGAGGTGTTTGGATCACAAAGAAGTACGTTTGTGAGACGCAGAACAAATGAAAAGATGCTGGAAGAATGCCTGACGCCATCTGTTAAGCATGGTGGAGGTAATGTGATGGTCTGGGGTTGCTTTGGTGCTGGTAAGGTGGGAGCTTTGTACAGGGTAAAAGGGATTCTGAATAAGGAAGGCTATCACTCCATTTTGCAACGCCATGCCATACCCAGTGGACAGCGCTTGATTGGAGCCAATTTCATCCTACAACAGGACAATGACCCTAAACACACCTCCAAATTGTGCAAGAACTATTTACAGCAGAAGCAGGCAGCTGGTATTCTATCGGTAATGGAGTGGCCAGCACAGTCACCAGATCTGAACCCCATTGAGCTGTTGTGGGAGCAGCTTGACCGTATGGTACGCCAGAAGTGCCCATCCAACCAATCCAACTTGTGGGAGCTGCTTCTAGAAGCGTGGGGTGCAATTTCTCCAGCTTACCTCAATAAATTAACAGCTAGAATGCCAAAGGTGTGCAATGCTGTAATTGCTGCAAAAGGAGGATTCTTTGATGAAAGCAAAGTTTGATGTAAAAACAATGTTATTTCAAATACAAATCATTATTTCTAACCTTGTCAATGTCTTGACTCTATTTTCTATTCATTTCACAACGTATGGTGGTGAATAAGTGTGACTTTTCATGGAAAACACAAAATTGTTTGGGTGACCCCAAACTTTTGAACGGTAGTGTATATTTTTTTCTTCACTAAATTGTCATATTTACAAGTTATTTCTCACACACGGTGATGGCGTAATTGCAATTACACCCCAAAATACATTCTGCTATTCGTCCTGAGTGTGGCGATACCCCATGTGTGAGACTTTTCCACAGCCTGGCCACATACAGAGGCCCAACATCCATGTAGCACCATCAGGCGTTCTAAAGGCAAAAATTACACATTTCATTTCCTGAGTACCTATGACATTTTTGAAGGCCCTAGAGCACCAGGACAATGGAATTCCCCACAAAATGGCCCCATTTTGGAAAGAAAACACCCCAACGTATATTCTTTGAGGCATAATGAGTCTTTTGAACATCTCATTTCTTTCCACAAGTTTTTGGAAAATGTGGAAAGAAAATAAAAACCAATTTTTTTTCTCACAAAGTTGTCAATTTAGAAGATCTTTCTAACACATAGCATGTACATAGCCAAAATGACACCCCAAAATACATTCTGCTACTCGTCCTGAGTATGGCAATACCCCATGTGTGAGACTTTTCCACTACTTGGCTACATACATAGGCCCAACATGCAAGTAGCACCTTCAGGCTTCTAACACATAGCATGTACACACCAAGAGTTACACCCCAAAATACATTCTGCTGAGCAAAATGTAAAAAAAAGGCTCACCTGTGGTTTTAGCAGGCAGGAATACCATTCCAGAGCAGTCAAAGCATTTGTCCAGACAGCCAAAGGAAAGGTCCAGGAATTGTCCAGGCAGCAGACAGATATGGAAAAGTATGAACATGGTTCAGTACAGTCCAAGGTTTAGCAGGCAGTTCAGGTGGCAGGCAGAGGTATGGCCAGTTCAGGTGGCAGGCAGAGGCATGGCCAGTTCAGGTGGCAGGCAGAGGCATGGCCAGTTCAGGTGGCAGGCAGAGGCATGGCCAGTTCAGGTGGCAGGCAGAGGCATGGCCAGTTCAGGTGGCAGGCAGAGGCATGGCCAGTTCAGGTGGCAGGCAGAGGCATGGCCAGTTCAGGTGGCAGGCAGAGGCATGGCCAGTTCAGGTGGCAGGCAGAGGCATGGCCAGTTCAGGTGGCAGGCAGAGGCATGGCCAGTTCAGGTGGCAGGCAAAGGCATGGCCAGTTCAGGTGGCAGGCAAAGGCATGGCCAGTTCAGGTGGCAGGCAAAGGCATGGCCAGTTCAGGTGGCAGGCAAAGGCATGGCCAGTTCAGGTGGCAGGCAAAGGCATGGCCAGTTCAGGTGGCAGGCAAAGGCATGGCCAGTTCAGGTGGCAGGCAAAGGCATGGCCAGTTCAGGTGGCAGGCAAAGGCATGGCCAGTTCAGGTGGCAGGCAAAGGCATGGCCAGTTCAGGTGAAAGGCAGAGGCATGACCAGTTCAGGTGGCAGCAGGCAGCACTATAACATTGGGCCTTGGTCAGGTAAGACCCGAGGACAGGGGTAGAGGCTTCTTCCCACCCAAATCTCTACGAAGCCTCCGAGTCTCCATACCATAATCCAAGAAAACTAAAACCCGGAGAAAAACGTTTTCTCCACTCGGAAAATCTTTTCTGGAGCTCCTCACATATGTGAGACCCCTGTGCTGTACAGTGGCAGGGCAAATGATCAGTTCAAGAGGCAGGCAAAAAGCATGGTCATTTAACAGGCTGAGGTCAATTCACGTTGAGAGCAGAAAGATGTTTGGCAGAGGCATAGTCGTTAACAGTCCGGGTCATTCACAGAAATGGCAGATAGTGGAAGCTGGAAAAAAAATCATCTTCACTACTGATAGTGTAGTGAAGTATGATAGCTCCGATAGCACTCTCCAATACAGAGGCCTGGCTGGGAGGGACATTGGGGACAGTAGTATCGGGTGTCATGGCAAATTCCTCTACTTGAACACACACATTTTTTTGGTGGTTTGCGACCTGTTTGGGTAAGAGGGAGGATTTCGAGAAAGTGCCTTTCATGGAGTCTGGCTAATGCATCAGAGTGAATTAGATGAGGTGCTTGGCCATGGGGATAGAGAAGGGCTGTGATAGCGTCTTCTTGGAATTTCAGATAGGTTAGGGAATTTTGGGTGGACTTAGAAAAAATAATATATGAATTGAACAGGGCTAGTTGCATCAAATAAATGGCAACTGGCAACTTTCTTGCATCATCTGGACATTCATATCCACCCCCCCATGTATAGGTTATACTCATGCACACATTTTGGCTTCTGGATGGGGCCTTTTCTTCTCTGCAGTTCCACCAAGGTGTCATCATGCATTGTGGAAAGGATTTAGACATCTTTTTTTATCTCTCCACTTCAGCGCCAGTACCTCTTCAGTCCGCATACTGGCCAATTCACCCGGTTTCAATTTCTTGGCGACCAATCTCTGTGGGAAGCCTTTGCGGTTGGTCTGTGCTGTCCCACAGGCCACAGTCCTCTTTTGGTACAAATGGAGGAAAAGTGGGAGACTCGTGTGGAATTTGTCTACGTATAGGTGGTGACCTTTCCCAAGCAATGGTTCAATTAGCTGCCAGACAATTTTGCCACTTGTTCCCATGTAGGTAGGGCATCCAGGGGGGGGTTAGCTGTGTCTTTTCCCTCATAAATAATGAAGTCATATGTGTAACCCGTGGCCCTGTCACACGCCCTATAAAATTTTACCCCACATCTGGCTCGTTTACTGGGGAGGTATTGCTTTATTCCAAGTCTTCCGGTGAAGTGTACTAGGGATTCATCTACACAAGTATTTATATCAGGGGTAAACATCTGCTTGAAGCTGGTGCAAAAAAAAACTGATTAGGAGCCGAATTTTGAATAATTTATCATAACTGGGATGATTTTGAGGGGGGCATTGTTGTTGAAATGTAAAAATCTCATAATCATCTTGTAACGGGTTCTGGGAATCATTGATGAATAGACTGGCATGTGGTGGATAGGTTGGGTAGACCAGTAGGCATGGAGTTCATTTTTTTTGTCAGCTCCATGTTGAGGGTTAGGCCAAGGAAAATTTTTAATTCTTCCACGGTGAGGGGTTTCAAAACATAGGGATGGGCATTTGAAGAATTTGGATTGTTGGCTATATGTTGGCTGACGTATAGATTACATTGCTCCACAATGTAATTTAGGAGATCATCGGTAAAAAATAAGTAAAAATAATAAATTGGGATTACATTTTCTGACTGTATCTGAGGGCCTGGCTGGGCTGTAAAAAGGGGAATTACAGGTTCTACTAATGTATCGGGGCAGCCATGTTGGATACAGTAGAACATCTGGGAGGCTAGTATGGCACCTGCTTCGTTGATGGAATGCTCCGTTGCTAGCATCTGGCCTATCCTCTAGAAAGGTTGCAGAACTGCTGGTGGATGCCTGCCTATCCTGGAGTGCTGCGCTGCTGATATATGCCTGCTTGTGGATGCCCTGGAGTGCTGCACTGCTGATGGATGCCTGCATATCATCCTGGAGTGCTGCACTGCTGGTGGATACCCTGGAGTGGTGCGCTGCTGGTGGATGTCTGTGCTTGCTCATATCTCTTGATTCTCCTTGTTACAATTCTATCTTCCTCGGTTTCCATCTTGGAGCCACTGCTTTCCACTGGCTCATAGTCGCTATCCGAGTCTGATGGAGAGAGTTCCCCGCTACTCTCATCCGACATACTCTGGAGAGCCTCCTCTGTGCTGTACAATCTTTTTGTCATGTTGGGCAGACGTGCCAGATGGCGGACAGCAGATGTGCCAGATGGCGGGCGGCAGATGTACCAGATGGCGGGCGGGCAGATGTGCCTGATGTTGCGGGGCGGCAGCAGATGTGCCTGACGTTGCGGGGCGGCAGCAGATGTGCCTGACTTTGGCGGGCGTCAGATGTGCCAGACGTTGGCGGGCGTCAAATGTGCCAGACGTTGGCGGGCGTCAAATGTGCCAGACGTTGGCGGGCGTCAAATGTGCCAGACGTTGGCGGGCGTCAAATGTGCCAGACGTTGGCGGGCGTCAAATGTGCCAGACGTTGGCGGGCGTCAAATGTGCCAGACGTTGGCGGGCGTCAAATGTGCCAGACGTTGGCGGGCGTCAAATGTGACAGACTTTGGCGGGCGTCAAATGTGACAGACGTTGGCGGGCGTCAAATGTGCCAGATGTTGGCGGGCGGCAGATGTGCCAGCTGTTGGCGGGCAGATGTTCACTGTATGACAGGTGTTTTCACGGTTTTTGAGACACTGTGTTTTGGGGACACTAGCTGGGTGATCAGTGGGTAAACAGCAGACAAACAGCTAAAAACTCACTGATCTCCCGGCTGCGGCACAGATTGTATCTTCCTCTCCTCACTGACAGGCTCCGTGTGAGGAGAGGAAGAGATGAGAGCAGTTACCGCTCTCCTATTTACATTACATGACTGCGATTGGACACAGTCGTCATGTGATC
The DNA here is from genome assembly GCA_037952835.1 of Lithobates septentrionalis. NCBI lineage: Eukaryota > Metazoa > Chordata > Amphibia > Anura > Ranidae > Lithobates > Lithobates septentrionalis. Next base: position 449,733 of record JBBDGP010001075.1, on the reverse strand, counting down.
AGGAGGGCCAATCACATGGCCCTCCTGTCTTGTACTACTTGCCTATCTCTGGAGGGCACAGGCAGATCAGGATCGCGCTGCTGCGCAGGCATGCAGCGGCGCAATCCCCTGTCAAATGACACCCCTCCCCCTGTGTTTACATTACAATGACTGTGATTAGACACAGCCATCGTGCGGATCAGGAGGGCAAATCACAGTGCCCTCCTGAGATGCGGCGTGTCCGGGGGACACGCGCGCATCGGGATCGCTCGGGTGCGCGCCTGCTCCTTCTGAAGGACGTTCGGAAATGTCCACTCACAAGGAGAGAGCTCCCACCTGGCCGTTTATGTGCAAAATCCGGGTGGGAAGTGGTTAAATGTAACCATATTGCTACACTTAGAGGTGCCTCTCTTCTCTTTTATACTCAGTTGTGACATGGCACTACTTGTATATCAAGTCAACATTTAAAAATTTTGCTTGTCTTGCAAAACGCTCTCAAACCAAGTTACTCTCAATCCAAGGTTTTGCTGCTTTTTATTCCATTGCATACTGCCATCTAAAGATATGGCAGTGGTTATCAGTCCTGACCACTTGTCCCAACCCTGACTCGCATATAAACCCCTTCCCCTTGCATTACTCCATTGGTGTGAAGGAGCGACTGGGCATGCTCCAAAACACGTACAGCCCACTCTGACAGCACTTCAAGTTGCCTGGATTCCATGCTGGTCCTGACAGCACAGCCCTCCATCTTGGATCAGAGAGACAGTATTTACCACTGCTGGGCGGCTGGAACTTCCACCTGTAGCTGTCTTACTCCCAGGAGGCATCCGCTGGACGTTATGGATTCATTGATATGCCTTTTTTCACTTCTATTTTGTGTTTTTAACCCTTCCTTGTCATTAAAGTGTTTTATTATTGCACTTAGAAATGTCTTCTTCTCTGTTTTGTTTTACCAAATCTCATGTGACTAGCAGTCAGAGGCAGGAGCCCCTATATTTCACACTACAGATATACAGTTATGTGGTTGTAGGTGCACGGGTGCCTAGGCACACTTGCCAGAACATGCACTATTCGAGAAGGAATTCCAGACAAGAGTTAAACCTTTCAGGGTACTTCTTAGGTACAATAAACATTTATAGATGTCCCCTATAACGTGGCATCTCTGCACTTTTTGAAGTCAGGTCAACATCAATGATAAAAAGAAAAAAAAAAAAAAAAAACAACTTACAGTTATATCCCTAGGAGTTCTATTTTTAATAACTGGGGAAAAACCAAGCACAGCACCTGCCTTCCTTAACACACCTCCAATGCTGCAAAGTAACTGGTACACTTGAAATAAATACAGTGCCTTGAAAAATATTCATACACCTTGAAATTTTCCACATTTTGTCATGTTACAACCAAAAAACATACATGTATTCTATTGGGATTTTATGCGATAGACCAACACAAAGTGGCACATAATTGTGAAGTGGAAGGAAAAAGATAAATGGTTTTTAAATTTTCTTACAAATAAGTATTGGGAAAGTGTGGCATGTATTTGTATTCAGCCCTCTTTACTCTGATACCCCCTAACTAAAATCTAGTGGAACCAATTGCCTTCAGAAGTCACCTAATTAAAAAAAAAAAAGTCCACCTGTGTGTAATTTAATATCATTATAAATTAGGGGTGCAACGGATCAAAAAACTCACGGATCGGATCGATCCTCGGATCAGATCATTTTCGGATCAGCAAAAAAACAAAACAAAAAAAAAAAAAAACACACAACACACAAATCTTGTTACACCCACCCGAGTTTTAGATTTAAAAGCTATTTTCAACACAAAACCGAGCTTATATGCATAAATACAGTATTTGTAGATCAGACAGACTGTTTAGATGTTAGATTTTAAAAGCAACAGCAAACCTGCTGACCTTACATGGTTGCTAATGTGACAGAACACCTCTGATTTTCACATTTAATGTTAAATGTGAAAATCAGAGGTGTTCTGTCACATTAGCAACCATGTAAGGTCAGCAGGTTTGCTGTTGCTTTTAAAATCTAACATCTAAACAGTCTGTCTGATCTACAAATACTGTATTTATGCATATAAGCTCGGTTTTGTGTTGAAAATAGCTTTTAAATCTAAAACTCCAGTGGGTGTAGCAAGAGGTCAGCTTGCCCCCTTTTCACTCTATCATTACTGTACTGTGCAGGAGTGTGGGGTGTAGCAAGATGGCGGCGACAAAACGTCACTTTCTGACGAGACAGCGACCGCTTCCGGGTGTACCAAGATGGCCACTGCTCCGGAGCTAGGCCGAAGCCGCGGCCTTTCCTATGGCCGAGGCCGCAGAGTGCTGGTTGATCCGTACGGATCGGCGACGATCCGTTGCACCCCTATTATAAATACAGGTGTTCTGTGAAGCCCCCAGAGGTTTGTTGGAGAACCTTAGTGAACAAACAGCATCATGAAGGCCAAGAAACACACCTTACAGGTCAGAGATAAAGTGTGGAGAAGTTTAAAGCAGGGTTAGGTTATAAAAAAAATTCCCAAGCTTTGAACATCTCACAAAGCACTGTTTAATCCATCAGCCAAAAATAGAAAGAGTATGGCACAACTTCAAAGCTACCAAGACATGGCCGTCCCTCTAAACTGACAGGCCAGGCAAGGGGAGCTTTAATCAGAGAAGCAGCCAAGAGGCCCAAGGTAACGGTGGAGGAGCTGCAGCGATCCATATCTCAGGTGGGAGAATCTATCCACAGGACAACTATTAGTTGTGCACTCCACAAATCTGGCCTTTATGGAAGAATGGCAAGAAGAAAGCCATTGTTGAAAGAAAGCTATAAGAAGTCCCATTTGCAGTTTGTGAGAAGCCATGTGGGTGACACAGCAAACTTGTGGAAGAAGGTGCTCTGGTCAGATGAGACCAAAATGTAACTTTTTGGCCCATAAGAAAAATGCTACGTTGTGCGGAAAACTAACATTGCACATCCCCTTGAACACACCATCCCCACCGTGAAACATGGTAGTGGCAACGTCATGTTGTGGGGATGCTTTTCTTCAACGGGGACATGGAAGCTGGTCAGAGTTGATAGTAAGATGGATGGAGCCAAATACAGGGAAGTCTTATGCCGCGTACACACGGTCGGACTTTTCACCTACAAAAGTCCGACGGACGCCGCCGGACTAAATCCGGCGGACAATCTGACGGACAATCCGACCGTGTGTGGTCTCCATCGGACTTCCGACGGACCGTTTCGGTCGGAAATCCGACGTACTTTAGATTTGAAACTTGCTTCAAATCTTTACGTCGTAACTCTGCCGGACTCAGTTCCTGACGGAAAGCTTGTTCGTCTGTATGCTGGTCCGACGGACCAGATACGACGGAGGAGCAGGGTGCTGCATCTCGCGCTCGCTGCAATAGGAAACACAAATTTTCCTATTGCGGCGAGCGCGGGGGGCACCCCAGGCCCTTAGGTCTGGTATGAAACTTTAAGGGGAACCCCCTATGCCGAAAAAACGGCGTGGGGGGTCCCCCAAAATCCATACCAGACCCCGATCCGAGCATGCAGCCCTGCCGGTCAGGAAAGGGGGTGGGGACAAGCGAGCACCCCCCCTCCTGAACCGTACCAGGCCGCATGCCCTCAACATGGGGGGGGGGGTGCTTTGGGGGAGGAGGGGCGCCCTGCAGTGCCCCCCCCACCCCAAAGCACCTTGTCCCCATGTTGATGAGGACAAGGGCCTCTTCCCGACAACCCTGGCCGTTGGTTGTCGGGGTCTGCAGGCGGGGGGCTTATCGGAATCCGGGAGCCCCCTATAATAAGAGGGCCCCCAGATCCCGGCCCCCCCACCCAATGTGAATGAGTAGGGGGTACATGGTACCCCTACCCATTCACCTAGGGAAAAAAATGTTACTAATAAAACACACTACACAGGTTTTTAAAATAATTTATTAAACAGCTCCGGGGGGGATCTTCCTCCGGCTTCAGGGGTCTTCTTCTGGCTTCGGGGGGCCCTCCGGTTCATCTTCTCCCGGCGTCCGGTTGGTTCTTCTCCGCTCTCTCCGGCCTCTTCTCCTGGTGTTCCAGTTCTTCGGCTGGCCCCTCCGCTGTCTTCAGGTAGCTCTCTTGCCAGCGCAGGTCCGAACTTTTGGGCTTCTTGTCTTCTCTTCTCCTCCCCAGATGCTGACACGACGCTCTCTCCGGCTGGACTGGTCTCTGAGGGCTCCGTTGTGACTTATATAGGCGGAGACCCCGCCCCCATATGATGTCACAGTCCCTGGGCATGCTGGGACTGTGACGTTTTAGGGGGCATGGTCACAGAGTTGACCACGCCCCCTAAACGTCACAGTCCCAGCATGCCCAGGGACTGTGACATCATATGGGGGCGGGGTCTCCGCCTATATAAGTCACAACGGAGCCCTCAGAGACCAGTCCAGCCGGAGAGAGCGTCGTGTCAACATCTGGGGAGGAGAAGAGAAGACAAGAAGCCCAAAAGTTCGGACCGCCGCTGGCAAGAGAGCTACCTGAAGACAGCGGAGGGGCCGCCCGAAGAACTGGAACACCAGGAGAAGAGGCCGGAGAAGAACCAACCGGACGCCGGGAGAAGATGAACCGGAGGGCCCCCCGAAGCCAGAAGAAGATCCCCCGCGGAGCGGTTTAATAAATTTTAAAAACCTGTGTAGTGTGTTTTATTATTGACACTTTTTCCCTAGGTGAATGGGTAGGGGTACCATGTACCCCATACTCATTCACATAGGGTGGGGGGGCCGGGATCTGGGGGCCCTCTTATTATAGGGGGCTCCCGGATTCCGATAAGCCTCCCACCCGCAGACCCCGACAACCAACGGCCAGGGTTGTCGGGAAGAGGCCCTTGTCCTCATCATACATGGGGACAAGGTGCTGTGGGGGGGGAAGCGCAGGGCGCCCCCTCCCCCAAAGCACCCCATGTTGAGGGCATGCGGCCTGGTACGGTTCAGGAGGGGGGCGCTCGCTCGTCCCCACCCCCTTTCCTGACCGGCCGGGCTGCGTGCTCGGATCGGGGTCTGGTATGGATTTTGGGGGACCCCCACACCGGTTTTTCAACGTAGGGGGTTCCCCTTAAAGTTCCATACCAGACCTAAGGGCCTGGGGTGCCTGCGACGGGGCTCGCAAGGTTTCAATCTCGCCGATAAAAGCGGCGAGATTGACTTCCTTTTCTAGTCCCGTCATACCCGAGTCACGTTCAGAATGAACGGACTTGTCCGTGTGTAGGAAAGTCCGTTCATTCTGAAAGTCCGGCGGAAGTCCGTCGGGAAGACCGGATTCCGGAAAGTCCGGTCGTGTGTAGGCAAGTCCGTCCGTTCAGAAAGTCCGGCGGTAGTCCGCCGGAAGTCTGGCGGCAAGTACGTCGGACCTAGTTTCCCAGAAAGTCTGACCGTGTGTACGCGGCATTAGAAGAAAACCTATTAGAATCTGCAAAAGACTTGAGACTGGGGGGGGGGGGGGGGGAGGTTCACCTTCCAGCAGGACAACGACCCTAAACATACAACCAGAGCTACAATGGAATGGTATAGATTAAAGACATTCTGTCTTCACAGATGACACTAAGCTATGCAGTGGAATAACGTCCTTACAGGATATCTCCAATTAACAAGCCAACCTCAATATACTGTCTAATTGGGCAACTAAGTGGCATCTGCTCCAATTGCCAGGGGATCCCTTGTTCGAGACAAGCACTGATGTAGCTTGTTGTTGAACCTGGATGCCAATAGATCGACATCTGGCCATCCCAAACGCTGGCAAAATTTCCCGGAACAAGTTCAGGTGTAGGGACCATTCCCCCGAACAGATTTGCTGGTGGCTGAGATAATCTGCCTTCCAGTTCTCTACCCCCGGGATATGGACCGCCGATAGAACCGGCACATGTCCCTCTGCCCAGGCTAATATGTGGTTCACCTCCTCCTGAGTTGAACGGCTCCTGGTACCACCCTGGTGGTTGATATAGGCCACCGCCGTGGCATTGTTAGACTGAACCCCTGATAGGGCAGTCCTGAAGCTCCACAGTCCAGGACTGTAGGGCCAAATGTACCGCCCACAGCTCAAGGATGTTGATGGGCAGGCTCCCCTGAGCTGTAAACCCCTCTAGGGTCGCTTCCCAGCCTGAGAGACTGGCGTTTGTGGTCAGCACTCTCCAGGACACCGGGAGCAAGGATCTTCCCCTTCGCAGGTTCTGATCCTGCAACCAGCTTGGGCTTAAGCACGCCCGGGGAGATAAGGACATTGGGTAATCCATGGCTTGCACTCTCCTGTTTTAAGCCGACAACATATCTTGTTTTATAGGTCAGGAATGGTACTGGGTGCAAGGAACTGCCTCGAAGAAGGACACCATCCTTCCCAGAAGACTCATACATAGCCGAATGAAGGGTTGCCTGCTGCTCCTTACCTGACACACCTGTTCATTCAGGGCACAGATCTTTACAGGTGGCAAAAATACCCTTGCCTGTACCGTATCTAGGATCACACTTAAATATTTTAGACTCTGAGCTGGTCTCAAGGGCCCAGGTTTTCTAAATAGCACTGTGCAGGCTACGCTCTGTTCTAAGGCCTGCAGTGAGTGATCTCTGAGCACCAAGATTTCCTGGGCCCTTAAAAGACCCAGAACTGGCGCTAGGACCTTTGTAAACACCCGGTTGCTGTGGCAAGCCCGAAGGGCAGAGCCACAAACTGGAAATTATGTTCCTCTACTGCAAACTGCAGGAACCTCTGATGAGGTTGAAAGATAGGTACATGTAAGGATATCGATGGAGGATAAGAAGTCTCCCATCTGGAGCAAGGCTACCAAGCGGACTGACTCCATCTGAAAGGACTGGATTTACAGATACTGGTTCAGAGATCTTAGATCCAAAATAGGCCTTGTGTCCCTATTTGGTTTAAGAACCATGAACAGGTTCAAATAAAACCCTGCGCCCCTTTCGGATACAGGAACCTTTATAATCACTCCCTGATGCACCAAATGATCTAGTGCCTGAAACAATAAGTCTCTTTTTGCAGGATCCAAAGGAACGCTGGATTCTAGAAACCTCAGAGGAGGAAACCCCCACAATTCCAGCTCGTAACTGTGGGATACTGTTGAGGTGACCCACTCATCCTGAACTACTGTTCTCCAAATGTCCGTGTAGCAAGGTCTTTTACCTCTTTTGGGCTAATGAGGACCTCCAAAGCCAAAAGATAGCTGAAATCCTACGATATGTGGTGGGTTATGAGGCATAGTGGGTGCAAAGATGGTGAAAGTCATTGGGCACCAGACACGTCTTGCATCTAAAAGGTTTTGTTTCTTTAGACAGTCCTTTCCTTTGAAACGCGTCAACTGTTCTCATTTGCGTTTGGTCACTGTGGCTTGTCAATAAAGATCACGCTTTTTAAGAGCAATCACCGAAGTGCGGATCATCTTTTCCTCATTTCCCTACTCAGCCAGCGACTGTGGATCGAGCACCTGGGATCTCTGCTTTCTATGTGATGTATGGGTAGTAGCACTGACTTTTTTGTTTATATTCTCAAACATTACCCCTGCTAACCAGCTCGGTCCTTGGCTTGACACAAGGCTCCTCTGCAAGCGTCTCCTCCACTGGTTGGGTCCCTGACTTGATCACTGCCTAAATTTTCCCGATTCTCCACCGTGCCCTTTGGGTGAGAAAACGGTTCCGGTACGTGCTTCAGTTACTCACTGTGGTCCCTGGTAAAGGCGATTGGTCCCTTCGTGGCAACAGCTTCCCTTCTACCTCCCACCACTGACAGGTTCTCCGGCCGGCAGAACTGTCACTTCTGGTTGGACTGCAAGCCGCAATCCCAACCCTGCACTGCTCTCCTACTTCTGGATAGGCCCTCACACAGCCTAGCAGCCAGATGCCCCCTGGATAGGCCCAATCTCCGGCCTAGCAGCCCGTGGCAGACGACACACACATCCACCCAGACAGCCGTCCAGGTTTCACAGAACATAGATCACCTGACCTCACCCAAATATATAGGCACTCCCAGCAGGCCTAAGGATTCAAGAAAACAGCCGCCCATTGGCTGAGATAGCCATACACCCATAACCTGACCTTGGGTTGCCCTTCTTATATCTAGTATCACCAAGTGCCCGGCCACCTAGTGGTAGAAGAGAAAAGTGCAACAAGGCCAAGCTTAGGGAGAAATCAATAGATCCCCATCAAGCAACCAAGATAAGTACTCCTGGCAAGCAAATTTGTGAGGAGCTAAACTCCAGGGTGCTACATCCGCAAAGCGAATCAGCCTTGCCCCCACCCGATAGAGTGGGGGCGTCCCCTCAAAAGGAGGGCTTGGTGCCGGGTTTAGAAGAGTTTTGGACCCAGGGTTTCTTTTGGCCCTGTGGCTTGCCCCTGGCTCTAGCGCCCTGTTGGCAGCGGAACTGCCTTGGCACTGAGACTCCTGAGGAAGCAATAAGTCTCCTGCTTTAAGTCATTATAATATGTTATACAAAAAGAAATGTATTTTGCTTTGATATATAGAAAGTTAGATGCAAGGATGCCATGTGCTGATACAGGATGTACATGTGGTCAGTCTGTCACTTATTAGACAATGAATAACAAAGTTATAACAAGTTAGAAGTTGGGTGTCTGGAACATTGGCAAATTGCCTAATATACGTAGCTTCATATATATTTGACAGCACAATATACAAGTGGCTATGAAGTTATACTCTTTAACACACAGAACCTTGAAATCAAATCATGCTCAGAGACAACAGCACAAGTCAGGTTTTTACACTCTCCCTTACATCTTTCTGAGGATAACCCTATCCCACAGCATGACTAACGAGCAACTTCTAGAATGTACTTCACCATGTTCTGATTTAAAAGACACCCCCAACCCTGATTACCTACATGTGTTTGTAGACAGTAGCTGTACACGTCCCGACGCTCACACATACAAGACTGGTTACTCAGTTGTCATGCTCCCAGACATTATCTTAGAAAGTAAATCACTGCAAGTAACTTCAGCGCAGCAAGTGGTCTATCTCCTCACGAGATATTAATGGGTAAACCAGCACAGAAAATACAGGCAGAAAAAGGAGAGGAACCTAATCTATATTCTTTACAGGAAGAGTACGTGAAACACTTGGTAAGTAACCTTACAGAAAATTATGACAAGGTAGCCGTCGCCTTTCCTCCTCTCTCCATCGAACAAACACATCCTTTTATACCCGGAGACAGGGTGTTGGTCAAGCAACTAGCAGCAAGAAGACACACGGGCCCGATCTTCCAAGGACCTTTTGAAGTCTTGAAAGTTGCTAGAAACAGCAGTCCTGACTGACCAGAGCCCACAATGGACCCATGCATCAAGGCTAAAGAAGCACCCTGAACACTGGAAAAGACACACAGCCACAAATGGGTCAATGGAACTCTTTCAACAGCAACTCCCCCAGAAACTCTAGCCCCCCACCTATTCCCAAGACTGGTGAAGTAACATGTCAATTTTTTTTGCCCCACCCTCCAAGGAGAAAAAAAAATAGAACATTTACTATTTGCTTACTAGCATTACTTTTCACATGTGCTTTATGTTGGAAAAAGTATTTGTCTCTTTAGGAGGCCCTGCAGGAATGTTGAATGTGTTAAAAAAGATCGATATGTTTGCATGTTTAATGGATAGATGGATGAATGTGACTGACAGTGATGTAGGATTATTGAACAAGGAAACTAGCAAAATAAAGTATAGAACAAGAGATAATAAAACAAAAAAAAAGCAAGAAAGGATGATGGCAGTTATCCTGGGCTTGTGTGATCAAACCGAGGATAAACAGCTATGCTGTACCTATTTTAACTAGACTCACTAAAGATTTGACATTACCAGATTATTATGACATAATTAAGGGACACCAGGTAGAGAGAAGGAGATTACAGGATGAAGCCCGAAACCTGGCTGATTCCTGGGATCCCCTACAAGGAGTGGGAGGATGGTTTATCTCAATATGGAACATATTGGGTTTAAGAAGGCAGGAATGGTGATTCTTACGATAATGGTTCTGACATGGATTACCTACATAGTGATTAAATTGATATTTTGCATGATAGGCAGAATAATGAAAATAAGAAACCCCTCTGAAGACCCCCAATCGGTAAATGCCATGCTCTATACGAAACATAGATGGTATAATGAATCATTTTGATGATCAATACAGACTTTTATAGTCTGTTATGATCAAAGGAGGGATTGTAAGGAGTTAGAGTACTGCTTTATGTCATTATGTTATACAAAAAAAAATTATTTTGCTTTGATATATAGAAAGTTAGATGCAAGGATGCTATGTGCTGATACAGGATGTACATGTGGTCAGTCTGTCACTTATTAGACAATGAATAACAAAGTTATAACAAGTTAGAAGTTGGGTGTCTGGAACATTGGCAAATTGCCTAATATACGTAGCTTCATATATATTTAAACATAGCCTGAGAGATGTCTCCAGGCAGAATATGCAGTTTGTGACATTTATGCTTTTTTTTTTTTTTTTTAAGTTTTTGCTTCAATCTCATTGGCTGATAATAAGAGGGAGGTTTCTCTCTCTCTATGTAAGTGTATAAGATATATGTGAAACCCAATAAAGCATTGTAATCTTGATTCACCATCCCTGTGTGTATGGAGTCTTGATTACCCGATCGATCAGAGAGTTCTATCCATACACCCATAAGTCCAACCCGGGTTACCAAGAAAGGAAGCAACCTAACAGGTCCTGAGGTTTTAAAAATGAGGAACGCCTGGTCCTTCGCTTCACAGAAAGTAGACAGCTCTTCCCTCCGTAAATCTTTTGGATATATTTGTCCAAATCATAAAATATCAACAAGCGTTCCCCTAGAATGGAAACCCTGCCAAAAACTTCTTACAAGGAAGCTTGGTTAACCAGTTCTTAAGTCACAGAAGTCTGCGCATGTGTACAGACTGGAGATTCAAACGAGGGACTTGCTGTATCAAATCTGTAAGAGCAGCAAAGATGTGGAATTCCCTTCCACAGGCGGTGGTTTTAGCGGGGAGCATCGATAGTTTAAAAAAAACTATTAGATAAGCACCTGAACAACCGCAACATACAGGGATATACAATGTAATACTGACCTATAATCACACATGTAGATTAGACTTGATGGACTTGTCTTTTTTCAACCTCACCCACTATGTAAAAAATTCTTCAAAAAAGGAATCTACAGCAAAACACAGTGCTCAAGGTATATCTGCCCTATTTTCAGCAGGATCATCCTCCTGGTTAGGCCTGTCAGGCCGTCTGACCTGATCCATTAAGGACTGGCAGGCACCAATTGTTGCGACAGCTGGTTGAATGGCTGAACCGGCCGAAGAAAAGGAAGCCCTTAATAATGACTCCAGTTTTTTGTCAATAGGGTCCTTCAAGCCCTGTGCGTTATCCACTGGACAGGTTAAAGTTCTTGTTTAAGGAAGAGACTGCTGCATCTATGGCTGGCATGCTCCACTTAAACTTTTTCACCATGGGATATAAAAGGGAAAACCTCTTAAGAGGAACGAAAATCCTGTCAGGATATTCCCAATCAGCATGCATTGCCTGCTCCAACAGTGGGTGAAGGTTAAAACCTGTGCAACCTGAGGAGGCCTCAGGGACCCCAAATAGGACCAGGGAGGCTCAGAAACCTCTGCAGGAGGTAACTTAAAGGCATAACGACCCATCCCTGTAAGAGTCTGGATCAAAAGCCCCTGCGACTGAGAGGCTGATACCAACTGGACATCTTGTGGCCCAGGTTCCTCAGAAGCAGACTCATCTGCCTGGCCCTCCACAAAGTCCTTAGCACTTAGCTCTTCCCCTTCATCAACCAATTCCTGCTCCAAATTAGGAGGTTCAGGGGAGGTGGATCTGTCACGCTTCCTGCCACCCTGTGAGATGGAGGCAATCATGCCAGCAATCCTGTCCTCTAACGCAGCTAGAGCTGAGGCAGGGGCATATTATGAAAGCAGTGGGCCTGTGTGCGCAAGATAAAAAGTGGGCCCTAGGCAAAATAAAACATGGCGCGTGTAGAAATGTAGGTGTGGCTTACATTGTGGTAAATATTGGGCGTGTGGTTTAACCACCTCAATACAGTGCACTTTCACCCCCTTCCCGCCCAGGCCATTTCTCAGCACTGTCACACTTTGAATGACAATTGCACGGTCATGCAACACTGTACCCAAATGAAATCATCATATGTATTCCCTACAAATAGAGCTTTCTTTTGGTGGTATTTTATCACCTCTGCAGTTTTTATTTTTTGCGCTATAAAATAAGAGTGACAAGTTTAAAAAAAAAAACAAAAACTTTTTTTTTTCTTTTTTCCCTCAGTTTAGGCAGATATGTATTCTACATATTTTTGGTAAAAAAAAAAAAAAAAGCAATAAGCATATGATTGGTTTGCACAAAAGTTATAGCGTCTACAAAATAGGGAATAGAATTATAGCATTTTTATTATGTATTTATTTATTTTTTTACACTAGTAATGGCGGCGATCTGCGATTTTTTATCGTCACTGCGATATTGCAGGGGACATATCGGACACATTTTTGGGACCATTCACATCTATACAGCGATCCGTGCTATAAAAATGCACAGATTACTGTATAAATGTGACTGGCAGGGAAGGGGTTAACACTAGGGGGTGATAGAGGGGTTAATTATGTTTCCTAGGGAGTGTTTCTAACTGTAGGGGGGAGGGGACTCACAAGGGGAGGAGAGCAAAATCGGTCTTCCTCTCTACTGGGAACACACCATCAGTCTCCTCTCCTCTGACAGGACGTGGATCTGTGTTTACACACACAGATCCATGGTCCTGCTATGTTACCAGGCAATCGCGGGCACGCGCATCAGGTCCCGAGTGACACGGCCTGGTGAGCCGGGAAGGCGAGGGCGTCATATGACACCCTCCCAGAACGAGAGCCGCGCTGCCTGGCCGTCATATGACAGCCGGCGGGCAGCAATCGGTTAATAGAGTCTGAGATGCCTTACATAGTGCAGAATGCAGTAATGTTAAATAGGGAATGTACAATGCAGAGTGTAAGGCAATGGGTAGTATGTGCAGGAGAGGGTGTGGAGTGTATGGAGGTGGGTAGTATCTACAGGAGTGCAGAGTGTATGGTGGTGGTTTTGTGCAGGAGAGGAGTGCATGGAGGTGGGTAGAATGTGCGGAGTGTATGGCGGTGGGTAGTATGTACAAGAGGTGTGTATGGTGCTGGGTAGTATGTGCAGGTGAGCAGTATGTGCTGGATGGTGTCTTTTTTTTTTTTTTTTTTTTTTACAAATTACATTTTTTTTTTCTTCATTTTTTTCAAAATGCTTTTTGGGGGCCAGTGGATGGTATCAGTTTGTCAGTGGACAGTGTAAGTGGGGCGCAATGGACAGGGTCAATTTTTTTTATTTTTACAAATTTTTGTATTATTTTTTTTCACAATGATTGGGGGTGGGGGTAGTGGACGGTGTTAGTAGTTTGTTTTCATTATTTATTATTTTTTACAACTTTTTTTTCCCACAGTGCTTCTGGGGAGGGTTATGGGGCAGTGGCCAGTGGCAGTAGATTATGTATTTTTTACATTTGAATTTGTTTCACAATGCTTTTTTTTGTGGGGGGGTGGTGATGGTGTCAGTAGTTTTCCATTTTATTTATTTTTACAATTTTATTTGTTATCACTATATATAAAAAAAAAAAAATTAACAAAAAAAAAATAAAAATGTGTATCAGCCCTGTTGGTGGGCTTTGGTGTGAGATAGTAGGGGTCTACACAGACCCCTAACATCTCCCCCTTGAGACAGAGAAAGGAACTGAGGACAGATTCCCCAGTCCCTTTCTCAGCAATGAAAATGAATAAACAGAAGACAGAGGCTACTGTTCATTCATAAACTGAAGCAAACACAGTTTACTCTGCTGTTATCACAGGACTTGGGAGCGATCACACATGTCCAATTTAGAAAAGGAAGGAGCCGAAAACTCACATTTAATGACCCCTTCCTCCGCCACGAGAGGAAAGAAGGGAAGCCAGCTGTGGGGGTATGATATATATGGGGGCGGGGGGGGTGTTGGAGGAAGACACAGAGAGGGGTAAGATAAAGAGAACAAGGACACAGAGGCAGAGGCGTATCTAGGGAAAATGGTACATACACATACAAAAAATAAAGCTCATAAAAACTACAAGTCAAGCTCTTTAAACTTTCAATTAACAAATTATGGATTGGCACTGATGAGGCAGTACTGATAGATGACACTGATAGGGCTAGGAGGCACTGACAGCATGTCCTCCCTCCCAAACAGTTATCCCGCCAGAGCCACTACACCGAGCTGCACTTATCTGCCCAACTTTCCCAGCCCCATGCAGAGACTGAGCTTACTTGTTCTTGTATTTGTACGGCGCTTCCTTCTTGCTTGCAGTGGTGCTGCCCACACTGCTTTCCTACCAGCCTCTGGATGACATGCTGCTTGGGACATCAGGGGGAGGAGTGTGCTCAGCCTCAGCGCAATAGTACATAGGCTATGCAGCGCAGCATTCTCTGCAAGGCAATGTATGTAGCGGCCGCCTCACTGTCTTGGGCCTATAATTCAACTGTCTGGCAAGACTGCAAGGCAATGTAGCAGCTAGCGTCCAGCCCTGGGAAGAAGAGCCACTCATGAGCACCCACTTCATATAATCGCCCATGGTACTCGCCCTATCCTGGATACACCAGTGCAGAGAGGGGCTGGAGGAGGACACAAAGGGCAGTCCCGATGACCCCTGGAGGAGGATAAATAAATAGATAGAAAAACATTTTTTAAATATATCAAAAAAAAAAAAAAAATTAAAAATGGTGCATTTCAGTCTTTTGCAAAGTCCATCCTGAATTTTCAGTTTCAGCCCAGAATTCATTTCAGGACACCAATATTTAGAACCACTTAAATAAATTTAAATCAAATCCACCCTGGACATTTAGTCCTGGGCAGGAGAAGTGAAGTCAATTTAAATCACTAGTAAAAAGGCTTGATTTAAATCATATTTTAAAAAGCAACTGTCATGTCTGTCTCACTGCTTACTCAACAGTCCCATTCCCTTTAAGGGGATGTGGCAGTGAGGCAAGGATGTGGCAGTGAGGCAAGTATGTGGCAGTGAGGCAAGGATGTGGCAGTGAGGCAAGGATGTGGCAGTGAGGCAAGGATGTGGCAGTGAGGCAAGGATGTGGCAGCAGCAGGTTAGTGGATGCTTGCCAACAGGCACTGCCATGATGAATCTGAAATGACAGGTGTTCTTTAAAATTGAAAAGCTTATTCTTGCTGGCAGTTAGAAGCTTTAATATTTGCAGACAAAATGAAGGTTTCCCATTTAAAATAAGCCGTCAGGTTAGTAAAGCAGATACACAACCGATTCAATCATACAATTTGTAGTGTACATAGATTTGCAAAACAATGTGATAAAGTCCAGGAATACCTTTATCTTATAGTTAAAGTGACATTGAGTTAATGCAGTGCATGTTATCCCAGCTTGCATTAACTGCATACGTTTACAAAAAAAAAAAAAATTGCAGAATATACTGCCTCATGCTGCATAACTAAGCTCCATTTCATGCTATATGAAAGCTAAAACTATCATGTATATGATAAAAAAAAAAAAAAAAAAATAAAAAAAAAAAAAAAACACCCCACACCACAAAGTCTAAATATTTTTTTTTTTTTAAATTGATCATTGGTTTTTTTTATACACCCTGTACATTGTCCCATGATATAGGATCTACTTACTGATACACACAGTGGTACAGTGGCTGTGTGTAACCCGTCCTAACTTAATGTGCATAGAGAAATTAGATAACAATGGACTTTAGGCACCAGTATACAACAATCTCTTTAAAAATGTAACACATTTTATTTCATAAATTCTAAAACAAAGATGCATTTAAAATCTCACAATATTAAAAATTTACTATCCAAGATAAGCTACTACCACCAACTAGAAATCAAACCCCCATCATAGGTAGTATGGTACAAGCACAATATTAAGGCTGCCAACATCCAGACAGGCTTGGTGTAGCTTGTTCAGGATCTACATGTTTTGCATCAATGTGCTTCCTCAGGAGCTTAAGCATGTATTCTAGATAGATGAAAATATACAGTGATGATTTATAAAACATATCAATAATGCATGTTAGTCACCATCTTCTGGCTAGTGGGAAAAAAGTTGAACCACCAGCATTGGAGGCATTTAGTGGATGTGGGGACATTTATATGCACAGCAACCCACCAGAGCGTAATGAGGCATGCTAATCTAGCATGCAAAAATAGTGGACCGGAAAAGATATACACCCAAGCGTAGGTCACTCATACAGCCACAAATAGCCCAAGTAAAATGTTGAAAATTGTTCCTGGGATAATTAACCCTAGATAGTTTAAAACAGAGGGGTTTATGGTGTATAGTAGACTGTAGAACAGTTTTTTTTTTTTTTTATATCGAGTTAGACTTACCGGAAACTCCTTTTCTGAGAATCTTCCAGGACAGCCCATGAGACCTAGGGCAGCTCCTCCTACCAGGACAGGAAACCTGTTAATCCCCACCAGATAAAGGGCAGCCCTCTAGGCCCCATGTTAGTATTTAAGAACCATAGGATGTCCCTGTAAAACATATGCATAATACATATAACTTCAAGACAAAACCAGGTAGGAATCTGGCTGTCCTGGAAGCCCCTCAGAAAAAGTTAAGGCAAGTCTAACATTGCTTTTCTCCAAGCATCTTCCAGGACAGCCTAGAGCTGTGCCAGAACTTACCAGTCTAGGGAGGGACAACTGCCTCAAGGACCTTACGACCAAACGCCTGCTCCTGAGCAGATCCAGGCAATGTTTAATGAAGGTCGAAAAACTGGACCATGTAGCAGCCCTGTAAATTTGTTCTGGTGAGGCTTCAGCCCTCTCAGCCCAAGACGCAGACAAGGCTCGAGTGTGCAGTGACAAAAGGCAGAGGGACTTCCCTAATTGTGCAAGTTTCAGAAATGGGTAGATGGATAATGCAAGCTAAGGTGGCTTTAGATGCACTTACCCTTGTGTGGTCCTGAAAAAGGACAGTCTGTTCTTCTAAAAAAGTCTGTGACCTCAAGGTAGATGAGAAGAATTCTTCACACCTAAACTAAATTTTTTCTTGGTCCCCCTTTGGCGAACTACAAAAAGGTTGGCAGTACAATGTCCTGGGATCTGTGGAATGTACTGGCCACTTAGGCAAAAATCCTGGATCAGTTTTCAAAACAACCCGATCCTCAAGTTGTGGAGGAAAGTCTCCCTCACTGATAGGACCTGTAACTCAACCTACAAGCTGAGGTAAACGCAAAAAAAAAAAAAAAATAATAAAAAAAAAAAATATATATATATATATAAATAAATTTTTTTTTTTTTTTTTTTAAAGGTAAGCATCTTAAGTGAAATATCCTCTAGGGCAGTGATGGCAAACCTTGGCACCCCAGATGGTTTTGGAACTACATTTCCCATGATGCTCATGCACTAGGGCAGTGATGGCAAACCTTGGCACCCCAGATGGTTTTGGAACTACATTTCCCATGATGCTCATGCACTCTGCAGTGTAGCATCATGGGAAATGTAGTTCCAACATCTGGAGTGCCAAGGTTCGCCATCACTGCTCTAGGGGCTCAAAAGGGAATTCTACCAGAGTTTGAAGCACCAGGGACAGGTCCCAGTTTGAACAACTAACCACTACTGGCCTGGACCTAGAAAATGTATTTGAAGAATCTAGCTATAGTGGGATCTTCCAAGAGAAAAGTTAGAGCAAAACACGGATGGCTGCCGCCTGTACCTTTAAAAAAGGTACTAACTGAAAGACCTGTCGACACCCTCTTGGAGAAAAAAAAAAAAAAAATTCCAAAAGGGAAAGCTCATGAGTTAATCTTTGATTTTCAGATAACCAGAAGTTAAAATTTCTTCCAAACCTTGGAATATATGGCTCTAGTGACTGGTTTTCTGCAATTTATCAGGGTCTTAACTACCTTGTCAGAGAACCCCTGGGCGCTTAGTATCTTTTCTTCAGATATCAGGCTGTCAAGCTTAAAGGGGTTGTAAATCTTCGTGTTTTCACCTAAACGCATCCTATGCATTAAAGGTGAAAAAACACCTGGCAGTGACCGCACCCCCCCCCTGTCGTTTCACTTACCTAAACCCTGGAACTTGACCTGGCGGGGACATGCTGTCTGGCCGGGGTTCTCGGCTCTTGACTGGATAGATAGCAGCACAGCCATTGGCTCCCGCTGCGGTCAATCAAATCCAATGATGCGGGCGCCAGGGCAGTCACACATTCTGCATCTATGGATGCTGAATGCTGGAGTCAGGAGTTCGCCTGCAAAGGGGGGGGGGGAGTGTAAGGTGCGAGAGCCGTTGGGGGGGCCCCAGCAGAAGACCAGGTTCGGGGCCACTCTGCAAAAACGAGCTGCACAGTGGAGGAAAGTATTTTTTTTTTTTTTTTTTTTTTTTACAAAAGAGTCAAACACCCCTTACAATCACTTTAAAGGAAACCTGTGGGTGCAACACTGGACTCGACTTGGACAACACTGGACTTCTCTTCAGAAAAGACAGTGGAGGCTCCCAGACCAGAGTCTGTAACAGGGAAAACCATGGCCTCTTGGACCAGAAAAGGGGCCATTAGGATAAGATCTGTTTCTTCTAGAAGAAACTTCCAGAATGAGCCTGATCGACAGGAAGGCGTAACAGAGGCAGAATTGGCCACGGATTTACCAGAGCATCGATCCCCCAATGATCGATCCGCTGGGTTTATTGAAAAGAGCGCCTGTCATGCAATTGTTCTGATCTGCGAACAGGTGCACTTCGGGACAGCCCCATCTGTCGGTGAGACCCGCAAAGATTTCAGGATGAAGGGACCAATCGTCGAGACATACATGGTAGCGACAGATAATCTGCCAGAAAGTCGTGTCCCCTTCAGGTGCACTGCTGTAATTGATGCTAGATTCCCTTCTGCCCATGATAAAATCTCCTGGGAAATAGATTGAAGTATCAGACTGCTCGTACCTCCGTTTGTTGTTACGCAACCGTAGTGATATTGTCGGATACAAATCTGGAGATTGTGACCCCTGATTGCCATCTGAAATGCCTGCAAGGCTCTCTGAACTGCTAGAAGCTCTGATTCGATGGAGCCCTTGCTTCCCTTGAGGACCATTCTCCCTGTGCCATTGAGGTGGGCTCTCCATCCCCAGGAACTCGCATCCGTTGTGATCCTCTGGGATATAGGAATGGACCATGCTAGACCTCTTGTTAGGTGCAGGCGTGTCCTCCACCACAAGCTTCTTTTTACCCTGAAGAGTAAAAAGACTCTTGATTACAGGGAGCTTGCATCTGTCCCAGGAGAAAACAGCTGTAATGGGCGTTGAAGTCTTGACCATGGCACTGCGGGAAAGCAAGGTCATCAGACCCACTGCTCACGAAACCGCTCAGCAAGACTGACTGGTCTGTAAGGCTGACATGGTTTGCATCATTTTTTGAGACCTTCTCCTGTGGGAGAAAAAAAACAAAAAAAAAAAAACAAAAAAAACACTGAGCAAAATTCATACCCCAGATATGTCACTTTCTGGGGCGGAATGAAGGAAGGTTTATTAACCAGCCTAGAGTTTGAAGGAAGTCCTGTACAGTCTGGAGATCTGCTAATAACTTTTGGTATGACTGCCACCACTAGCCGATCATCCAGGTAAGAGATAATAGTTCTTGCCTTTAACCTTAGCAGAGCAAGCGCCCCAACACCTTTGTAAAAATGCATGGGGCTGGAGGACAGACCAAAGGGGAGGGCTTGAAATTGAAAGTGCCGAATCTGTTCACATCTTGACTGCTAGTCTCAAGAATCTTTTGGAAGGCTGGCTGGACAGGGATGTGCAGATTGGATTTGAGGGATGCCATGAAGCAGTTTGGGTAAAGCAGGTTTGATTGAGAACACCGTCTCCATATGAAAGTGCTTGTACAAGATCTAACGATTGAGACCGGAGGTTCAGGGTAAGCTATTTTCCTAATGGCCCATTGATGACAAATATATGGGAATACACCTTGCCCTGATCCGAGCAGGACCTTTTGATCTAACAAGTCTCCAATTTGGAGACCCAGGGCCATCATTTTTACCCGATCTTGATGGAAGGTGACCAATAAATTGCTCTGGTGGCTGACTAGAAAATTCCAGCCTGTACGCATTGGTCACTAGGTACAGGATGAATATACTTGGTGACTGCTGCCCACTTTGGGAGAAAAGCCCTCAATCTTCCTCCCACTGGGAGACACGAGTCACTGTGGCTTGTCGGAGGGTTAAACAAGACGCCCCCTCTAACTCTTGTGCCCTGTCCAATTATTTTTTGGGGCCTATTGTCCCCTTCTCTAAGACCTTGCTGCCTACTTTAGCGAAAAAAGCCTTTTCATATTCTCTAGAAAGGCCTTTCTATTGCCCGTGCGTTCCAGCTCCTCTTGCAGATCTGAGCCAAAAATGTGATCGCCTGTTAAGGGAAGACCATAGGCGCGACTTTGAGGCAGCATCACCTGACCAGGTTTTAAGCCATAGGTTTTCTGGCCAAAATCACTAAAGCCGAGATCTTAGCGACTGTGGAAGAATCAGCCAAAAACCCTCTAGAGGTACCTGCCAACAAGTGTGTTTGTATTTGTGTCAACCATACTTCTAAATTTCTGGCTACACAAGTGAAGGCCAGAGCTGGTTTAAAAAAAAAAAAAAAAAAAAAAAAAAAAAAGGATTCTCAATTGCTGAGTCCCAGGCTCTGAAGGACTTCTTAACCATCAGATCCATAAGCGTGCCCATATTGTCAAACACTAGGTCCGAGTTTAAAACTTTTGAAAGGAGGTGCGTCGAACTTAGGATTTTTGTTCCATGGCTGCACTGTGTCCTCCAAATGGAAACCTTTTAAAAGGTTAATGGAAAAAATGTTTCTCTGGATTTTCCCACTCCAGCTTGATAGTATCAAGAAGGGAACTATGCACAGGAAAAAAAAAAGTTTCTTATGCAAAACTTTGTACACAAGGTCATGTTTAGACAATTGTACCTTCTTTCATATCAAGTGTCGTATAGATAGCCTTTAATAAGTCATCTACATCTTCCAATGATAGTTTTATACCTCAAGCCCCTTGCAGATTCTTTATCCCTGGGCCCTGTATCGGACCCAAATTCTTCCG
This sequence comes from Lithobates septentrionalis, assembly GCA_037952835.1. Classification (NCBI taxonomy): domain Eukaryota; kingdom Metazoa; phylum Chordata; class Amphibia; order Anura; family Ranidae; genus Lithobates; species Lithobates septentrionalis. Next base: position 428,610 of record JBBDGP010001075.1, on the reverse strand, counting down.
GAGAAGACCAGCCAGATCTGGCTTCAGCCTTCACTGGAGATGGACCCTTGAATCTTGTCAATTAGTTTTAAATGAGCTAAACAGACATATGCTCATCTCTAACAGAAGTCAGAATTTTCTGAAAGGAGACTACCGGGTCATCCTTAATTAGGCCGTCTATACAGGTGTGGCAAACTGCTTTTCTCCACGAGGAGCTCAATTTGTTTTTGCAAACCGCACATTTCCTTTTTGGTCTTGGCCTGCAAGACAACAAAATGACCCCAATAAAAAACCAAAAAAAAAAAACCAAAAAAAAAAAATATTTATGCCACATACACTCCATAACACCCTGTGCAGCAGGAAAGGAAAAAAAAATTATATTACACACAGTGGGGACAGAAAGTATTCAGACCCCCTTAAAATTTTTCACTTTAATGATTTTAGCAAATGGCTGCAATATAACAAAGTTATTTTTCCCCCTCATTAATGTACACACAGCACCCCATATTGACAGAAAACACAGAATTGTTGACATTTTTGCAGATTAAAAGAAAAACTGAAATATCACATGGTCCTAAGTATTCAGACCCTTTGCTGTGACACTCATTTTAACTCAGGTGCTGTCCATTTCTTCTGATCATCCGAGATGGTTCTACACCTTCGAGTCCAGCTGTGTTTGATTATACTGATTGGACTTTTAGGAAAGCCACACACCTGTCTATATAAGACCTTACAGCTCACAGTGCATGTCAGAGCAAATGAGAATCATGGAGGTCAAAGGAATGGCCTGAAGAGCTCAGAGACAGAATTGTGGCAAGGCACAGATCTGGCCAAGGTTACAAAAAAAAATATCTCTGCTGCACTTAAGGTTCCTAAGGGCACAGTGGCCTCCATAATCCTTAAATGGAAGAAGCTTGGGACAACTAGAACCCTTCCTAGAGCTGGCTGTCCAGCCAAACTAAGCTATCAGGGGAGAAGAGCCTTGGTGAGAGGTAAAGAACTCAAAGATCACTGTGGCTGAGCTCCAGAGATGCAGTCGGGAGAAAGTTGTAGAAAGTCAATCACTGCAGCCCTCCACCAGTCGGGGCTTCATGGCAGAGTGGCCCGACGGAAGCCTCTCTTCAGTGCAAATGTACATATTCGCCAGCACACCATGGATCAGCAATAAGTCGTCCAAAAAGGTTTAAAAAAAATAAATAAAAAAAAGTCACATCACAAAGGAAGGTGCAATGTTTTGGGACCACACAGGACCCCTTCGTCAGGCATGTGATAAGGTGCAACAGTGTCAGAACATACACACACACACACACACACACACACTGGTCACCAATCAAAAACATGTGCAAAATGAAAGATACACACCCTCCCTGACGTCAATATGAGATCATAATCCCACCATAAAGTGTTAAAAACAATTAGGTATGGAACTAACATTAAGTTGGCAAGGGCACTGAAACAAAAATCGTGGAGTGCGGATCGCATCTCCAGCGGTAGCGCGACACCACCAGATCGGCTAAACCAGCCAGATGTGCCCGATCGGAGCACATCGCCTCTAGGACCCAGTGACTCAGTTGTCAGCTAGAAGCCCTTGCCGCCAAATCGCATCACATATGCCGCGCAGGCATCCATGGCAACAGAAGGATGCCTAACAGCGGGGCTGCCGTCACAGGAGATAGTGACGTATGGCCGGCGCCACGTCAGACAACCAAAAGGGAAGGTGTGTGTGTGTGTGTGTGTGCGCGCGTGTGCGCGCGTGTGAGAGAGGGAGGGTAAAGAAAAAGCGATACACGCAAGAGTGAAGAAAGAGTGGGGCAGGGATAAAGAGCAGATGGTAATGAGGGGGTGAACTGAACGGAGAAAAAAAAAAACACACAAATACACACAAAAAGGTGAAGGGAAACCTAAAAGTGAAATAGATGCAGTATCAGGAGAACAGAGATCAAAGCACATCACATCTGCGTGAGAACACACCATGCTATTATCACAGCGGGAGCCTAGGGATGCAAACAGATCAATCGTGTAAGTCAATAAAGATGAACTCATAACATTTAACCATAAAAGGTAATACGAGTCATGATCAATACTGTATCAAACATAGACTTATCAATGCACCCGCTATATAGGTATCACAGATAAGCATAAGGTGTGAGAAAAGGACAGGAGAGAATAAACAGACCCGAGGGAAGGAAGGATAATAAGTATACGGTATGTCTCATCTCAGTTTGCTAGAAAAAAAAAAAAAAAAAAACCTGAAGGACTCCAAGATGGTGAGAAATAAGATTCTTTGGTCTGATGAGCCCAAGAACTTTTTGACCTTAATTCTAAGCAGTATGTGGAGAAAACTAGGCACTGCTCATCACCTGTCCAATACAGTCCCAACAGTGAAGCATGGTGGTGGCAGGGTGGGGGTGTTTTTCAGCTGCAGGGACAGGACGACTGGTTGCAATCGAGGGAAAGATGAATGTGGCCAAGTACAGGGATATCCTGGATGAAAACCTTCACCAGAGTGCTCAGGACCTGGACTGGGCCGAAGGTTTACCTTCCAAGACAATGACCCTAAGCACATAGCTAAAACAACGAAGGAGTGGCTTCACAACAACTCCATGACTGTTCTTGAATGGCCCAGCCAGAGCCCTGACTTAAACCCAATTGAGCATCTCTGGAGAGACCTAAAATGGCTGTTTACCATCCAACCTGACAGAACTGGAGAGGATCTGCAAGGAGGAATGGCAGAGGATCCCCAAATCCAGGTGTGAAAAACTTGTTGCATCTTTCTCAAAAAGACTCATGGCTGTATTAGATCAAAAGGGTGCTTCTACTAAATACTGAGCAAAGGGTCTGAATACTTAGGACCATGTGATATTTCAGTTTTTCTTTAATAAATCTGCAAAAATGTCAACAATTGTGTTTTTCTGTCAATATGGGGTGCTGTGTGTACATTGATAAAAAAAAATTAAAATGATTTTAGCAAATGGCTGCAATATAACAAAGAGTGAAAAATGTAAGGGGGTCTGAATACTTTCCATCCCCACTATAAATGTGCCCCCTGCACCTGGTCCCTACTAGTTACAAGGGGGAGACCACTCTCAGTATGTGCAAGTAAAATACACTTCAGGCTTACCTGTGAGGTGCTGGTGTTAGGGTCTGCTTCCGCTGCCTGTGCAGGTATCACGGGAGTCTATCCTGCCCCTGTAGTGGTCTGCAGCCTCTGCCGGGTTTCACTCTTAACCACCAGCTTGCCAGTTCACGCCGTTTAGACAGGAACTAGCATCTCCAGCACCCACTGATGTCACACGCCCCAGAAGTGACCCGCCGGGTACTTCCTGTGAGCCAGCTTGGAACGCAAAATTTCTGCCCCTCCATGCATGCAGCTTCCTCTTTCCATGCACACTCCAGCCACAGTTTAAACAGGGAGGGAACAGCTGACTGCTACCATGCAGCTTGCGGACTGGAGCTCTGACATAAACCGCAGTGCTGGCATTCCCCATGCACCGAGAAGCAGGGACAGCAGCCCCAAGCCTACTCCCCTGATGGATGTGCCGCGCTCACGAGACCTAGGGGACCAGTTCCAGGAAACATGTTACCCCACCCCCCAGTCTAGAGGAAATACTAAATACTGACATGGGGCCTGGAGGACCGCCCTTTTATCTGGTGGGGGTTAACATTTCCTGTACTGGTAGGAGGAGGAGGCCTAGAAGCAGCAAAAAAAAAAAAAAAAAAAAAAAAAAAAAAAAAAGAAAAGGGAACCCCCCCCCGCTGCATAGCCGGAGGCATAGTATAACCCAGCTGACAAGCTAGGTCTCAGAGGGGGCAAAGTGGGGGGGGGGGGGGGGGGGGGGGGTCAGAGCCCCATGAATCTCCAGGTTTTCTGGTGCTGCATCGCCCAGAACTGTATTGGAGGTTGCAACCAGCACCAGTCATTGATCTTCTGTGCCAGCGGTCTATAGTAGCCCGGATCCAAAAGTCGTTTCAGCAGCTCCAGGCTCCGTTGCAGTCTTCCAAGTCCACTAAGTGAAGCTGCAAGGCCACCGCAGTGTCCACATATAAATTTTGTATAGATGCTAGGGTGGATACCTGTTCCAGGGTTGCAAGTGTTACTTCCCCTGTGGACAGAGGGTCTGAACCACCATTTTGATAGCCTGCAGCTCGTCGGTGTCTCCTCTAGCTTGATAAGGACTTCTATATCCGCTTTAGTTGGAAGGGCTAAAAAAAAGGAGCGCAGAGTTTTGTCCATCCATAGGGTAAAGAAGGTGTTGCGATATAGGTTAAAAAAAAAAAAAAAAACACCCCACACCCCCCCCCCCCCCCCCCCCGGTAAAAATGTCAGGTTTGTGATTTTTTTTTTTTTTACACAAAGAGACAAAGATAAATCAGTTCAGAACTTTTCCACCTTTACTGTGACCTATAAACTGTACAACTCCGATACACAGACAAACTTTTAGGCAGAGGGAAGTAAAAAATAAACACTAAAATATGGTTGCAGAAGTGTGCACACCCTTAATTACTTTGGTGCACCATTTGATTACAGCACTCAGTCTTTTTGGGTATGACCATATCAGCATGGCACATCTTGACTTGGCAATATTTGCCCACTCTTTGCAAACACTCCAAATCTGTCAGATTGCGAGGGCATCTCCTATGCACAGCCCTCTTCAGATCACACCACAGATTTTTAATCATTCAGGTCTGGGCTCTGCCTGGGCCATTTCAAAAACTTTAATCTTCTTCTGGTGAAGCCATTCCTTTGTTGATTTGGATGTATGCTTTGGGTCATTGTCATGCTGAAAGATGAAGTTCCTCTTAATGTTCAGTTTTCTAGCAGAAGCCTTAATGTTGTGCGCCAACATTGGCTGGTATTTGAAACTGTTCATAAAATTCCCTCTCCCTTGACTAAGGACCCTGTTCCAGCTGAAGAAAAACAGACTCAAAGCATGATGCTGCCTCTGTCGTAGAAAGATGGCTGTAAGCTATGCACACCAGCCATATCTCCTGTGCTAATAAGCACCCATTTCCATCTTAATATAATGTACCTTACCCATCAACCCACGCATCCAAGTAATCAGACATCATCACTCTTACGTTCTCATCTCAGCATGGCTGCCTTTTGTCAGCCAGCCCTTTTAATTGCATATCAACAGGAAGTCCCAACTTGAGGGTTGTGCCTCCAACAGCCAAACACCTCCTACAAAAGTTTGTGACCTCACAGGAAAATGTAGATATTTGCCAGCACACGGTGGCGTCCAAACGGTTTAATTTATTGCATGATCACAACACAAAAAAAAAAAAAAGTGCACCTTTTGTGTTGTGATCATGCAATAAATTAAACCGTTTGGACGCCACCGTGTGCTGATCCTTGGTGTGCTGGCAAATATCTACATTGTGACTTGAACCAGTATCCAGCTGGTTGTTGCTGCAGCACCCGACCTTTAAGAGCTTATACCAGGAACGTGTGCGATGGGAATATGAAACATTCCTCACAGGAAAATGAACACAGGAGGAAATGACCATATAAGGATGCAACAATACAGAAGCCCCTCCAACAGGGTTAAATACAGAACCAAAGACATGTATACATTCAAATAGAAATACAGTAGTGACGTGTGCAGACGGTGGTGTGCAAAACCATGCGGCAAGCACATGGCTCTGAACACGACCGTGTGCACACTCCCACGGTTACCAGGGATGCAAACCATACAAAACCATGGCTCAGTGAGCCATAATTTTCATGTGGTTATGCTATAGTTCCAATGTACGCAGACATGTATGCTCGGAGTCATTAATGCAGTCGCCATGAGGTGCCCAATCTCTTGATGAGGTATAAACTAACATCCCTAAAAAAGCAACAGATCTGCCATGTCCACAGGAAGGTTGTCGCAGCCAATGGTCTTCCACCAACATCTGTATGTGTGAATATGCTCACATGAGTGTATTACAGCAAAACCCCACACTAGGGGACATTTGACAACATATTTATAAAAATGTACACCATCAAGCTTCACGGTGGGTATGGCATTTTGGCGATGTGCAGTGTTTTTGCGCCAATTAAATCTTTTGGAATTATGGCCAAAAAGTTCAGCCATGGTTTCAGACCACAACACATTTTCCCCACATGCTTTTGGGAAACTTCAGATGTGTTTTTTGCAAAACTTAGCCGGGCTTGGATGTTTTTCTTGCCAAGAAAAGTCTTCCGCCTTGTCACTACCCCATAGCCCAGCCATAATACAGGCAATTGTCACATGTACCACACAGCCAGTACTTGCCAGATATTCTTGCAGCTCCTTTAATGTTGCTGTAGGCCTCTTGGCAGCCTCCCTGACCAGTTCTTATCAATTGGAGGGACGTCCAGTTCTTGGTAATGTCACTGAAGTGACATTTTCTCCACTTAATGACCGTCTTCCACTGTGTTCCATGGTATATCCAATGCCCTGGAAATTTTGTATCCTTCGCCGGACGGATACTTTTTAATAATGAGATCCCTCTGTGTTGGAAGCCCTCTGCAGACCGTGGCTTTTGCTGTAGGATGTGACTAAGAAATGTCAGGAAAGACCTACTAGAACAGCTGAAATTTGGGGCTAGTCAGGCATTTTAAAATGATGGCAAGTGTGTACTGACTCCTACTTAACATGAATTTGATTGCTCAATTCTGAACACAGCTACATTCCCAGTTATAAAGAGGGTATGCACACTTATGCAACTTATTTTTACCCTGTTCAAATTGAGCAAAAAAAAAAAAAAAAAAAAAAAAAAAAAGTCAATATTGTGTGGCCACCATTATTTTCCAGCACTGTCTTAACCCTCTTGGGCATGGAGTTCAGAGCACTGACAGGCTGACCTCCACAGCGATGCTGGCAGCACTCATACGTCTAATATTGTCCCAAAAACAACCCATGGATATGACACCGAGCACTCGCACTCTTCTTTGGTTGATAATGGCAAGCCCTGTTCTGAGTGGAACCTGTCCTGTTAAACTGCGGTATGGTCTCAGCCACTGTGCTGCAGCTCAGTTTCAGGGTCTTGGCCATCTTAAAGCCTAGGCCATCTTTATGTAGAGCAACAATTTTTTTTTTCAGATTCTCAGAGTTCTTTGCCATGGAGGTGCCATGTTGAACTTCTAGTGACCAGTATGTTAGAGCGATAAAATTTAACACGCCTGCGACCTTGTAACAAACAAGTCACATGACACCAGGGAGGAAAAATGGCCAATTTAGACATATTCACTTAGGAGTGTACTTACTTTTACCAGTGGTTTAGACATTAATGGCTGTGTTGAGTTATTGAGGGGACAGCAAATGTACACACTACTTCACATTGTAGCAAAGTGTAATTTCTTCAGTGTTGTCAAAGATAATATATCATCAAAAGTGCAAGGGGTGCACTCACAAGCACCCCTTGCACTTTTAATATAATATCTTTGACAACACTGAAGAAATTACACTTTGCTACAATGTGAAGTAGTGTGTACAGCTTGTTTAACAGTGTACATTTGCTGTCCCCTCAATAACTCAACACAGCCATTAATGTCTAAACCACTGGTAAAAGTAAGTACACTCCTAAGTGAATATGTCTAAATTGGCCATTTTTCCTCCCCCGGTGTCATGTAACATGTTTGTTACAAGGTTGCAGGCATGTTAAAATTGCACAGACACACACAGAGGAACTCTGCTGGGAGGATGACAATTAGCAAAGACCACCATCAACTCCCAAAAGCCAAATACCTTGTGTGGGCAAGAGCTTTGACAGGAGACCAACCTGTGCATTAAATACTAAACATACAGCCAACTTGTATCCAGAATCAAACTGTTTGTAAAGTGAATTCATTCATGGGGGGAAACTCCTTGAAAAATGTTAGCAGAGGAACCATTACAGATTATAAAGTCAATGTTTATTTAAAATTCTATACACAAATAAAAACCAAAAGTAACATGCTAACAGTTTAACATCTGAGGTAAATTGAGTGTGATGTCATCAGAGGTTGCCAGGAAAGATAGTGTGCTTGAAATATCTGGGGAAAGAAAAAAAAAAAAAAAAAAAAAAAAGTTACTTGTATAGTTTAGGTTGGACATCTAGATACAATGTGAAAGTATTAAATCAGTATGAGATATTTAATTGGACAAATAATACGACTACTTAATTTGGAGAGCTGCCAACCCCCCCCCCCCCCCCCCCAAAATACTCTACCCAGAGAAATAATTTCAGCAGAAAGTGAGCAGCTCCAGGCAACAAAGCATGGTAATTGATGGAACAGAGCAAAGGCAAGTGTTAGTCAGCAACACTGAGGGGGAAGCAGCAGTTAAAGTTTGTCCTTTTAAGCTTCTTGAAAGGTCCTTCAACAACAAAGACTTCATAATGCTAAACTGATGCAAACTTTAAGGGCATCTGTCCATTATGCCAATGACCATCCAAGCATGCATTATTTTACTCTGCCCTCAATTAAAGACCACTGATGTTCATGTTTTAAGAGCCAAATTACCAAGTTTATGCTATTATTCTGATACACTAAAAAAAAAAAAAAAAAATATTGTCTAAGCCACAGAAATCTGATGAATGCAACATATCTTGGCAGTAAAGGGGTTAAATGCATTTACAAAATCAGTCAGAGATGGAGACATTGGTAGAGATAATGTGCCGGGTGGATATCTACTAAAACTTGAAGCATTCTTTAATGAGTTCTGTGCTGTCACTAGAAAAGATTTAGAATAGTTGGCACACAGTACCTTGAAACAGTTAGTCTTGCTGGTAACCATTTCCAGTTGTCTTCCAGGGCAGCCTGAGAGAGGAGTTGCTCTCTTCACGCAGGAAACATTGTAAAGTCATTTTTCCAGTCAAACATGTTATACTTAGCTGCTCTGCAGTTGGTTTTGCACAGAGCTGCCCAGATCCTCCTTGGTCCTTGGCTAGAGTTCGTGGCACCTCCCTTCTGTTGTGTCCCCACAGCAAGCAGCTTGGTATGGGGCACGCAAGCCAAGCGGCAGCTCTATCCATTCAGACAGAGCTGCAACCCAGCCCTTCCCTCACGATTGGCTAACAGGTTGATTCATAGCAGCGGGAGCCAACAGTACCACTGCTGGGTCTCAGCCAACCAATCAGGAGGGAAAGTTGGACGGCCAAGGGCCATCACTTAATAGAGATGGGGCTCAAGTATTAGGGGGTGCTGGACCAGCTGCTGCACACAGGCTTATCTTAATGTATCAAGATTTAAAAAATAAATAAAAACCACAAACAAAAAACCCTGCCTTCACAACCCCTTTAAGACAGTCCCCCAGGTCCCTGGTCAGTCATCCAAGAGAACCGAAGGCCAGAACACAAGGTTAAACATTAGGGTGGGATCATGCTGCCCTGAAAGACTGGAAACCGTTACTGACTAAACTCAGTTTCTAACCCCCCCCCCCCCAGGTTAGCTCAAGAGGATAAAAAAAAAAAAAAAAAAAAAAAAAAAAGAAGTACTCAGATAGGGGAGGACTTCCCTACCAAAAGTCAGGGTCCTGGCTGGATATCAGATCCAGTCAGTAAGGTCAGACCAAAAAAGGTGGACGCTGGACCATGTTGCTGCCCTGAAAATCTGTTCAGCAGCAGCTCCTGCCTTCTCCACCCATGAAGGCACTGAATCCCTTGTAGAATGAGCTCAGATTCTCCACAGGTGTTATTTGTATAATTTCATAGCATTCCAGAAAGGCAGACTTGATCCATCTGGCTAGTGTTTTCTTGGACACCCATTTACCTGCATACAGGAATAGGAAGATCTAAATTCACTAGTAATGTCCAAGTACTCCAACAAGCACCTTCTGAGGTTTATTAGGAAGAAGCAAGAGCTGAACCTACTAGATGGTGACTTACAAAAAAGGATGGTAGAATTATATGTGGAGATTTGTCGAAAGTTGACACGGTCTGTAATTCTTGATCCATTTGAAGCACAACTATAACAAGAATTTAGAAGAGGCTGATTGATAGAGCCCAACGTTCACCTATCCTGTGGGCTGCAATAGCCACAAGAAAGACAGTTTGGAATGTGTCCTGCAGAGGCTCAAAGGGGGCTTTGACACAGCCCCAAGCCCAAACAGGTTTTGTAACATTAGTGCAAGACACCGAAAGTACTTCTATCTGAACCTTCAGCCTACTGAGCACTAGACCCCCCCCCCCCCCCCCCAAAAAGAAAACAGAGGGGACCTTGAGTGGAGAGTGAACAATTCTTGCTTTTTGATTGCTGGGTTGCATTTAGGTTTTTTGGGGGCTTTTCCTTGTAGCTTTTAACAGCTAGTCTCCCCCCCCCCCCCCCCCTACCTTTGCTTCCTTCAGCCTACTAATTAAGGGGAGTGGTTAATTGCTCACAGGTGCTTGAGGCATGTATAACCTTGTGTAGAACTCATATTGAGCCTGCTGTCCAAGTGGAACTGGTCTAAGTGGTGAGTTAAAACCAGAGTTTAAAATAGGATGTTATAACAGGGGTCATAGTACCTGTGTACTGCAAGTACCCGAGTGTTGTCTGAGTAGTGTGTGGATGATTAGTATTTGTGTATTGCGAGTGCCTGTGTATTGCTTGAGTATTAGTGTCAGGAAGCTAGCGTTAGGCAATTTGGATAAATTATAATACACGATCCTCATTAAATTGAATTGGTACGATGCCCGGCAGGTGTGGAGGGGAGACTCTGTACATCTTGCGACATGTATGCATTCCTTGATCATCCAATTGAGGGTGAATACTGCTATGCAAAATGTAAGTGCATTGTTTCCCTGGAAGCCCAGGTTCTGAATCTGGGGAAGCAACTGTCAGCACTGAGAAGTCCCTCCATACTAAAGGAGAGCCAGGAACGTACACGGCAGGGGCCAGCACAGAGGCAGGTGGAGGCAAAGATGTGCAGGCACTAGCAAAGAGTAGGTGGGTGACAGTCAGGAAGGGTAGAGGGGGAAGTGCCAGGGAGGCCGATCCAGGGCTGGAGCATACACCAAACTGAAGGTCCATGGAGTCTGTAAGGAGTCTGCCAAAGGCTGATCTCCTGGGTATAGCAAGCAAAAATTGGGAACTTCTGCATTCTGTTTGCAAATAGGTCCACTACTGGTTTTCCCCAGTAAGCAGCTATGTAGTTGAACACCTTTGGGTGTAGAGACCATGCTTGATTCGAAACTTGTTGTCGACTCAACAAGTCTGCAGTGTTCAGCTCTCCCATCAGGTGTATTGCAGAGATGGATGCTAGATTGGATTCTGCCTATTGAAATATGCGACTGGCCACCAACATTAGTCAAGGACTTCTGGTGCCTCCTTGCTTGTTTATATAAGCTACAGCAGTCATTGTCTGAGCGGACTTGTAGATGGTGACCCTGTATTGTGTTCTGAAAAGCTAGTAGAGCTCTGATAGCTCCTTCCAATTGGACGAGAGAAGTTTCTCCTCTGACATCCACCTGCCCCGGGCCCAGCCTGAGTTTAAAATGGGCTCCCCAACCCCAGCTGCTCACATCCATAGTTAGTATGGATGCAATAGGTGGGATCCAGAGAACCCCTTTGTTTAGGTTTTGTGTCCTTCCACCAGCAGAGGGAAGATTGAAATTTCTTCCAGATCCCTGTCTTTTAACTGTTCCAACAAGAACCTCTGAAGGTCTCTTTGGTGGATCCTGGCCCATTGTACAGCCGGAATGGCTGCGGTCATAAGTCCCAAAACCGACATCACCTCCCTCACTGTACATTTGGTGCTGCTTTGAAGAAGAGAAAAAAAAAAAAAAAAAAAAAAAAGCCACACAGTCAACATCTTTTCTTCCGGTAGGACTATTCTCTGCTCTACTGACAGGATCTTACAGAATTTCCCGTGTTGGGGTAGTTGGACTTTTCCAGACCGATTATCCACCCCAATTGACTCAGGCTGAGCTGTGTTAACTCTAAGACCTCATTCACACAGGGGCAACACGACTTGCAGGTCGCCTCACCGAGGCGACCTGCACACGACTGCCCGGGCGACTTGCAAAACGACTTCTGTATAGAAGTCTATGCAAGTCACCCCAAGTCGCCCCCAAAGTCGTACAGGAACCTTTTTCTAAGTCGGAGCGACTTGCGTCGCTCCCCTTAGAACGGTTCCATAGCACAGAACGGGAGGCGACTTGGTCGCCTGACAAGTCCCTGTGTGAACAGGGTCTTTGTCCTGACGAAGTTGTTTCTCCGAGTGGGCCATGAAGAGTAAGTAGTCTACAGTCTCGATCATTCCGTATTTAGTCTTATTGGAACTAGTGCCCCGAGAACTTTGGTAAAGATTCTCGGGGAGGATGACAGTCGAAAGGGAAGTGCTCTGCACTGAAAATGATAAATTTGTGTCTGAATCGCCATCCGAAGAAATTTCTGGCATTCCTTCCTTATTGGGATATGTAAATAGGCATCCCCTAAATCCAGGGTAGCCATAAACACCTTTCTGGAGAAGATTCCTCATCGAGTAAATGGACTCCATCTGAAATTTTTTGTATCGGATGGAGAGGTTCATTAGTCTGAACTTTCCAGACGGCTTTACCACAAAAATGTGCGAGTAAAAACCATCCCCCTGTTCCTGAATTAGGGACTAGTGTCAATTCCTCTTGATCCACCATGTCCCCCATCAGCAAAGGTAAGGCCTTGGCCTTTTGAGTGTCTTGGAAGCTTTGTCACAAGAAACTTTGAGGGTGGATCGCTGTGAAATTCCAGCGCATACACTTTTTATAATGTTTAAGACAAACTTGTTTGGAGGTTCTCTTTTCCCACTGGAAGAAAATTCACCAACCTTCCTCCCACAGGAACCCTGATGTCACTGGGGTTTAGGGCTTGGATTGGGGCAGTTAAAAAGTATGCCCCCTTTTCCTTTTTTGTCCTGACCAGGGGGTTTTTGGGTTTGAACTCCGACTTGGAGGGTTCCTTTGAGGGACGAAAACATTTTTTTGAAAAATTTTAGTGGGAAAGGTTCTTTTTATCCACCGTTCTGTCTAAGGTGGTATCTAATTCAGGCAAGACCAAGTCTCCTGTAAAAAGGGACATTGTACAGGCGTGTTGGACGCCGTGTCCCCCCCCAAGTTTTCACCCATACTGACCTCCTGGCTGCGCCGGAAAGCGCCGCAGTTTTAGCTATAAATTTTACAGAATCAGTGGAAGTGTCAGAGATGAAACTTGTCACCTTGAAAAAGCATAGGGATTGTTTTCAAGAGCTCCCCCTAGGCGTGCCTGCTTTTAGGCGTTCTAGTTGAGATAACCAGAACTCCAGATTCCTAGCAACACAAGTGGCTAGAGCTGGTTTTAAGCCTGCCATAGAAGCATCCCAGGCCCTCTTTAAGACTGTCTGTTTTCCTGTCCATTGGGTCCTTTAAATGACCCATATCCTCAAAAGGTCAGACTGTTGAGACTTTTGACAGAGGGGCGCCTAGTTTAGGATTTTTTTTTCCAGACCGCCTCTGGGCTCTCATCAAAAGGGGAATCTTCTTTTAAGGGAATTAGGAAAGACGACTTTGTCTGGCTCAGCCCACTCCTTGCAGACAAGGTCCGAAAGCACTTTATGTATAGGGAATACTTTAGCTTTTTCCCCAGAGCCTCATACATTTCATCATGTCTGGTCAATTGAATTTCTTCATCAATTTCCAGTGCATCATAAATAGCACTCAACAGCTCATCTACTTCAAGAGACAGCTTGTATTTTGCTGCTTTGTTAGCTACAACCTGATCCTCATTCTGGTCTGAGTCTGCATCAGAGGATTCAGGGCTAACTAACACAGGGATATGCTCCGACTGTACGGGGATCCCCAGAACTGGGTGTTGTAAGGCATGGTAAGGGAATTGCAGCTGCTTTACTGGTGGAAGCAGATGTGTTTAAATCTCTCCGGGAGTTAATCGTAGATGTAAAGGTTGATGGCATCTCATCTTTAAAAAAGGAGCCAAGGAATTTTGCCAAGGGAGAGTCTGCCTCTGTTTTAAGTAAACCTGCAATACACTGTCTGCATAAAAAAAAAAAAAAAAAAAAAAAAAAAAAAAAAAAAAAAAAAAAAAAAAAAACTTTGTTAGAGCCTGAGGACAACTTCTTTTCACAATTAGGGCATTTTTTTGCAGGCCGACTTGTCTTCCCTTGTGGCCTCCTTAGTCTGAAAGAGATCAATCAATATTAGCATCAGAAATCCTTTTAACTCATTAACACCCGTTCTGCAACCACTGCTGCATATACCCGGGACTGTGGTAACCACCACCATGGGGTACTACAAATCCCAGCCTTAAAACAAAACCCCAGTAAGGGCTTGCCCAGCAGCCTACCTGGGTTTTGGCTGGTGCCTGCAACCACCGGAGTGTCTTGGGGATTAGCCTCCATGGTCCCCCTCTCGAGCTCCGGATCCTGCCGCTAGTCTGGTATAGCTGGATGGGATTTGTAGGCCCAGTGTGGGCTTTCCCCCTCCTCCTTGTGCCTCAAGACCCGGAACTGGAAGTCTCGGCACACAGATGACGCGGTTCTGCCGGAAATGCTCGGCGCCTCAGACCCCCACCGCCATTACAGCGAGGAGCTGGGATGGAAGAATCCATCTACACTGCTCCGAGGGGGGGGGGGGGAGAACCTACATCACACCTCAGCACTGTAAGGGGGGGGAATAATGGGTCTGCTCATGTCAGGTGGACAGTACCTGAGCTCAAAAAATAAGGTAGGACTAACCTGAAGACCGCTGAATAGGACCCGGAACCCCTGTGCGGCTCCACTCCCTTCAGGCAGTCCGAGAGATAGAGTCCTTCTCCTGGTTCCTGGCAACATGTTCCTCCGACGGAGGAAACAAATGACTGACCAGGAACCTCCTTTTGAACTGTGGCAATGTGTTTCCTGGGTCGATGGGAGGGACTCCATCTTTCAAAAGGCTGTCCTGGAAGACAACTGGGGAAAAAAAAAAAAAAAGTTTCAGGGGCTCTTATTTTTAATAGGAAAAGCCTTTGTTGGCAGTACAGTCTAGAACTTTGGATCTTGCCCAAACAGGAGGTCTCCTTCAAATGGGATGCCACACAGCCTAAAAAAGTTCAGGCTGGGTCCCCCGACCAGGATTTTAACCATAAAGCCCAACAAGAGGGATTTACTAGGGCAGCGGTCATTACCAATAGCTTGACAGAGTCTGCCATATAACCTTCCACAGCATGGGAAGGGAATCAAGAATTTCCTTCCTGGAGGTCCCACTTTCCAAATGGCCTTGTAACTGGTACAGTAAAGACCTCCAAATTAAGAGTTACATTGTTGTAGCCATTGCTGGTTTGAATTTTGTCATGGATACTTCCCCATGACCTTTTCAACAGTACCTCCATCCTCTTGACCATAGGTTCCCCAAGGATACTCATGTCCTCAAAAAAAAAAAAAAAGCCAAGGTCCATTGATTTGGTGCACTGGGAAAACTGCGTCCACTTTGGGCACTTTGTTCCAAATACAGGTAGAAGCCTCACTGAAGGGGAATCTCTTCAGGCTTTTAGGGGGAAAAAAAAAAAAAAAAAAAAAAAAAAAAAAAAAAAAAATATAGGGTCGGAATATAGACACTGCCCTGGAAGGTTCCTGGAAATACTGTTACCGGTAAGTCTAACGGGGTTCCCCCCCCTCATCTTCCAGGACAGCTACTTGAGAGGATAAGCAAGATTTAATACCTTAGGGAGGGACAACAGCCTGAAGGACTTTCCTACCAAAAGGAAAGGACCTGGCTAGAAAGCATCTGAACTCTATAATGCTTGACAAATGCATGAGGGGAGAACCAGACTGCAGCTTGAGAGATCTTCCCATGAAGCTCCCGCTCTCTGCCGATGTGGCCATGGATCTTGTTAAATGGGCCCCAATTCTAGAAGGAGGGGTGCGACCTGATGCTTTATATGCCTCACAGATAGCTCCCCTAATCCACCTAGCAATAGAACTTTTAGATGCTTTGGACCACTGAACAAAACAGTTGGGAGGAACTCCTAAACCCACTGGTCTTTTCTAGATAAAGCAGAAGACAACTCTTTACGTCTAAAAAAGACCAAACCTTTCCTCTTCCACATTTTTGGGAGAGGTGCAAAAACTAGGGAGGACTACCTCCTGGGACCTATGAAAGTTGGAAGAAACTTTGGGTAAATAGAGTGGATCAGGTTTAATCACCACCCTGTCCTCTAAAATCCTCAGGAAGGGATCTTTACAGGAAAGACTCTAGATCAGAAATCCTTCGCCCCAATGTAATAGCCAAAAAGAAGGACAACTTCAAAGAAATAAATTCAGGGAAGCCTCATGCAAAGGCTGAAAAGGAGCCCTTGTTAGTGCATTTAATACCAATGACAGATCCCAGGGAGGAACATGTTTGAGGATCCTGGGAGTAGGTCTAGATCTGGCCAAAAGGAACCTCCTGACTAAGGATCTTCCGCTAGTCCTCTCTGAAAATAAAGATAGGGCAGCAACCTGAACCCTAAGGGTGTTGACAGAGCCCCTTTTCTACTCCCTTCTGCAGAAAATCTAAAATGCAGGGAGTGGAAAAAGAATCTAAACCAGATTTCCTTTGCCAGGAAATAAACGTTTCCAAACTTTCCCATAGATTCTTCTTGTGACCAACTTACAGCTGTCCAGGATAGTATGAATAACCCTCTCTGAACACCCATTTAACTTTAGGATGCGCCACTCAGCCTCCAGGCTGGCAAATGGAAGGTCTGAGGGTTTGGATGCAATACCGGTCCCTGATGGAGTAGATCCTTTCAAACAGAGAGGATACAGATAGGGCCTTCAGAGGAGGAGAACCAACTTCTCCTGGGCCACCAGGGGGCAATCAGAACGACTTCTGCTGTCCTGAATAATTTTCAGACCCACTAGGGGCAAAAGGGGAAAAGGAGGGAAGGCATAGGCCAGGTGGAAGTCCAAGGAAGGACAGTGCATCTGTCCCCAAGGACTCTGTTTCTCTCTCCAGAGAGAAGAACGCTGGTAGTTTCTTGTTGAGAAAGGAGGCAAAAAGATACACTGTGGGGAGACCCCATCTTAGCACCACCTCCTGGAACATGCCTTGATGTAGTTCCCAACCGCTGGGACTGATGCCCACCCTGCTCAGAAAGTCCATCAGCACATTTTCTGACCCCTTGATGTGGACTGCCCTTACTGAAGTGACATAGATCTCTGCCCAGGACAGAATCTGCTGCATTAATGACAAGCGATTCCGAGCGAGTGCCCCCTTGCTTGTACAAGTACGCCACTGTTGTGGCATTGTCTGAAAATATTAAAAGGTCTTTTGAATAGACCCTCTCTCCCAGAGACACAAGTGCTTTCCTCACAGCCAGAAGCTCTCTGAAATTCGAGGAGCGACCTGCTTCCTCTGGCAACCAGGCTCCTTGAGCCTGCCAGCCCTGTGAGTGAGCACCCCAACCCCACAGACTGGCGTCTGTGGTAATCTTGACCAGGCAATGTTGTGTCCAAGCCTTCCCCCTCTGCAGATGTTAGTCGCTCCCACCAGGAGAGATGTAGAAAATTCCCTTCTGGTAGTTTTACCAGCTGATCCAGAGAATTTTTCCTGCGATCCCAATAAAGCAAAAGAAAAGCCTGAAGGGGTCTGGAGTGCAATTGAGCCCAAGGCACCCCTGGAATGGCTGCAGTCATTAGGCCCAGCAACTGCATGATTCGCTGAAGGGAGGTCTGAGGGAGCAGT
Source organism: Lithobates septentrionalis (assembly GCA_037952835.1). NCBI lineage: Eukaryota > Metazoa > Chordata > Amphibia > Anura > Ranidae > Lithobates > Lithobates septentrionalis. Next base: position 411,033 of record JBBDGP010001075.1, on the reverse strand, counting down.
TTGAAGGTCTGCACAGAGAAGAATTTTCAAAATTCTCTTCGGGAAGAAAAATCTTTAGGGCAACAGAGTCTATTAGATAACCCAGGAAAAGTATGCTCTGTGAGGGTACTAGGCAAGACTTCTGCTGGTTGACCTTCCACCCCCAATTTTTGAAAGGTCCACAAAACCAACTGTAGGTCTTAAATAAGGGACTCCTTGCCCAAAAAAAAAAAAAATAAAAAATAAAAAATAAAAAAAAAGCCATTACTTCGGCCATGATTTTTGTGAAAATCCTCGGTGCTGCCCAGAGACCAAACGGGCATTGAACTGCCAGTGAGACAGCTCGTTTCCCATGAGCACTGCAAACCTGAGGAACCTTCGGTGGCTCTGGCAGATTGGTACATGAAGATAAGCGCCCTGAAGGTCCAGGGTCACCATGAAGACCTCTGGTAACAACAGATTTTACTGAATAAATGTTCTCCATACGGAAACATCTGTAAACTATGCATTGGTTCAGGATGCTTAAATTTATGACCATACAAAAGCCGCCGGAAGCTTTGACCAGAAAGACGCGAGAATAAACTTCTGATTTTCTGGGACAGGAGAAATAACTCCCCGTTTCCCACACAGATCAAATTTAACATGGCTTGCCGTCTCTTGATTTTTGAATTCCAATATGTAACCCCTTTCCAGAGTTTGAAGGATAAAGGAATTGGTGGAAATTTCTGCCCATTCCTTGATGAAATGGCACATTCTTCCCCCTACCCCTAACCTGGTGTCACTGGGTATACTTGGAAGGGGCTGAGGGAGCAAAGGGAGTTCCCCTTTGTCATTGTTAAAGGACCATTTCTTTTTAGTCTGTTGGCTTTAAATTTAGCCTAGTTTTGGAAGCCACGAAAAGGCCTTATTCTGGGGCTTATTCCTTTGGGAAGAAGGGAATTGTTTACCTTTCTCAGAGGAACGAGATAAGACTAAGGAAGAACCAGTTTATCTTCAAAATGAATGCCAGAGCTCATTTTTGGAAGAAAGGTCACCTTCCCAAGATTTAAGCCAGATAGCTCGCCTAGCTGAATTAATGAGAGCAGAAGCCCTGGCTGCGGATTTCACTGAATCTGCTGCTGCATCAGCTAAGAAGACTTGGCAATGAGTGGGAGGGATTCTCTAATCTCTTCCTTGGGGGTGTCAGATGCCAGAAGATCTAGACGCTGAACCTACAAGTCTAAATTTCTAGCCACACAGGTGGATGCTACTGCTGGGCCTAAAGAAAAAAGCTGAAGCATTCCAGGCCCCATGAGTCGGCCTTCCTATCCATTTGATCCTCAAGGACCCCAGAATCCTCAAAAGAAAAATCTGATCTTTGACACCTGCGACATAGGGGCATCTAATCTAGGACACTTAAAGAAAACCTCCTCAAAATCAGGCTGAAAAGGAAATCTTTTGTCCTCTGGATTGGAACAACCTTTTAATCAGGTTCTAGATTTCCGTCCCTGAAGGCCCCTATACATTTTATCCTGTACAGATTGAACTTGCTGTGGCATCTGAATCTGCTCTGAGGTATAAAATTGCTTTTAATAGTTCATCAATATCCTCAACTGGAAAAAGATACTTAGATGAGCTATCTGTATCTTCCTCTGATGCACTTTTCATCAGATGGAGACTGAATTCTCACCTTCCTCCAGATCAGAGGTACTGCGTGAACTATAGTCTCAGATACTAATAAGGGAAGGGACTTGGCAGAGGTTGAAGGATCTTGAGCTATGGGTCTAGAAGAGGGAGGGCCTATACTAGTAACCCTGTCATTCAGTGACCGAAAAAAAGAGTTCACTACCTCCTTCATGGAAGTCATTAACTCCTTAGAGGAAGACTCTGAACTAGCTCTGGGTGGGATACAATACTCACAAAATAGCTTTTTATAACTAACAGAGAGCCTGGGTCTACAGTTCCCACGTTTCTTCTTCACCGGTTTGGCCTAGAAGAGAGCAGAAACAAGGACCATGAATAAAAAAGGATCCATACAAAAGAAGCCCCTTGCTGTAGCTATCCACAGACCAAGGCTTACCTTGGGGGCAGTATGGGACCCAGATGCTGCCGCTGGTTCAATACGAGCGGACATTCCATCCTCAGACCTGTCCTCAAGCTCCATGAAGCAAGCGGAGACAGTCGCAGAGAAGACTGCACCTAGAATGGAGTTTTTAGCAGGCCATTCCCCTGCAGCATGTCCTCAGTGTCTCCACACCACACTCCTTATAAAAACTCAGCGTCTGGAAGTGCATCATGTGACTTCCGGCGCCATCTTGCTGCATCACCGGAAGTCCTCCTGACGCCATCTTAGTACACCAGAATGAAGCATTTAGGAGGACACAGTTCCACACAGCAGCACTGGGGAAAGGAAGGGAGTTACCACCATTTACATAGGCAAGTAACCCTTAGAAATAGGAAACCCTTCTGGTACAGACCATCATCCAGGACTTGGCCACAACTAGTCCTGGATGAAACCAGAGAAGGGGGGGGGGGGGGTCCACCAACCACAGTTACCAGACCATAAGAAAACACAAAAGTGGGTGACCGGATGTGGGAGTGAGAGGGTGTGTGAGATCTCTTTTAATAGAACCAGTGGGACCGCGGATATAAGCTGCTTATTAAAACATCAGTTGCAAGTGAAATGGCGTTGTCTTAGTGTCCGTTTACCGTCCCAAGTGCTATTGAGACGACGCTGTGGCGGCAGAGTTAAATAGAGTGCTATCTTTGGGATACCACTTTTTTGCATGCAAAACCAATAGACCGGGACTGTAACAATTTTATATCTCAAATTGCTAAAGGAAAGTGCTTTTTCTTTTTTTCCTTTTTCTCTCCCCCTCTTATCCCTCCCCCTTTTCTTCTTTTTTCCTCTTTTTTTTTTTACCCCTCCCCCATGGCATAATAGCATGGCTGGGAAGCGGGTAGCAGAGGAAAAGTATACCAGCACCAGCTTCAAAATCAGCCGCCCCAAGCAGGAGGCCAGGTTACACGCTCTGCAAGAAATCAGATAAATCAAGCGAAAGTCGCAGCAGTAGCTGCAGCAGCGGCCGCAACAAAGTTAGAGCGTTTCTCTAGGACATCCCTTTCACCAGTAAAACCCCAACAACCAAATCAAATGAGTACCCTGGCGAGCAGGAAAAGCCAAAGTAGCGGGCCAATATTGGCCGCAACAAGTCCACTCGCAGTACCGCCCACAAAAGGCCACGGAGTGGGTAAACTCGACACTATAAGTGGTGACACAGAATTTAAAAGGCTACCCAGTACAACTGAGGCTGGTATGGAGAGAGGCCAAAGTGGAGGAGCGGAAGAACCATCAATGAGGGACCTCTTGTGTGCGATTACTGCATGTAGGGAATCAATCTCTGGTCTAGATACTCAGTTAAAGAGCATAAGAGACGAACTCATAGCGATGGGCGGTAGACTGAAAGAAATGGAGGGAAGAACAACTGCCCTAGAGGAGAGATTAAGCTCTGTGGAAGACATACTATCCCCGCTTAGACAAGAATTGACAGACATGAAGAAATGCATAAAAAAAAAAAAAAAAAAAAAAAAATCAGTTAAAATAGACTAACTAGAAAAAAAGAAATAGAAACAACATAAGAGTTATAGGCATGCCTGAACGAAGTGAGGGATCTGACCCTATTGAATTTTTGGAGGGATGGATCAAGGAGACATTTGGGGCTACATCTTTTTCTCTTTTCTTTGGCATTGAACGGGCTCATCGAATCCCCCTCAAATCTCGACAGGGCAAGGAGTACCCAAGACCTATAATCATGAAAATGTTTAATTTTAGAGATAAAGTGTCTTTGCTTCGGAAAGCGAGAGAAATGAGAGATCCTATACAGGGGGGCACGAATTTCACTATACCAGGACTTCTCCCCGGAACTGCAAAAGCTCAGGGCGGCATACATGCCGATTAAACGTGTGCTACAGCAAAAAAAGATGGCGTATGCCCTACTGTATCCTGCCCGTATGAGAATAACTACAAGGAATGGGACATTTTTTTTTGATACTCCCCGCAACGTAGAAGAATGGTTGGAGAACACAGAGAACTCGAAATGAAGGAGAAGAGAGGCCAGAGACTAATTAGATCATGGGGGGAGCTGCCCTTTTGGGCCCCCTTGACTTTTTTTTTTTCTTTTGTGTGTTTTGTTTTGCTGTTTTTGTTGCCCTTTTGAGGTATTAGGGAGGGGGGACAGGCGAGGGGAGGGTGAGATAATAAGTGTCACATTTAAAAGAAATAAATCATAAATAACACGTAAAAATGAGAAAGGGGTATAGGGATAGACTACAGAATAGTAAAAGACTAGAATACACTAACTAAATTTACTGAATTGACATGATAGATTATTTTGTATATAACCACAAACAATTAAATCACCTGAACAGCACCAACATGGTTGAAGGAATAGGATTATAATTTAGTAAAAGTTTGATATACATTTCTTAGAATACACTGAGCATTCACGATAAACTGTTTTGTTTATACAGTATAAAAAGGAGAACACATGAATAGCACTAATAAGGTCAGGGAGGGGGGGGGGGAGGGGGTGGGACAGGGACCCCTGGGGAAAGGGGGTATTGAAATGTATGGCACCGGCAAGGTACGCCAGTGCAATTTGGGGAATGAGAGTATGCGGGAGGTCTGGAATATAGCCCCTAGGGTAGGCCCAGTTGGGCAGGAAGGGAGGGTGGCGGGGGGGAGAGGGGAGGTTGGGGAAGGGCGGGTGGGAAACGCACAACTTTAACAAACAAAGAAAAACACCACAAGTATAAGCTCATACACAAATACCTCTTAAAGTTCAATCACTGATGGTAATGGGACTAGGAGGAAGGTCGACAGTTATGTACCACACACTGAGGGGACCCAAGGGGCAGGTAAATCTCTAGGGATAACTGTATTTTTATCCCTTGCTCATGTTGTTGTCCTTTGCCTTATAATTATCTAAACTGGTACGATCCCTTATATGAGTAAGGAAAAGGGGAAAGGAAAGGGTTTACTCTTAATGACATGGAATGTGAGAGGGTTGAGGGATAGAGATAAGAGAAGGGTAATGTTTAGATACTTTGATAAAATGAAACCTCAGATAATTTGTTTACAAGAAACGCATTTGTGTCCCGATTCCTCCCACCTATTGCGTTCAAGGAGTTACCCGACTCAGTTCCACTCCATGCACACCTCACACTCAAGGGGAGTTAGTATAGTGGTCTCCTCGGGTGTCTTTGAATGTATAGAACAGAGGGTGGACAAGGAAGGAAGATTTGTTTTTTTGCTATGTAAAATTAACGGACTAAAGTGCATAATTGCATCAATATATATACCCCCACCATTCTCATCAGCTCTGCTTGGGTGTCTATCTCAATTCATAGCCTCACACCCGGATGTCCCGGTACTCGCACTAGGTGATTATAACATTCTAGATTATTCCCAGGATAGAATGTCTCTGACACCTAGAACTACAAGACAGAGTACCGGCAGGACTGCTTTTGCAGCCCTGCTTACGGAGATAGGACTCAGGGATGTATGGAGAGAGAGACATGTAGAGGATAGATGCTATTCATGCTATTCTGCAACACATGATGGCTTCTCCCGTATTGACTTGGGCTTAGGGAATGAGGCACTCCTGCAGTTAGTAGAGGACTCAGCATATGAGCCACGCCTATTGTCCGACCACTCCCCATTTTGGGTACGACTGGGCATCACTGGAAAGCCTGGGCGACCATTATGGAAGGTGAATCCCTATTGGTTAACTTTGTTTCTGCAGATAGACAGTACAAGAGAGGCACTACGGGAATTCCTGCAATTTAATAGGGGACCTGCAAGCGCTATGGTAGTATGGGATGCACTCAAGGCATTCCTGAGGGGATGCCTTATTAAAGAAATTGTGGGAATTAAAACACGTTCCAGGGAATGGGAGAACAAGGTACGGGAAGAACTGAAAGAAAGGGAACAGGTACTAATAAGAGATCCATCAAAACCCAATCAAGAATCCTGGAGAGAGGTACAAGCGATATATAACTCGGTCTGGTTATCAGCAGCAGAGAAGAGTAGATACTTTCAACAACAAAGTCACTTTGAAGAAGGTGAAAATACTGGCCGCCTCCTAGCCCTTATAGCCAGAGAGCAAAGAGATCCTACTACTATTCGGGCTTTACGGGCTAAATCTGGGAAGAGGCAGACTCTTAGCTCAGACATCTTAAGCAGCTTTCAGCAGTTCTACCGAGATTTGTATTCCAGTAAGACTGGATACATCCCGTCTGAGCTGACACAGTTTACAGACCTGTCCGCGTCCGCAATTATCGGAGGCGGACAGGGAACTGTTAAACTGCCCAATCACAATAGCAGAACTAAGAGAAGCACTGGAGGGGACAAATCACCATAAATCACCAGGCCCAGACGGGATTCCGGCAGAGGTATATTCCCACTATAGAGAGGCCCTCTTACCACCATTACTGCAGGCCATAAGGGAGGCTGAGGAATTGGGCTATCTACCGGATAGTATGCACGAGGCAATAATAACAGTAATTTTAAAGCCCGGGAAAGATAAACTCCTATTGGACTCATATCGTCCAATTTCGTTATTGAATGCGGATGTTAAACTGTTTGCTTGTGTCCTGGCTAAAAGGTTATCTCGAGTGATCAGCAAGCTGGTTCATTGTGATCAATCTGGTTTTATACCCACCCGCTCTACTTCGGATAATATTAGGAGACTTTATATGAACCTTCAGATGCCAGTGGACAACCCGGGGAGTAGGGCCATTCTGTCACTGGACGCCTCAAAAGCGTTTGATAGTGTGGAATGGCCCTACCTCATGGAAACACTAAAAAGATTCGGGTTGGGAAGTAGGTTTGTAGCTTGGGTAGAGTTACTTTACTCCAAACCCAGAGCCAGAATACGCATCAATGGTGATCTCTCGCCTCCATTAGAACTGCATAGGGGGACGAGACAAGGTTGCCCATTGTCTCCACTATTGTTCGCTCTGGCAATAGAGCCTTTAGCTATAAAAATCCGGAACTCAACGGAGGTGGTAGGGTTCCGTAGATATCAGAGAGAAGAAAAAATATCCTTGTACGCAGATGACGCACTTATATATCTGGGTGATATGACTTCGTCTCTGCGTGCAGTGATTGAGATAGTGGGAGAATATGGTAGCTTCTCAGGTTTTGACATCAATTGGTCAAAATCAACGCTAATGCCCATAGACCAGCAGAGGGATCGACTACCGGCGGGCGCGGAACAAACAACAATAATTGATAGCTCTAAGTATCTGGGAATAGTGGTGTCCTCGGTTGAACTTGGAACCACTACTCTCTAGGCAGAAAGAAAAAAGCAACAGCTGGTGCAGGCTCCCCCTATCAGTCAGGACGAGCAAACCTAATAAAAATGGTGTGGGCACCACAGCAATTATATGTCCTCCATAACTCACCGATTTGGATACCAAAAAAAGGGTTTAAGCAAATTGATACACTAATGAGGGAATTGATTTGGAAAAAAAGGCACCCAGAATTAGCCTGGAAACACTGCAATATGAAAAGGATAGAGGAGGGCTTGCAATACCCAACTCCAAGCTGTATTTCCTGGCATCACAGCTACAACAAATGGCAGGATGGGGTCAAAAGGGAAATGAGGACCCTACATACCAATTGGTGACCATGTCAGAACCCACGCTAGAAGCGGCCTCTCATTTGGAAATGGATTTGCCTAGTATGAAGGGGGCAGAACCAATAAATACGCTATTTAAAAAAAAAGGTATGGGGGGGGGGGGAAGCGCAGAAATTGTTAAAAATTACAGGCGTGCTTCCATTCACGCCGATTTGGCACAACAGAAGATACCGAGATTCAGGGACTACAGGGGTTTACACACTGGAAAGAGAAGGGGATTCAGTTCTTCTCACAATTATATGAGGGAGAGGTCTTGAAGACATATGAACAACTATGCAGGGAATTTCACCTGAATGCGAGGGGCTTTTATCAGTACCTCCAACTGCGCCACGCGCTACAGGCACAACAAATAACACTCAGATGGTACCAGCAGTATCACTTTTGAATGAGATCCTCTCGGCAGACACAAGGAAAGGATTAATATCAAAAATATACAAGGAGCTGCCGAGGTCAGTCCAGGATCATACATTGTTAAAATGCCGAAACAAATGGGCGGAGGATATAGGAGAGATAGAAGAGAAACAATGGGAAATGGCGCTCAAGGCTATTCCGGTGGTGTCACTCTCCGCATCCCAAAGACTGTCACAATTATTTATTCTTCACAGGGCCTATAGGACATCAGTACAGCTTTATAAATGGGGACGAGGAGACTCCCCACTGTGCCCCAAGTGCAAAGTACATAGAGGGGACTATATCCATTTAATTTGGAGGTGCCCAAAGCTGTACAGATATTGGGACGAGGTTTCCCAGTACATTTCTAGGTTGGCGCAGGCCCCTATCCCCCTAAACCCAACTGTATACTTGCTTGGAGCCATAAATAAAAAGATGTATCCGGGAGGAAAGTACTTCATGTTAACTTGACTGATGTACCTCGCCAGAAAACTTATTGCAAAGTACTGGATGGCCCCTACGGTACCCACAGTAAAGCAATGGATTGCCTACGTTAATTCTTTTCTCCCCAGAGAACGTTTGGCATACGGCCGCAGAAGTGGCCGGAGTAAATTTAACAAGATATGGCATCCATGGTTGGGGGATGTGGACTTGGCCCCACACCAGTTGATAGTAGAGAGGCTTCAGATATAGAGACTGAGGGGGGGAAAGGCAGCGAGGTAGAAGAAGACAGATACCTGAGAGGAAGGAAAGCGAGTGGCGAGTGTAGGCCTGCAGAGGGGGGAGAAGAGAAAAGAACAGGAGGATACCCAGTAAAACCAATGACAACACATAAGGAGGGAAATTAATGGTTATTGTGTAGGTGGTGAAAGAAACAAAGGTAATACGAAAGGTTCGTTGTGACGGAGGGGGGGGGGGTGGGGCGGAATAAATTGTAAGGAAATGAAGTACTGAATTAGTAATAGAGATATGATTTCGTAGAGAAGGGTAGGAACACAAGATTAGGCCGGTATAAACCTTACATTCTATGTTATGTTTATGTATTATTATAGCTTATGTATGATTGAATTTATGGTTTTTTTTTTTCCTATATTCTTTTCTTTTTTTTGTATCGCCAGACATATCCCCTGCGTGGGATGATCTGGCGCTTGCTTTATACTGCTATAAATTTATTGGCATATGTGCAATAAAAAATGATTGAGATAAAAAAAAAAAAAAAAAAAAAAAAAAAAACACAAAAGTGTTGGTGCTCCTGGAGGGACTGGAAACACAAAACTACCGAGGGTCAGAGGAAAGGGAGGGGCCTTTTAAATTCTGATTTGTGTTTCCTGTAGAGGGCGGAGCCGATCATCTCAAGTAGCTGTCCTGGAAGGTGGGGAGGGATACCCGCGTTTTGGTGTTCTTTCAGGGTCCGATACATCTGGTCATGTAGGGACAAAGAGGCCTGCTCTTTGAGATCTAGTGTCGTGTAGATCACCCTCCAATAAAAGGTATCCATCTCAAGCGAGAGCCTGTATCTGGGTGAACTTGTCCCTTGGCTCAGACATCTTTGGGTGATTGTTTCACTTAGCTCATCCAGAGGATCTGATTCCTTTCCTCCTCACCCACCCCCAATTTGTCACCCTTTGCAGCTGGTTTTGGGGTTTAAGGTTCAACAGTAGCAACTTTATAGCCTTAATTTTTTGCTTAATGCCAGAAAGAAATTCTTTCCATGCCCCCATGTAAACCAATTTATCAATACAGGGTTTACAAAGGGGCTTGTTCCACCCCTCTTTAAATCTGTTCATACATGACAGTCACCTCTTCTTGCCCCCTGACCCCTCCGGTTCTTTGGGCTGAGCCTGAGACAAGAGAAGGAGAGAAGACAAAAGACAAGCTGCTCTAAGAAACCTTAACCAACTAGTTTGTATATACCAACACCTATGTGCATCCCCACCAGCTGCTGAGGGGATTCACATGACTCTAGCCTGGATACCATCTCACCGGGTGGGGGGGAACGACGACAGAGAAATGGGTGCTAGCATTGAGTCCATCACCCCCCAGCCCTGTAGGCCAAGAGCACCCCCCCCCCCCCCCAGTGGCCACCTACCTGAGCTGGCACCACTGCCATCTGGTTCAGCTAGATCCATGCCGTCCTCCTGGAGAAACGTTCTGTGGATTATGGACCAACCGCTTTGTGGCTGGCTTGCTCTTTACTAAACCGACATGGACCCGGCGTCACTTGCCCCAGAAGTGGTCTGCGTTCCACAGGCTGGAACTCGAGGCCTACACCTGCCCCCCTGCTAAACTCATGCTGGGATACCATAGTATCCGGCCAGCAGTCCGCCGTGAGCCCTGTGCGGGGGAATGCCAGCCCTCCCCTGGGAGGAGGACATAGTATCAGCTCTGCAGCCTGGAACTTGCAGACCGCCTTCCCTCTCCCTTAGGCCTCTCCCCCAACCTTCCTTGCCAGCCCAATAGATGGTACTTCGCTGTTTGAGATACTAGAATTGATACTATTTGTTCTACTGTATAGTCTTTCTATAGCTGTGAATTAAGCAAATTACATTAAAGTTAAGGCTGGCAGTGTTGCCTCCCACCTCAGTTTGTTCCCTGATGGGGCGCAGGGACAATACCATATTTACTGTTCAAGTTTAATCACGACTTCAGGTGTGTCAATGTAACCACTGAAGTGATCCTCTGACATATGTTCTAACATAGACATTCTTATACTTCTGCACTTAAACATTGAAACCTCAAGGTGGATGTCATTTCATCCCTAAAAGATCCAAAAATATTTTGCATAAAGTGTAGCAGACTGTTGACCAGTTTCCCCACACAAATTTTACGTAACAGTTCTCTGCATTTTCCTTCCACGTTACAAATTGTGCCACTTTGTGTTGGTCTAGCACATAAGATACAAATACAATACATTTACATTTTTGGTTGCAACTTGAAAGATTTTATTTTCTCCTTTGTGTACACAAGTATAAAGAGCACCAAACCTATACGATTCATGCATCTGAAGCTTTACCATACAATTTTTATAGTTGTTTCCCCAACAAAGACCCTGTCACAAAGTTACTCAACTGTAAAATTTAATTTTAGAGTACATCACAGGACAATGAGCAGCCTGAAGAATCCTCCATAAATGTTGTCCCAAAACAAAGTAGCCTCCCTGACAGTTTTCTCCCATTAGCGGTAACCCCAAACCACACTAGATTACATTGCAGGATCCTGGTGCGGTGTTACTTATCTTGTCCCCAGGATCCTGCAAAGTCCCCCACGGTGTCTGCGGGCTCTGTCTCCTCCAAAGCCTCCCTTTGCCAGGCTCTGTTCCCTGCGAGCGTTGCACAGGGGCCGAACCTGGCAGCAAATTCAAAAACCATAACATACTGTAATCTTACAGATTACAGTACTGTGAATTTTCACATCCCTTTTGTCCCCAGTGCTTTGGCCCATGCCCTGCATGATATATAGATACAGAGTTCTTTGCCTGGAAACCAGAGATTGTCCAGACAACCAAAAAGTGTCCCTTTACGTCAAAAGTGGCTTTAGACTAGCTAGAAAACAGCGATAGTAAATTAGAACACTTGCAGAATTGAGCGAAAGTGAATTGTGGGGAATGCTCTTTATTTTTTTCAATTTATATTTAATATATTATAATTTATGTTTGTGTTTCAAACATCATACCTTGGATATCTACTAGACTCTTGTTATGACAGATTTAATTACAGGCCTACAATATAAAAACGCCAAATTTCCATGCCAAATTGTACCACTTTCAGCACCTAAAACCCAAAATACCGCCAGGAAGGTTAGTGGAGAACACAGCCAACAAGCCCCATCCAAAAAAAACCACCCCTCTGTAGTGGCATGCAACAAAGCATCCAAGAACGACCTTCTAATTTTCCACTCCTGGAATGTGAACCACTGACAGCGTGGGGGAAGCAAAGCACCACCTAGGACAGCATGAGAACCACTTCCTGAGCTGCACTACTTCCTTGTTCCCCTTGCATGTCACAGCTGTGACTAAACTCACAGGACAACCCAGCAACTGCTCTAGCATAGGTTTTTCCCCAGTTACCATCTTCCCTGGAGGAGCACAAGGGAAAAAAATGTCAGTTCAGTCGGCTGGAAATGCCACCATATGGATGTCTATTATCTGTCAAATTTGATAACAGATGCTAAGAACTAGAAGTGTTCATTTCTCATTTCCTTCTGCAAGTTACTTATGTCACAGGGCATAGAAAATTAAGAGCCACATTTTAGAAAAACCAACCTGACTCCCAGCTAAAGACTGGCATATCCATTGGAGCTGGTTCCTGGGTCAATGCATCAAACTTTGCAGCTTCCTTTTCATGCACAAACAGGGGGACTCCAGCAAGGTAGAGGTGACTCAGTTTGTGCTCTTCTGGCACATCAAAGGTTTCAAAATCTAGGAATAAATGCAGGTGACAGCTTTATCCAATTGCTAATCAAGTACGATGTGTTCATTATTGGCCAAGACAGCACCAAATTGTTGCATTACTGAATTCACCAAGTCACTGCTGTCTAGCTTCCTTAAAGTTTTAAGTAGAACCCCACTCAATAAAACAGAACAAGCAGTTGAAAGAACATAAAATCTTACCTGCAGGATCATAAGGGACACACTTTTCAATCTCAGGATAGCGCTGTTTGCCATGTTTGATGCATGCTTCAGAAGCCTGGAAATTAAACAAGGGTAGTAGTTTTACCTAAAGATTAACTAAAGATCCCTTTAGAGTAATCTAAATTCCTGGGCAGCAGTAAAAATGTGCTCTAACACTGCACACCATCTCCAGCCTCTGCGGCAGGTTGGTTTGGCTGTGCAAATTGCCGTAGGCCGCACAGGAGCCAGTCAGCAGGTCCAGCAGACTCCATGTCTGCCAGCCACCTGCAATCATTACCTGCCGAGGCAGAATAGAGATCTGCCTTGTTTAACTTTGGCAGGTCTCTGTTCTGTCAGGTGATGACAGAAATCCTGTCTTTCTGCTATGCAGGAAGATGGATCCGTGTCGTCCCAGGCAGCCCATCCCCCATACCATTAGCAAACTCCTTCCGTGCCAGTCATACATCAGTGCACATATTTAGCAGTGATCACTAATGTCACTGGTTCTCAAAAAAAAAAAAAAAAGCCATAAATCTATCCCCTATTTTGTAGGTTCTATCTATCCATCAAAAACTGGGTACAGCATTGCACAATTGTCAGTTAAAGGAACCCAGTGCCATATAGAAAAAAAAATGGCCTGGTCAGGAAGTAGGTAAAGCCTTCTGGGGCTGAAGTGGTTACACCAACTCCAGTTTTTGCAGCCTCCTAAACACTAGGCATATTTAGCACTTTAGCATAGATTCCAATAACATTCTGGCTAATATCCTGGCCAATGAAATGAGTGCCTGCCCAAGCACTTGAAGTGTCTAAAGTTTTTGCAAATTGTGACTATGGGAGTATTTATGCTGCTTTTTTATCCCCTGGAGTGTATATAAATAAAAAGCGTAGCCTGACAGGTCTAGCAAGTTTTGACAAGTCAGAAGAGTAGTACCTGCTTAGTAACTGGTGCAGAATTCTTCACTCCAAATGGTCCTCTCTTCTGTGGAACTGCCATGTTGACATTTCCCAGAGCTTTTCTTGGCTTAACCACAGTTCCAGAGCTGCCAAACACCTTTCTTGGATTACTTTTCAAAAGAGGTTTTCCTTTATGTAAGGGAGGGGGATAAGGGAAAAAAAAAAAATATATATATAAAAAGTAGGTACTAGGTGAGATTTGTCAGTGTAGGTAAATTTAGACAGGCCTAGCTAGAAGGTAGGACTGTTAGTTTTGATCTGTGTGAGCTGGGAGTAGCTCAGAGTATGCTGGCAACACAGAAAGAATCATCTTTTGGTTACCTCCCTCTGACTTCAGGGTGAGGCCGCCTCAAGGAGCCCTGACCAATCCCCAACTAGGATTGGCAGGGGGCAGGCCTCCTTGAAATACCCAGGTTCAGGAGGGAGACCCTATGCAAGTTCAAAAATACCAAAAAAAAAAAACCCCAAACATGCAGACTGTTCATTGCCTAAAGGTGAATGGAAAATGAATGCTGGACACAAAAAAAGGGGTGGCAAAAGTTCAAAAAGCAGAGTTAACTGCACCGGTATACCCTCTTATGGACCATATGCATTTCTGCCATTTGTTTGGTGGCAACTCATTACTGGTGTATTGCCACTTTTGTAGCCAAACCAGGATAACATCCACTTTTGAAGTTTGTGGTTATTAAAGCAGAGACCTGCCACTTACACCACCTTTTTACATGCTAAATATCCCACCTAGCTTTCCCCTACTATGTAGTGTTTAGGAGGGGGTTGAAAAGTAATGTTACCATAATTAACCCTGTCTGTTGTGCTGCATAACAACATTATCAGTTGGGAACTGGCTTTGAATATCTGCCCTAACAGTTAAAGATAAAGGCTTGGATTGTGCATTACACTTAATACATATGCACGTCCACACGTTATATTGTGAAAATCTTGTGATAGACCAATTACTGCTGCGCCTTTCTTGTGCAGGGTGACTGGTCTTGTATCAGCTGCCTTACTGTAGTTTGTGGACATGCAAGGTCAAGGTATGACCAGTCTTGCATTCCAGGCATTAACCCTTGGTGCATGCTACCCTAAACATTCATAACATTTGGTGCCCCATTGGCATTTTGCCCACAAAGGACCAGGATCTCATGCCAGAGGGCTAGATGCCAGCTCATGGGTGGTACAACAGTCCAATTTCCATGTTTAAATTTACCCCAGTAGAAAAGTCTGGCTGAAATTGTGCTTTACCACTGGCAAGTTGCCCATTTAGGGCAAAGTGAGTGCAGCTTGCTAGTCTACCACCCTAGTATGCTCACCAATTAATGCAGTGGGGGTCAGGCACGCATGAGGTCTGATGAGGAAAAAAAAAAAAAAAAAAAAACCCACACACCACTACTTTAAACAAATCTCACAAGTGGTAAAGTGAAAGTAAAGGCAGAACTAGTTAGATTGGAGAGCAATTAGAATACCTGTCAGGTTTTTATTTCTGCCTGTGCCCCTGTTAGGAGATTCCACAGCCATTTGTCATCACCATGCCTGATGAAAAGTAAAGGAAATGTTACCAAATTTTGGGTTCCCTCCAGAACAGGAATAGTGGAGATACATGCCAATGGGGACATTAGTTCTGATGATTGGAACCTCACCACTTCCTGTTTTTGCTATGGGACAAGTGAACGGAAATCTCCAATGGCACAGCAAGGAAAACCCTACAAGTGTTATAACCCTCCATTACTATCCAAAAACAGAAATGTTTTGCCTCTAGATCTACTTTAAGCAACACTGAACTGCAGCAATGATTTGCCTAGAAACTGCAATTTTTGCAGAAATTCTGTCATGGGCTGGAAACTGAGCACAAGGCACCAAACACTCACCAGAGCTTGTTGATGTAAGGCGATTCTTGGACAGGGTAGTAGAAGCAATGTCTCCATTCTCTTGGTCAATGAAGATGACACTTGCCATGCTTTATTTTATTCAAAACTGTAAAGCAGTAATTAAGACTTTAGCATTTATTACATTTGAAGACAATTGGACAGACACCAAAACATGCTTTTCACAGCAGTAACAGTGAAGCTGCCATCAGCAGTCCTACCACTAGATGATGTCCGTTTTCCTGCCAACATGGTAGGCCCCTGGGCTGACTTAAAATGTAGGGCTGTGCAAACTAGGACTTACCAGATACATCACCATTGCTCCCCCCCTGTACATGAGACATGTTTCAGGAAATAAATGGAGCTTGATTAATCTGCCTTTAGTGAAAAACAGCCACCATGAGACTAGGAGGGGGAATAAAGCACAAAAGCCTGCAATTTAAGACATGTGTTTGTACACACACACACACACACACACACCAGTGGACAGATTAATTGTGTAAAATATTAATCTGGCCACTGGGATGCATTAACTAGCCTGCTGGAACATTATCCCAGTCTCAGATATGCCACAGAAGACTATCACCAGGCAAGGAGGTAGCATTTTACACTCTGACCCTCATATCCTTTTATTAGGTCAGAGTCTAACAGGCCTCACAAGCATTAGATATATTGAGCATCATGTGCAGCCCTTTGGTGATGTCAGAGATGGCATTTGAGACCACCTTTAGCACATAACACCCACTGCTGTACACTTCCTACACCTGTAATGCCCATGTGTGCAGGGACATTTAGACTTGTGCTTGGAGGGGCAGCAAAAGTGCAGTTAAGTTAATAGGCAGTGGACATGGTCAGGGGTGTTTACATGCTGCGATACTTCATGGCCAAGGTCGCCTGACTTGTAGCAATCAGCAAGCCCACCCAACATTACATATTCAGGTAAAAAGAAGCACCACCAATGCCCAAACCTATGCCCAAATTTGCTACCAAAAAGGGGGTTAACACAGGTCATAAGGAAGCATCACATTGCTGTCTCACCCCATCAATAGCCTCTGAACTGCAATCCAAAACAGATCAGGCTTCAGAGACAAGGGAGACTTAGCAATGTGCAAGCTCCATGTGTATGAGGCTTTATTAGAAGGCGAAGAGCTTCGAACATAAGCATACATCTAATGTACTAATCATATCAGAACTAAGCACAAGTTCTAACCTCTGACCCTTCACCCCTACAATGAGGGGAATAATCCGAGGGAAACCCTAATAGAGGAGTAAGAGGACCAAACTACACCCAACACAAGGGGGCGCTGCACTCACTATCCAGCCACCCCCACTACAGCTCAGACCCCTCATCTCCTCCACACACCGCTCCAGTACCACCACTGCCCACCCTCTCACTTACCTGCAAGACTCAGCACGCTGCACCGCTTCTAAAATCACTGGTTACACAAGGATTACTGTTACAACCGCCAACCCGGCAGCTCTTAAATCAAAAGCTGCTCGCTCATTGGCTGCAAGCAGAGGCTGCTTTTCCTTGATTGGCCGAGTCCTCCTGTGTCGGCTTGTTTTTATTGGATGAGAACTAAGTGTGTCTTAGCCGCCTCTGACTCACGGAGATGCCGCGTGCCTGTGTTTATATGTGCAGCTGTGCTGTGCTGGGAGATCCCACTATGGAGATATATTGGGGGGGGGGGGGGGATGGTAGAGCGTAGTCACTACCTCACTGCTATTCTATATTGGGGTTTTAATTGGGTGAGAAGGAAGTGCATCTGACACACGTGTCTGTGTTTGTTATTATTATTATTAAAGGGCGGGTAACAAGGTAGGTGGGTGGGGTCTATGGTGAGCCTTGGATGTACTGTTATCATTGCAGGTGATATGAGGTGATAGGAGATGGGTGACACTTGGATGTACTGTCAGTACTGAAGGTGACATGAGGTGATAGGAGATGGGTGACACTTGGATGTGCTGTCAGTACTGAAGGTGACATGAGGTGATAGGAGATGGGTGACACTTGGATGTACTGTCAGTACTGAAGGTAACATAAGGGTGATGGCAGATGGGTGACACTTGGATGTACTGTCAGTACTGAAGGTGACATGAGGGTGCAGGGAGATGGGTGACACTTGGATGTACTGTCAGTACTGAAGGTAACATGAGGGTGATAGGAGATGGGTGACACTTGGATGTACTGTCCGTACTGAAGGTGACATGAGGTGATAGGAGATGGGTGACACTTGGATGTATTGTCAGTACTGAAGGTGACATGAGGTGATAGGAGATGGGTGACACTTGGATGTACTGTCAGTACTGAAGGTGACATGAGGTGATAGGAGATGGGTGACACTTGGATGTACTGTCAGTACTGAAGGTGACATGAGGTGATAGGAGATGGGTGACACTTGGATGTACTGTCAGTACTGAAGGTGACATGAGGGTGATAGGCGATGGGTGACACTTGGATGTACTGTCAGTACTGAAGGTGACATGAGGGTGATAGGAGATGGGTGACACTTGGATGTACTGTCCGTACTGAAGGTGACATGAGGTGATAGGAGATGGGTGACACTTGGATGTATTGTCAGTACTGAAGGTGACATGAGGTGATAGGAGATGGGTGACACTTGGATGTACTGTCAGTACTGAAGGTGACATGAGGTGATAGGAGATGGGTGACACTTGGATGTACTGTCAGTACTGAAGGTGACATGAGGGTGATAGGCGATGGGTGACACTTGGATGTACTGTCAGTACTGAAGGTGACATGAGGGTGATAGGAGAAGGGTGACACTTGGATGTGCTGTTAGTACTGAAGGTGACATGAGGTAATAGGAGATGGGTGACATTTGTAAACAGTTGACAGTTGTAAAAGCACACAGGAGTAAAGGGGAAATCTTGCATGGGGGCATTTCTTCTGCTAACAACTGTCGGAAAGGGGATTTACCACACTTTGGAGAGATTTTCACTAATTTCCTGTTGTATCTGTAGGACTGGAAGGGCAAGAAAATCTTGCCAGTTGGACACAGATGGCAAAAACAGTGACAGGTTTTAACCATTCACTACTGTATCTGACAAAATAAGTTTGGCTTTATATATGCTTTAAAGTGGTTGTAAACCCATGAAAAAAAAGAAAACCTGCAAAACAAAGGCATAATGAGCTAGTATGCATAGTAGATTAGCTCTTTATGAAATACTTACCTTAGAGCGAAGCCCCCACAGCGGTCCCGGCCCACTGCTCTAGCCAGCGACATGTCTCCCAGAGTAATTTCTGGGTATTGCAGGCTCCAGCGCTGTGATTGGCCGGAGCCGCGATGACGTCACTTGCACGCGGGAGCCTTCGTTAACGGCACATCAGCTGAAGAAATGCATGTGCCAAGGACGTCGGCATATGCTGATACAGGGGATATCGCCTAAACTGTGCAGGTTTAGGAGATGTCCTCGGTAGCTACAGGTAAGCCTGTAGTCAAAAGTGGTCTGTAATGGTTTACAACCACTTTAAGGCTAAATTCAGCTTTTGTATAAAATGGCCCATGCTGGCAAAGAGCCTCAGTAGGTTAAAATACACTGTGCCATTTTTCAATTTATTGTTTAATGCAATTGCCATGCCTTTCGGCCTGTTCTGGTCCCCCCTAAGCCTGGCCAAAATACTTCAATGCTGTTTTATTTGTGTCCTAATTTCCTGGATGCAGCAGATGTTGGGCACTCGCCGCCAGCATTACAGGAGTGAGTAGGCTTCTTTGTGGAAAGCCATGGGCGTGCAATGTGCTCTATCTTCCCCTATTGCATCAGTGGTTGAGCTCAGCATTGCTGTAATAAGGGAAATAGTATTTTCAACAAAGAAGTTAAGCGTCCATCATCTGGCCCGTCCAGGAACTAGCCAGGATGTGGAAATGTAAACAGTTTGGGAGGATTTGGGCTAAAACAGACCTACAGGTATGGCTATTACAATAAACCAAAAAGTGTGAAAAATGGCACAGTGAATTTTAACCTACTAGGACCACTTGTCTTCATGAGCCATTTTATGCAAAAGGTGAACTTAGCCCTTTAGTCCACGATGAGAGGTCAAAACCATCTCCTTGATACACCGAGACAATTAATATACAGTATCTCACAAAAGTGAGTACACCCCTCACATTTTTGTAAATATTTTATTATATCTTTTAATGTGACAACACTGAAGAAATGACACTTTGCTACAATGTAACGTAGTGAGTGTACAGCTTGTATAACAGTGTCAATTTTCTGTCCCCCTCAAAATACCTCAACGCACAGCCATTAATGTCTAAACCGCTGACAACAAAAGTGAGTACACCCCTAAGTGAAAATGTCCAAATTGGGCCCAAAGTGTCAATATTTCGTGTGGCCACCATTATTTTCCAGCATTGCCTTAACCCTCTTGGACATGGAGTTCACCAGAGCTTCACAGGTTGCCACTGGAGTCCTCTTCCACTGATGACATCACGGAGCTGGTGGATGTTAAAGACCTTGCGCTCCTCCACCTCCTATTTGAGGATGCCCCACAGATGCTCAATGGGGTTTAGGTCTGGAGACATGCTTGGCCAGTCCATCACCTTTACCCTCAGCTTCTTTAGCAAGGCAGTGGTTGTCTTGGAGGTGTGTTTGGGGTCGTTATCATGTTGGAATATTGACCTGCGGCCCAGTCTCCAAAGAGAGGGGATCATGCTTTTCTTCAGTATGTCACAGTACATGTTGGCATTCATGGTTTCCTCAATAAACTGTAGCTCCCCAGTGCCGGCAGCACTCATGCAGCCCCAAACCATGACACTCCCACCACCATGCTTGACTGTAGACAAGACACACTTGTCTTTGTACCCCTCACCTGGTTGACACCATCTGAACCAAATAAGTTTTTCCTGGTGCCTCCATGGCAGCATACCAATGGTTGGTTGCTCCGCCCCCGACCAACCCACAGGACCACTTTAACTCTATAAATAAAAGAGTTGTTACTCCCCACCGTCATTCTTTTCTCTGTCCTCATTCCTACAGGATCAAGCGCTCAGCCCTACCTCACCGCTTTATGGTGTGACCATTGCAGGTTCATGCTCTCCTGCAGTATGGAGTCCCATTGCTTGGGCTGCTAAAAGCGCCAGATAAGTATGGGAGCCCGTTTTTCTGTGGATTTTTTTGGGGCTTGGTGGATTAACAGGAGCCAGTTTTCTCTCCTATATATTCCCTTGTTCGGCATGCTAAAGCCCAAAATGCTTAAATGCTTGTGCTTTTTACAAAAATGCTATGAGGTTTTTTGCCTACCTCCACAGCATGCCTCATGTGCCTGTGTATCTCTCCTCTGAGTGTGCAGCGCTTCGCGCGCACCGTTCGGCTCTGCTTTCCCAGCGGGGGGCGGAGCCTCGTCGTGATGTCACGGCGCATGCGCAGTAGCGCTGTGAAGCCGATGGCGGCCATCTTGGGACTCCCAGACCGCTCTCTAGTATATAAGAGAGCTTACTGTCAGTAGAGGAGCAGCTGCCTTAGGGGAAACATCTATCAGGTGTCCTCTCCAGCTCCTTTATCCTTTTTGACTCTGTGCTATGGAGCCCAGCCAAGGTACCAGGGAGGAATGGGAGTATGTGTATATATATATATATATATATATATATATGTATACCTATATGTATATATGTAAAAAAAAATATATATATATTTTTTTTTTTGTGGTTCTTTCCTCCTCTGCAAAATCCTTTTTTGTTTTTTTTTTTTTTTTTAATTCTTTATTTATCATTTTCCAATACAAAAACAATCATATGAGGGGACATGCCACACAGGGAAAATAAAGAAAACAACAACTCATCAATATATTCAGGTATTAAACCTGATAGCCCTGCGGACAAGCCCCTCGCCTCCTTGCCCTATCCCTCCACCCAGTCCCACCCCCCAAACCCACCTCCTTCCCTTACGGGGTGTGCATCAAAGGAGAGCGAAGTCTTACTTGCCTTACCTCCCTTATCGATTTATTCGGTTTTAAGCCCTTTTTATATTATCTCCTTTAAGTAGGTCCAAGTTTTTTTGAATTTAGGCCAGCCTGCCCATTTCCCCCTGCATTCCTGATCCTCGTCTGGTTCCATTCCCCCTCGGTCCGAGCTTTCTATGTTGTAGATTTCATTGAGATCGAATAGCCAATCTCGCGTTTTAGGACTTAGAGGGTTCAACCAGTTTAGTGAAATCTGTCTCTTAGCTGCATCGAGTATTATCGGGGTCAGGGAGGTCTTGTAACTCTTTACTGTATCTTGTGTACCGTGGAAGAGACAGACCCAAGGATCCTCCTCTATTTCCTTCCCCGTGAATTCTTTTGACAGGGATAGGATTTTTTTCCAAAAGACCTTTTATAATAGGACATTCCCACCATATATGGGCCATTGTGCCTTTAATCTGGCAACCCCTCCAACAGTAGTTCCCCAGAGATCCATCCATCTTGCTAACTCTGTCCGGGGTGGCATACCATCTCGATAATACTTTGTAGTGAATTTCCGTTCTCCTAATATCTAATGCTGCATAATGTACCAGATTCAAGATTTTACCCAGAGTATTACTAGTGCATGGTAACCCTAATTCCTGCTCCCACCTTAAGATATAGTGGGGCCTCTTACCCTCCTGTGGCTCTCCCAGTACTCTATAGATTTGACCTATGGCACCCCCCGAGTTCTCCGTCACGCAGAGTTTCTCCAGAGGTCTGAGCTCTTCTGCACTCCTAAGGGGCTTTGGTAATTTGCTTATAAAATGGGAAAGCTGTAAATACCTCCACCAGTCTATCACCCAGTGTTCTCCCTTTCCGTTCAATTCCGTGAAGGTGCGTATTTCCCCCCTACTAATAAAATTTTTCAATTGAAGAGTGTCATCTTTTAACCACTCCCCCCCTACTGTACTCATTCCTGGTTCAAAAAATAAATTATTCTTCATGTATATTAAAGGTGAATTGTGCGACCATTTGTGCTGGGTATGAATTCTGTCCCATAATTTAAAAGTGTTTTGTGTTAATAAAGAAATATCCGTGCTGAATGTCCTAAATTTTGGGGGGTTCCATAGTGAATGTGCCAAATTATTCTTACTTAAGATATATTCAATATTCACCCACCGCTTATCGGTCTCTTTCTTACTCCATTCTATAACCCGTGAAAGCACTACTGCAATATAGTACCTATTAAAATCTGGTGCCGCTATTCCCCCTTTTTTTTTACCTCTACTTAGTGTTGCATATGAAATACGAGGTTTGTTGCCACCCCAGACAGCCTGGGTAATTAATTTCCTTAGAGCCCCCAGAAAATACCTTGGTAAAGGAATCGGAAGCAACTGAAATTTATATAAAATCTTTGGGGTGATCGTCATTTTTACCGCGTTCACGCGACCGAACCAGGAGAGCGGTCTCGACCTCAATCTCCCAGCCTCATGCCTGATTTCATCTAATAGTGGGATGTAGTTACTTTGGAACAACTTTTTAATAGAGTTGGCTAACTTAATACCCAGGTAATTAATCTCCCTTCTCCAGGGGAAGGGAAACACAGAGGTTAGATGAACTTCCTCCTGCTTCGTGAGGCTAATGTTTAGGATTTCAGACTTGCAGGGGTTAATTTTAAAATTGGAGGATTCTCCATATCGCCTTAGAATTCGCCATATGTTAGGGAGGGTTACTCTGGGAGCCGAGACAAAAAAGAGTATATCATCGGCAAATGCTGCCAGTTTGTGCTCCTCTGGTCCCACCCGAACCCCCTTACAGTCGGGACTGCTCCGGATGGTGGCTAGGAGAGGCTCCAGGGACAGAACAAACAGGAGAGGGGAGAGAGGGCACCCCTGCCTGGTACCATTTTTCATTTCAAAAGTTTTGGATACTGCCCCATTTACCCTCACAACTGCCGTTGGTCTGCTGTATAAGGCCTTAACCCAGGAAATAAACCTGGGTCCAATACCCATTTCCTCTAATGTATCCATCAGGAACCCCCAGTCTACCCTATCGAAAGCCTTTTCGGCATCCATCGACAGGAATAGAGCAGGGGGTCCCCTATGTCTACAGAACTCCGTCAGCAGCACCGCCCGAACCCCATTGTCTCTACACTGTCTCCCCGGGACAAAACCGGACTGGTCCGGGTGTACCAGGTCCGCCATGAGTCGCTTTAGTCTGTTAGCCAGGACCTTTGCATATAGTTTTACGTCCGTGTTGATTAGAGAAATAGGCCGGTAGCTCGAACACAGCTTGGCATCCTTCCCCTCTTTTGATATTAAAGTTATCGTGGCCCGCAGGGCCTCTCGCTCCATCTCGACTCTGGTGCCCAGCTCGTTCCAGTATTTGCAGAGCTTGGGGACCAGAATGTGTTTCATTTTTAATAGATAGCTGGAGGAGAAGCCGTCCGGGCCCGGACTTTTACCCTTCGGGGTGTCTTTTAATGCTGCTAGAATTTCCCCCTCCTCTATGGGATTGTCCAGGAGATCTCTATCTTCACCGGACAATACTCCTAGGCCTGCCTCTTTTAGGAATTCTCTTCTCCTTGCTATCCGGTCACTGACCTCCCCTTCCTCATGTCTAATTGTATATAGATCGGCATAGAATTTTCTAAACTCATTAGCCATGTCTTCACTTGATACCAACTCTTTACCCCCTGCCCCGTTTATTTTCTCTATGTAATTCCGCCTTCTCTTTTTCCTGATTTGCCTTGCCAGGTATTTGCTAGACTTGTTGGCCCAGAGATACCTCTCCTTGGCCATTAAATTTATGGCGCTCTTTGCCTCCTGCTCCATCATGTCCCTCAGCTCCTCTCTCCCAGCAACCATCGCCCGGTAGCAGTCCGCATCCTGTCCCCTGGACCCCTTGTGTAGTTGTTCTAATTGGGACAGGTCCGCTATCAGTTTTTCCCTTTTTTCCATCCTTTTTTTTTTTTTGGCTGCTCCTATAGATATGAGAATCCCCCGTATGTAGGCTTTGTGCGCCTCCCAGAGAATAGAAGAGGAAACCTCGCCTGTGTCGTTCAATGTAAAAAACTGATTTAACTCACTCTGGATCCGGTCTAGTACTTCCGGGTCCTTAAGTAGGCTTTCACTCAGCTTCCACGAGAAGGGACGTCTCCCTAGCTCTGGAAGCTTCAACCTTATCGTGACAGGTGAATGATCGGAGAGAGTTGTTGTTTCAATACTAGTATCTACCACCCCCTCTAACAAGCTATGATCCACAAAAATATAGTCCAGCCTGGAGTAGGTCCCGTGCACAGGGGAGTGGAAGGTGTAATCCCTCTCTTTAACATGTTGTATTCTCCACACGTCTATTAATTGGCAGTGGTATAGTTTCCGCTTGATTGCTCCTAGTGACACCTTCCTGATCCCCTGGGCACGGGACGTACTATCCCAGGCCGGGTCTAGACAAAAATTCATATCCCCGGCCAGGACCATCTCCCCTTCTCCGAATTCCATCAGTTTCTCTAACATCTGTCCCAGGAAGACAGTGGGGCTCCTGTTCGGGCAGTATACGTTGGCCAGCGTGATCTTTCTAGAGCCGATGGAACCTTTCAAAAATAAAAAACGACCTTCAGGGTCTGTTAATCGATCCCTTACTAGGAAGTTCACTACTTTGGACAGCCCAATAGCTACCCCTTTAGACCCCTTGTCGGGGGAATCACCGTAGTACCATTGTGGAAACCTGGGGGAGAACAACCTGACCCTAGTATTAAGGGTCAGGTGTGTCTCCTGCAGGAAGACCACATCCCCTCCCAGATGATCCAGTTCCCTCAAAATTTTGTGCCTCTTCCTGGGAGAATTCAACCCTTTTACATTATAGGAAATCAATTTAATGTCGGGCATCTCTTACACGGTAGTCATTCTGATCTCTATACTCTGCTCCCCTTGAACACAGCCCGCCTCTGTCATCCCTTCTCCTTTCCCCCCCATCGAACACCCAACATCTCCTCCCACCACCCTCCTCCCTCCCTCCCTCCCTCCACCCCGCCACCCAGCCCACCCAACCTCTCCACCTCCCCCCTTCCCTTGACTCCCGCCCCCCACCCTCCCCCCTGTGGCGCCCACTACGCCTGAAGCCCGCCCGTATGGAAGTACACACATACCACACGGCGTGCCTCTTCCGCAGGGGCTGGGCTCCCGCGCCAGCTTCCAGGACCCATTCAATGGGATAGGCTCCGGCTGCCCCACCCCCAAGTACACCCCCCACCGCCCCACACTCCCCCACCCTAAATACAATACAGATTGCTTTCTAGAGGAGGGGTCCTATTACCTCTTTTTTCCTACGAAGTGCATATCAATTGTTGATTACTTGAATCTATTGTAACCAAGTCCCCGTGTCCCGGGGTCGACCACCCCTCCCATGTGGAGAGAAGGGCGGCGGAGCAGGGGGGGGGGGGGGGGAGGGAGGGAGAGGGGGGGGGAGGAGCACAACGAAAAAAAAAAAAAAAAAAAAAAGGAGGGGAACCCCCCCGCCTCCCTCCCCCCCGCCACCCCCCACCCCCCCGCCCGATCCCCAGCGTCTATTCCAAAACCGGGACCGAGATACCCAGATTGCTACAGAAGTCCTGCATTTCTTCCATGTATCTCATTCTGAAGGATCTTCCCTCTTTGAGGACTATCAGGGATGTTGGGAACCCCCAGCTGTACTTTAAATTGGCCTTCCTGAGTAGATCGAGGACTGGTCTCATCTGTCTTCTCCTCTCTAAAGTCCCTGCTGAGAGGTCGCTGAAGATTTGCAAGTCCCTGTTTTCAAATTTGAGAGGTGGCGCCCCTTTTAATTTTTTCCAGATTTTTTCTTTGTCCTCATATTGGTGAAATTTAATTATGACGTCTCTTGGGATGTCTTGCTTAATGTGGGGGGGCTTCCTTATTCTATGGACCCTATCGATACTCAACACCTCGTCTTCCCGCCTACCCAGCAAGGGATTAAAGATTTTTCTCATCTTCTCGCCAAGGTCCTCGTTCTGTTGTTCCGGGATTGATCGAATGCGTAAATTTTGACGCCGGCTCTGGTTCTCCTGTTCCTCAAGTCTAAAAGCCAAAGCACGGTTTTCGCTCTGCACCTTCTCGACTTGTTTTTTTAGGTCTGCTAAGTCTTTAGCTTGTTTACTGGAGGCCTCCTCAGCCTCTTCAACCCGGCGGAGAAGATGCCCCATGTCTGAGCGGACGTTTGAAATCTCTTCTTTTATAATGCTCTCTAGTTTCCTCTCCAGTTTGGTAAGCAATTCGCTAATATCTGTTATGCTTGGTACTTGGGCCGTGATTCTCTGTTCTTCTGCTGCAGTGTGGGCTGGTGACCCCTCCTTGTCCGGCTCCTCATGGGGCCTCTCTCCCTGTCCCCCCTTTTGTTTCTGTTGGTCCTTTTTCTTGGTGCCCGATTGTTTCCCCTCTATTCCCGGGCTCTTTACGGCTGCTTCTTTCAGGTATTTTTGAATAGAGCTGGTATTAAGGCTCTCTCTTGGGTTGTTGGTTTCTGCTTGTCTCGAAGACCGGCCTTTCATGTTTTCCTGAGCTTTCTTTTTGAGAATAGCTATAGACCGACTCCCAGATCCTCCTTTATTTTTCCGTAAGTTACGCCAAGCCCCCCTACATACCCGGAGGGGTTGATTATACCCTTATGTGCCTGTAGTGGTAGGAGGCCTTCTTTATACCTCCTTTTGGACACAGCATCTATGAGGAATGTTTACTGAAATCCGCGCGGCTTATGGTGTCCGTCGGTGGCCTATGTAAAGTGCCCAGGGATAGGGAACTCGCCCCCTTTTATCCGACTACTGTCGGTATCGATACCTTTACTTCCACCGGGAGGGTGCAAATGAGGGCAGGGGGGGCAGATGTTCTTGCTGCCGGCCGAGGGGGGTCCGCTCCGAGTGATTGAGCCTTCAGGGAGGCGCTCACCCTTCAGACCCCTTTACCGGGCAGGAGAAGGTCTTGCCGGATACCTCGGGCCCCCTGAGCCAGTCCGGTCTTCAATCCCCCTCTAGTGGCCACAGGTTATTCCAACAGTAGACAAGTCTGAGATATGGCCAGACTACAAAGTCATTATATGCACTTGTTGATGATAAGCCTCTATGAGGCGTCTCCTACCTGGATGTCTCGTCCAGGGGGCTGCTACTTCTCCCTGATCAGATCCGTTGGAGGGAATGTCCATTCAGTAGTGTGCAGCTGTATAGGAGGCACCTCCGGGAGGAAGAAACGGCAAGCCGCCTCCAGGGCTACGAATCCGGGGTAGATGATCACTTCGGGCGGTGCAGCATCTGCTTAAGGAGGTAGGGGGGAGCAGGACAGGCAGGATGGCCAGGAACGCGGACTTAGACCGGCCGCTCGTGGTCTCTCACTCCACGAGACCCCGCCGCAGCCCGTCCGCGTCCCATCTCTTCGCTTCCTGGAGCTGGCGCAGGGCTCCTCCCCCGTGCTGACGTCAGCCGCACGTCAGCCGCACATCCCGCGATGAGCTGTGCAAATGTGATTCCTTTTTTGTTTTTAACTACTTTTATATTAAATTTTAATCGTTCTTTTTCAGCTGCCCCTAGTACTATAACGCCGCATCAAAAAGATCCTCAACATACCACTAGGTAAGGGCTGCAACATTCAGGTAAGTTATTTGTCAAGAGAAAAGAGCACCCCGGGCTGATTGAAGCACCCTCGTCTTTGTTTCTATTTTTTGTCTTAGCCCGCATCACGGATCTTCCCGCAGAAGATCCCATAGAGATTCTACGGATAGAAGATCAAAAGACCATAGGAGTTCGGGTCATTCTCATTCGTCCTCGGCCCATACTTCCCGCAGTGGGCACAAATCATCCCGACATACCTCTAGTAAACATGACTCCCAGCACAGGCCTGTGTATCCAGGAGAGAAAGCATGCTGGGTGTGTGGCAAACAAGCCCTCCCTGATAAAATGGTATGTGGTCAATGCCTCCTGGAAGCTACAGGAGACAAAGAGAGAGAGAAACTTGAGTCAATTGAATCAATCAAAAGAATGATCAAAGACTCTATCCGGGAGTTAGCCTTATCCCAAGATCAAGTAACCCCACCCGCAGATGAAGCAGCGGTGAATACACCCAATCCACAGCCAGACACAGAGGTTATTTCTGAAAGCGATTCGGATGCGGGAGAAGAAAATGCTTCAGCCTTTGATTTTGCTCTAGTGGAACCCTTTATCAATGCGGTAAAGGACGCAATCCAATGGGAGGAAGATCCAGAGCCTCCATCTAAAGCAAAGAAATATTTTCCACACCTAAAGAAAAAATTATCAACCCTCCCCTTAATGGAAGAAATAAAGGAAGTTGTGACAGATGAATGACATAAGGTGGATAAAAGACCCTTAGCTTACAATCGTTTTCTCAAATTATACCCACTTGCTGAAGCAGATGCCCAGCTTTTTGATTCGCTTCCAACGGTAGATGCTTCAATTATGAGATTAGCCAGGAATACAACACTGCCTCTAGAGCAGGGGTCTCAAACTGGCGGCCCTCCAGCTGTTCCAGAACTACAAGTCCCATCATGCCTCTGCCTCTGGGAGTCATGCTCGTAACCATCAGCCTTGCAATGCCTCATGGGAATTGTAGTTCTGCAACAGCTGGAGGGCCACCAGTTTGAGACCCATGCTCTAGAGGATGCGGTCTCTTTCAGGGATGTACTTGATCGAAGGATCGATTCAGATTTAAAAAAATCTTATCAAGCAGCAGGAGGGGCATGCAAGCCAGCAGTAGCCCTGACTTCAATCTCTCGGGCTACTAGAGTATGGTCAGACAATATTGAGACATCCCTCAGACAGGGGGTGGGGTCTAACGAGATCATCAAAGCACTAGATGAGCTGAAGCTGGCCTCAGATTTCATGGCGGAGGCCGCCATTGATGTCCTGAAGTGTTCCTCCAGAGCTATGATGTATTCCATTACTGCCAGAAGGGCATTGTGGCTAAAACCATGGTCAGCCGACCCAACCTCAAAACAATCATGGTGTCGCATACCATACAATGGGAAAGCTCTGTTCGGCGACAAAATGGATGCAGCGATTACCAGAGTCACAGGAGGGAAAAGTGGTCTAATTCCCCAGGACAGAAGCAGGAGGAAAAGATTTGTGTCACGTCCAGCTGGTCAGCAGAGAGCAAGAGACTCCAGAACGTACCGCCCGGGCAGGGAGTACAGAAGAGGCTGGAAGGGCTCGCAGGCAACTTTCGTGAAGGCAGGGAAGCCTAAAACCTCAACATCCACGGTTGAGGGCCAGAAGTCTTTTTGACTCCCTATCCACCCAAACCGCTCCAGTAGGAGCTCGGCTCAGGGCGTACGCCCAGGTTTGGGTGGAGAATTGTACAGATCAATGGACAGTCTCCACTGTCGTTCAGGGGCATTTCTGGACATTTAGAAAACGGTCCCCACCCTTTTCATTACAGCCAACGAAGATACCAACCTCCAAAGAGAAGAGAGAGGTCCTGCTTCAGTATGTGCAAATTCTTATCCGGCAGCAAGCAGTGGTTCCAGTTCCGGACTTGGAAAAACACTCAGGGTTCTATTCCCCAGTCTTTTTGGTCCCCAAAAAATCAGGCGGCTGGAAGCCTGTGTTGGACCTGAAGAGGTTAAACAGATACATCCGTACAGAGCATTTCAAAATGGAATCCTTAAATACAGTGATCCTATCAGTACAGCCAGGCGATTGGATGGTCTCTATAGACCTTCAAGACGCATATCTCCATATACCTATCCTGCAGCAGTTTCAACCTTTCCTACGTTTCAAAGTAGGCGATTTACACCTACAGTTTCAATGCCTTCCGTTCGGGATCTCAACAGCTCCCAGAACCTTTACAAAGGTGCTAGTGGCAATTCTGGCTCCTCTTCGAGAAAAAGGGATTCGAGTTCTTCACTACTTAGACGACATCCTCATTCTATCCCAGCACAAAAGGAGCCTAAAAATACATGTACGGCTGGTCCTAGACACCCTGAGCAAGTTCAGGTGGTTAATCAATTACTCGAAAAGCCAGCTCACACCTACTCAAAAGACGACATATCTAGGAGCGCTTTTCAACACTCCAGAGAGGGCAGTTTCACTTCTCCTAGAAAAGATTCCTGTCCTAATAAGGAAGGTAAAGAAAGTATTGGCAAGCCATTCCATGTTGGCATCAGACTGTCTGAGTCTCCTGGGCTCCCTTTCCTCTTGTATACCCATGGTGAAGTGGGCCAGGTGGCATCTACGGGGATTCCAATTGGGCTTTCTGACACAGTGGAGGAAGAATCGCTTGGATCAGAGGATATTAGTCACATCCATAATGAAATATATAACAAAAAATTCCGCGCTAGAAGCATAAAAAAGATAAGCGGCAGTAAACAGTGCGACAACACCAACAGAACAAGGAAAATAAATAAACTGCGCTGAACAAAATCTTATATAATGAAGTCCAGTCTCTGGTGGTGGGCGAGACCATCCAACCTGCAGGTTCACTGTTCCCTAGGGCTCATCTCATGGACCATTCTTACGTCAGACGCAAGTCAGTTGGGCTGGGGTGCGCACTTCCAAGGTCAACTAGTCCAAGGGAGATGGCAGTTCAATTCGGAGGCGGTAGTATCGAACATACTGGAACTAAGGGCGGCATGGATGGCAATCCTACATTTAGCCACCTACCTCAGAGGAAAATCCATACTCCTACAGATGGACAACAAAGCGGCAGTGGTCCGAGAACCAATTAGCCGACCATCTGTCAAGATCATTCGTCAACAACGAGTGGTCCCTGAATCCCAAGATTTTCGATTGGATATGCCAACAATGGGGCACCCCCCAAATCAACCTATTTGCCTCTCCACTCAACGCGAAGACGCCTCTGTTCTTCTCAAGGTTCCCGTCCCCAGGGTCAGCGGGAGTAGGCGCTCTAGCCCAGCCTTGGAAATTTCAGAAAGGATATGCATTTCCTCCGACTCCTCTGATATTGAGGTTTCTTCAGCGCCTGACGACGAAGAAAGTCACAGTCTTGGCAGTAATCCCATACTGGCCTAAGAGACCGTGGTTCACACTCCTAGTCAACTTGGCTGTATGCAAACCGCTTCCTCTTCCACACCTGAATGACCTTCTGTCTCAAAACGACTTCTCTCACCCGCATCCGGAAATCCTAGACTTGAGGGTCTGGAAATTTAGCGGAAAAGGTTGGATGATTTAGGATGCTCACATAATGTTATTCAAACACTTCTACAGGCTAGAAAGTCTTTCACTAATTCCACCTATTACAGAATATGGAGAAAATTTACAGAGCTGGCAGAGCTTAATCATTTCGATCCCCTAGATCCTGGGGTCCAGAATGTGCTTCTCTTCCTACAGAATGGCTTGGATCCAGGTTTAGGTCTAAACACTCTTAAGGTCCAGGTCTCGGCTCTCTCAGCCCTGACAGATACACGATGGACTTTGAACCCTCTGGTCGAACGCTTTTTGAAGGCAGTCCTGAGATTGCGACCTCCCAGGAAAGCATTATACCCCAAATGGGACTTGACGATTGTGCTGGATGTCCTATCAAATACTCCCTTTGCTCCCACAGAAGATTGCACCCTAGAGGACATTTCCTTAAAAACAGTATTCTTGATTGCCATCACCTCAGCTCGCAGAGTATCGGAAATTCAAGCTCTAGGATCACGGGAACCTTACATCACCTTCTTCCCGGACAGGGTGGTTTTGCAACCCATCCATCAATTCATTCCTAAGGTACCTTCTCTCTATCATCTTAATCAGGAATGGGTTCTCCCAGCATTTGGAGAAGATCCAGAGTCTTCAAGATTACATGAGTTAGATGTAGCCAGATCCCTGAGACACTTTTTAAACTCAACACAACAGTTTTGCAAAGATCAAAGACTGTTTGTCATCCCAAAAGGTGCCAGAAAGGGAATGGCAGCATCCAAGACGACCTTGGCAAGCTGGATCGTAAAATTAATCCAAAGGGCCTATCGGGCTAGTGGTCTGGCAGTCCCAGATGCGGTCAAAGCGCATTCCACTCGGGGAATGGCCTCTTCTTGGGCAGCATTGGCGCGGGTCTCCCCTGAGACAATTTGCCGAGCAGCTAGTTGGTCGTCATTCAACACTTTCATGTCTCACTATAGTGTAGACCCAGCGGTTCTTACTTCCCGGGAATTTGGGGAAAGAACCTTACAGATGTCAAGGCTGTAGTTTTCATTAAATTTCTTATTGCAGTACCCTCCCTGTAAGCGAGTTGTTTACCATTGGTATGCTGCCATGGAGGCACCAGGAAAACGGAAAATTGAATACTTACCTTTCCGTAATTTTCCTTTCCTGGTGCCTACCCATGGCAGCATACACCCTCCCTTCAATAATCCTTCGTTTTCTGAGATCTAGTTACAAGAGTGACGGTGGGGAGTAACAACTCTTTTATTTATAGAGTTAAAGTGGTCCTGTGGGTTGGTCGGGGGCGGAGCAACCAACCATTGGTATGCTGCCATGGGTAGGCACCAGGAAAGGAAAATTACGGAAAGGTAAGTATTCAATTTTCCGTTATCTTGGTCTCATCAGACCACAGGAAATGGTTCCAGTAATCCATGTCCTTAGTCTGCTTGTCTTCAGCAAACCGTTTGCGGGCTTTCTTGTGCATCATCTTTAGAAGAGGCTTCCTTCTAGGACAA
The DNA here is from genome assembly GCA_037952835.1 of Lithobates septentrionalis. Lineage (NCBI taxonomy): Eukaryota > Metazoa > Chordata > Amphibia > Anura > Ranidae > Lithobates > Lithobates septentrionalis. The sequence goes on along the minus strand of JBBDGP010001075.1, from coordinate 377,997 downwards.
AAGCCATGCAGACCAATTTGATGCAGTGTTCGGCGTATGGTCTGAGCACTGACAGGCTGACCCCCCCACCCCTTAAACCTCTGCAGCAATGCTGGCAGCACTCATATGTCTATTTCCCAAAGACAACCCCTGGATATGACGCTGAGCATGTGAACTCAACTTCTTTGGTCGACCATGGCGAGGCCTATTCTGAGTGGAACTTGTCCTGTTAAATCGCTGTATGGTCTTGGTCACCGTGCTGCATCTCAGTTTCAGGGTCTTGGCAATCTTCTTATAGCTTAGGCAATCTTTATGTAGAGCAACAATTCTTTTTTTCAGATCCTCAGAGAGTTCTTTGCCATGAGGTGCCATGTTGAACTTCCAGTGGCCAGTATGAGAGAGTGAGAGTGATAATACTAAATTTAACACACCTGCTCCCTATTCACACATGAGACCTTGTAACACTAACGAGTCACATGACACTGGGGAGGGAAAAATAGCTAACTGGGCCCAATTTGTACATTTTAGACATTAATGGCAGTGTTGAGTTATTTTGAGGAGACAGCAAATTTACACTCTTATACAAGCTGTACACTCACTACTTTACATTGTAGCAAAGTGTCATTCATACCAGTGCGATTTGTCATGGGGTTTGACTTCCAAATCGCATGACCAGTCACACCCCATTGTCAGGAATGGAGCTGTTCAAATTACTCATGTAGCAGTGACTTTGAAAAAGGTTCCTGCACTACTTTTTGCCCATTTCATTGCGACTTGCATAGACTTCTGTTAAACAAAGTCGCAAGCTGCAATTAAATTTTAGGTGAAAATCGCACTGATTTGCGGCTTTAAAATCGTAGCGCAATTTTAAACCCGGTGTAAACCAGGGCTTAAAGAGACACCGTACTTATACAAATACACTGTTATTTAGCCCTGATGAAGTCTGGCCTCTGGATGTAACACGTATGGGGGCGGAGCTTAGTTCATGATGTCCCCCCACTGCCATTTTGTTTACTGCTGAGTTGTGAGATCGGTACATGGAAGGATTGTCATTCTTATTGTGAAATGCTGTACATTGCACATGAAGCGGTACAGAGAGGCCATATAACATAGTACAGAAGAACACAATAAACTAGGTAATATACAGCAAAGGGTATAAACCAATTCCCCCTTCGTTGGGGTAAGTATCCAGCAAAATAGAAAGGGAGTAGCGAGCCAAGCCTCAGGAGCAATAGTGATGGCAATAATAGAGCAATTCCCTAGCATCAAGGGGGAAAGGGTATCCTTCACATTTCACATTTGTCACAGTGGTGATGGGAAGTACTATGTTTTATGTGGACTTTATATATTTGTTTTGGACATTTTATTACTATTTATTGTGTGGTTCATCATTATTTTGGGTATTTTATGAAAGTTGCGCTACAGTACACTATATAGATCCTGTGCTTACAATTACACTGGATAAAATAACATTTAAATGCCCAATTCGCTTCTAGTCTATTCACATGTTGTCAAAAAGCCCAAATGAAGGAAAGCTGTTGGACCCCTGAAATGTATTGGCTACTTTTTGGAATGTCCCCCTGGCTTTTATTGGAATAAAGTTGTATCTGGACCTCTTAGCAGTGGTGTGGTGCTTCATTTTCCATTTTTCTTACATTACGCTACAAGCCAAGGAGACAGATCTTCTGGGGTGTAAAAGCTGCCTTCCTGGGAACCAGATCATTTAAATCAGCATCATTACTTTAAAGTGATTGGAAAGCTTTTTTTTTTAAATTAAAATAATAAACATGGCATAATTACCTGCTCTGTGCAATGGTTTTTCACATATCAGCCCCGATCCTCCTCTTCTGAGGTCCTCCCACTGACACTCCTGGCTCCTCCTTAATGAGTGCCCCCATAAAAAGCCGCTTTCTATGGGGGCAATCATGTGGGCTGGCTCCTGGGCCGCTGTCTGCGTATATTGACACAGACAGCGCAGCTAGGCCCTGCCCCCAGTCACAGATTTTGATTGACAGCAGCAATAGCCAATGACTCCCACCCACTGCTGTCAATCTGCCCTGTGGGGAGGGAGAGAGCAGAGAGAGCCACTGCTGTCATGCACAGTTCTGGATCAAGATCAGGCTTAGGTAAATATAAAAGAGGTGTGAGGAAGGGAAAAAAAAAGCTTTAGGCTTTAGAACTACTTTAAGACAGCAATACCAGTGAGATATTACTGACTCATGAACTCTATGTTACTCGCTACTGACCCCAGTACTCTGCGCCACTTACTACTGACCCCTGAACTCTGCATCAAATACTACAGGCTGGTTGCCAAACCAACTACTGACAAGACCTGTGTTTGCAATCACACTGAAAAAAAAATAACATTAACAGTCCAGTTCACCCCTAATCTATATATTGTTGTCAATCAAGCCCTAATAAAGGGGCACACATGGACCCCCAAAATGCGTTGGATACTTTTTGGCTTGTCCCTCTTACTTTGGGCAGTGGCGTGGCACTTCAATTTATTTATTACACGCTAAAGGAGAGCGTGGAGTTCCTCTGGGTTGTAGAAGCTGAAAGCCCAGGAACCAGATCATTTTCATCAACATTAATTTAAGAGAGCAATACCAGTGAGATACTACTGACCTCTGAATCACTTATTACTGACTTCTGATCCCTGCGTTATTTACTACTGACCTCAGAACTCTGCCCCACTTATGACTAAATTCTGATCTCTGCATCACAAACTTCTACAGATCCTGGTACTCTGCTTCACTTACCCCAGTACTCTGCATCATTTACTACTGACCCCTGAACTTTGCATCACTTGTTAACTCTGAACTTTGCTTCAGTTACTCATGACCCCTGAACCTCACTCCTAACCCTTGAACTCTGCTCCACTTACTACTCACCCCTGAACTCTGCATTGCTTATCACTGACCCCAGTACTCTGGGTCACTTACTATGGTTCCCTGAACACTGCGTCACTTCTAACCCTAGTACTCTGCATTACTTACTGCTGATCCCTGAACTCTGTGCCACTTACTACTGACCCCTTTTAAACTATAAAAGCATTCAGCGCAATAAAAACCACACCCATTTTTTATTTTTGCAATGCCGATCTTTTTCCTCTGTCAGGAGGACCCAACATTTAATATTGCATACAGGCCCACTTCTTTCAGAAATTGCCCCTGCATTTGCTCCATCAGATGTCTGAAAGACACTCCTCCTTTTTCAAAACTACTGTCATTTGTTTGTGTTGCCATTTGTGCCTCATTAGGGAACAGAGAATAAATTCAGACGTGTTTAGTTACTATTCTGTAGCAGACTGAACTATCCCGCCAGGATGTTGTCACTGCGGACCACAAATTATAGGTGGCAGAGGCATTCCCTGCTCCACAGCTTTCCGCAGTCACTGCAAAATTTACTACCTCACTTCCCAACCAGGACCACTCAAATACTTTCAGTTGGGCCATCCAGGATGGCGCTTGTGAAGATGGTTCGCAAAACACACCTGCAACAACAGAGCAATCCTGCTTTCCTATTGCTTTCCCCGATACCTAAACCCTCTCTGCCAGTACCGATTTCTTCAACCATCTCAGAGTGCTCAGATATGTCACGGTTCTCTAATCAAGATAAATGCTCCATCCTACAAACCCTGCCTACTAGAGCAGACTAGCTCGAAGGCTACAGACATCAACAAATTTCTCACACTGATGCAAAGGTGGCCTCAGTACAACAAACTAAGTTCATGTCCAACACCAATGGCAGTTTACTGCTCTCAGACTGAAAATCAAAGATGGCACAAACAGTTCCTTCTGGAATATCAGGGTACGAAGCATCCCCAAAGCCACAATGTGTGCCTATCTGTTAGCTATCGCCACTGACATTCTTAATGTAGTCCTGAGAAAGCCCAATACTGGGGCCTAGAGTGGGATCTACAGACTGGCCCTGCGATGTGCTCTGCAGACATTATTATACCATCAATGAAGCACGATGTATATGGCCCCTACTGCCTGGCTTACTACAGCTTAACTTACTGTGATTGTTTATTTTTTTTATGAAAAAAAAACCTTTACAAACATGGTATTCTTACCTGCCTTGCTATGTGGCACTCAAGCAGGCCTGATCCCGAGCTGTACTAAGTGTCCCTTGAGCGGGGCCGAGCCACAGCATGTGTGTCAATGGACACTCAGTGCACCCTGGGATCAAGCCTGCTTGAGTGCCACATAGCAAGCACCCATAAGGGGGGGGGGGGGGGAGCCAGGAGTTCCGGCATGGGACCCGAGAATAGGAGGATCGGGGCTGCTCTGTCTAAAACCATTGCACTGGGCAGGTAAGTATACCATGTTTGTAAAGGTTTTTTTTCATAAAAAAATAAACAATCACAGTAAGTTTAGCTGTGTTAAGCCAGGCAGTAGGGGCCTGATATATCATGCCTCATTGATGGTATAAAAATGTCTGCAGAGCAGTGCGCATGCGTGGGAGTTCCAATATGGCTGCTTGAGCCAGGAGCTCTGCTCCACCCCGGACCGCAGAGCCGCACTACAGCCGCCACAGCCCTCAACGCGGCACACCGCTACTCCATCCGTGCCAGGGACCTTCGGGGGAGCCAGCGGATATGTCCAGTCCCCCGGTAAGACGAGACCTCGGCCTGCTATTTGAGACGACGGGAACGGACGGGAGTCCCAAGATGGCCGCCAGCACGGACCTCTCCCAGCCACATGCAACCCAGCATCCCAAGGCTCCTGAACACAGGCCGGTATTAACCCCCACGACACTTATACCCAGGCAGCACAGGGGCCCCCAATCCTCCCTCAGAACCCCCATCAAGGCTCCCTGAAGCCCCAGGCCTCTGCTAAGGCCTCCACAGGCCCCTCAAGCCATGCACAACAGGAGATGTCTCCCCAGGCCCTGTCAATACAGGCCCAACTCCCAGGGGCTGCAAACCTGTCCTCAGGCTTCTCAGTCACTGACTTTACACAGCTGCAAGAAGACATGTTTATTAAATTCTCCTCTTTAATGGAGAAAGGTCTGGCCAGCACAGCACAACAGATCACCAATACAATCAAAGCAGACCTATCGAGTATAGGCTCGAGAATAGAAGCAATAGAGGATAAAGTTGAAAACACAGTCTCCAGAACAAACCAAAATGCAGCCCACCTCCAGACTATTCAAGAACAGCTCGACGTGGCCCTTTCCAGGATTGATGAACTCGAGAACAGGTCCAGGAGGTATAATTTTAGAATTAGAGGCCTCCCAGAAACCTTCACAGATATCCCCTCCATGGTACAGGACATGATTTCTGAACTCATACCTAATATCCCCCCTCAACGCCTCGAATTAGACAGGGCACACAGAGCTCTCGGACCCCCCAGACAGGACGGTTCACCCAGAGAGATAATTGTGAAACCGCATTTTTTTGCGATCAAGGAGGAGGTCATGCGACAATCTCGTCAGAACCCCAAACTGCAACACAGGGGACATCAGATCCAGATATTTGCGGACTTAGCTCCTTCCACCATTCAAAGACGCAGAACTCTAAAACCCCTTCTCTCGGTCCTCTCACAAAGGGACATCAAATACCGCTGGTCCTTTCCTTTTGCGGTAAAATGTACATCTCAGGGCAAATCCCACTCATTCTCCAGTCTCCCAGAAGGTGAAAGACTGCTACTGTCTCTCAAATTTATTTCCCAGGAAGCGCCAATGGACTTTTCTGCATCTTCATCAGGCTCGACCAAACGTCCTCCTCCGGGCAGCCCTGTCTCCCCCCTGTGGAATAAGAGCACGTCCAAGAGGAGTAAGGACGGAAGACCTCCATAAGGCCCGGCTGGTATCCTCACTTTTCTCAGTCCCCTCAGGGACTCTTTATTGGGGCGGTGGTCCCAACAGTTGTCGGAGCTGGAGCTCCATATCCCTTATGGACAAATGGCTTGCTGAGCCCACTACCCGAGTCACTCTTCCCAACACACCTTGTAGCTACAGTTTCCCCCGACGAAAAACCCCTCCATTAGGGGAGGGGAGCAACCCCCTATGATCAGAATATCATAATCCCTCCCTATAGCGGAACTGTTCAGCGGATTCAGATGCCCTCCAGCAGACGATTGGATTCTCACGATAGTAGTCCTTTCTGAATGACAAGTTTTTTATCTTTCTTTTTTTCCATTTAGGAGGGCTGAACTTGACCTAGACTTACTGGGACTTCGGTAGCTAGCCCCGCTCTAGTATAGGGAGGGATCACCTGTATGTCTAGCTACTAATGACCCGCTGTGTTTAGGATATGCCTAGATGGTAGGGGTTTCTTCACCGCTACCTTGTCGAGCCCGGGTCATTTAGGAGGCCCACCAATTCAGAATGGGAGTAGGGGGAAGGGGATCTACAGCGGGTGGGGAGTTTTTGTTAATGTTTTCAGCACAACGGTGTCTAATTAGTTAACCTGGCACGAAGTGCAGTGAGTATAGGGCTGTTTGAACCTTACTATAGTTTTTTTACATTAGTGTGTAAGTGTTAATGTTATACCTTGACAAAGATAGGGTCCGGGGTGGATCCCTTGTGCCTCCTCTCATTTCCGAAGAACCCTTAGTGTCCTTTGGATTTGGGACTTCAGTCGGCCTTTCAGGTGGACTGAAGGTTAAAATTGGGAATATTGCGGAAATTACTCCGCAATATCCCAAGGGTCCTATTAGGAGACCCATGTTGCTATTTTTGTTCCTGTATGTTTGTTTGTCCTTTTCTACTTTTTGTACCCGCTCACCCCTCTTCTTCTTTCTAGCCGTCCTGCGGGCAGGGGCCTCGCACTTCTCTGAGATAGACTTAGAAGATACCCACTACTTATCTTGCCAGGTGAGTGACTGCTTGATCGTTGGTCTCCTTCCCCTCTGCTCACATATGCTAGGAAATTATCTCAAGGTGGCCTCTCATAATGTTCAGGGCCTGAATTCCCCTAGGAAAAGGAGACTAGCTTTGGACCACTACAAATCTTTAAGACTTGATGTAGTGCTCCTTCAGGAGACTCACTTTCCCATCCGGTACACCCCCCAAGTTCCTTCACTCTTACTACCCATCCTTCTTCTTAGCGAATGCCCCTAACAAAACTAAGGGGGTGGCAATTCTACTCTCTAAAAACAGCAAATTCTCCTATATTTCTGACTATAAAGATCCAGAGGGTAGATTCATTTTGGTGAAGGGTACCCTGGAAGGAGTTTTATACACGATTGTCTCGTATTACGCCCCGAATAAGGGTCAAGCATCCTTTTTCCAGGGACTCCTCACTACAATAGAACCCCTATTGGAAGGGAAGGTTATTATGGGAGGAGATTCAAACGTGGCGTCTGACCAAGGTTTGGACAAAACTAGGCCCCCCAAGGACCAGCTCACACGCCCCACAAAATTAAGCACCAGAATAGCCAAACTCCTCCATTCCCATGGATTTATAGACATCTGGAGGGAACTAAACCCCAAAAGTAGGGACTACACACATTTCTCCTCTCCCCACCAATCTTATGCAAGAATATGACCACATACTTATTCCATCTTCCCTCATACCCCTCTCCAAAAAAGCTGCAATATTGGATACAGCATGGTCGGACCATTCACTGGTCCTCCTCACCCTGAGAAATGTCCTCTCGGGGCGAGGAGGTTCCTTCTGGCGTTTAAATTAGTCCCTGCTTTCTGATCCTTGCTATAGTAAGGAGATAGCAAACTCCATTAAAGAATACTTTAGCCTGAATAACATCGATAATATCTCCCCAGAGACCCTTTGGGCCGCCCACAAGGCTACGATTAGAGGCGTTCTAATCAGGATCGCGACTCAGTATAAAAAGGAGCGCATGATTGATATTCAACGCCTTGAAAAATCATTCCTTTCCTTAAAAGCAAAACACAAAAAACATCCGGATAGGACTATTTTAGAAAGGATAGACGCGACTAGACTAGAGCTGAATCTTGCTTTAACGGCCAAAAGCAGAGAAAAACATCAGGTGGAGTGGAGCCAAATTTTACTGTCATAAAGATAGATCGGCTCAATGTTAGCCTCTAAACTTACCCCAAGGTTCCGCTCCTCTTCCTTCCCTAAACTAAGGATTGCAGGACAACCCCCAACAGCTAACCCGAACAAAATAATGTCTGCCTTTCATGAATTCTATGAAAATCTTTACAAACCCCCCCAAACAGAGAAAGGCCCTGTAACCACTGCGTTCCTACAGAATTTGCAGATCCCCTCGATCTCCAAAGATTGCAGAGATCTAATGGAAGGAGCATTTACAGCAGAGGAGGTCAGGGAGGTCATAAAAGGACTGAAGCCCGGCTCAGCCCCAGGGCCAGATGGTCTCTCGGTTCCCAACTACAAGCAATTTGGAGAACTTTTAGCTCCTTACTTGGCTAAATTTTTTAATTCCATTAAAACAGGCTCCCCTCTGGACACACAACTGAATACTGCATTAATCTCTGTCATCCCCAAACCCAACAAAAATCACGAGGAAGTGGAAAATTACAGGCCAATCTCCCTAATTAATAATGACCTCAAAATTCTTACCAAAATCCTTGCCAATCGTCTCTCATCATTTATTAATCTTTACGTACACAAGGACCAGGTCGGTTTTATACCGGGGAGACAAGGACCGGACCAAATTAGGAGAGAAATAGATATTGTTTCCATTCTCCAATCAAATTGGGAAGGGAGGCGGAAACAGGAAGGATTACTCCTCTCGTTGGACCTCCATAAGGCCTTCGACTCCATCGAATGGCCTTACCTCTTCTCCTTACTGGAGAAATGGGGATTCGGACCTAGTTTTCTAGGGACCCTTAAATCTTAATACTCCACTCCAAAAGCAGTAATTCGTTTACAAGGCCATTACTCTAAACCTCTTTCTATAGCAAGAGGCACTAGGCAGGGATGCCCTCTATCCCCTTTAATTTTTGCTATCGCGATCGAAACCCTAGCAATTGCAGTCAGATCGGACCCCAATATTCTAGGAGTGACATGCGGCGACCAAGTCCACAAATGCGGGCTATTTGCCGATGATATGCTCCTATTCATCACCTCTCCAATCACTTCCCTCCCAAACCTGTGTAGACTCCTGAAGGAATTCTCATGGATCTCGGGTTTAAAGGTAAACTACTCAAAATCATCGGCCTTGAACATTTCCCTCAAATCACATGTGGTCTCTTCCCTCCAGAATGCCTTTGAATTTAAATGGAGCGATACTTCTGTTGACTATTTAGGAATCAAGCCCACTGCAAAAACTGAGCCACTTTATTCGGCCAACTTCCCTCACACATACCGCAAACTAGAGACAGACCTAGGCAACTGGGCAAAGGGTGGAATTTCCTGGTTAGGAAGAATTCATGCAGTCAAGATGACATTGCTCCCTAGACTCCTTTATCTCTTCAGAGCCCTCCCAATACATATTGTAAAAGATCACCTATCTGCATTCCAAAGAAAAGTCATCAAATTCATCTGGGGGGGTAAGGGACACAGACTCCAGCAAAACACCTTATTCTTATCCAGATGACAGGGGGGTTTGGGTCTCCCTCAGCTCTTCTGGTATTATCAAGCTGCCAGACTTGCCCAGATATCGGTAGTGTATGCGAAGACAGGGAAGCCAGATTGGATCCAAATAGAGAGACAGGCTGTACCCTCCCACACTATAGATTTCCTATTCTGGGTCCCTCCTAGAAAGCGCCCCCCGATTCTTTCACCGACTCCCTCTCAATCCTTCAAAATATGGGACTCATTACGAAATAACCGGGCCTTAATTTCTAATTGCCACCCACTTGCTCACATTTTTAACAATCCGGACTTTGTTCCGGGTCTAGACATCAAAGCATTTCGATGGTGGTTGGATAAGGGGATGTACCGGATCGGACACTTCTATACGAATGTAGGCCCTATTACCCTGGCCTTTTGTGTGAGCCACTTGGAGATGCCTAACTCTGAGCGATTCAGATTTCATCAAATACGTCATTTCCTCGCCCACATTGGGGAGACAAAATCCGCTCCCCACACATTCACGCCATACGAACTTTGGTGTGGGTGGTCTACAGAGCAGAGGGGAGGCATCACCATCATCTATCAGTCACTCGCCAATCAATCTACCAAGACTCCTTACATGCTTGCATGGGAGTCGGACCTATCCATACAGTGGGTCCTAGATAAATGGAGGATTGCCTTTTTTAGGGCCTACAGGGGCATTAAGAATATATCCATGATAGAGTCTAGTCTCAAGGTTATTACTAGGTGATAGAAAATCTCCTGACAGATTAGCAAAAATGTTCACCTCGGCTGACCCTAGGTGTTATAGGGGTTGTTTACTTAGGGCTCGCTGACCCACATATTCTGGGAATGCCCAAGATTGAGGACATTCTGGAATAGGATTTTCCTCCTGATCAGGAAAATTACTAAGGTCCAAATCCCAAAAACTCCAGCTATGGCGCTCCTAAATGACAATTTGCCCAGGGCTCCGAAACTTGCCCGCAAACTAATTCACTTTATTTTCTGGGCGCTAAGCTTACCATTGCCAAGGCCTGGAAGAAACCCAAAGTGTCCCTTAAGGCGGCGATCAGGAAAATCTCCTGGATTATGGCCCAAGAGAAGATTGCTAGCATCCTTAACAACACAAAAGACCAATTTGAAGCTATTTGGGAGCCCTGGGCAAATTTCATTGGTATTTCCTTGATTCCGGGTATGCAGCCATACAGTTGGCTGTTGCAGGGGTGCGGGGTTATTTCCCGCGGGATGGCTCTTTTCTTTCCCCTCTCCTTCCTTCCTCTCCCCCCCTCTCAACTTCTCACTCCCACCTTTCTCTTTATCTACCTTATGTTTTGAGTCGCAGACAGTTGGATGGTTTTAGCTACACTTATGACCCCAGAGGGTAAATTTCCTCAGGGGTTAATTTACACAGGTAATGTTTCCCTACTAGGAATAACTACCTTTCAGCCATGTTTTCTGAGGGGCTGAGGGGAACTGATAGAGTTTGCCGGTCACAGTGTGTTCCCTCTTGGGGTGCCGGCGGAATCTCTCAGGTCTCCTCCATCTACTCCTAGGATAGTCTAGGGATTTCACTTATTAGGCCAATGGTCATATTCTCTAGGATAGTTTTTTTATAATCACAGGACGGGACCTAAGTCCTAACAATTATTCTTTATTGAATTGCTTAACCCCATTGGGGTCTAACTGTATTTGTTATGACTAATCTGTCTTCATGATTCATGTTTTGTACAACTTTTTTTTTGAAAAACCAATAAATATTTTGAAATATAAAAATGTCTGCAGAGCACATTGCAAAGGCCAGTCTGCAGATCCCACTCTAGGCCCCAGTATGCAACCTGCCTAATTACAAGACCTCGGTATGGGGCTTTCTCCCCACTCCCAGGCTGATTATCAGCAGCAGAAGCCAATGGCCAGTGAAGAGGGAGCTGAGAAAGCCACAGCACAGGACTGGATCAAGATTGGGCTCAGGTACTGTAAGTATAGGTGGGGCTTTGGGGAAGCTGAAAACAGTTTTTTTTTTTACCTTAATGCAGATAATGTGGGTGGATCTTCACACCGGTTACTCCTATTTGAACTAAGTATTATATGGTAAATTGTTTGGTCTTCTGATTTTGCTCCCTATTCAAGCCTTATTGTTATGTTGTTGACACTGAGACACCCACTCTGGGCATCGTTTAAGGATTATACTTTTATTAGATATCCTATAATACATTGTACCTGTGCTTAGACTATAGTGACCATGATTCCTTGCTAAGCACCATATACTTATCTGTTGGATCGGACAGAGCTCCTCCTCAACTCACATACTTCTCCTAGCTTTCACCTCCTGAATCCCAAGGTTATGGTGCAAGACATGGGTTAAGTACATCACCTTAGTCATCAACCCCAATCCTTGAGGAGGGAGACTGTTTTTTGTGGGATGTTTAATACAGTCGTTATACTGTCGGAAAGAGTTCAGCCTTCCTTGTCCTGCCCTACTAGACTTGCCACTGAGAGTGAGCTGGCAACAACAAACAGCTGAGAGGTGAGGAAGGGACAAAGTGTTGATAGAGGGGCCAATGTACCATTTGGTTCCAAACTCCTGGTATAATCCATAAGCAATGAAAAGGTTCATGACTATAGATGGGACCTTCCTCAGAGACCTGTCACGCCATTCCTCGCTGTATATTATGCAGCGTTCCCAGCCTACATCCTGATAGATGGGAGGCAGTGTATATGGGAAAGGAGGCCAATGGTATATTTAGCCCCTTCAGAAGTCAGACGATCCAGGTCCTTCCAATACCCCCTCCATCTATAACGGACACATCAGAGAGTTAACTGGGTCAAGAGGTAGGTTAAACAAGGTCTGGACGGTATGTAGCATGTCACATAAAAACAATCAGCAGAAATGTATTTTTTTTTCTGTTTTGACATTCAATACAGATCCAAAGACAATATTACTAAATATTTGATAATTTTATTAATTATTACTTCCACCAACACTGAATGCATTATTTCATGCAGATTCACAATTTATACTCATTAAGCTTCAGCATTCATTCAAAGAAGCATACCAAAGGAGCTGTTCCCTACAACAATCACAATGCAGCTTGCACTCTTCTGACACAAATGGTAAAATCCGATTGGCTTCTGTGTTTTCCTCTTCACTCCTGTTTGCAATGCCTTACCCAGGAAGACTGAAGGACTGAAGGTTCCTTATCAGAGCAGAACGCCTATGTATTAATATTTGTGTATGCTTATTTTAAGTAGGTGCTCTATTATCTTTTTCAAATATAGTTATGTATATTGGACAGACTTTGGACTGCTTTATGGAACATGTGGTACATTTACATCAGAAATTTCCTTGTACAAATGTTCAGGTGATAAAGTGTGATACATTTATGTTTCTCTCCCTTTGAGAGGAGGGAATGCTGAGGGGAATGTATCAGGGAACAGAAGAATGCAGAATTTGTGTCCTAGTCAGTTTTCAATCAGCCTCTAATTTAAGCCGGCCATAGCCAGATCAAAATTCAGCAAGTTCAGCAGAAAACAGACAAAATATAAATCCATCTATGAGCCGGCTGGTTGTCTTCGACTTCAATACAAGCATCCTATCCGTTTTTTTGTACACTCACTGCCACCAGCACTGATCACTGTATTGTGACAGGTTGGAAACCTCTCACTATCTAAATTCAATAGCACAGTGGGAGGGATTCCCCCATCAACAGTCAGTGAATCGAATGTTTTTCTTTTTACCGGTGGTTGAAGGAAAGACAATTGCACAATGTATGACCTGCCTTGCTACACAACCCAAAATAAAAAAAATATGTAGAAGTGTGCCATCCATGCCACCAATATACAGCGGGCGGTGTAAGGAGAAATACAGTATATACATGTATTTTTGCAATTCCATCAGCACTTTAGCCTGATAGTACTTATTACCTATAGAGGTAAAAAAAAGGTTCAAAACAAAATGTAAGCTCTCTACCCTGGGTAAAAACGAGCCCCCGAGGAAAGAAAGGGGGCATATAATAATTAATTAGATGGTTGAAGGAGTAGTTCATAAGCTCTCAAAACTGCATGTGCCAATGCACCGGACTCCGAACACAGGCATTCAAATGGTGTTACTGCTGAGAAGACATTCCTTGCTTTGGTAGAGAAAATAGGTAAATTCATTGGAGCCTCCAGCTATTTTTCATCTTTAAGGTTCAGATCACAGAAGTCATCCTTAAAGTGGATGTAAACCCGATTCATGAAATTTGAGCTGGGCACATCGAGCTGTAGTGTTTTCTTATCTCTCTTTAAAGCACTAAGTGCTGTGGCTTTCTGCTTCTCAGTAGCTCTGTTATCAGCATTAAACTTCTGACAATTTATCTGACATATGAGATAAAAGCAGCCTTAAATGTTTCTCTGGAGGTTGCTATAGATTAGCAGACAGCTTGCCTTCTCACAGCACAACTCTACACCTTACTTCCTTCCTTTGCCTATGGGGAGAGGGGGTGTGTGCGTTTCCTCCAATCAGCTGTCTTGGCTGTATGCCAATAATCCGCTCCCAGTGCTGAACAGGAAGAGAAAATCTGTAACACTGTGTATTATCTGAGGCAGTTCACTTCACTGGGCATATGTGAGGGGTTTACATCCAGTTTACGTCTGAGGCCTCATTCACACTTGAGCAACGCTACTGCTATGCGTTTTTGTACATATGCACGATTGCTCATTGCATGTTTTGTTGCATGGCAAAACGCACAACTGCTACCTGTGTTTGGGGTGCGATTTAGAAATGATAAAATACTTGTTTCTGTTACACCCATATGTAAAAACAGCAGCTGAAGATGTTGAACTTAAAGAGTTGGCAAAATCTTCTATCTGAGGCTAGGAGTAAAATGATTCATCACCCACAACAGGGGTCATTGAGGTAGCTTTTTGATTGGGGACTGTCATCTAGGTTCCCATTGCCAAGACATTAAGGGTAGATTCATCCCAGGTGTGGTGGGACAACACTGGGCAGCTATTTAAGCGTACCCCCACCGCAAGACACAGCAAAATACCTAGTCTCCACTGTGGCCCATTAACACCATTGCATTGTGGTAGTGTGCGCTGAACAAAACCCCCCCCCCAAAAAAACACACTTTTACCCACTCTTTTCAAGTTCCAGTGATGGTCCAAACTTCCTCCTTGATCCAATGATAGCCATCCTCTTCAGAGCAGAGCATCACCTTGTCATTCTGCCCATTTCCTGTGACCCCAGTCTGTTGTTTACCGGCCCCATTACAATACAGAATACTCACATACCAGTACATGCTCAGTCCCGGAAGGATGCAAGACGAAGCAGCTAGGGATGACTTATGCCGCGTACACACGGTCGTACTTTTCGTCTACAAAAGTCCAACGGACGCTGACGGACTAAAGCTGGCTGGTAATCCGATCGTGTGTGGGCTTCTCCGGACTTTCAACTGACTTTTTTAGCCTCAAATCCGACGTACTTTAGATTTGAAACATGCTTTAAAACTTTACTTCGTAACTACGACGGACCCCGAAATCCGCTCGTCTGTGTGCTAGTCCGACGGACAAAAAGCCACGCTAGGGCACCTATTGGCTACTGGCTATGAACTTCCTTATTTTAGTCCGGTGTACGTCATCACGTACGAATCCGACCGACTTTTGTGTGGTCGTGTGTAGGCAAGTCCGTTCGTTAGAAAGTAGGCCGCAAGTCCGCCGCAAGTCCACCGAAAGTCTGCCGGAAGTCTGTCGGACAGGCTGTCTGACTTTTGTAGACGAAAAGTACGACCGTGTGTACGCGGCATTAGGCCTCGTGCACACTGGACATTTTTACAGCAGCCATTTTTGGCTTCAGACGTTTATTTTTTTCTACAGTCAATAAACTCCCTATAATGTTATCCTATGTGTCCATGCACACATAGGCTGTTAGCAGCAGTTTTTGGCTGGGGCGGTTTTGGCTTTAAGGCCTCATTACACACACACACACACACACACGTTTTTACAAGTGTTTAACGAGGCTTAATGCTGTATACACAGCATTAAGCCGTATCTTGTGTTTCTCTGCCTCCTCTCTTCAAAATCAATGGTTCCCTATGGGAGCCCATTGATTTGATTAGAAGTTGCAACAGACGTCGGAACAAGATTATCCTACTTGTGTGCTGAGAATCTTGAAGGGGGTTTCACCAAAATGTAAAAAAAAATTTTTTTAAGCATAGAATCCCCCCCCTCTCAAAGACGATACCAGACGCTTCAGTCTGGTATGGATCTTAAGGAAACACCCCCCCCCCCCCCCCAAAAAAAAATGGTTGGGGGGGGCTACACGCTTACACCACCCCCCCCTGGACCATAGCAGGCCACATGCCCTCAACGTGGTGCACCGAAACACCTTGTCCCCATGTTTATGAGGGCAAGGGCCTTTTCCCAACATCACTTGCCCAGTGGTTGTCAGGGTCTGTGGGCGGGGGCTGGAAGCCTCCTTTAACAAGGGGGGCCTCCACCGTAGGTGAATGAGTATGGGGTACATTCACCTAAAAAAAAAAAAAAGTTTCAAAAACAAAACACACTACACAGGTTTTTAAAGTATTTTATTAAGGCTCCGGCTCGTCTCGCGCTGTTCTTCTGATGCTGACTCAACACGATCTCCTGGTGTAATGCTGAGTCCGCCGTTTGCAATGACTTATATAGGCATGGAGCGGGGCCACCCAATGGCATAATTTGGAAGCCACTGGGTGTGAAGTCACAAAGGGCATGGCCTCCACATTACCTCATCAGGTGGCCCCACCCCATGCCAATATACAGGAGGGGAGTCTCTCTCTCTCTCTCTCACCCTGCCAGGCTGCATGATTGGATAAGGGTCTGGTATGGAGCTTGGGTGGGACCCCCATGGCATTTGTGTGAGCATTCCCCATAAGATCCAAACGAGACCAAAGGGTCTGGTATCGTTTGGGAGGGGGGAAGAGAATCTCACACAAAAAATTTTCTTTTTACATTTTGGTGGTGTTTCCCATCAAGATTCTCAGCACACAAGTTGCACCAGAAGTCGGATCATCTTGATCAGACTTTATTCAAAATCAATGTTCCCTATGGGAGCCCATTGCTTTGAAGAGGAGGCAGAGGGAAAAAAAATAAATAAATAAAAAATAAAATCACATTTTTAACACAGTTTTTTTCCCTGGTGTCAGTACTAGCTTTACAGTTTTTTTTTTTTTTTTTTTAAACGTCTGTGTGTCACAAAACACATCTTTAATGGTGGTGTTAAATCCAACTTTAACTGGGCTGTGGCAGGACACAACATGTCACCTCATAAATTTTAATGTTTTTATTTTGTTGATCGATGAAATATTTACAATACCATATTACAAAACTAAAAAGATTTCCTGTTAAAAAAACATTCAAATTGAGTTTCCCGCCCCACGCTATAGAAATATTTCTATAAAACTACATTCCTAAAACCTCAAAATGATATTTACAGGAGAAGTGAACCCAAACCTGATTTTGGGTGATCTTGAGGAATACCATTCCCTCACGGGATTAGTGAGACTCTTTACCAGTCAAGTCTTTATATACCTCAATTAAATCCCGCTTTTACCCACAACTGTTTATATTCATTACTAAAGTGGAAGAAAATGGATTAATGTGGAGAAGGATAGGGAAACAACATACTGTGCTTGGTCCTTCCAGTATTGAATGTTTTTTGGAAGTGTCAGAATTAGTCTACTACAATCCTTGCCAGCTTCACAGATGCATGCTTGTTGTCTTGGCAATGCAAGCAATTACATCTAGGTTTGTTTTTATTTATTTTTTTTTTAAATTAAAAATATTTTTAAAGAGACTAGCTAAAAAAAACAAAAACAAAAAAAAACCAACAAACACCACAACTGAAATACCTATCCTATAGTGCCTCCACATTATGACAATATCCCATAATGAGGTGGGGGTCAGCATGAGGAACCAGTCAGTCAATGTGCTTCATTGTACCCAGGACATTGCCACTCCTAAAGAGTTGGTTTCCCAGCAGACTTTGTGGAGAGGGGACAGGGGAGGAGGCAAGCATTTTCTTCTTTCTTTTACGTGTAAAGAAAGTAAAAAAAAAAAAAATATGAGTGCACGGCCATCCTATAACTCCATTTATTTAAATAACTGATAAAAACAATCCATGGATTGGAGGCATGTAGTACATAAGTTCTCCTTTCCCAGATGGCCACTACGGGGGGGGGGTAAAACAAGTAAACTGGGGAAATATCCGACCTCCCCAATGCCGGATGGCAGCACAAACCAACCTGCGTAATCTTTGGCCTGCTGCAGACCTGCTGCAGACCGCGCATGAGCCCGGATCAGCCTGCGTGACGCTGCGATGATCAACCGATTGAAAGCCAGTAAGTCAGCCTACTAGGTTGCTATGATAAGACTTGATAAAAGGAGGCCACACCGCCAAAACATGTTGTCATAGCAACCTTGCGGGCTGACATACTGGTCTCCTTCCTCATCAGTCAATCACTGCAGCGCAAGGCCGGCTGGTCCAGGCTCATGCACGTTCTGCAGCACACACCAGAGATTATGCAGGATTGAACTTAGGTACTACATGCCTCCATTTGTACCAGAAAATGTGAGTGCACTCTATGGATTGTTTTTATAATTTATTTAAATAAACAGAATCACACTAGGGCAGCCGTGCACTCTTCCTTTCTTTGTTTGTTTGCATAGATCCCATTCCACCACCAAATGGATTAACAAGAGAGCTACAGCACCCTTAGTGACAGATGTGTTTTTTTTTCGTTTTTAATCAGCATTAGCAGCTGGACTTGGGATTTTTTTTCTGACCAGTGCATAGACTGGTGAAGTGTTTGTTTTTATCTTCTTTACAGGTACATTCTTTGCTAAAATTGCTGACTTGTGCAACAGGGTCTCTAAAAACCAAACTATGCATCTCTCTCTTATGGTAGAATTACAGGTTCTAGAAGCATAAAAGCATTCCCCTCGGTGAGAGAATATAGGTATTTATGCATTTTATCTTAAAGGGTTGGTAACCCTTCTAAAAAGTACTCGGCGTCCATGGTAAACCATGGTCAGTTTACAGGGGGTAGGGCAGAACTAGGCAGGATCATCCAGGTATTTCAGGTGACACAGGAGGCCAAATGACACAGCACAAACACTGTGCTGTATAACATGCGTTAAAAAGGAACAGGATTCATTTTTTTTTTTTTATGGTTGCAAATACTTTAGCATTAAAAGGAGGACCTAATCTGTGGAAGCTACACCCAAAGAAGCTAGGCAAAAAGCAAAAGGACTAGGCACCAGTGTTGCCTGTGGTCACCCTGTAGCTGGCTTTCCCCAGTACTGACATATGCCTCGTTCTGTATGTATCTGTGTGGAGACAGGCACCTTGGTCGAGGCAGAGATTTGCTTCCTCACATCAGAGTTCCCAGCAAGGAGAACAGTGAGCAGCACAGTAGTGACATCACCAAATCTCCTGAGATCGACAGTCAGAGTCAGGCACCCCCTTAGATCTCACACTGCAGATATACAGTTATGAGGTTTTAGGTGAAGGGGTGCCTAGGCACACTTACCAGAACATGCACTTTTCCAGAAGGAATTCCAAAAAAAAAAAAACCACACACACAACACTTACCTTTACGACATACCTGGAAGTTCTATTTTTAATAACTAGGAAAAAACAAGCACAGCATCTGCCTTCCTCAACACACCTCCAATTCTGTAAAGTGATTGGTGCACTTATAATATAAAAAAAAAAAAAAAAAAAAAATCGATCTAGCAGTGAACTCTCCTGTAGTTAAGTCACTCAGACACACTTAAATGCTTCCTAAACAGGTCACATACAGTCCTACGAACAGTGAGATCACCTTCAGCACAGATATATGCAGTTTTATACACACTTCATCCAAGTCTGTGCACAGGCTATGTAGCAGACAGCTCCAGGATATCTAATATCTGCAGAAGGAAGTTCTCACTGGTGCTGGGGGGTTCAGAAATCATTGTTTAATTGATTCGTCTCTTCTGCTCCGGCAGCACAAACTCCATCATGTCTACTTTCATGTTTAGTTCTGCTTCTGTTGCTTTCTACAGGAAGACAAAAGTGAACAGTAATATAGATAGCCACTATCCCTGCATAATTAGTAAATGGGTGCTTCAACAGCCGGGGGGGGGGGGGGGGCGGCGCACACACACACACACACACACCTTTCTGTAGCTACTGACACACCAGAGATCCCAAACTTGCTGCAGTTTGTTTGGTCACCACGAGGAGGTGAAGACATCTGGTGGACAGAAGCAGCTGCTATAGGAAGATAATGATGTAAATTATTCCAGGTTGAAGCTCCCATCATCTAAAACTATTCATCAGAAAAATATGTTCCCCCATCCAAATTTTTACTATTATTTTATAGACTTATAATGTGTAAGCTACTGGGCTAATGAGCAACTTACCAGTTCCCTTTTTGCCTCTTCAATCTTCACTTTTACCAGAGATGGATTCTAGAAAATAAAGGTCACAGTGGGTCAATGTACTAGAATGCAAAAATGAAAGTGACTTTGCAGCGAATAATTAAAATAAAGGTTCACCTGTAAAACTGGCCATACATGGATTGAAATCTGTCTGATTCAGCAGGGACCAGCTGAATTTCAAACCATGTATGAGCTAGCTGGTTTTAATCAATTGACTTGTGTACAACCAGCCTTTCATGTTTTTTCCCTGAATGATCAGTGTCACCAGCTATAGCCGGCAATAGGGATCATTGTATTCGGCTTGCGGGTAGGGGGACACAGGAGAGCGACACGTCCACAAGCCCTGGTTTGCAAACAGATCTCAACTAGTGAGTTTCTCTTAGTGGGAAACTGGAGGAGGTAAATCTGGCCATACACTGAGCGATGTCAGCCAGTTCCTGCCAATTCAGCCAAAATGTACTCAGATGGCCCTGCCAGCTCCACTTTGTTTGAATGACTTTTGTTGAAGGTGCCTGCTTGGATATTTTTGCCCAAACAGCAGCTGCATCCACTGTTTGGGTTTTCTGACAGCTGTCAAAATGCAATAGCCTAGGCCAGGAAGTATCATTCATCCACACTGTTTAGTATGAAATCTAACAGTATATGGCCAGCTTTAGTATTTACAGTCTTCTTTCCAGGTAATCATTTATTTTTAGTAGCCAAATTAGCAATGCATAGTTTTCACCAAGATAAAAAGCATTCTGTGTGCAGCAGCCCCCCTCAATCCAGCGATGTTGCACAAGAGACTGGGCAGTCCAGGAATCTTCCTCCTTATTGGCTGAGACAGCAGCAAAGTGGCATTGGCTCCCACTGCTGTCAAAGTCAGTGAGCCAATGAGAAATATATACACATATACAAATCAGACAGCTGTCAAAAAGAATACACTGAAAGAATGTGTTTAAAGGGTACATTTCCCCAACTTGCTAGAGACATGCCATAAAAAAAAAAACAAAAAAACAAAAAAACACTCGCAGGTGAATACTGCAGGCACCAGTACCTACAGCAGTTGAATACCCTGCTGTTATGGCCAATTTCCAGGCCTTTCTAAAGGGCTTTTAGGCAAGGTCAGGTGTTATTGTTACGATACACCCCACCTACACACATTCCTATTGCACCATACGATAGGCTGTTTCACTGGCCATTAGAAAGGGGCAGGCAAGCTTTGTTAACTCTCAATGCCAAAGCTTTGCCTTAAATTCTATATACCTTAAAATATAAAGTAAATCAATACAAAACTTACTGGAGCCAAGTCTAGGTAAGATTTAAGCTTTTCTTTTGTAGCTGTGGATTGTGTTTTCAACTCTGCCAGCGTCTGCAAAACATTAAAGATTAAAACATTACAATCAGCAAAAAACATACTGATCTATTGAACTGATAATGACAATGTAGGCCATTTCTGTGCCTCTAGTGACAGTGATTTTTCAATATACAGGTGCATCCCAAAAAACATTTGATTATCATCAAAAAGTTAACGTCAGTAATTAAATAAGTGAAATTCGTATTTTAAATTGATTCATTACACACAGAGTGATACATTTCACACATTTCTTTTTTAAATTTAGATTATTATGGCTTACAGCTAGTGAAAACTCACAATTCAGTATCTCAGAAAATTAGAATATTGTGAAAAAGTTCAATATTGTAGACTCATGGCGTCACACTCTAATCACCTAACTAACTCAAAACACCTGTAAAAGGTTTCTTGAGCCTTTAAATGGTCTTAGTCTGGTTCACTAGGTTACACAATCATGGGGAAGACAGCTGACTTAAAGCGGGGGGTCCACCTATCTTTTTTTTTTTGAGTTCATTCACAAACTTTTCTTCAGCATTACATACTCACATATTGTGTGCAATATGTCCGCCTGTGTCAGATTTCGTCGGAAAGAATAACTTATATTATTCACTGCGGGCGGTTTCCATCTTCATTGTGGGCATTTGAAGCCCACAAGCATTTATTTCCTGGATGTGGTGAATGCTGTGCTCCCAGCATTCACCGCTCTTTCCCGCACATGCTCAGTGGCATCCTGGGAAGCCTGAGACTAGCTCCCAGGAGTCTGGGAGAGGCTAGAAACACGCCTACTCCCACGGGAGGAGAACCAGGAAGTGCAAAGAACAGAAAAATAAAAAGGTAATTACGGCGATTTAAATTTTTTTAAACGGCATGTCAGCATCTAGGCAAGGAAGGGAATACATACAGATATTGTTCAAAATTTGGGTGGAACCCCGCTTTAACAGTTTTCCTCAAGGTCAGGATGCCCTTTCCAGAGACAGTGTTATTTTTCCCTGCATGGGCAAGGAGACCAGCTTTCTAAATACATAGATAACATTGGACTATAGAGTTCTACAAATTTAAAGTACTACTGCATTGAGAAAAACATAGCATTTAGGATTGAGGTCAGCAATGGCTGGCTAAGTACCTGGCTGCCCCAGCTTTAATACTTTATTTCACCAACTAGAAGCAGCACTCAGCAGAAAAAGCTACTTCAGAATGCCACAAAAACTATTAATGCCACTACTCTGTAATAAGTCAGGGAAGTAGCTTTGTTGGAAGGCACAGTCAGCAATTGGAACACAGGTTAGTAAAGGTTTTCTTAAAGTGGCTGTAAAGGCAGAAGATTTTTTATTTTATTGCATTCTATGCATTAAGATAGAAAGCCTTCTGTATGCAGAGCCCCACTCAGCCGCCCCAATACCTACCTGAGCCCCCTCTCAATCCAGCGATGTCCACGAGCGCCTCGGCCAACGCTCCCATCTGATTGGCTGAGACAATCAAACTGTTAGCCAATGAGGAAAGAGGGGGCAGTCCAATGCTGCATCTGTCCTGTTCGGTCCCCCCCGAAAAAAAAAAAAAATCTGCAGAAATCCAATAGTGTTTATGTGGCTTAAGACTGAGAACTGAGCAATCAAACATCGCTGATCGCTCAGTTTACAGAGCCCCCTGAGAAAAAAAAAAAAAAAGTTGGTGACTGTCCAGTCGCTGTCTTCTCTGCCCCCCCCTGCACTCACTGGAGCTCTTGGGCTGTCGAGGGGGCGGGAGCAGCTCACTGAGAGGCTGAGCCAGGTGCCGGTCCAGGTATGTGGGCAGATCCTGACCATATAGTCACAATCTTTCTTGAGCCTGGAATGGGACTGTAAATTCAACCTGCTGTCTGCTGAAAACAGGTCACAGGAGTGCAGAACGCACTGCACTCCTATAATCCACAGGAAAAAGTACAGCCAAACGAGCTGTGGCTGCACTTCTCCTTTAAGGCTCCACTTGCTGACTTTAACGCCTGTGTACATACAATTAAGGTATCCCATTTGCTCTCTTTAGGTCTGTTAAATATACCAATGAACATATTCCTGTGTCTATTTACCAACAAAAATAGGAATTTTTTAAAACAGCTTACCTGTAAAATCCTTTTCTTTCGATGGACATCACAGGACACAGAGCCACAGTAATTACTGATGGCTTATATAGGCATCACTGGTGATTGGACACTGGCACACCCTATCAGGAAGTTCAACCCCCTATATAATCCCTCCCCCTTGCAGGGATACCTCATTTTTGTAGCCAAGTAATATAGTGTATTAGAAGAGGGGCGGGACCTCTGTGTCCAGTGATGTCCATCGAAAGAAAAGGATTTTACAGGTAAGCAGTTTTAAAAAAATCCTATTTTCTTTCTCAAACATCACGGGACACAGAGCCACAGTAATTACTGATGGGATGTCCTAGAGCAATGCTATCTGAGGGGGGGGGGAACCACGACCAAGTAGGGTGTAATCAGACCTGAGGACCCTGTACCGCTGCCTGCAGCACACTACGCTGAAAGGAGATATCCTCATGCCTTCTCACATCCACCCGATAGAATCTGGTGAATGTATGGACTGAAGACCAGGTTGCGGCCTTGCAGATCTGAGCCATAGAGGCCCGGTAAAGCACTGCCCAAGAAGCACCAATAGCCCCTGTGGAATGTGCCCTAATCTGAACCGGAGGAGTCTTCTTTTTCAAACCGTAAGCTTGAATAATCAACTGTCAAATTCATTTAGAAATGGTAGCTTTTGACACTGCCTGTCCTCTATTGGGACCCTCTGGCAGCACGAACAAAACATCCGTTTTGCGAATCTGAGCAGTTGCCTCGAGATAGACCCTGACTGCTCTTACTACATCCAACGAATATAGTGATCTCTCTTCCGGAGAACAGGGATCTGGAAAAAAGGAAGGCAGAACAATGTCCTGGTTTAAATGAAAATCAGAAACCACCTTTGGTAAAAAACTAGGATGAGGGCGCAGTACCACTCTATCCTTGTGTACAATCAAATAAGGGTCCTTACAGGAAAGGGCTGCTAATTCTGATACTCTTCTAGCAGAAGAAATGGCTACCAGAATAATTAACTTCCTTGTCAACAAGACCAAAGGAATCTGACTTATTGGTTCAAAAGGCTGTTTCTGTAACACAGCCAGAACCAAGTTCAAGTCCCAGGGATTTAGGGGTCCCTAACCGGAGGATTAAGATGCGTTACCCCCTGTATAAAGTTTCGGACCAAAGAATGCGAAGCAAGTGGTCGTTGAAATAATACTGATAAGGCCGAGACCTGGCCCTTGATGGTACTCAAGGCCAGCTTCATCTCTAAACCCAATTGTAGAAAATCAAGAATTATACCCATCACATATTTTCTGGGATGCCAACCCCTGGATTCACACCATGATACATAAGCTTTCCAGACTCTATGGTAAATCATTCTGGAAGCTGGCTTCCTTGCATCAATCAAGGTAGCCATCACAGAACCTGAAAGCCCACGACTCTTCAGAACGTGGGTCTCAATAGCCAAACCCTCAAATTTAGCATTTGTAAGGCAGGATGGAACACTGGACCCTGAGATAACAGGTCTGGTCGTACCGGTAGTGTCCACGGGGAACCTACCGTCATCCATACTATTTCCGCATACCACATCCTTCTGGGCCAAGAGGGGGCCACCAGAAGTACGGACTTCCTTTCCTGCCTGATCCTGCGAAGAAGTCGCAGCAGTAGCAGAATAGGCGGGAATGCATAAATCAGTGAGAACCGATGCCACGGAATCACCAACGCATCCGTCCCGCATGTAAGAGGATCTCTTGTTCTTGCCACAAATCTGTCTATCTTTTTGTTTAATCAGGATGCAAAGAGATCCACATCTGGGGCCCCCCATCTTTGGCATATGTTCCAAAAGACGTCGGGATGTAGAGACCATTCCCCTGGAAGTAACTTATGGCAACTTAAGTAGTCCGCCTGCCAGTTCTCTATCCCCGGAATGAAAACTGCCGATATGCCTGGCACATGTCTCTCTGCCCAGACTAAGATCTGGTTCACCTCTTTTTGAGCAGCTCAGCTCCTGGTGCCTCCCTGATGATTGACATAGGCCACTGCTGTGGCCTTGTCAGACTGGATCCTGACCGGGCAACCCTGTAGCCTGATAGTCCAGGCCTTTAGGGCTAGACCTACAGCACAGATTTCCAGAATGTTGATGGGTAAGGTCCTCTCTATCTTGGACCATACCCCCTGAACCGCAGCCTGTTCCAGAACTGCTCCCCAACCTCTCAGACTGGCATCTGTTACCACCGTCCAGGTAATTGGCAGAAAGGATTTCCCCTTCTGCAGGTTTTCGGGAATGAACCACCAATTGAGGCTCTGACGCATCGCATGAGACAGGTGCATCGGAAAGTCTAATGCCTAAACCTTCCTGTTCCAGGCTGACAAAATACTGTGTTGCAGCAGTCTTGAATGAAACTGAGCATACGGAACTGCCTCGAATGAAGACACCATCTTCTTCCCTAGCAGCCTCATACAAAGACGGACAGAAGGACCTTTCTTGGCCCTGACTGCCAGAATCAGCTCCCTTAAAGCAGCGATCTTTACCTGAGGTAGAAATACTTTCTCCTGGCTTGTATCTATGATCAGACCTAAATACTCCAGTCTTCTTACTGGTTTTAGGAAAGATTTTTCTAGGTTGAGGATCCAACCTAGGTGTTCCAGATACTTGACTGTGGTTCTCAAGTTGCGGTTCAAGGAGGCTACCGACCGGTCTATCAGTAGCAGGTCGTCTAGGTATGCTATGACAGCTATACCCTGAGCCCTTATAATCTGGCCAGAGGAGGGGCCAAGACCTTTGTGAACACCCGAGGTGCAGTGGCTATCCCAAAAGGCAGAGCCACAAACTGGAAATGGCGCCCTCCTATCTCGAAGCGCAGAAACTTCTGATGAGCAGGAAAAACGGGCACATGCAGATATGCATCTCTGATGTCTATCGATGCCAGAAATTCTCCTCCCTGCAGGGTGGAGACTACTGTCCGAATTGATTCCATGCAGAAAGACTGAAGCCTCAGGAATCGGTTCAGATCCCTTAAATCCAGAATGGGTCTAACATCCCCATTTGGTTTTTGGACCGTAAAAAGGTTGGAATAGAAGCCCAATCCCTGGTCCTTTGCGGGAACCATCATAATGACCTCCTGCGGCAAAAGTTGCTCTAAAGCTAGAAGGAGCGACTGCTTCTTCTCTGGGTCTCTGGGGACACCTGATCTGAGGAACTGAGGAGAGGGAAATTCTTGAAACTCCAGCTTATACCCTAAGGTTACTGTGGAGATTACCCATCTGTCCTGGAAGTCCTCCTGCCAGAGCTCTGAGAACTGTCGCAGTCTTCCCCCCACTCGAGCGAGCGGGGGCGCCCCTTCATGAAGAGGTCTTAGTGTTTTGCCTAGTAGGCTTCTTCCCCCAGGACTTTTTTTGTTCCTGGGGTTGACTCTTGTTTCTGAACCCAGGCGGAGGAGGCCGTCGAGACTGCCTGGAGGCTGAGGCCCCTGGTGCTGGGGAAAGAGTCAGTTTGAAAGAGGGACGTTTACTCTTCTTCTTGACAGGTAAGAGAGTACTTTTCCCACCAGAGATTTTCTTGATATATTCATCCAAGTCCTCTCCAAACAACCTTGCACCATGAAACGGAAACCCAGCCAGCAGCTTCTTACATGGTGCTTCGGCTGACCAATTTTTCAACCACAGGATTCTACGTATATGCACCAACCCCAGTGAAAGACGAGAGGTTTGCACGATAGAATCTCTGATGGCGTCAACAACGTAACATAAGGCCGCAGGAAGGTTAGCCAACCCCTGGGCCTGCTGTTCAGGTAATACTTTGATGACCTGCTTAACATGGTCTCTTAAGTATTGACAGACTCCAATCGCTGCAACTGCAGGATGAGCCACTGAACCTGCCAAGGAGAAAACATCCTTCAATAGGGATTCCATCTTTTTATCTACAGGATCCCCAAGCATCGTCTACAGGACAAGTCAGACTATTGTTTACGGAGGAAATGGCAGCATCAATGGCCGGTATTCCCCACATTTTAATAAACTTTTCTTCCATCGGATAAAGTGTTGAAAACTTTTTCGGCGGAAAAAAAACGTTTGTCTGGGTGATCCCACTCCGAATAAATGAGCTTTTCAAGTAAATTATGAACAGGAAAAGCATGTGCTGTTAGAGGAGGCTTCAGTGACCCCAAAGAAAAAGAGCGTTCTTTAACTGATTCAGATACGGGCAGCTTAAATGTGGAGCGGACCAATCCAGTAAGGATCTGCACTAAGACTTTCTCCTCCTGGGAAGTCGCAGAGGGCCCCTCTCCACCTGATTCCTCAGAAGAGGAATCATCCGTCCCATCCTGATCCTCTGATTCAGATACGGGCAGCTTAAATGTGGAGCGGACCAATCCAGTAAGGATCTGCACTAAGACTTTCTCCTCCTGGGAAGTCGCAGAGGGCCCCTCTCCACCTGATTCCTCAGAAGAGGAATCATCCGTCCCATCCTGATCCTCTGAAAGGGATTCCTCTCCTTTATCCCAGAGCTCCTGTTCCTGAGAGTCTTCGGAAACAGAGGAAGGCCTAGTGCGTTTTCTTCCACTGAGTGAAGATGTAATCACGGTCATTAATCTCTCCTCTAAACCACTAATGGCTGAGGAAAAAACCTCCTGTGTAATGTATACAAGGGTTGAAGTGCCGGAGGCAGGTATAGCCCCTGACACCAATGGCTCCCTCTGGCTAGCCGTCCCTGGCACCTCGGGGGGGGGGGGGGGATGCTGCAGAAAGGGGGTCCTCAGAACCCGACCGAGATCCCCTAGAGTCTCTGGTTCTTGGGGTGTTTGAACCTCTTCTACCCATAGTGCAAAGCAACAAGGTGGAGGTATCACAAAATGAACACTGACTGCTGAGCGATGTAGTCCGGCTAAAAGCCCTGCTACCAAATGCCCAGTCTGGTGTTACCTTAGTAAATGCTGCCTAGGAGAATGCCTGTGTCCCACCTTACATGCGACCGACAGCTCTGTGTCCCTCCAGAAGGCTGTGTGCACCTGTAGAGTGCAATAGCCTGCAGCTGGCCTGAGTGGGCGTCTAAGCACCTGTGCCGCCGCCCCCCCCTCGAATTTTGAAAAAACTAGCGCTTCTCGCGCTGGCCGACCCTCCAGAAACAATATGGAGGAAGGCTGAGGGGGGGGGGGGGGGGGGGAGGGAGGAAGGAGAGAGACCAGTAGTGATGTGCCTGTAGCCTGTAAATGGCGGCCGCGGTGCTCGAGCGGTGTACAACCGCTTTACAGACACCTGTGGCCTCCCCCTAGCCTGGGGGGGGACATTCGTACAGGAGAAATCCCCCCCATCCCATCCTACCTGGAGCCGGCCGGAGACGCTGTGCAGCGTGAGAACACTGAGACCGACATCAGCATGTGAAGGTATGTGCTCTTGGCAGCCCCCGGTGGTCACAATAGGCATAGCATGCATTTACCTTAGAGAAAACCTACTAGAATTAAAAAATTCTGTGGAATCTCCTCTTACCTTATCCAGCCGCAGGATTCTGTTATACAGACCCAATCTTCACCTCTCATGGTGGGCTCCATTTAAACAAACCGTCAGAGACTGGGGCCCCCTACGAATAGGGAGATCCACAGTTCTGGCCCTGTAAAGCACCCGGCTAGAAAAAACATTTTCTAATATGCGGGGTCCAGCTCTCTAAAAAGAGAAGCGTTACAGGTAAAACCTTGTTTCTTCGGACACGAGGCCCAGGTACCATTTAATTCGGCCACGAAAGGACACTTTGAATGGATCCGGTCTGCCTGGCTTGCCCCAGTATAGGATATCAGATGTTCCCCTTCGAGCTCAGCACATCTTTACACGTCCATCACCTAAGACACTGGCGTAAAAACTGAGTTATACCTGCAAGGGGAGGGATTATATAGGGGGTTGAACTTTCTGATAGGGTGTGCCAGTGTCCAATCACCAGTGATACCTATATAACCCATCAGTAATTACTGTGGCTCTGTGTCCCGTGTTGTTCGAGAAAGAAAAGTGGAAAACCCTTTTTTAATCTTTGGAGTAAGAGATGTCTGGATGGCCACACACTAATAAAATCACCAGCTAATGCGTTTGACACCATTCTTGTTCTTAACCGCTTGCCGACCGCCTCACGCAGATATACTGCGGCAGAATGGCACGGGCAGGCAGAGAAACGTATGGGTACGTTACTCTTTTTTGGCGTCCGGTACCCCTATATACTGCCTAATAAAGGTTTTAACCCCGATTGCCTCTTAGTTAACCCTTTCACCCCCTGTCACTAGTGATCACCGTATAAGTGTCACGGGTGACCCTAGGTAGTCAGTTATTTAGGTTCACCATCAGCTCCTTATAGCGTCAGGTACCCCCATATACTACCTAATAAAAGGTTTTAACCCCCTGATTGCCCCCTAGTTAACCCTTTCACCAGTGATCACCGTATAAGTGTTACAGGTGACGCTGGTTAGTTTTTTTATACCCGCCGTTTATTACACAATAAAGGTTTAACCCCCTGATCGCCTGGCGGGTGATATCAGTTTTTAGTGTCCGTCAGGGTCTGCGTCGCCCCAAGCAGCGTCAGATTAGTGCCAGTACACAGCACGCACCTCCTTTAGTGGTATAGTGTCTAAACGGATCAATATCTGATCAGATCTATACTAGCGTCCCCAGCAGTTTAGGGTTCCCAGAAACGCAGTGTTAGCGGGATCAGCCCAGTTACCTGCTAGCACCTGCGTTTTGCCCCTCTGCCCAGCCCACCCAAGTGCAGTATCGATCACTTACAAAACACATAACTGTAGCGTTCGCAGAGTCAGGCCTGATCCCTGCAATTGCTAACCGTTTTTTTGGTAGCGTTTGATACAGTTGCTGGCAGCCTAGGAGCTTTTTTACCTGCGAGTCTCACTACTGTACCAGTAAATTTAGAGGCCAAAATGGCAAATCGAAGGTACAGTAGTAAAGAGACCTACACGTTTCTGAGCATGACAGATAATGAAGAGCAAGTCATTCATCCGTCAGATTCAGGCTCAGAATACAATCCTGTAGACTACAGCGACTCCATGACCGATAGCTCAGACTACAGAGTTGTGGTCACTGCCAAGGTCAGGCGTACCAGATCTTCTGCTGTTAAGGTGCAAGAACCGCAGGTCCCTCGTATGGAGCAGAGAAGTACTAGTGCCGCTCATCCTTCTGGCGAACTGGCAAGCACCAGTGGCCTAGTACACCCTGGTCGTACATCCAGGACTGCAGTATCAAGTGGTGACATGGCGAGTCCCATAAGTGCAGTTCAAGCTGGCAACACGAGTAGTGTCCCGCTGCCACCAACAAGACAAAGACAGACCCGTCGTGCCCATAGTGTCCTTCCTGCAGAATTTGCCAATCCTAATTGGGAACCCACCACTTCTGCAGCACCCGTACTTCCCCCATTCACTGGCCAACCCGGAATTCAGGTGGAAACAGTTGATTTTACGTCACTTGATTTTTATTCACCGTTTTTCACAGAAGATCTTCATAGATCTATTGTGGACCAAAGTAATCTCTATGCTGGTCAAGTCATTGCCACTAATCCCCAGTCCCCCCTTGCCAGAGATTGAAAACCAATTACGGTTTCCGAATTTAAGACTGTTAGGCGCTCCGTGCAAATCTGTCAGGGGACCCAGGGGTGAGGGCAGGTGGCCATGTAATCCATGATTTTTCCCTTGGACATTGTTTTGTGCACAGGTTAGACAACTGCTGGTGAGGAGTTTTGCCTGTTTACTTAAGTTGTTTGTGCAAAAAGACTTTGTGTATATGTTTGTTAGGGCGGTGGTACCTATATGTCCTGGACCATGGAGATAGGAAAGTATGAGAACACTGCTTGATTCTGGTATTCCCAATATCTTCCCCTCTTTTGACCAAAGACCTTCTTGGTCCTTGGTCAAGCCATCCTTGACCCAAAAAGAAACATCCTCTTCTGTAGCTAATCCCTGTATTTGTGCCACAACGGTTTTAAAGTTGGGGGATGTAAAATGTTCTTTGAAGAACATTGTTGTGGGGGCTGGCTGACCAGTGTACAGGGCAGCGGCTTTTTTTGCTTCTCTGTCTGCCAGAGCGTTTCCTTTGGAAACTCTGCTGTTATCTGATGAATGTGCCTTCACTTTGATGACCGCTATCCTCTTTGGGAGAAGAATCGCTTGCAGGAGTGCTTTAATTTGCGTAGAGTTAGCGATTGGCTTGTTGTCAGCGGTTTTAAATCCTCTATTCGCCCATATTACGCCATAGTCATGCGTTACACCAAAAGAGTACCTACTATCTGTGTAGAGGTTTACTTCCTCATCAGAGAAAAGTATGCAAGCTCTTGTGAGTGCCTCCAATTCTGCTACCTGTGCCGAGGAGGGTGGTAAGGCTTTTGCTTCCAACACCACATCAGGTAGTTGGACAATGGCATACCCTGTCAGGAATGTTGCATCAGAGGGGCGAGAACAACTGCCGTCTATGAAGACGTCCTGTACTCCTGGTAGGGGAATGTCAGTGAGATCTGGGCGAGGGCTGGTTATTGCTGCAACCTGTTCAACACAATTGTGCTTCTGATCAGGGTCTCGTGGCAGCTTGAGCAAAGAATGTAAAAGACGGACAGTGGGATTACTTGGTGGTGCGTGTTTGAGGGTGAGGTTATCAGTATTCAGAAGTGTGATCTCATACCCACTAAGCCTTTGTGCTGTCATATGCTGTGTGTTCATGTTTTGCAGAAGGTGAGTTACTGAATGAGTAGTGTAGAGAGTCAGTTCATGGCCTAATACTGATTTGTTAGCCTCCTGAACTGCCATAGCACAAGCAGCAAGGTTTTGTAGACAAGATGGCATCCCTTGTACTTGGGTAGGCAACTTTTTTGAGAGATAGGAGACTGGTCGGTACCCGGTTCCATGTTGCTGTGTCAAAACTGCAGCAAAAGAATTTCCTGATACCACACAGTATAATTGAAAGGGTTTGCCATATTCTATCAATCCCAGGGCGGGGGCCTGAGTCAGACTTTTTAACAAGGCCTGAAAAGCACAGAGCCTTTCTGTTGTCCAATCTGTCTTTGGGGCGGTGGACAAGGTAGCCTCCCTCAGAATGCCATCATAATATGAACAATCTGGGATCCATTGGCGGCAATATACGATTGCGCCCAAGAATGAGAGCAAAGTTGCTTTGTCTCTTGGAGGACTGAGAGCCTGCAGGGCTGCGGCACGTTTGGGGGATACCAGCCTGGTTCCCTCCTTCAAAATGCATCCCAGGTATTCTACCTGACTTTGACACCATTGAATCTTCTTCTTGGATGCTAGGTGGCCAGACCTGGCCAGGTGATGTAACAGAGATGTGGAATCGACCGCACAATCTTCAGCAGATCGACTGCACAGGAGCAAGTCGTCCACATACTGTATTAGTACCGACCCGCGCTCAGCAGTCCATGACTTAATTGTCTCATTAAGGACCATGGAGAAGGCTGCGGGACTGTCCACATACCCCTGAGGTAATCTTGACCAGGTCAACTGCTTTTTCCCCCCCCATGAGAATGAGAACATGGGCGATACCCCATCATCGATCGGGATGCTAAAATACGCGTTCGCCAGGTCTACTACTGTGTAGCAAAGGGAATCAGCAGGTATTTTCAAAAAGATGAAAGAAATATCTGCTACCAAAGGTGGCAGAGGTATAACCTGCTTGTTCACGGCCCTTAGGTCCTGTACAAGCCTCCATTCCCCATTTGCCTTTTTCACAGGGTAGATTGGTGTATTCCAGGGGCTTATGATGTGTTTCAGAATCCCTTTTGCTATGTAATCATTGATTAATGGTGTGATGCCTTCAATTTTTTCAAGTGGCAGGGGGTATTGCTTGTGATACTGTACTACAGCGTCTGGACGCATTTGTGGTGTGTAGGGTGTACAGTTAATAAAACCCACACTCCCTTTGTTGTCTGCCCATATAGCATGTGTTTCTAGAGTGGGTGGTAATGATGCAAAGAGTCCCCTGAAAGTGTGTCTCTTTGGAGCATGTAAATCACAGAACGGTGAGTTGGCAGTGAGGGAGCCCCCTCTGTCAAATTTAATGGTGATATTCAGTTTTGAGAGTAGGTCCCTCCCCATTAAAGAAACTGGGCAATCCACAAGGACAGCAAAACTCTGAGTGCACAGTTCCTGCCCTTCTGGAGTAGCCACGGGCAATGGTGGAGTGATGGGGTGGGTAACTGATGTCCCATTTATGCCAATAGAGTTTCCCTCAGTGCAGTGCGGTGTGTCATATATGGCATCATTCAAACTACTGAATGTAGCCCCTGAATCCAGAAGTAAACATATCAGGTGATTGTCTACCCGCAATAGTACCTGCGGAAGACTTTTCCATGATGGATTGTAACACACAAGGCTGAGGGACGGGACATACTCTTGGCATCCCTATTGTGGTGTCCGCCGAGCGGATGGCCACTGCATCGGAATGCGTGGGGGTGGTCTGTTGGGCTGAGGCTGGTATTGGGGTTGTGGTGGGGGTGGTTGGGGTTGTGGTGGGTGAGGATACCTGATATCCTGAAGGCGACGGGGGGTGGTGTTAAGATTCCTACCTCTCCCTCTCTGGGCGTTTGTTCTAATTCTGTAGGGACATTGGGACTTCCAGTGCCCCAGTTCCCCACAGTTAAAGCACCCCTGGTCTGGTGGGTAACCTTGGTCTGGGGGATAAGATTGCATTGGTGGATAAGGTTGCATTGTCATTATGTGGGTGGGCGGAGTCCCACCAGTTGGCAGAGTCTGGGTTGGTGTCAGGGAGGGAAAAATGCCACCCTTCTGTTCAAATACCCCTGATGTTTCTTGTGACCTAGCATCTTTCATAAATTCATCTGGGGGTTGTTCTGCCCACTTTGGATTAGTGAATTTAAGCAACTGTGTCACCTTCGTATCGCCACCAGCCATAATGGTGGTGGTGAACAATTGGGGGTTGGCGTTATCTACTGCTTTCCACAGACTATATACCCGGGTACAAAATTCATAGAACTTTTCCTTCGGTCCCTGTTTTGCTAGGACAAGTTCCTGAAGTGCAGATGAACCCTTGTATATAGCAGACCAATGATTCCCCATACCTTTCCAAAAAGACACCCAATCTTTATCTTCTTCTATGTGGGCTGTCCATAAGGCATCTACGGGATGCCCTTCTGGGCTGTCAGGGTCAACTATACTAAGAATCCCTGCTATATCTTCCTTATCCAGGCTCGTCCCTGCACTGTATTTTGCAAGGAAAGCACCAGCCTCCCTAGGGCTTTTCTTTGGGCTGGGGCATAACTCCTTTATTTTTGACAGTGTGCCTAGGGGTAGGGGAATATGGACTACCGTCTCCCCTATATGCATGAGTGGTGCTTTAAAAGTGGCACCTAGAGTTTCCTGGTCCACTTCCATTTCTCTTTCCTCAGTAGAGGATTCACCCTGCTCCCTTTCCTCCTGTGGGGGTTTCTGGCTTCTGAGTGTGGTGGATGGCTGTGAAATTATCTTTTCTTCAGCCTCCTTAATCCTTCTCGCCTTTTTCTCTAGTTTCCTCTCGTACGCCTCTAAATCTTCCCTTTTCCTCTGTATCCTTTCTTCCTCTTCCTGCTGTCTCTTATTAAACTCTTTCTGTTTCTCCTTCCACTCCTTTTCCCTGGGGCTTAACTTCCTGACTCCTTCCTCTTCTCCCTTTTCTAGGGACATTCCATCCCTTTCTTCCTTTTCCAACTTCCTAATCCTCTCTTCTGCCCGAACTTCCTCTTCCCTTCTTCTACTTTCGTTTTCCCATCGTGTAACCTGTACCTGATCAGTTGCACTATATACCATGGTAGCTAATACTGTTGGATCCAAAGATGGATATAGCTGAAGACATGGACCCAATGTTCCATCCTCCTGTTTAACCATCACATAAGGGGGGGGTGCTTCGGGTTGCTGAGATAGGGCGGGTGAATTTACAGGTTTTGGTGTGGGGGCTTTAGTTACATACTTTGTTTTATATTTGACTAAGCATTTATTCCATATTTTGTAACAATCTTTCATATACTGGATGTCTTCCCATTTCCCAGGTGGGTAGGAGTGCTTGTGTACCTGACACACCTTGCTCACCTCCTTCCAATCATCCTCAGAACAGGGTCCCACTGGCCCTGGGTCATGTATCCCCAGCTGTTGGCACCTATCTCTGACCTGTGTCCAAAACGGTTCTACCCGTGACCCCGGTAGTGTGTTTTTAACATACTCATAGGGAGATGGATTGGCCATGGTCTGGGTTGCCGCAGAATTCCCCATCCAATAACCTTGGAAGTGTATGACTAGTACAGGGACAGAGATGAAAGCAACCTGTTTGTGCTATAATCTGTTCCCTGACTTGGGAGTAAGTCCCTTGGTCTCTTATGGCAGTGGGGCTGAAATAGCTATGAAGGTTAACTCTTAGTACCCGGTGTAAAGTACCCCTTCTTGTGGCAGGAAAAACCCCCCTTGCACCAAGTCGGTATGAAAATCCGGTTGGTCTAGTGGTAAGCAGGATCCACGTCCTGTCAACACTAAGGAACAGTAAACCAAAGGTGCAATGTGGGCAGGCGGGCGCTATCTCACTACAGTCAGGCTCCTGTCTTAGGTCGTTCATTTAGTACATATATGTGTAATACAATATCTTAACAAAAAAATCCTCTAAATCAATACAGTACTTTACATTCAGTTGTCATACACATATATCATACACTTATCTCTAATTCTCTAATACTCTATACACTCTAAATACTTACGGTGGTACCTAAGAGAAAAACAAGCAAGAAAACAAGCAAAATCTTATATATACAGTGGCCAAATAAAGTTACATTTACATTAACATGTTATAATAAGTGCACTTTTCAATATTTTCCCCAAAAATTGGGCGTCCACTTAGCCATTCCTTATACTACGGGCGTATTCTATACTTCCCGAGTTTTAAACACACATATATCTACCTAACACAGTCAGACCAACCTAGTCAGACTCTAAAACAAAAACCAAAAAACCCTGCGAGCCCTTAACCCTCCAAGGGGCCAGCCTAGCCCATTGCGAAGGCACAGTTATGTAAGTGGGTGGACATACAAGGTTATTTGAACAAGGCAAGCATCAATACCAGTTACCAACAAATAGGCAAAAAGGTATAAAAATGTCTTACCTGTTCAAAACACCCCACTTCTGGTACCAAAACTGTTAGGCGCTCCGTCTTCTACCTGTGGCCTAGGCTCTTGGAGATGGCTCAGTGGAGGTCCTCGCCGGCGGTTAATCAATGACACATACACACATAGGTATGCTGAAATGATTACAATTCTTTATTTCAGGACTCGCTGTTTTATGCTGTCTTTACAAGACTCTGCCCACAATTTGGGGGCCAATCAAAATAATACATATTAGCATATTCGGTAATTTCCAGACATTAATACATCTTGTGATTTGATTTTTCATACTTTAATAAAGTCTTGTGATATCAGTAATGGTGACCCCTGCAGTTCAAGTTAATAGGTCAAAACATTCCTTACCCTCTGTCATTTGTCTGCTGGACTATGAGGTATTCAACCACAGCTTCCCTAAAAAAGCCTAATGTTAGCTGTTATACCGGACAAACAAAATACAGAAATAAAACCACAAACAGATGCTTCCTCTGATGGGCATGGAAAAGAGGAAAAGCAGACAGTATGATGTATTTTAGTAAAATCACAAAACAGTCTGACCTTCATTAAAAATATACTCAGATATTTTTCTGATTATTAAAGCAAATAAGCAAAACCCTGAACATATCATGAACAGAGTGAAATCAACCATTAATCAATTATGAACTGTAATATGGAATCTCCTTACAAAGACCTTTCTGGGCCTATCCCTTGACATGGGCATAGTTAAAATGAGTATGTTGCGGTCATATTGGTCCACTGACCCAATTTACCATATGGCCATGTTCTCTGCCTCCATGGCCAGGGCATGATACGAGCTGATCTTGCGGTTCATGCATTTCAACAACAATGAATTTTTTCGTCCTCATGGACACCCTGGATACGATTGGCTCTACAAAATTCGGCCCCTCGTAAACCACTTCAACCAACGTTTTGCAGCTTTGTTATCTCCCCATCAAGTTGTCTGCGTTGACAAGTCCCTGATTACGTTTTCTGGCCGCTTGTCTTTCAAACAGTATCTTCCCAGCAAGTGTGCCAGATACGGGGTCAAGATGTACAAGCTCTATACATATAGTTTTATGGTTTACGTGGGAAGAGGTGGTGGTCACAGACCTGCCGAACTGCCCAGATTACATAGGGAGCGCTGGCAAGATTGTGTGGACCTGGTGTCACCCTCATTCAGAAAGGGGTACCATTTGTATGTGGACAATTACATGAGCGTGCAACTTTTTAGTCACTTGTTTAAACATCAGATTGGCGCATGTGGCACCGTGCGATCTAATTGCCGGGGCTTACCCCAGAGGCTTGTAGATTCCAGGCTGGGGGAGAGAGCCTGCTTTAAGTGTCATAACTTGCTCGCTGTGAAGTGGAGGGATAATAAGAATGTTTTTGTTCTGTCCTCCCTTCA
Organism: Lithobates septentrionalis; assembly: GCA_037952835.1. NCBI lineage: Eukaryota > Metazoa > Chordata > Amphibia > Anura > Ranidae > Lithobates > Lithobates septentrionalis. The sequence continues at coordinate 340,201 of JBBDGP010001075.1, read as the reverse complement.
TGCAGACACGACAGTCCAAATTCCTACAGCAACTGGTGTTGTGGAGAAACCCCTTTGTGTCCACGAATATAACCAAAATATGGGAGGGGTGGACCTCAACGACCAGTTGTTGGCGCCGTACCTAGTTGCCCGTAAAGGCCAGACACTGGTATAAAAAAGTGTTTGTATACTTATTTCAATTGGCTTCGCTGAACGCTCATGTGCTATACAGAGCTTCAGGATGGACTGGATCCTTCCTTAAACTCCAGGAAGAGATAGTCAGAGCCCTTCTGTTTCCAGACAGTGCTCCACCTCACCTTCCCAATCCAAATGCAGTAAGCCAGCTGCATGAGAGGCATTTTTTGAATGTCCTCCAGAGTACCCCTACCCAACGAGCCCCCTAAAGAAGAAGATGTGTCTGTAGCAAGCGCAGATATAGGCGTGACACCTGCTATTATTGTCCCTCCTGTCCTGACAATCCTGGTCTTTGCATTGGTGAATGTTTTGAACGCTACCATACACTAGTGGAATTTTAGTGTAGGGTACAGCACTGCACAGAATAGGACACACTTTCACAGGGTCTCCCAAGATGCCATCGCATTTTGAGAGATACGAACCGTTACAGTGTAAAAAAATTATATATATATATATATATATATATATACACACACACACACACACACACACATATATATATATATATATATATATATATACTCGAGTATAAGTCGTTCCGAGTATAAGTCGAGGCCCTAATTTACCACAGAAAAAAAAAAAATGGGAAAAACTTATTGACCCGAGTATAAGACGAGGGTGAGAAATTCACAGCTACTGTAAGTGGAAAAGAGGGTCAACAATGCCCATTTGCAGCCTCACTGTGCCCATTTGCAGCCATAGGTCCCCTGAACTTCAAACTTGGTAGTTAAGGGTTCCTAGATGCCCCCTAGCTGCAGCCAAAATTTGGGGTCTCTGAACCCAAAGGGTCCCGAAATGACATTGCTGCAGATGGACACAGTTGACCGAATTTGGGGCCCTGTATCTTGGGGCCACTTAGTGCTAAGAACTCCAAATTTGGTGTGCAAACCCAGTGGAACTAGCACCATAAAATTTCCAAAGCTGGGGTTACTAGCACCAAGTGGCACTAAGATACAGGGCCCCAAAATCAGTTCAGAAAATGTCAAGAACTTTTCTGCAGCAGAAAATGACATTTTCTGAACTGGTTTTGGGGCCCCGTATTTCAGGGCCACTTGATGCTAGGAACCCCAGCTTTGGATATGTTATGGTACCAGATCCACTGGGTTTGCACACCAAATTTGGGGTTCCTAGCACCAAGTGGCACTGAGATACAGGGCCCCAAAACCGGTTCAGAAAATGTCAAGCACTTTTCTGCAGCAGAGAATGACATTTTCCGAACCGATTTTGGGGCCCCGTATTTCGGGGCCACTTAGTGCTAGGAACTTCAGCTTTGGATATGTTATGGTACCAGTTCTACTGGGTTTGCACACCAAATTTGGGGTTCCTAGCACCAAGTGGCCCTGAGATACGGGGCCCCAAAATCGGTTCGGAAAATGAAATTTTTTTCTGCAGAAAAGTGCTTGACTCGAGTATAAGTCGAGGGGGCCCCTTTCAGCACAAAAAAAGTGCTGAAAAATTCGACTTATACTCGAATAATATATATATATATAAAAAACAAAATAGTTGTCGTTTTATTCTCTATTGTTCTGCTCTTTTTTACTGTATTCTATTCTGCAATGTTTTATCATGTTTGCTTTTCAGGTATGTAACTTTGTTATACTTTACTGTTTACTGTGTTTTATTGTTAACGATTTTTTTTGTTTTCAGGTACGCCATTCAGCTGAAGCGTGAATTTATCTAGACAGCAACAGCGTTTGCTCCCACGATACATAAAGCTGTGACTCCAGCGCTGTAGGAGGCGATTTCACCACCAGTGTTAAAAACAAAATGGTGCATGTATGCCCATCATTAGAAGTGGGTGGATGAAGGGAGGTATTCTAATGGTGGGCATACCCACCGATCAATCTCTTTTTCCTTCAGCCCACAGTCTGCATAAAAAAAAAGAAAAAGAAAAATTACAATATATGCCCAACAAGGACCAGCAACGTACTGGTATGTTGCTGGACTTTGAGTGGTTATACCAGAATGATGCCTGCGGGTTTAGGTATCACCTTGGTATCATTCTTTTCAGCCAGCGGTCGGCTTTTATGTAAAAGCAATCTATTTAGCCTCTATACTGCTTTTCCAAGCAGTGGGAGGGAATGTTCCCACTTCACCCTCCATAGTCTTCCATGGTTTTCTCTGGCTCTCCTGTCCCAACAGGGAAAATGAGAATGCAGCCGGTGGTTCCGCCAGCTGACCATAAAGCTGATCAGAGACCGGAACGGCTCCAATCATCTCTATGGCTTAAGAACCCGGAAGCTACGCTATTTCATGACTTAGATTTCACCGGATGTAAACAGCGCCATTGGGAAAGCATTTTACTACACTGATCTTGGTGTGGTCAGATGCTTTGAGGGCAGAGGAGAGATCTAGGGTCTAATAGACCCCAATTTTTTTTTGAAAAAGAGTACCTGTCACTACCTATTGCTATCATAGGGGATATTTACATTCCCTGAGATAATAAAAAAAAAAAAAAAAAAAAAAAAAAGGGAACAGTTTAAAAAGCACCCCCGTCTCTCCTGCTCCCGCGCAAAGGCAAACGCAAGCGTCGGTCTGGCATCATATGTAAACAGCAATTGCACCATGCATGTGAGGTATCACCGCAAAGGTCAGATCGAGGGCAGTAATTTTAGCAGTAGACCTCCTCTGTAAATCTAAAGTGGAAACCTTTAAAGCAGGGATATGCAATTAGCGGACCCCCAGCTGTTGCAAAACTACAAGTCCCATCATGCTCTGCATCTGGATGTCATGCTTGAGGCTATCAGAGTCTTGCTATGCCTCATGGGACTTGTAGTTCTGCAACAGCTGGAGGTCCACTAATTGCATATCCCTGCTTTAAAGGCTTTTAAAAATGTATGTCGTTTGTCGGCGCTGACCGATTGTGAGCAATTTTAAAGCATGTTGTGTTTGGTATCCATGTACTCGGCCTAAGATCATCTTTTTTCTTTCATCAAACATTTGGGCAATATAGTGCGTTTTAGTGCATTAAAATTTTTTTAAAAAAGTGTTTTTTCAAAAAAAAAAAAAAAAAATGCGTTTGAAAAATCGCTGCACAAATACTGTGTAAAAAAAAAAATATAAAAAAAACACCCACCATTTTAATCTGTAGGGCCTTTGCTTTAAACAAATATATAATGTTTGGGGTTCAAAGTAATTTTCTTGCAAAAAATTATTTTTTCATGTAAACAAAATGTGTCAGAAAGGGCTTTGTCTTCAAGTGATTAGAAGAGTGGGCGACGTGTGACATAAGCTTCAAAATGTTAAAATGCCAGGACCCCATTGACCCCATTTTGGAAAGTAGACACCACAAGCTATTCGCTGAGAGGCATGTCGAGTCCATGGAATATTTTATATTTTGACACAAGTTGTGGGAAATACAATTTTTTTTCCCCACAAAGTTGTCACTAAATGATATATTGCTCAAACATGCCATGGGCATGTGTGAAATTAAGCCACAGAACACATTGTTGCTTCTCCTGAGTACGGGGATACCACATGTGTGAGACTTTTTGGGAGCCTAGCCACGTACGGGACCCCGAAAACCAAGCACCGCCTTCAGGCTTTCTAAGTGTAAATTTTTGATTTCACTCCTCACTGCCTATCAGTTTCGGAGGCCATGGAATGCCCAAATGGCACAACACCCCCCAAAATGACCCCATTTTGGAAAGTAGACACCCCAAGCTATTTGCTGAGAGATATGGCATTTTGCAGATCTCGCTTTTTGTCACAAAGTTTTGAAAAAACAAAAAAAACAAAAACAAAACAATTTTTCCCTTCATTTTGAAAAACAAATGAGCTGCAAAATACTCACCATGCCTCTCAGCAAATAGCTTGGGGGGGTCTTCTTTCCAAAATGGGGTTATGCCATATTGGCATTTTATGGCCTTCAAAACTGTGATAGGTAGTGTAGGTAGTGAAAAAAATTCAACAGGCTTTCCAAAATGGGGTCATGGGGTGGTGGTGGGGGGTGTTGTACTGCCCTGCCATTTTAGCACCTCAAGAAATGAGACAGGCAGTCAAACTAAAAGCTGTGTAAATTCCAGAAAATGTACCCTAGTTTGTAGATGCTATAACTTTTGCGCAAACCAATAAACATACGCTAGTTGACTTTTTTTTAACCAGATCCAGAGTCATCCAGACATCTCTTTACTCCAGACTTTCTGCTACATGCAGGGACAGCACCCTTTGCTTGTGCAGTGGAGGTGGAACTTTAAGGGTGAATACCTTGCTTTGTTGGACTGGAATGCATTTCATCTTTACTAGACCTACCCTCATATTGAAATACCACTTCAGGTGATTCGGACCACTGGGTTTCTCACCCTAAAAAGGTGCAACAGCTATCAGCAGCTGATGTGTTTGGGGACAGCCAACCCAACAACAATTGTAATTAGAAAGGACTATGCCCACTTTTGTATATTTTACCATAGATGACCATCAACTGGTGGGGTCTCTGATGGCATATACAGACTTATTTCTATCAGTATAATTGTTCATTTATTACAGCTACTCTATACAAGACCCTGGATTTTACCTGCATACCAGCTCACTTAGTACACTTTATTTATTCATGATAAGGGTAAGTGAGGTCTATATGGACTGTGTTGATCTTGGCCTTTGACCTCACTTACACTTTTTTCTTTACAGTTATTTTAGTCTTTTTTACACAGTTTGGATTGTTCGACTAGTTTTTGGTGTATATACTCCTTACCCGAGGGATAGCCTCTGGGCCGGCGGGCATGGGTAGATGCTGACTCTCCCTTTTACACCTCTGCATTTTTCCCTTATTCTTTCCGGGGTTAGACATTTTACAACTCTAGCAGATATGGTTTTTTCTTCCCTATTGTATCATGATGATTACGTACATATGATATTTTCTACTTGTTATAAAAAAAAAATCCAATAAACTCAATTTTAGTCATACATTTAGGCCAAAATGTATTCGGCCACATGTCTTTGGTAAAAAAAATGTCAATAAGCGTATATTTATTGGTTTGCGCAAAAGTTATAGCGTCTACAAACTAGGGTACATTTTCTGGAATTAACACAGCTTTTAGTTTATGACTGCCTATGTCATTTCTTGAGGTGCTAAAATGGCAGGGCAGTACAACCCCCCCCCCCCCCCCAAATGACCCCATTTTGGAAAATAGACACCCCAAGGAAATTGCTGAGAGGCATGTTGAGCCCATTAAATATTTTTTTTTTTCGTCCCAAGTGATTGAATAAGGATAAAAAAAAAAATTACAAAAAGTTATCACTAAATGATATATTGCTCACACAGGCCATGGGCATATGTGGAATTGCACCCCAAAATACATTTAGCCGCTTCTCCTGAGTACGGGGATACCACATGTTTAGAACTTTTTGGGGATTGTCTTTTTCCCGCAACTTGTGTCACAATATAAAAATATTCCATGGACTCGACATGCCTCAGCAAATAGCTTGGGGTGTCTACTTTCCAAAATGGGGTCATTTGGGGGGGGGGGGGGGGTGTTTGAACTGTCCTGGCATTTTATGCACAACATTTAGAAGCTTATGTCACACATCACCCACTCTAACCACTTGAAGACAAAGCCCTTTATGACACTTTGTTTACATAAAAAATATTTTTTTTTTGCAAGAAAATTACTTTGAACCCCCAAACATATATATTTTTTTTTTAAAGCAAATGCCCTACAGATTAAAATGGTGGCTGTTTCATTTTTTTTTTCACACAGTATTTGCACAGCGATTTTTCAAACACATTTTTTGGGGGAAAAAAAAAAACACTTTAATTTTAATGCACTAAAAACACACTATATTGCCCAAATGTTTGATGGAATAAAAAAGACGATCTTAGGCCGAGTACATGGATACCAAACATGACATGCTTTAAAATTGCACACAAACGTGCAGTGGCAAAACGAAATACATTTTTAAAAGCCTTTAACCACTTCAGCCCCGGACCATTATGCTGCCTAAGGACCAGAGGACTTTTTCCAATTTGGCACTGCGTCGCTTTAACTGCTAATTGCGCGGTCATGCAATGCTGTACCCAAACGAAATTTGCGTCCTTTTCTTCCCACAAATAGAGCTTTCTTTTGATGGTATTTGATCACCTCTCCCGTTTTTATTTTTTACGCTATAAACGGAAAAAGACCGAAAATTTTGAAAAAATAATGATATTTTCTACTGTTTGTTATAAAAAAAAAATCCAATAAACGCAATTTTAGTCATACATTTAGGCCAAAATGTATTCGGCCACATGTCTTTGGTAAAAAAAAAATGTCAATAAGCGTATATTTATTTACTAGGGTACATTTTCTGGAATTTACACAGCTTTTAGTTTATGCCTGCCTATGTCATTTCTTGAGGTGCTAAAATGGCAGGGCAGTACAACCCCCCCCCCCCCCCAATGACCCCATTTTGGAAAGTAGACACCCCAAGGAAATTGCTGAGAGGCATGTTGAGCCCATTGAATATTTTTTGTCCCAAGTGATTGAATAATGACAAAAAAAAAAAAATTTACAAAAAGTTGCCACTAAATGATATATTGCTCACACAGGCCATGGGCCTATGTGGAATTGCACCCCAAAATACATTCAGCTGCTTCTCCTGAGTACGGGGATACCACATGTGTGGGACTTTTTGGGAGCCTAGCCGCGTACGGGGCCCCGAAAACCAAGCACCGCCTTCAGGATTTCTAAGGGCGTAAATTTTTGATTTCACTCCTCACTACCTATCACAGTTTTGAAGGCCATAAAATGCCCAGATGGCACAAAACCCCCCAAATGACCCCATTTTGGAAAGTAGACACCCCAAGCTATTTGCTGAGAGGCATGTTGAGTCCATGGAATATTTTATATTTTGACACAAGTTGCGGGAAGGTGACAATTTTTTTTTTTTTTTTTTGCACAAAGTTGTCACTAAATGATATATTGCTCACACAGGCCATGGGCATATGTGGAATTGCACCCCAAAATACATTTAGCTGCTTCTCCTGAGTATGGGGATACCACATGTGTGGGACTTTTTCGGAGCCTAGCTGCGTACGGGGCCCCGAAAACCAATCACCGCCTTCAGGATTTCTAGGTGTAAATTTTTGATTTCACTCTTCACTACCTATCACAGTTTCGGAGGCCATGGAATGCCCAGGTGGCACAAAACCCCCACAAATGACCCCATTTTGGAAAGTAGACACCCCAAGCTATTTGCTGAGAGGCATGGTGAGTATTTTGCAGCTCTCATTTGTTTTTAAAATGAAGACAGACAAGAAAAAACTTTTTCAAAACTTTGTGACAAAAAGTGAGGGCTGCAAAATACTCACTATACCTCTCAGCAAATAGCTTGGGGTGTCTACTTTCCAAAATGGGGTCATTTGGGGGGGGGGGGGGGGTTTGTGCCACCTGGGCATTCCATGGCCTCCGAAACTGTGATAGGCAGTGAAGAGTGAAATCAAAAATTGACGCCCTTAGAAAGCCTGAAGGCGGTGCTTGGTTTTCAGGGTCTCGTACGAGGCTAGGCTCCCAAAAAGTCTCACATGTGGTATTCCCGTACTCGGGAGAAGCAACAGAATGTATTTTGGGGTGTAATTTCACATATTCCCATGGCATGTTTGAGCAATGTCATTTAGTGACAACTTTGTGCAAAAAAAAAAAAAAAAAAATTTGTCTCTTTCCCGCAACTTGTGTCACAATATAAAATATTCCATGGACTCGACATGACTCAAATTGCTTGGGGTGTGTACTTTCCAAAATGGGGTCATTTGGGGGGGGTTTTGAACTGTCCTGGCATTTTATGCACAACATTTAGAAGCTTATGTCACACATCACCCACTCTTCTAACCACTTGAAGACAAAGCCCTTTCTGACACTTTTTGTTTACATGAAAAAATTATTTTTTTTGCAAGAAAATTACTTTGAACCCCCAAACATTATATATTTTTTTTAAAGCAAATGCCCTACAGATTAAAATGGTGGGTGTTTAATTTTTTTTTCCACACAGTATTTGCGCAGCGATTTTTCAAACACATTTTTTGGGGGAAAAAACACGCTTTTAAATTTTAATGCACTAAAACACACTATATTGCCGAAACGTTTGATGAAATAAAAAAGATGATCTTAAGCCGAGTAAAATTGCGCACAAACGTGCAGTGGCGACAAACTAAAATACATTTTTAAAAGCCTTTACAGGTTACCACTTTAGATTTACAGAGGTGGTCTACTGCTAAAATTACTGCCCTCGATCTGATGTTTGCGGTGACACCTCACATGCATGGTGCAATTGCTGTTTACATTTGACGCCAGGCCGACGCTTGCGTTCTCCTTTGCGCGAGAGCAGGGGGGGACAGGGGTGCTTTTTTATCTTATTTTTAAACTGTTCCTTTCATTTTTTTTTTTTTAAATCATTTTTATTGTTATCTCAGGGAATGTAAATATCCCCTATGATAGCAATAGGTAGTGACAGGTACTCTTTTTTGAAAAAATTGGGGTCTATTAGACCCTAGATCTCTCCTCTGCCCTCAAAGCATCTGACCACACCAAGATTGGTGTGATAAAATGCTTTCCCAATTTCCCAAAGGCGCTGTTTACATCCGGCGAAATCTAAGTCATGAAATGCTCGTAGCTTCCGGTTTCTTAGGCCATAGAGATGTTTTGAGCCACTCTGGTCTCTGATCAGCTCTATGGTCAGCTGGCTGAATCACCGGCTGCATTCTCAGGTTCCCTGTTGAGACAGGAGAGCCAGAGAAAAACACGGAAGATGGTGGGGGGGCATTCCCTCCCACTGCTTATAAAAGCAGTCTAGAGGCCAATTAGCCGCTAGGATTGCTTTTACATAAAAGCCGACCGCTGGCTGAAAAGAATGATACCAAGATGATACCTAAACCTGCAGGCATCATTCTGGTATAACCACTCAAAGTCGTGAATGGCGTACCTGAAGACAAAAAAATGGTTAACAATAAAATTGCATACCTGAAAAGCAAACATGATAAAACATAACAATAAAATATTGCAGAATAGAATACAGTAAAAAAGAGCAGAACAATAGAGAGAATAGAGAGAGAGAACAATAAAAACGACAACTATTTTATATATATATATATATATATATATATATATATATATATATATATATATATATATATATATATATATATATATATATATATATATATATATATATATATTTTTTTTTTGGTAACTTTAACTTTTGTAACTGTTACCAGGTTTGGGTCTCTCAAAATGCGATGGCATCTTGGGAGACCCTGTGAAAGTGTGCCTAGTCTGTGCAATTCTGTACCCTACGCTAATACTCAACTAGTGTATGATAGCGTTCAAAACATTCACCAATGCATAGACCAGGATTGTCAGGACAGGAGGGACAACACCGGGTGTCACGCCTAAATCTGCGCTTGCTGCAGACACGACATCTTTTTTGAGGGGCTCGTTGGGTAGGGGTACTCGGGAGGACATAAGGAAAATGCCTCTCATGCAGCCGGCTTACTGCATTTGGTTGGGGAAGGTGAGGTGGAGAACTGTCTGGAAACAGAAGGGCTCCGACGATCTCTTCCTGGAATTTAAGGAAGGATCCAGTCCGTCCTGAAGCTCTGTATAGCACATGAGCATTCAGCAAAGCCAATTGAAATAAATAGACACTTTTTGTACCAGCGTCTGGCCTTACGGGCAACTAGGTACGGCACCAACAACTGATCGTTGAGGTCCACCCCTTCCATATATTGGTTAGTTTTGTGGACACAGGGGTTTCTCCACAACACCAGTCGCCGTAGTAATTTGGACCGTTGTGTTTGCATGAAGGGGAGGTAAGAAAACATTCTTATTATCCCTCCACTTCATAGCGAGCAAGTTATTACACTGCAAGCAGGCTCTCTCTCCCAGCCTAAGACTGGAATCTACAAGCCGCTGGGGAAAGCCCCAGCGATTAGATCGCACGGTGCCACATGCTCCAATCTGTTGATTAAAAAGGGGACTAAAAAGTGGCACACTCGTGTAATAGTTGTCCACGTACAAGTGGTACCCCTTTCCGAATAAGGGTGACACCAAGTCCCACACAATCTTGCCAGCGCTTCCTATGTAGTCAGGGCAGTTTGTCGGCTCTACGTGACTATCTTTGCCTTCGTAAACCATAAAACTACATGTATAGCCTGTGGCCCTGTCACAGAGCTTATACAGTTTGACCCCGTATCTGGCACGCTTGCTGGGAAGGTACTGTTTGAATGACAAGCGGCCAGAAGATTTAATCAGGGACTCATCAACGCAGACAACTTGATGGGGAGTAAACAAGTCTGCAAAACGCTGGTTGAAGTGGTTTACGAGGGGCCGAATTTTGTAGAGCCGATCGTATTCAGGGTCTTCACAAGGACGACAGAGTTCATTGTTGTTGAAGTGCATGAACCGCAAAATCTGCTCGTATCGTGCCCTGGTCATGGAGGCAGAGAACACAGGCATATGGCAAATTAGGTCAGTGGACCAATATGACCGCAACTCACTCTTTATTTATGCCCATGTTGAGGGAAAGGCCCAGAAAGATCTTAAATTCGGAGACCGTAATTGGTCTCCAATCTCTGGCAAGGGAGGACTGGGGAATAGTGGCGATGTGTTGACCAGCGTATAAATTGCTTTGGTCCACAATAGATCTATAGAGATCTTCGGTGAAAAACAGCGAATAAAAATCCAGTAGCGTAAAATCAACTGTTTCCACCTGAATTCCAGGTTGGCCAGTGAATGGGGGAAGTACGGGTGCTGCAGAAGTGGTGGGTTCCCAATTTGGATTGGCGAATGCAGCAGGAAGAGCACTGTGGGCACGACGGGCCTGTTTTCGTCTTCTTGGTGGCAGCGGGACATTACTAGTGCTTGCCACCTCGCCAGCTTGAACTGCACTTATGGGACTCGCCACGTCACCACGTGATACTGCAGTGCTGGATGTACGACCAGGGTGTTCTAGGCTGCTGGTGCTTACCAGTTCACCAGAAGGAATAGCGGCACTAGTACTTCTCTGCTCCATGAGGGACCTGCGGTTCTTGCACATCAAGGACAGAAGAAGCAGCTTGGGGTCTGGTACGCCTGACCTTGGCAGGGACCACAACTCCGTCGTCAGAGCTATCTGTCATGGAGCCGCTGTCCTCTACAGGATCGTATTCTGAGCCTGAATCTGATAGATGAGCGACTTCCTCTTCACCATCTGTCATGCTCAGAAACGTGTAGGCCTCTTCACTAGTGTACCTTCGATTTGCCATTTTGGGCTCTAAAAACTTAGGGGTACACTAGTGAGACTCACAGGCAAAAAAGCTCCTGACTGGGGGCGTGGCCGGCATGGCGGACTGAGTGGACGTGTTTCCTTAGAGCTCCTGGAGTATAGCTTCTAATATCATCCGTATACTGGAAAAACCAACCTGAACTGAGACTCCCTTGGTAGCTGGATGCCTTCCAGAACTCCTGGCATACAAAAGCGGGGTAAGAAACTCAAATTCCCCCCGAATACTCCAAAAGACAGCAGCCCGGTCTCCTGCTCCCCGGGCCCTCCTGCGCGCCATTCTAACATGGCGTCGCAGACAGACCATGAGGAGGATCTCCCTGCTACTAACCCGGGCATATTTGACATCATGGCGGCCATAACTTCATGCCAAGCGGCTGTTACCACTTGCCAATCGGCCCTAGCTTCCAAAATTGAGGAGGTCCAGATGGATGTGGGCTTGCTACGGCAGGATTTTGATAAAATCAGATCCAGAGTATCGGAGGCTGAGAGACGAGTGGGAGCGGTCGAAGATACGGTCACAGACCATGCAGCCTCCATCCGCACCCTCCAGACGAAGGTTAAGGCTCTTGAATATAGAGCGGAGGACGCCGAGAACCGCAGCCGGCGGAACAACCTACATATAGTGGGTCTACCGGAGGGAGTGGAGGGGAGATCGCCGGCCCTATTTGTGGAAGATTTGCTGCGTACTCTGCTTCCAGCTGCACAGCTCTCCCCTTACTTCGCGGTTGAGAGGGCGCACCGCGTTCCACCTAGACCCGGTCCTGAAGGAGCCCCCCCCCCGCACTCTAATACTGAGGCTCTTAAACTTCCGCGACAGAGATGAGCTGCTGAGGGCCTCGCGGGCTGCGGGTGAATTGCCGTACCACAACGTTAAACTTCTTCTCTTCCCGGACTATACTATGGAAACCCAGCGGCAGCGACGGTCATTTGATGCAGTTAAGGCTGGCCTGAGAAGACGGGGAGTGAAGTACAGCATCCTATTTCCTGCAAAACTTCGGGTGGTGGATGGTGAGTCGATTCGTTTATTCACTAATCCCAAAGATGCGGCTGCCTGGCTGGAAACCCTGCCGCCGTAGGGCGCGCAGAGGCCTTTTTGTCACCCTGTGGTTATGTGGCTCAGGCTGAATTCGGCCGGTACCCCCCCTTTTTTTTTCTCCCGTTCTGGATAAGTATACATTATTTTATTTCTGGTTTTCATTTTTATCATTTTGCCAGCTGCTGCCACGAACATATTCGGTCTGCACCCTTGACTCTTATTCTGTCTGAACACAGTTGCTGAGGGCGACAGAGGAGAACTAGCTGTGTGAAGTTTCACCCACTCTGTCTGGAGACTGCCTCCCTCAAATATACGCTGTAGGGTGCAGGAGACTTGCACTTGTCGGCACAGACCAACTTGTGCCTCTGTTTGGAGGCTCCTGTTTTCCTCTAATGGAAGGTTACACTCCTACGAGTTTAGAGAGGAACTGACTGCTACAGCTACCCAAGTATGTGCCCCTGCTTCGGCAGGTGATTTTATGGTTTTTCCTTTTTCTTTGGGTTTTTTTAAAGGTTTTTTACAAATACTACTCCATGGCTCGAGGACGAGTCTCCCAGTGGAACTTCACGTCCAGATTCCCTACTGGTGGGAATGGAATAGTGACTGCTCTCGGTAGCACGACCCCATTTTGTTGTCCATAGTTCCCCTGGACTATGGGTGTTTTGGGATATAGGTGTACCTCGCTGTTCCGAGGCGCACGGGGTGGGGGGTGGGGGAGGTTGGCATCTGTTTGCCCTTGTGGGATGTTATGGTTTTACTTTACGTATATACTCTGTGTTGGTCTTTTGCTGTTAAAGAAGATGAAATGTGTAATAGGCCGTTATGGCTGGGCTTATCTGGAGGTTCTGTCGCGGGCCGGCGGGGGAGGCGCGGGCCGGGGTGGTTTTTTTTGGCTGCCCCGGCTGGTGCTGCCTCCGATCGCGGGCCCGGTACGGACAATTCTATGCATATACATATGGCTACATGTTTAGTGGTGGCATGGAACGTGAGGGGGCTTAATTCAGCTATAAAGCGCTCACTGGTACTAAATTATTTAAAGAAGCTCCGCCAACAGGTGTGTGTTCTTTTGGAGACACATCTGTTGGGCTCCCGTATTCTGAGTCTTAAGCGTGCTTGGGTGGGTGCTCACTACCACGCGCCCTACTCTAACTACGCTAGAGGGGTTACAGTGCTAGTAAATAGATCCCTGCCTTTTCAGCTCATAGATGTCAAAATCGATCCCGGGGGTAGGTATGTGCTCCTCCATGCCCTGCTTTCGGAGGTTCCGGTGGTGATCGTGGGTTTGTACCTACCTCCCCCCGCTGATATAGATGTGCTTCACATGCTGATGCAGCAGGTCACACTTTATAATGTTGAAAATGTACTTTTTCTTGGGGATTTTAATATGGCTCCCTCTCCAACTATGGACAGACTCCGCGCTTCTGGCTCTCCGCAGCTGGGGCTCTCCTGTTGGGCTTCCACATTCCACTTGACAGACGTATGGCGTCATTTCCATCCCTCTGATAGGGAATATACATGCCTGTCTACCACATACCGGACATTGTCTCGTATTGACCTGATTTTTGCCTCAGAGGCTTTACTACGGAGAGTGGTCTCTGCAGAGATCCTCTCACGTGGTATTTCAGACCATGCTCCGGTATCTGTTACATTTAGGCTCTCTGAGGAAGTGGGTGTCAGGACTTGGAGGCTGTCCAAATATTGGATTATGGACCCTGATATACAGGAGGAGATGCCGGAGGAACTATGCAATTTTTGGACGGGGAATATAGGATCGGCTGGACCTTTAGTGGTCTGGGACACCCTTAAGTCTTGGCTTAGGGGATCATATATGGCGCGTATTGCTGCCAAGAAGCGGCGATCTGTGCAGTCTCTGAGGCAACTGGAGGAGCAGGCGCGTTTGAGGGAGGCTGAGTATGTGCGAGCTCCCGCTCAGGGAACTTATGTCCCCTGGCAGGATACCCTGAGGGACTTGTCCTTGCTCAGGGTTGACCTTACAAAGAAGGCTATGCTTGACAGTGCCCAGAGGGTGTTTGAATTTGGAGATAAAAACGGGCGGCTATTGGCATGGCTAGCTAAGGGGCAGCACCCTGTGACCCACATTGGCAGAGTGAGGGATATGGATGGTCGCATTTTGACCGATTCAGCAGATATAAATGCGAGATTTCTGACATTCTATCAAACGCTATACTCTTCTAGGGCAACTTTCCTCACCTCTGAACTTATAGAATATCTTGACATGATCCCACTCCCCTCTCTAGAAACAGCTAAAAGCGAGGACCTGGATAGGGACATTTCTCTTGAAGAGGTACAGGAAGCATTGGGGTGTATGCAAGCAGGTAAATCACCAGGACCAGATGGTATTCCTATCGAATTTTACTCTACGTACCAAGAATTTTTGGCCCCTAAGTTCACCTCATTGCTACATCAGTCCCTTGACCTGGACTCTCTCCCGGAGTCGTGGTCTGAGGCGATAGTGGTGTTGGTGCCCAAACCTGGTAGGGACCCGGAGGAATGTGGCTCCTACAGGCCTATTTCCCTGATAAACGCTGATGCCAAGTTATTGGCGAAAATTCTAGCACGCAGGCTCAGTAAGGTCATAGAAGATCTTGTCCATGTAGACCAAACCGGGTTCATGCCGGGCAAGGGCACGGATATCAATATCCGTCGGTTATTTCTCAATCTGGCCACTCATCATCAAAATGCAGGTTCAAGAGTCATAGCCTCTCTGGATGCGGAGAAGGCTTTTGACTCCGTAGAATGGGAGTACCTGTGGGAGGTGTTGAGGAGATATGGGGTTGGACCTAGGTTTTTACATTGGCTAGAGCTATTATACAGGGCCCCTAGGGCAAGGATTAGGGTCAACAATACCCTCTCAGACTTTTTTCTCCTCCAGAGGGGAACCCGACAGGGCTGCCCTCTGTCTCCAAGTCTCTTTGCTCTGGCTCTAGAACCCCTGGCGGTCTTGGTCAGGGAGGCTGATAATATTAAGGGATTCAGGGTGGGCCCTCTGGAGGAGAAAATATCGCTATATGCGGACGATACTTTGTTATACCTACAAGACGCTGGCCCCTCCCTGCAGGCTGCGTTAGCAGCCTTCGACAAATTTGGGAGATTTTCTGGAGTCCGGATCAACTGGAGTAAATCAGTTTTGTTCCCGGTTGATGCGCAGGCCAGACAATCCGCGGTGCAGTCGTCGCTGAGATGGGTGGAGGAATTTATGTATTTGGGAATCAAGGTAGCGAGAGATCCCCAGTCCTTCCAACGCCTTAATATTCAACCAGTGGTGTTACGCCTTAAGGAACATTGCTCCAGGTGGGCCAACCTACCCCTTAATCTGCTAGGGCGTATCAATGTCCTCAAGATGATCTATCTCCCTAAGTTTATCTATCTGTTTAGGAACTGCCCGGTCCTGCTGCCTCGTTCCCTCTTTCGGGAGCTGGACAGTTGTATCGGTTCCTTTTTATGGAGGGGCTCCTCCCCTAGACTGGCTAGGTCAACTCTGCAGCTCCCGGTGGATTTTGGGGGGTTGGCACTGCCCAACCTGCTGATCTACTACTGGGCGGCCATATTGGTCACGGTCAGATGGTGGTTGGAACAATCTAAAACCAATGCTGCAGTCTGCCTGGAGGCGACTGTAGTAGGGTCTCTCAGGGAATTAGGTAATTTGATATATCGGGGAGTCTCAGCATACCCCTCCCTGCCGATATCTACCAAAACTACGTTAGCAGCATGGAGCCTGGCTAGAAAGAGGTTTATCTCCCCAGGTAGATGGTCGCCCTTCTGTCCCTTGTGGGGAAACCCTTCCCTTCCACATTTCCGGACAATCCCGGACCCACAGGTCTGGGCTAGGTATAACATTAAACTGCTAAAAGATATTGTGGTAGCCGGCTCCATCCGCCCCTTCTCAGATTTGGGTAAGATGTTTGGCCTTCCTCGGTGGATGCTGTTCCGATACCACCAGTTGAGACACGCCTTCCGTGCGCAGTTCCCGACCCCGCCAGATCTCACATCTGATGCGGTTGAGGACTTGTTGGCCCAGGAGGATCTGTCCAAGCCTTTGTCGGCTCTATATTTCACTCTTATTAAGAAGGACTCTCCCAAGATGGAGATGCTTTGGACTAGGTGGAGTGCTGATATCCCTACCTTGGATAGGGAATCCTACGAGGAAAGTTTTGAGGAAAGTGTTAAACTTGTGATATCCTCTAGGGACAAATTGGTACAGGCCAAGTTTTTCCATAGGACATATCTTACGCCTCAGAGACTGCACAGAATATACCCTGATAGATCCCCGGAGTGTCCCAGATGTGGATCACCGGATGGTTCATATATGCGTATGTTTTGGTCCTGTCCCAGGCTGCTGATCTACTGGTCCACAATAATGGAAGGTAGTAATGCACGTCTTCAACTAGAGCTCCCATTAACCCCGGAATTAGCGTTGTTAGGCATTCACGATGATGACCAGCGACCCAGATATACCAAGTTGTTGATATCATTGCTGCTATTTTATGCCAAGAAAGGGATTGTATTGAAATGGAATTCTCGTAACGCTCCCACGGTAAAAGCGTGGGAAAATTCAGTCAATGCCGTCCTACCTTTGTACAAACTGACCTATATAAGTAGAGGGTGCCCTCAGAAGTATATGAGAGTGTGGCGTCCCTGGACGGACCCCGGATGTTGAGTACATAAATACTACGGTTCCAATGCTACATGTGGTGTGTTGGTATTGCTGGTCTTCCCCCCCCTCCAGTTCCCCCTCTCCCACTCCCCTCCCCTATTCCATTGATAAGACCAAGTCAAGTACTTATGTTATACTCTATGTAATTGTTTCTTCCTGTAAACCATGTGTGCATTATCTTGTGGCCACTCACTATTCTGATTGACTCTACTGTGTATGCCATTCTTTTTCAATAAAGACCAACCTTGTTGTTAAAAAAAAAAAAAAAAAAAAAAAAAAAGCTCCTGACTGTTAGTGACTGATTCAAAACGCTACCAAAAAACTGTTAGCGATCGCAGGGATCAGGCCTGACTGCGAACGCTGCAGTTATGTGTGCTTAGTGTTTTGTAAGTGTCAGTGATCGATTGATACTGCACTTGGGTGGGCTGGGCCGAGGGGCAAAACGCAGGTGCTAGCAGGTATCTGGGCTGATCCCGCTAACACTGTGTTTATGGGAACCCTAAACTGCTGGGGACGCTAGTATAGATCTGATCGGATCAGATATTGATCCGTTCAGATACTATAGCACTAAGGGAGGTGTATGCTGCGTGCGTGGGTGTTAGCGGTACTGGCGCTAACCTGACGCTGCCTGGGGCGACGCAGACCTCATCTGACCCTAAAAACGTAACTTATATCACCGCCGGGCAATTAGGGGGTTAAACCTTTATTAGGAAATAAACGGCGGGTGCCCTGAAACTATAATAAACTATAAAAAAAAAAACCAAACTAACCAGTGTCACCGGTAACAGTTATACGGTGATCACTGGTGAAAGTTTTAACTAGGGGGAAAAAACCTTTAGTAGGTAGTATATGGGGGTCCCTGTCGCTATAAAACACTGACGGCGAACCTATATACTTACCTCCCTAACTAGTGTCACCTGTGTCACTAATACAGCGATCAGAAAAACGATCGCTTAGTGACACTGGCGACAGGGGGGTGATCAAGGGGTTAACCTTTATTAGGAGGGTACCCTAGACCTAAAGGGGGGTACCCTAGATCTAAAGGGGGCTAACCCTAACACTTATAACTGTCACAAACTGACACCAATGCAAAAAAAAAAAAACTGCTATTGGTGTCACTGTGACAGGGGGGTGAAAAGTGTGCCTAGTGTGTTCTACTGAAAGTGTAGTGTTGGTGCAACTCACATTGATGTCTTCTCTCCTCGGCGCCGGAACGAAAAGACCGACACGAGGAGAGAAGACATCACTTCCTCTGCCTCTGTTTACATTACAGAGGCAATGGAAGGATTTCATTCGCCGGGAGCAATCGCGAGGGGGTGGCCACGAATGGATGGCCTCCCCCTCACCTCTGATCGCCCGGGAACAAATGCCGGCCGCCTCTGATCGGTCCCCCCGCCCGCGGGAGGCAGATCACGTACAGGTACACGATTCTGCCTGCCCGTGCCATTCTGCTGACGTATATAGTCGTGAGTAAATATCAAGTAAATATGGGTGCAGATGAAGCACTTACAAAAAGAGGGCAAAGTCCCATCCACGTATACACTTGTTGAAAAATAAAACAGGAAACACCACTCCAGTGCACCTTCACTATCCACTTTAAATACACCTTACCAAATGGGATTGACTTCCAAGTTATAAGAAGTCAAGATGCGCCCATGTCACATAAACGCATGTAGCTCCACAACGGCATGTGCTCTAACCCCACTCACTCCAAATTCATGTTTGTGGCCAAAGTGATCAGTAAAGAACCGATCCGTAAAAGCCGATTTTTATTAAAAACATAACATAGCATATTACTCACAAACATCTTCATATGCTTGAACCATCACAGTTAGATTTTATTAATTGGACATTGCACAGTCTTTCACATATTTGATCTAGGTTTTTCACGCATATATATTTAACGCTGCACTGCTTTTATGTTTTGCATTCACAACTTGTATGGTTTGATGTGCTAGCTGCTCATTTATACTACTTAGCACAATTTCAAATTTAATGTAAGGTTTTGTAAATAAACAAAGAGGGGTTGATTTACTAAAACTGCAGCGTGCACAAATTGGTGCAGTTCTGCATAGAAAGAAATCAGCTTCCTTTTTTTTTTGTCAAATCTCAATTAAAACAAGCTGAAGTTAGAAGCCGATTGGCTACCATACACAGTTGCACCAGATTTTGCACTCTCCAATTTTAGTAAAATCAACCTCAGAGTGTTTATCTGCCGTTTTAATACTATTTCCATGCCATCTATAGACTGTCTAACATAATGCTTTGCAAGAAAAGGAAAGTTCACCTACAGACCTCAGAGAGGGACACCAAAGAGCGATGCGTCAGAGAATCCTCCATCCCTGCCGCCGACAGCTCATCCTGCATTAAAAAAAGGTAGGAAAATGAAACTTAATGAGAGAGTGTCAAGGAAAAATGTTACCTAGAGCTAAGGCAGGCCAGCAACCCCAATTGGAAATTCATAAAATAAACTAATACTCAGAATTTTGTTTCAGCGCTTTTGTTATAATGGCTTGCATGCCATCTAAAACATTCAAAAGGTCAGGTATGATATACAGTTGGTGTATCCTTCATGAGTGCACACAGACCCCAAAAGGTACTATGCTCTCACTGCACAATTGTGGAGAAATTCCACTAAGTTCCCCCTTCTCAGCTGCAGCTGCGCTAGTCACAGGCAGCTGAAGCAGAGTAAAGATTGCAATTTGTTTATGCTGGGAAGAGGGCATGAGCTAGAACCCAATGCGGGGAGTAGGGGGCTCCTGTAACAGGGCTGTCATTTAGCACCACTTACTGGACCATGGAAGAGGAGGAGAGGCAGAGTTGCAGTACCCAGAGTACTGTGAAGAGTCCAGCGAGAAGCAGACCAGCTGTAAGCTGTGCAGCAGACGGCCATTTGATTGTACTGTGAGACAGAGGGTCACTTACCACTGACCTCATTTACTCCTGAAATCTGTAGCAACTGATACTGAGCTCAGTGGTAAATGACACAAAGGTCAGTTCAGAATTAATGATTCTTATTTAATGTAGCAAAAAACATGTAGTTTTATCAAGGTAGATTAGCTCCTACCAAGATACAAATTTTTGGCCAGATCAAGCGACCACCAGTGCACGGTGCCTGAAGACAACATTTGGGTATGTGTGAGGAATACAGTTAGATTGGACAAGACACACACACACACACACACACACACACACACACCTTCTCCCTAGGCTTAAAAGAGTAACTCCACTTTTGTTGAGAAAAATAAAATAAAATAAAGTCCCTTTAGGTGATCAATTTACATTGAAGGATTTTACCAAACATTGTTGCAGATTCCTACTGGTTTTAAAAAGCTGCATTTTCAATGGAAAGCCAATACCCGTTTCTGCGTTCATCCTGATCAGCACTTGCAGTGCAAGTTGCAGGGTCTGAATCCCTTTAGAAGTCATCAAAGATGTCCCACAGCCTTCTGGGACCAGTGAAATATTCCAGGAGGCAGAGTGTGGAGGGGAGGGCGAAACTACGCTTGCGCCCCGCCCCCCCCCCCCCAAAAAAAAATAAATAAAAAAAGGGATCCATTACTTTCCCTGGGGGTGGTGGAAAAAACAGCAGAGCTTCAGTTTTTAACTGAAATTGCGCTTTAACTCTTTGGGAATATCTCAAAGTGACATTTTTGTTGCAGAGGATGCCTTAAAATCTGACTTGTTCCTTAGTGCAGACTTCTGAGAAAATTAACAAACCAATCACACAAGCAAGGAATGATATTTCTGGGAAAGTTCTGTAAACCAACTGTCTACAGAAGACCTCCTATATTGCATTGAATTTTACAGGAAATCACAGAGGCTGCAGATTGAAAAGTAAAGGCATTTTTTGAACAACATTAAAATTACAATTTGGCTTGTGTAGCAATTGTATATGACCTCTCTATATTTTTATTTGCTATACTTTTTCCCATAAAAGTTGAGTTACCCTTTAAATGTGAATCCTCTGCCAAGCAATCATGCTTATGGCAATGCTGGCAAATCAGTAGTTAGCACAACTCACTTTCCTGCTAGGTCTATGAAAATATTAGGATCTACAATCACGCACCTTTGCAGTCTGGATCTTGTATTTATACTCCTCTGATTTGTCTTTCAGCTTCTTCATATTTTGCGCTCGGACCTCCACTTTGGCTTTTTCCACACTAGACTGCTCTTCTGCTTTCCGGAGATCCCTTTGGGTCAGAAACAATATTCAGTGCCGATTGACCCAAGTTTAAAGTAAGTGCCATATGTTCTACACTTCCACTTTTTTCTCCTTTAGAAGAGAAGCAATGGTTTTGCTCAGAGCAGCCCCAAACCTCCTCTCCTGGCTCCTTCCCTTTGGCAGCACCCCCATAGGAAGCTGCACCCCATAGCGGCACAATCAAGAGACGCACTGCCTGCAGCCATAGACAGACAGCGAGGCTCAGCCACACCCCCTTGTCACAGTATTTGGCCGAGCCAATGGCTCCTGCAGCTGCCTCTTTCCTTGAGGAGAGAGCACAGAGAGCCACTGCTCTCAGGTACAGCACTGGATCAGGCTTTAGGTATTTATTTAGGGGGGGGGGGGGGCTCCTAATCACAGAAGGTTTTTTTTAACTTAATGTAGAGAATGTATTAAGATAAAAACAAAAAACATAAGCCGTTAGAATCATTTTAATACCATGTAAAAAAACTCAGCATGGTCCTACAAATTATTTTTTGTCTGAATGTATGTGAAAAGGATTCTATACTTCACTCCGTGGGTCTGCCCACCCAAGTCTCTGATAAAATACTGTATGTCCGACATCTATTAAAAACCTGTCCATTCGGGTGAACAGACTGATATTCTCAGAGGATTCATGATACTACTTACTGTTCCAGGGATTTCTCCAACACAAGAGCATTTGTTAACTTTTTTCTCAAGTTCATCAGCTCCAGTTCCAACTCTTGATTACTGGACTCTATGGCCACCAGCTTAGAACTCAGGTCATTCACTGCTGGGATGTAGCTGAAATAAAAGTAGCAGTGGTCACAGCAGAAAACGGTCAGCGGCTCTTAGCTGCTAGGACACATATCTGTCATAAGTGGTGGCCATTACCAAGGCATTTATCAGATTGCTGAATGTACTAAATGTAACACCACCAGTGACATCACCTGCGTAATGCATTCCAGGGGGTGTATTAATGACAGTGAGGCTGTCAATGAAGCAGCTAGGGGATGCATGCTGCTATCTAGTAGGAAGTCAGCAACAATAGGCTGTAG
Source organism: Lithobates septentrionalis (assembly GCA_037952835.1). Taxonomy (NCBI): domain Eukaryota; kingdom Metazoa; phylum Chordata; class Amphibia; order Anura; family Ranidae; genus Lithobates; species Lithobates septentrionalis. Next base: position 317,840 of record JBBDGP010001075.1, on the reverse strand, counting down.
TAGAACTTCAGCAGCAAATTGTGAGAACTGAAAAAGCATCAGAAAAACATTTGAGGCGGCTGCAGTACTTTTGCTGAACAAAAACAGATGAGGTACAGTCATACCTTGTTAGTGAAGAGTCCTTTATCTCCAGTGCCAGGCAACTGTCAACAAGCTGGTTCAAATATGTATTACCCATGCGAGAAAGGTTAGTGTAGGATGGACCCAGACTATCAGAGAGTAGCTCCTGTAGGTAAGTGGCTACAAGAAAAAAGACAAAGGATTACATTTAAAGCTTTGTCATAGTAAAAATGCCCCACGTTATCAAACTTCTTTAAAATGGGGCCCTCCATCTCAAAATGTTAGAATCATTGTCATTAAAAGGGGTTTGCTTTGTACACATGAATTTAGCATTAAAACAAAAACAATGTTGGTTCTTTAGAAATCAGGGGTTTAAATCAGACAAGCAGGGCCGGTACAAGGGGTGGGCGGAAGGGGTGGATGCCCTGGGCGGGACCATTTACTGGAGGAAGGGGGGCGCAGTACAGTGCGCTCCTACACCCGGCACAAGTCTGAGACCAGTCCCGCCCTGCCCCCTACTTCTCACAAGTGAGAGAACGCCTGTCAGCTCCTGCAGTGATTTCTTCCCCCCTCCCTCTAAGTTACTCCAATGTTAATGTGAGTAGCGCTCGCACAGCCAGGCCGCCCATCTGCTCCCCCAATTGAAGTGCAGACCGGGTCTCCTGCTTGTCATAATGACTGCAGCAGACCCGGCTCCTGAAGCCAGCGAGCAGCGTTCCCGACCCCCAGCCCGCCCCAGTTTGTATGCTCAGAAAGCTAAAACTCACAGCAAGGAAATGCAGGATGATCTGTGCAGTCACATGCCAATTCTTATCCAATCATGCTACTCCAGCCCCTCCCCTTTTCCCTGCCGCCAGATTTGGACAACTTTAAGCAGCAGTTCCAGAGGAGGAGGAAGTGGCTAAATAACCCCTTTGCTCCTCTGAGCCACAGTGAGTTTTGTTTTCCTTTGCTTCAGGAATAGAAGGCAGCAGCCTGGACAGTGATGGGGGGAGGGAGAGGGGCAGCAGCCTGGACAGTGATAGGGGGGAGGGAGAGGGGCAGCAGCATGGACAGTGATAGGGGGGGAGGGAGAGGGGCAGCAGCATGGACAGCGATAGGGGGGGAGGGAGAGGGGCAGCAGCATGGACAGCGATAGGGGGGAGGGAGAGGGGCAGCAGCATAGACAGTGATAGGGAGAGGTGCAGCAGCATAGATAGGGAGAGGGAGAGGGAGAGGTGCAGCAGCATGGACAGTGATAGGGAGAGGGAGCGGTGCAGCAGCATGGACAGTGATAGGGAGAGGGAGAGGGGTAGCAGCATGGACAGTGATAGGGAGAGGGGCAGCAGCATGGACAGTGATAGGGAGAGGGAGAGGTGCAGCAGCATGGACAGTGATAGGGAGAGGGACAGCAGCATGGATAGTGATAGGGAGAGGGACAGCAGCATGGATAGTGATAGGGAGAGGGACAGCAGCATGGATAGTGATAGGGAGAGGGACAGCAGCATGGATAGTGATAGGGAGAGGGACAGCAGCATGGTAGGTTGGTTGTTTAGTGCAGGCAGCAGAGAGAAAGGGGAACAGGATCCGAGGAAGACATGCTCTTACAGTCTGTTCATGTTTGTTCATCCTGACACCAGGCTGTGAAAGATCTTCATCAGAAGGACAGAACACAGACTTGCATTCCTTTAAACCAGCAGAAATCCTGTTTCTTACATTAGATCTCTAACTGGGAGAAAAGAATGCAGGGTCTGTGTGTTCTGTGTCTCTGCTTCACCTTCAAGCCTTAGGGCTCATTCACACTCATTTTGCTTTCTGAAGAGCAATCCACATGCAGATCACTCTTTAGAAAACATTAGACACCCACAGCCACTGCCTTTATGCTGCTAACGGAGTAGCGGGGGGGGGGGGGGGTAAAAACTTGGCTCAACTGCAGGGTTTAACAGGCCCCCTCACCACTTGTGTTAATGAGTTCTAACATTGCTGGTGTGGTTCCACAATAAGACAATAAAAATACCACATTACTCTCAACTTGTGTATGAGATATATATATATATATATAAAATTATTAGTGCCCCCCAAGTTTTGACTGTGGCATCTTATGTACACCCCCTATATATTGTTCCTAGTCCCGGCCGGTGGGACTTCACAGAGAGGCTGGCCGGGAGGCAGGATGGAAAACGAGCATGGAGTGCTGCCACTCGCCGGAGCTATTAAAATGGGAGTGCGATCAAGGGGGGCATCATCACTCAAGTAAGCAGATTGCCATCTGCAGATGGCATAATTAACTCTAAATGGGGATGGGGGGGGGGAGTTTGCTTAATTAGCAATGGTATTGGTAATTTCCCCCAGGAAGGGGGTTAATGCAAGGTCAATGATGTATTAGTGGCAGTTAATTAACCCCCTTGTGCGTGCTGCATTAGTGGCACCAGTGGGTTAATTAACACAGACACTGGTACCACTAATGCAGCACAAGGGGGTTAATTAACTGCCACTGGCCACTAATACATCATTGACAGTGCATTAACCCCCTTCCTGCTGCATATTACCAATACCATTGCTAATTCACCACTTGCTAACCCACCGCAGGTGGCAGCCACCAGGACATACCCACATGTCGCTGCCTGTTTCGGGTGCATGCTTCTCCCACCTACTCCCCTGTGATTGTACACAGCAAGAGTGTTATTTGTGGCTGGGAGCTGCTGAATTTCTGTGTAATCACAGCCCAGAGCTCTGTGTTAACCCCCTTGTGCGTGCTGCATTAGTGGCACCAGTGGGTTAATTACCATGGGCACTGGTACCACTAATGCAGCACAAGGGGGTTAACTGCCACTGGCCACTAATACATCATTGACAGTGCATTAACCCCCTTCCTGCTGCATTTTACCAATACCATTGCTAATTAACCACTTGCTAACCCACCGCAGGTGGCAGCCACCAGGACGTACCCACATGTCGTTGCCTGTTTCGGGTGCATGCTTCTCCCACTTACTCCCCTGTGATTGTACACAGCGAGAGCCTTATTTGTGGCTGGGAGCTGCTGATCTGCTGTGTCTAATCACAGCCCAGAGCTCTGTGTTAACAATCAACACAGTGCTCTGTACTGAGGGAACAATCACTTTTTCTTTTCTGTGCAAAGCAGGGAAAATAAACAAATCAGTCAGTAGTAAAAAGCAGCTCACATTACACATTGTTATATACAATTAACCCCTTGATTCCCCCTAGATGTTAACCCCTTCCCAGACAGTACCTTTAGGAAAGATTACAGTTGAATGTTATAGGTTTCAGTGAGAAATAGTGTAATCCTTGATTTTGCACATTTAGGTGTTAATATTTTGTATTGAGGGTTCTTTTTTGCTGAAGGCCATGTATGTTGGTTGAGAAGTTTGTGGTATTTTTTGATTTTGCATTTTTGCTATTTATGTGAATATTTGGTATTGGGGCACTACCTCACACAAAATAAGGCAAAACTGAAAACTTTAGTATGTTCACATGGGCCTTGACAGAAAAAATAGTTAACAGGCCTTTCTACAAGCACATTTTTTGCATTATTATTTCAAAGTGCCTCCAATAAAAATACATAATTAAAATGTGTGAGTGAACTGTTTCTATTGCATTAAACTTAATTGAATTTGTATTGTTTTAAGTATATTCTTGTTTTGAAACGACATCAATTCTTTCTTAGAAACAGGGGGTGGGGATGGGCACAGTTTGCCATCTTCGCCCTGGGCACCAAATGGCCTTGTCCCAGCACTGCAGAAAAGTACCAGACTGCAATACCCATTCACTGTGTAAACAAACCTCTATGTGCCCTGCACCAAGGAAAAACGAATACAAATTTTTTTTTTTTTTAGATAACATAATGAACCACAGCTAGCTGTTCTACCCAAGTAAATGCTGTGATGCCACCTAGTGTTTAAACTGAAAATGTGTGATAAACAGCGCTTTGGAAAAACGTATGTGCACTGTGAAAGGCTTAAAGTGGATGTAAACCCGATTCTTGAAATTTGAGCTGGGCAGAAATATCTGCAGTGTTTTGTTATCTCTCAAAGCACTATCCCGTTTTTTCTGTTATCAGCCTGATAACTCCCGACAAGTTCTCCATTACATATGAATGAAATAAGATGAAAGCAGCCAGAGCTTTGAACGATTCTACAAACAGAGCTGGAAGGCTCCAACTATGAGGAGAGGGGGTGTGTGCGCGCGCACGCCTTTCCTTGGATCAACTGTCTTGGCTGTATGCCCAGGCTTCACTGCAGTGTGGAACAGGAAGAGAAAATCTAACAGGATGTGCACTTTCTAAACCGTATATAAAGTTGAAGACAACAGATACACATGTAAAACCTATGTAGGGAGTTTGGTTTCATCCCTGTGTATCATTTGAGGCTGTTCACTTCACTGTGTGTTTGAGGGTTTACATCCACTTTAAATTGCTTATATAAAATACAACATAACAGACAGTTCAAACCAACTCCAAAATTGCCCATATGACACTTTTAATAAGTACCACGTTATAAGCGAGTCCAAGGATCAAACACAAGTATAAAATATTTAGAAAGTGAAATTAAAAACTTGCTGTAATGACTGGAATCATATCGTCACTGTGCACGTACCTATGAACAAAAACAGAAGTGCTCCAAAACATGCCCATGCCACCTTCACACCATACTCTTACCGGAACTATATGACACTAGGCGTTTGGATCAAAAACGCTTTTATACAGATATTTTGCCTCCATCTTGCTTTAGCAGTACAGGCCCTCTGGCTTCACTTCAAGACTCCAGGTCCAAAAGGTAATTAAGCCAAGTATATAAAAAAACACGACCACAGAAAACACCTCATCACTAGAGATGGTCTCGGGTGTGTTCGAAACCCCACGTCTGATCCCGCCAGGAAGCAGACACTGCACACCGATAATCACAGGCAGCAAGACATTTCCCGATCTCTACAGCTGCGGATCGGGAAAGGTCTCACTGCCTGTGATTAGCCCTGTGCAGTGTTGGCTTGCTGGCGAAATGGGCAGGTGGGGTTTCAAACATGCACGAGCCCATCTCTATGAGATGGGATTGATTGCCACCTGAGGGCAATGCAATACCTAAATATGGATGTGCCACATCCTATGTAATCTATAAATGCGAAATAACAGAATAATGGACTTTGTAGGTACATATAAAAGAATATACAAATTTTAATAAATTCATATGAAATACATACATATACAAACAGAAATATTTATGTTAAAGCAATATGGGACAGTGTTTAATCCCAGAGGTAACACTACGAAAAAACTTCCTGTGTGGCAATATTGAAAAAATTCCCACACTATGATGTAGCGTCCCTCTTGGTAATTCCCACAGTCCTCATAGGTTAAAAAGAATTGCTCGCTCTACATGTTTTGCGACCTGTTGTCGCGTCTTCAGGGCCTTCAGTAATTCTATTTGGAGAAATATACTCAAGTTAAAATACAGTATGAAGTTAACATGCTCGTACAGTTGTGTGTATGTACGTGAACTCACCAAAAGTATGGTGCTTAAAGTCTCGACATTCATCTATACCAGATCAGTGACTGCTGAATAACCCCCTCCAATTGGATATGACTACCAGAGACACCAGAGCCAGGCCAGAGCCAGGCGGTAGCTGCAGCGAAGGCACGGTTAAAGCTGTGTTCCGCAAAAAAATAAATAAAAATAAAAAATAAAGCCAGCAGCTACACATTCTGCAGTCTAGAGGTCGGCCGATATGGGTTTTTCTCTGGCCGATGTCGATATTTAGAAGAAGTCGGGCCGGCCGATATATGATGCCGATTTTTGCGGCCGATATTTTAGGCCGATTTTTCTTTTTTTTGGCAGGTGGCACTGGAGATTGGCACTGACAGGTGGCACTGGCTGGTACCGGCAGGTGGCACGCTGAGCAGATTTGTCAGTTTCACTATATGTAACTGAATGCAGAGACCAGCTGTCAGAATTCAGCGTGATGTCGTGGGTGGGTGGGACCCTGCAGCTATCAAAACACCAGACAATGATTGGGCTGCTTAAGAAAGTGAGTGGGGCCACATACATGTAGCGGCCCGTCCAGATCCCATCCTATTGGCTGGTGTATGACATCTGGGTCCCGCCCACCCCCGACATCACGCTGAATTCTGACAGCTCCTCTCTCTGCATTCAGTTTCAAATCAGTTTCACACACTGAGCACAGAGCCACTCAGTGTGTGAAACTGTCAGTGGAGTGTGGGGAAGGGAGGTAATCGGACGATTTTTGCACAAAAATTGGCCGATGCAGATTTCTTAAAGGCCAAATATCAGCTGGCCGATAGATCGGTCAACCTCTATGAGTAAAGGTGGAATAACTCGTCCATGTGGCCGCCTTGAAGATTCGCCCTGGCGAAGCCCCAGCTCGTTCCGCCAAGGACGTTGCTACAGCTCGAGTTGAATGGGCCACTACCCCTGCGGGAGGTTCTATTTCCACAGCCCTATAAGCTTCGTCCTCTAGCCATTGGAAGCCACCTACCAGTCATGCTTTTAGAAGCTCCATAACCCCTACAAGACCCAGAAAATAAAACAAATAGAGAATTGGACTTTCTAAACTCCTTTGTTACCTCCAGATAGCGTAAAACGCATCTCTTTACATCCAGACTATGAAAATCTTTTAGGACATGTTGGAACTGGACAGAACGTTGGTAGAATTATCTCTTGGGATCTGTGAAAAGCTGAAGCAACCTTCGGCAAAAACCCCAGGTCTGTCCTCTGAACTACCCGATCTGGGAAATCTGTCAAGAAAGGCTCAAGGATGGATAACACCTGAAGTTCACTGACCCTTCTAGCCAAGGTGACTGCTATCAGCAGTGTTAGTTTTAAGGTCCAAAATTTAATTGTGGCTTCTTCTGGTGGTTCAAAAGGTCTTCTAGTAAGACCCGGCAAAACAACTGATAAATCCTATTTGGGAAAACACTTAAACGGAACCGGTCTAGCCCTAGCTAGTGCCTTGAAAAACCTGATGATCCAATGGTCTAGAGATAACCTCTCTAGAAAAACATAATGCAGCTACCTGAACTTGCAAGGTGCTTGCTGCCAAATCTCCATTCCGTTACATAGTAGGTGAGGTTGGAGAAAAAAAAAAAAAAAAAAAAAAGAGAAAGACACACAAGCCCATCCTATGAAAGAAGAAATCATGGAGAAATTCCAGAACGGAAAGGTTCTCCCGTGGAGAGCAATTTTTTGAAACGCACCAGGAATTGAAGCATTTTGAAGCAGGTTTTAAAAGAAATGGCCCTTGTGACCTTCTTCCAGCTATTTAGCAGGGTACAAATTAAACAAAAATCGGACAAACCCTTATTCCTTAGGATTTGCTCCTCAGTAACCAAGCTGCCAGCTTGAGATGACCTACGTTGGGATGCAGAAGGGGAGCCAGAGTCAGCAGGTCCCTTCGGACCGGAAGCAACCAATGGGACTCTACTGCTAACTTTAGTAGGACTGAAAACCAAGGCCTCTTGGGCCAATACGGGCCACTAGAATTAGGGTTGTCTTTTCTCCCTGTAGCTTCTTGAGCACTAAAGGGATCATTTGCACAGGGGGAAAAAGCGTAACACAAGCGGAAGGTCCAGCACTGAGCCAGTGCGTCCAGACTAGAGCTGCACGATTCTTGCCAAAATGAGAATCACAATTTTTTAGCTTAGAATAAAAAGATCACGATTCTCGCGACGTAAAATCTTTATTATACAAAAAAAAAAAAAAAAAAAAATATAATAAATAATAATAATTATTAATAATAAGCTAGTTTTGGATTTTAGGTGTTTACATGTTTAAAACAGGTTTTTGCTAGAAAATTACTTAGAACCCCCAAACATTACCGTATATACTCGAGTGTAAGTCGTTCCGAATAGAAGTCGAGGCCCTAATTTACCACAAAAAAAAAAAAAAAAAAAATGGGAAAAACGTATTGACCCGAGTATAAGATGAGGGTGAGAAATGCACAGCTACTGTAAGTGGAAAAGAGGGTCAACAATGCCCATTTGCAGCCTCACTGTGCCCATGTGCAGCCATAGGTCCCCTGAACTTCAAACTCGGTAGTTAAGGGTTCCTAGATGCCCCCTAGCTGCAGCCAAAATTTGGGGTCTCTGAACCCAAAGGGTCCCAAAATGACATTGCTGCAGATGGACAGTTGACCGAATTTGGGGCCCCGTATCTTGGGGCCACTTAGTGCTAAGAACCCCAAATTTGGTGTTCAAACCCAGTGGAACTAGCACCATAAAATATCCAAAGCTGGGGTTTCTAGCACCAAGTGGCCCCGAGATACAGGGCCCCAAAAATCGGTTCAGAATCGGTTCAGAAAATGTCAAGCACTTTTCTGTAGCAGAGAATGACATTTTCCGAACCGGCTTTGGGGCCCCGTATCTCGGGGCCACTTGGTGCTAGGAACTTTGGATATGTTGTGGTACCAGTTCCACTGGGTTTGCACACCAAATTTGGGGTTCCTAGCACCAAGTGGCCCTGAGATACAGGGCCCCAAAGTCGGTTCGGAAAATGACATTTTTTGCTGCAGAAAAGTGCTTGACTCGAGTATAAGTCGAGGGGGGGCACTTTCAGCACAAAAAAATGTGCTGAAAAACGACTTATACTCGAGTATATACGGTATATATGTTTTTTTTTCTAACACCCTAGAGAATAAAATGGCGGTCGTTGAAATACTTTTTTTGCACCGTAATTGCGCAGCGGTCTTATAAGCGCACTTTTTTTGGAAAAAAAAAAAAAATCACTTTTTGAATAAAATAAAACAGTAAAGTTAGCCCAATTTTTTATATTGTGAAATATAATGTTACGCCGAGTAAATTGATACCCAACATGTCACGCTTCACAATTACACCCGCTCGTGGAATGGTGTCAAACTTTTACCCTCAAAAATCTCCATAGGCAACGTTTAAAAAAATTCTACAGGTTACATGTTTTGTATTACAGAGAAGGTCTAGGACTAGAATTATTGCTCTCGCTCTACCGGTCGCGGCGATACCTCACATGTGTGGTTTGACCACCGTTTTCATATGCGGGCGCTACTCGCATATGCGGGCGCTTCTGCGCGCGAGCTCGTTGGGACGGGGGGGGGGGGGTTTAAAAAAAAAAAAAAAAATTATATTTATTTATTTTACATTTTATTTATTTATTTTTTAAACGGTGTAAAAATGATTAAAATAATGTAATATAAATAAATATAAATTTCTTCTTTTTTTTTTTAAACGGTGTAAAAAGAAAAAATTGTGTCACTTTTATTCCTATTACAAGGAATGTAAACATCCCTTGTAATAGAAAAAAGCATGACAGGACCTCTTAAATATGAGATCTGGGGTCAAAAAGACCTCAGATCTCATATTTACACTAAAATGCAATTTAAAAAAAAAAAAAAAAAAAAAAAAAATATGCCTTTAACCACCTCAATACTAGGCACTTTCGCCCCCTTCCTTCCCAGACCAATTTTCAGCTTTCAGCGCTCTCGCACTTTTAATGACAATTACTCGGTCATGCTACACTGTACCCAAATAAAATTTTTATCATTTTGTTCGCACAAATAGAGCTTTCTTTTGGTGGTATTTATTCACGACTCCATTTTTTTTTTTTTGCGAGATAAGCGCAAAAATAGTGGAAATTTGGAAAAAAAACAATATTTTCTTTTTTCTGTTTTAAAAGAAATCCAGTAAAATCAAATTTTGTCATAAATTTAAGCCAAAATGTATTCTGCTACATGTTTGATAAAAAAAATCCTGTTAAGTGTATAATAATTGGTTTGTGTGATCACGGACATATGTACGCAAATGATCATGTACAGATGTGTGCAGGTGATCACGTACATATGTGTGCAGATTACCATTGGGACATGTGATTTTAGTGTGACATATGTGGGGGACAGCTTTTTTTATTATTTGGGGACATGTGTGTTTTACATTATGTGGGGACATGTGTGTGTGTTTTACATTATGTGGGGACATGTGTGTGTTTTACATTTATGTATTTACATGTGTGTTGACACTAGGTTGGTGATCAGTGAGTAAAAAGCTGTAAAAAACAGCTCATACTCACTGATCATCAGCCGGCTGCAGCGATCCCCTCTCCTCTCCTCCTCAGCGACAACTTCCGTGTGAGGAGAGGAGAGCTGATCGCCTAGCAACCGGCTGTGTTTACATCACATGACGGCTGTGATTGGACACGGCCGTCATGTGATCAGGAGGGCCAATCACAGAGCCCTCCTGCCGATCCGAGATGCGCCGTGTCCGGGGGACACGAGCGCATCGGGATCGCGCCGCTGCGCGGGCACGCGCGCGCGCGATCCCGCTCCTTCTGAGGGACGTTCCTGAACGTCCACTCAGAAGGAGAGAGCGCCCACCCGGCCGTTTATGTACATTGGCCGGGTGGGAAGTAGTTAAGAGGCGTGGGCGGAAGTGACGTTTTGACGTCGCTTCCGCCCAGCAGTGTCATGGAGACGGATGAGTGGACGCCATCTTAGCCTCACTCGTCTCCAGGCACAGCATTGAGTAGGACGTGATCGCCTCCGCCGCTACCAACGGCTCCGGTAAGCGGCGGAGGGCACCGGATCGCGGCAGGAGGGGGGCCCCCCTCTCCCGCCACTGATAAGAGTGATCTCGCGACAAATCTGCCGCAGGGACCACTTTTATCAGAAAGAGTACCGCCGCACGAAAAACGGGGATACCGGGGTTATGCCAGCTAGCTACTGCCATAACAACGATATACCCCTTCAAAGTTTGGACGTACATCGGCGTGCCGGAAGTGGTTAAACTTTAAAGTAAATTTTTTTTCAAAAAAATTGCATTTGAAAGACCGCTGCGCAAATACAGTGCGACATAAAATATTGCAACAACCACCATTTTATTCTCTAGGGTGTCTACTAAAAAAATATAATGTTTGGGGGTTCCAAGTAATTTTCTAGCAAAAAAAAAAAAAAAAAAAAAAAAAGATTTTAACTTGAAACCAAATGTCAGAAAAAGGTTTAGTCTTTAACCACTTCGCGCCCGGAGGGCATCCTGGGACGTCCTCGACTTTGCGGGGCTATATCTGAATGATGCCTGTAGCTACAGACATCATTCAGATATCGGCTTTTTCAGCCAGCGATTCCCTACACCATAAGAACGATCATAGTGGCTGTTCCACCGTTTGATTGTTCTTACGGGCGGCGGAAGGGGACGCCCCCCCCCGCCGCCCTCCGGTGCTTGTACCGACTCACCGCTTCCATCGGTGAGTCGGACACAGGATCCGCCAGCCCCGGATGGTGATCATAGAGATTTCCGGCGGACCAGAGCGTCGCCAGAGTCTCTATGATTGTTCGGAGGCCGGGCGCGATGTTATGACAGCACACTCGGCCTCTGCATTAAAAAAAAAAAAAACGGCGCCACTTCGGCTGGGAAGCGGTGATCTTTTTTCCCAGCCTTCAGGTGAGATGTGGGGTCTTATTGACCCCATATCTCACTGTAAAAAGGACAGATCGTGCCATATTCCTATTACAAGGGATGTTTACATTCCTTGTAATAGGAATAAAAGTGATCAAAATTATTTTTTTAGTTTGACATTTAAAAAAAAAAAAAAGTAAAAAAATAAATAAATTAAAGCCCCCCCGTCACCGTGTGCTCGCACGCAGAAGCGAACGCATACGTAAGTCCCGCCCACATATGAAAACGGTGTTCAAACCACACATGTGAGGCATCGCCGCGAACGTTAGAGCGAGAGAAATAATTCTAGCCCTAGACCTCCTCTGTAACTCGAAACATGTAACCAGTAAAATTTTTTAAAGCGTAGCCTATGGGGATTTTTAAGTACCAAAGTTTGGCGCCATTCCACGAGTGTGTGCAATTTTGCAGTGTGACATGTTAGGTATCTATTTACTCGGCATAACTTCATCTTTCACAATATGCAAAAAAATTGGGCTAACTTTAAATTTTCTTTTTTTTTTTTAAGCATGAAACTTTTTTTTTCAAAAAATAAATAAATAAATAAAACACGTTCGAAAAATTGCTGCGCAAATACCGCACGAGATAAAAAGTTGCAATGACCGCCATTGTATTCTCTAGGGTCTTTTAAAAAAAAAATCTATATAATGTTTGGGTGTACTATGTAATTTTCTAGCAAATAAAATTAAAATGTAGGACAGAAATGTCAGAATTGGCCTGGGCACGAAGTGGTTAAGTAAAGAAAATAATTAGCTGTCTAATTACAAACCGCGCTCCTGTGCAAAATATATATATATATCTGCCAACTGAATATCAAATTATCATCCCTGATGACGTCAGAACGCTCTGATGAAACCGGTCGGATGTAAACGAACATGATATGCCATTTCCGCTCGTATTTTTATTTCCTTTTTAAATTTCCTGTTTTTCCTGTTTGTATTCTGCCCGCATGTACCCTCATGTGGGGAATGTGGTTTTAAGCCGTTTTTAGCTTAAATAAATATTTTGACTTACTTGACTATGGGAGTTTCTTATTCATCTCTCCCCAACTCCAAACATCCACGGTCTTTGTGACCTACCCTGGCAAGTCCGGTCGCATGCATCCAAGCAGTCTCATCGCTGATCAAGACGCCTGAGTTCCAGCGCCTGAGCTCCAGCATCTACACCCGGGTGTGATCGGGAGAAGCCTTGTTGGTTAACCCCAAAGCGCATCTGACTCCTGTCATGGGAGTCACCTCAATCTGGTGAGTAGGCTGTGTGGCTGGTGATGGCAATTGAATGCTGCTGTTTGATGCTTTGCTGTACCCAAGGAAGATATGCTTAGAAGCTCCACCCACCCAGAAGCTCTGGCTTCAAAAATATTTTTTGAACATTTATTTTTTGAACATTAATTTGTTGTACACATTGATTAATAAAAGGTGGACTTTTTTTGAATTTTCTTTTTGAATTTTGCACATCCAATTTAACCTTTGCCTGGTATTTTTCACTATGATAATTTAATATTCAGTTGGCAGAGATTATGAATATATTATATATATATATATATATATATATATATATATATATATATATATATATATATATATATATATATATATATATATATATATATATATATATAATTTTTCACAATTTTTCACGGTTTTATTATGTTGTTTACATAGAGTAATTTTGCACAGGAGCGCGGTTTGTAATTAGACAGCTAATTATTTTCTTCATTTATAACGTGCTGCTCCTCAATCATTTTAATTCTCCACATGCGCGAGTAGGTAAATCTTTTTACCAATTTTTCACGAAGTGGTTAAACTTTTTTCACTTACAGTCTATTCCATTGACAAATTGTTACAATGTTTATACTTGACTTCAACCCATAAAGGATGTCTTGATTCTTGGCAGACTGCCCAGTTTTTCTCTTCCTTTCTTTTGAGGGCTGTGAGCAGAGAGAATTCTTTGCATAGAAAGAATTGTGAAACACTTTAGTCAAGATCACGATAACGATTGACGATTAAATTGTGCAGCTCTAGTCCAGACCCCCCGCTGGGTCCTGCCTGTTCAGAGAAGACTAGACCGGAACCTTTGCATTTATTTGTGATGCAAAAAGGTATACCTGGGGAGCTCCCCATCTGTCTACTATCCTCTGAAAAACCTCTGGACTTAGGCTCCATTCGGACTCTAGCACCCTTCTTCTGCTTAAAAAGTTCGCTATCTGGTTTAGGTTGCCCTTCAGATGCACTGCTGTTAAGGATGCCACATTGTCCTTTGCCCAAGTCAGAGTCTTTAGGGCCAAGTCTAGAAGACACCTGCTTCTTGTGCCCCCATCTTGAGATGTAGGCCACTGCCATGGCATTGTCTGACAACACCTGGATGCGTTGGCCCCTGATCAACTGTCTGAAGGCCCACAACCCCAGGAAAATGGCCCTTAGTTCTCTCCAGTTGGAGGATCACCTGGATTCCTCTACTGACCAGGACCCCTAGGCCATCTGGTTTTTGAGATATGCACCCCACCCCCAGGAGCTCACATCTGTTAAGATTTGTTTTTTTTTCCTCTCGCATGGAGGCAAGCTCACTGAACAGCTTGGATTGAGGCTGTGAGAAGCCTCAGCATGGACATGGCTGCCCGAACTGTAAAAGATTTGTCTGTACTTTCTTTACCACCTGCACCTTGATCATCTTTTCCTCTGTTAAGAAAATCTTTTCCTGTACCGAGTCGATGACATAGCCTAGAAAAATGATCACCTGAGAGGAAATTAGGTTTGATTTTTCTTTGTTCAGAATCCAACCCAAATTTTCTAAATGGCTCTGCGCCCTTTTCAAATCCTTGCATAATAGATTTTTTGAGCTGGCGAACAAAAGGAAGTCCTCTAGATATGGTACTACAGATACCCCCTCCAACCTGAGCGGTGCCAATCGTGAAGATCCTTGGGGAAGCGGAGAGACCGAATGGGAGAGCCCTGAACTGAAAGTGCGACACCACTCCCCCTGCTCTGATTGCCAGACACAGATATCTGTGACGGCGTTATGGGAACATGCAAATATGCGTCCCCGAGATCTATGGAGGCTAGAAAGCACCCCGTGGGAAGAAGCTCTTACTGAATAAATGGTGTCCATACAAAAATTCAAGTTAGTCTTACCGGTAACTTGTTTTCTTTGAGTCTTTCAGGAAAGCACTTGAGAGAGTAACTCCTCCCCTTGCAAACACCTCTTCCACCAAACTTTAAAAGGAGGCTTTCCACACATTGTCAGTAGTAATAGAGAACCTCCGGCCCCAAACTGGAACACATAATCGAGATATGATTAGTCACAGTGTGTGTGTGTATGTATATATATATATATATATATATATATATATATATATATATATATATATATATATATATATATATATATATATATATATATATATATATATATATATATATATATATATATATATATATATATATATATATATATATATATATATATATATATATATAGCGGGATGCTGCTGTCCTGAAAGACTCAAGGAAAACAAGTTACCGGTAAGTCTAACTTGACTTTTCCCTTATCGTCTTTCAGGACAGCACTTGAGGATAATAGAGACTTATCCCCCTAGGGAGGGACCACAGCCTGCAGAACCTTTCTGCCAAAAGCCTGATCCCCTGCTGATAGGAGATCCAGTCTGTAATGACGGACAAACGTTAAGTAGCTTGACCACATAGCCGCCTTACAAATCTGATCTGGGGTGGCAGTGGCACCAGCTCTTTCTGCCCATGTAGTGGCCTGGGCTCTCGTTGAATGAGCCCTAATTTCCAGCGGGGAAGATAAACCCATTTGAGAATAGGCTACAGAAATAGCTGTCTTAAGCCATCTAGCCAATGATGCTTTTGATGCTTGTTGGCCTTTTTTGTTTCCAGGAAAAAGAACAAACAATGAATCTGAAACTCTAAACCCTCCTGTAACTTCCAAATAATGTAACAGGATACGTCTTACATCTAAATTGTGAAACTGCTCTTCCTTTGCACCCGAAGGGTTAGCACAAAAGGTTGGTAGAGTAATCTCCTGAGACCTGTTACTAAAGCTTGCCACTTTTGGCAAAAACCCCGGATCTACTTTAAGGACAACTATCAGGAAAAACTGACAAAAAAGGCTCTTTTACTGATAGGGCGTGCAGTTCACTAATACTTCTTGCTGAAGTAATTGCAACCAGAAAAATAGTCTTCAAAGTTAAATTCTTTAGGGATATGGCCTGTAAAGGCTCAAATGGTTCTATTGCCAGAGCTTGCAGAACCACCGAGAGATCCCAATTTGGGAAATGCCTCACCGGGACCGGTCTAGATCTGGAAAGTGCTTTGAAAAATCTCATGATCAGAGTTTCCGAAGATAAGGATCTCTCCAGATAGACTCCCAAGGCGGCCACCTGCACCTTAAGAGTGCTGACCGCCAGATTCTTGTCTGCACCTTTTTGCAAAAACTCCAGCACTGAAACTAGATCTTTAACCTTCCTATGTTCAGAATGACAGAAAGAAACAGACTTTCCATACTTTGGCATAAATATTCCTGGTTACCTTTTTCCTACTGGAAAGCAACGTAGTAGTTAAACGTTCTGAAAAGCCTTTGCTTCTCATTAACTGCTCCTCAGATACCAGGCAGTGAGTTTTAACCTGCCTACATCTGGATGATGCACTGGCCCTTGAATCAACAGATCCTGACTGAGCGAAAGATGCCAACATGGCTTGATTGCCAACTGAAGAATCGTGGAAAACCACGCTCTCTTTGGCCAATATGGAGTAATCAAAATTATTGATACTCTCTCTTTCAGTATTTTTCTCAACACTAGAGGGATTAACCTGAATGGGGGAAAAGCATACCCCAGGTGAAAATCCCATGGATGTGCCAGAGCATCTATCCCCTGAGAGCAAATGTCTCTCTGAAGTGAGAAAAAAATTCGGGAGCTGCGAGTTTTGTTTTGAAGCAAACAGGTCTACCTGCGGAAGGCCCCAAATACTGGCGATTAATGCAAACACCTTCCTGTTCAGACTCCACTCTGATTCCTGCACTTTCTGTCTGCTCAGATAATCCGCTACCTCGTTTAATGTGCCTTTTAGATGGACTGCGGATAGAGATAGTAAGTGGTTCTCCGCCCACTCCAGAATCTCTACTGAGAGTAAGTGAAGAGCCCTGCTTCTTGTGCCTCCCTGTTTGTTCAGGTAGGCTATGGTAGTGGCATTGTCCGAAAAAATCTGGACATGGCAACCTATGAGGCTTTGAGAGAAGAAAGCTAATGCTAGAGCAACAGCCTTCAGCTCTCTCCAATTTGAGGATTTTTGGGCCTCGAACTGGGACCATGTTCCCTGCGCTAAGGTCTGACCCATGTGGGCCCCCCATCCCTGCAAACTGGCATCTGTTGTGACCACTTTTCCGGTCGGAAAAGACCAAAGAAGACCTCTTTGCAGTACCACCTGACTTTTCCACCACCAAAGTGAGCGTTTGACTCTGGTGGGGATCTTTATTTTTGTATCCAAACTCTCTGTCCTGTGGTTCCATGTCCTTAGAAGACTTAAAAATGGGGGTTGGTGGGACTTTAATTGAGGTATAAGACATGATGGAAAGTTGTTTGAAGGGATCACATGTTTATTGATATAAAAAATATAGTACATATATAGGTCATGGGATTGCGCATAGGTACAAAATATAGCATGAATAAAAGAGACATAATGATCATATCAACTTGGAAACGCATGACAATATGACAGCGCATATATCTAACATGGTACATCAAGGATGCGACATAGTGTCAACTAATACATACATGACAATAATAGTGATCAATGAGCAATTCCCATGGATATATCTAGGATGCCGACACACATCTCTACCAGCAACCAACCAAGTTTTATACAATTTATGCCCCTATTTATTGGTATTTTGTCATTTCATGTACTTCGTTGCTTCCACCACTACTACTACCTATATATATCCATGGGAATTGCTCATTGATCACTATTATTGTCATGTATGTATTAGTTGACACTATGTCGCATCCTTGATGTACCATGTTAGATATATGCACTGTCATATTGTCATGCGTTTCCAAGTTGATATGATCATTATGTCTCTTTTATTCATGCTATATTTTGTACCTATGCGCAATCCCATGACCTATATATGTACTATATTTTTTATATCAATAAACATGTGATCCCTTCAAACAACTTTCCATCATGTCTTATACCTCAATTAAAGTCCCACCAACCCCCATTTTTAAGTATTGTATGTTACAGGGATGGAGGTGCATATCACATGCGCCTCATTTAAAGTCCCACTTGGGTTGCTATTGAGCTTCCCCCCCCCCCCCTCTACATGTCCTTAGAAGGAACCTCTGGAGAGTTCTGAAATGCAGCCTTGCCCATTGGATGGCTGGCATGGAAGAGGTTAATGTCCCCAGAGCCGACATAACCTGACTGAAATCAGTTGATTTGTTTGTAGTGCCGTTATTACCCTTTGGACCTTGATCTTTCTCTTCTGGGAGAAAAATCTTTTGCTCCACTGAATCTAATCAAGTACCCCAGAAACAGTACTTGCTGAGCTGGGATGAAATTTGATTTTTGAACATTCACTATCCACCCTAGTGACTCCAAATGACTGCGGGATTTGTTCAAATCCTCCTGCAACTTTTCCCTGGATGGGGCAAAAAAAAGAGGAGGTCGTCCCGATATGGAATTACCGCAATCCCCTGGAGTCGAAGAGGGGCGAGAGCTTCCGCTATTATCTTCGTAAAAATACGAGGAGCTGACGACAGGCCGAAGGGAAGGGTCTTGAACTGAAGATGTATAATCTCCATGCCCATATTCACTGCAAACCTCAGGAACTTCTGGGACTGAGGTGCTACAGGAATATGAAGATAAGCATCCCTCAGATCGATTGATGCCATAAAACAATCTTTTGTCAGAATGTTCCTGACAGTGAAAATTGAGTCCATACAAAACTTTTTGTATAGGACTGACTTGTTCATGGGTTTTAGGTTGAGGATAAGACGGAAGTTTCCGGATGGTTTTCTTATCAGAAAGATGTGTGAATAGAAACCCTGACCCTGTTCTTCTGGGGATACTGGTATCACTACCCTCTGGTGCTTCAGATCCTTTAAAAGGTTCTTCATGGCCAGAGCCTTTGTTAGATCCCTTGGTAGGTTTGTTACAAAGAATCTTTCTGGCGGGCGATCCGAAAACTCTATCCTGTAACCTTGGGACAGCATGTCCAAAATATATAGATTTTTTGTCACGCTGATCCAAAGGGGAAGGAAACTTTGAAGCCTTCCCCCCACTGGTACACACAAGTTGCGCTTTACCGGAGGCTGCAGGAGGATGGAAAAGGACATTTCCTTTGCCTTTACCCTTCTGCGATGCCCAATATTTTCTTTTCTCCTGGGGTTTGGTTTGTTCTTGAGCCCTTTGGGAACGAAAAAAAACGTTTAACTGGCTGCTTTTTCTTTTTGATGGGAAAAGACTTTATCAGCTGTTCTATCTAGAACCGCATCTAAGTCAGGTCCAAAAAGCAAGTCACCCAGGAACGATATCCCACACAGCTGGTTTTTGGATGCCGCGTCCCCCGGCCAAGTTTTTAACCACAGAGCCCTTCTGGCTGAGCTGGCTAGGGCAGCAGATCTAGCTGTCATTTTAATTGATTCCGCTGATGCATCAGATATAAATGCGACAGTGGCAGACAGAGTTGAGAATGAATCCAAAATTTCTTGTTTTGGCGAGTCTGCTGAGATATGGGCCTTAAGTTGCTCTAACCAGAACTCCACATTTCTGGATACCACTGTAGTTGCCATAGTAGGTTTAAGATTTCCCATGATGGATTGCCAAGCCCTTTTTAGTAGCTGGTCCATCCTTTTATCCATGGGATCTCTCAACACCCCTATGTCCTTGAATGCCAAATCTGTAGACCTCGAGACTTGGGAAAAACGTGGCATCTAGTTTGGGGTTTTTTGTTCCAAACCGCCGCTGGATCTTCATCAAAAGGAAAACGCCTTTTTAAGGCTTTGGGAAAGAAAGGCTCTCTCTCTGGCTCTGTGCACTCTTTCTTAATAGTTTCAGAAATAACAGTGTACTGGAAAATTGTGATTGCATACATTTTATCATGCAGAGATAACTCCTTTCTTTCCTCCTCCAGACCCAGTGTGGTATAGATTGCTTTTAACAGGCCATCTACCTGTTCTAAAGACAATTTAAATTTTGAAGGTAAATTTTCTCCTTCCTCACCCTCATCAGAATCCTCAGATTGAGAGGGGGATGTCCCTCTGGGGTAGGAGATGCCTCAGTCTCCCCCGGCTGGGACTATAAGTGAGCCTTGAGAGGACTGTGAGGTAGTAGGCTGACTCAGGGATGGGTTTGCTAGCGAAGAGCGAAATGATTGGATAGTCGCATCAAGTTCTTTTTTTTAACAGATGCAATCAAGTCGCTGCAAGCGGAAGAAGCTTCTTCTTTAACTAGCAAATCAATACAAGCTTGACATAACGTCTTCTTCCATCCTTCAGGTAGCTTGGATTTACATGAAGGGCATTTCCTTTTTGCCACTGGATCAGAGCTCTTGGCCTGCCATGAGACAAAAGAAGAAACCATCCCAGTGAGACAACCTGTCCTATTCCCAAGGATGCTCACCACAGGTGCACAGTAAGAACTAAATTGCCTATTGAAGGAATTCTTGCAAGAGTGATGTCATCACCAAAGACTATTCTTGATCTCTGGGGAGCTGTCACATAAAATCGAGATGGCCGGTTTCCGAGAACTCTAGTGAGTAGCCCTCCAAGATTACTTTGAGAACAAAAAAAAAAAAAAAAAAAAAAAAAAACAAACACACACTGGACGTCACCCCCTCCCACTGCGGGAAAGGACTGGAGCCTTCCTCCCAGTCAGGAGACTGTCACTGGGTCTTTACGGGTTGGCGAAACACCCCAGACTTCCCACGACCCCTCTGGGACTGCCAAGGTCTCTTTTGTCCCGGGTCTAGTAAAAAGGACGAAAATTTTTAGGTTGCGGTGCAACTTTCTTTTTGTCCGGAAATGCTTTTTGTCCAGAACAGCGTCAAGATCGGGCCAAATACCAGATCCCCCTCAAAGGGTAGACCACACAGCCTAAATTTTAGAGGCTGAATCGCCTGACCAGGTCTTTACCCACAAAGCTCTTCTAGCTGAATTAATGCCGAAGATCTTGGACAACTTCACTGGCTCAGCCGAGGCATCCGCCATGTAACCTACTGCCTTTTGTTCGACTGGAAGAGTATCTAGCAAATCATTGCAAGAGGTTCCTGCCTCAATATGGCCCTTTAGTTGTTCCAACCAATATTCTAAATTCCTGGCTACCACAGTAGATGCCATTGCTGGTTTGAGATTAGCCAGTGTAGAATCCCAAGCCTTTTTTAACAAAGAATCAGCTCTCTTGTCCATAGTGTCCTTTAAGACCCCCATGTCCTCAAAAGCCAAGTCGGTGTTTTGCATTATTTGCGAGAAAGCTGCGTCAAGTTTAAGTCTCTTGTTCCAAACTTAAAAAAGGGAGTCCACCTAGAAAAAAAATATTAAAAGCCAGCAGCTACACACACTGCTCGGCTCTCAGCTGCTGCTGCCGCCATTCTCTGTGAGGGAATCAGGAAGTGAAGCGTTGCGGCTTCACTTCCCGGTTCCCTACTGTGCATGCGCGGGTCGCACTGTGCATTCTAAGTGGTCCCCGCTATCTCCTGGGACCTGTGTGTTTCCCAGGAGACAGCGGGGGGGTGCGGGAGGGGGCGTGACTCCCGCGGGAGTCTATTCCCGGAAGTGGGTGCAGATACCTGTATCTGCACCCCCCTCCCCCCTGAAAGGTGCCAATCAGATGAGCGGAAGTTCCACCTTTGGGTGGAACGCCGCTTTAAGCGCCATCTTCATCAAAAGGGAATCTCCTTTTAAGAGACCTGGAAAAAAAGGGGGCTCTCTGGGTCCTTACACTCCTTTTTTATAGATTGGAAACACTTTATGAACCGAGAACACCCAATGCTTGACCTCATCCATACCCCGATACATTTTCTCATGTAGGGACAATTGGGTCTTATCCTCAATATTTAGGGTCGTATGTATGGTCTTTAGAAGGTAGGGGTGCAACGGATCAAAAATCTCACGGATCGGATCGATCCTCGGATCAGCACAAAAAAAAACAAAACACACATATCTTGTTACACCCACCGGAGTTTTAGATTTAAAAGCTATTTTCAACACAAAACCGAGCTTATATGCATAAATACAGTATTTGTGCATATAATCTCAGTTTTGTGTTGAAAATGGCTTTTAAATTTAAAACTCCGGTGGGTGTAACAAGATGTCCGCTTGCCCCTTCTCACTCTATCATTATTGTACTGTGCAGTGTGGGGTGTAGCAAGATGGCGGCGACGAAACGTCACTTCCTGTCGAGACAGCGGCCACTTCCGGGTGTACCAAGATGGCCGCCGCTCCGGAGCTAGGCCGAAGCCGGGGCCTTTCCTATGGCTGAGGCCGAAAAGTGCTCCGCGGATCGCGGGTGTGCCGATCCGCGGAGGGTGATCCGTACGGATTACGGATCGGCAACGATCCGTTGCACCCCTATTAGAAGGTAGTCTACCTCTTCCAAAGACAGCCTATAAACGAGAGGAAGATACCTTTTTCTTCCCCTTCCCCTGACTCTGAAGACATACTTTTCTCCTCATCCTCCGACTCACTAACCACTCTCCTGGCTGCAGAGAGAACATGAGTGCTGGGTGGAGAACTATCTGTCGACTGCGCCACCAGACGTTTCTCCAGATTAGAGCGGAAGGACTGAAACATATCTTCCAATTCCTTCCGGAAAGAAGTGTGCATTTCACTAGGTTGGGCAGAGGGAGCTTTAGAGGAAGTCACCTCTCTGACCAAGTCTGCTACGCAAGACCTGCACAAGGTTTGGTCCAAGACTCCCTAAGGGAAACGCTACATGAAGCACACAATTTCTTAGGGGGGGGGGGGGGAACATGCTTAGTTTTCTCTTTAGATTTAGTCTATACACCAAGCCAACAAACACTTTGGGGATCTGCTGGAGAGGAGATCCAATACAGAGTATATTTACAGTCAGTGGAACAAGCATACCCCCACAAAACCACTGCTGGAAAAAAAAAAAAAAAAAAAAAAAAAAAAAAAAAAAAAAAAAAAACCCACCACACTCCCCAGAGAAGTCACCTGTGTAGTGTGAGGCAGGCTCCCTTCCCCACTACAGGGGAGTAAGGGAGGGACAGAAAACATACATAGCCCAGGTAATTTTAACAGAGACCACTGCCTCTCCTACCTGGGCTTGGCTGGTGCTCATGGCTCCTGCTCCCACCACCGCTGCTGGTTCCTCTGGCTCCATTCTCCCAGTGTCCAGCAGCTTTTAATTCAAGTTTTTCCTGGTCCATTTGTTGCTGTGAGGACCGGAAATTGCACCGAGGAAGCCTCCCCTTCTGCTTTCCAGCAGCCGAAACCGGAAGACGCCGCGCTCCGCCGGAAGTCCCGTCCTGTCCGACAGTGATGTCACCCGCCACTCAGACCGGACCAGCGCAGACTCCCTCAGCCTGTGCCCTCCGGTCTATCAGGGTGGGACCCCCCCCCCCCCCCCCCCCCCATCAGCCTCTGCCCTCGTAGGGTGGGACCCCCCCCCCCCCCATCAGCCTCTGCCCTCGTCAGGCTTGAGAAGTGGGATGACACCGGAATACCCCCCACCCGTCAGGGGGGTGTTAGGCTGGCCGTAAGATAAGAAAAAACAAAAACGCAAACAGGTATGCTCCTACCCTACTCCACCTGGAGAGAGCGCAGCACACCCCTGGTCCCCTGCAGCGCTTCCACCATGGCTGGAAGAAACACTACAAAATGAGGCCGTGCTGGAAGTGTCCAGGCTTTAAAGGAATGACTGCAGTGTTTCCTGGGAAGTGGGTGGAGCTGCGCTCTCTCCAGATGCTGTCCTTAAAAGGTGGGAAATAAGGGATTTTTTTTTTCCCCACACACTCAGATTGCTTTTTACAGTGATAATCACTAAAATAAGCAATCTGTAAACAGGGCACAGGGAGCCCTCCCTACTGGGAGCACAGGGTGCTTATTGCCAGCGTCTATAGCCTCTGGCAATAAATCGCATGTAAAAATCTGAAATTCTGGTTGCACCCAAGTCAAATCAGATCGACTTGGGTACAATCAGCCTGCCTATAGATGGTTTGAGTCTTGACCGATCCTTGCTGAACCAGCCAAGATTCAAACCATCTATGGCTGCCTTAATTCTACTCAAAAGGATAATTGTACCTGTGTAACTAATGGTAAAAATTTTAATTGGTCAAATGTTCAATTGTTTAATGTCCTGGGTTACAAGGGTCGTAAACAGTGTAGCTAGCCTTAATCCTTTTTAGTAAAATGCAAGTAGGGTCTTTTCAGGTTAAGAACAAAAGTGTTTAACCAACCAGATGTCTTTACATGCTAGTAAAATGGGGAAACAAAACTATTTCAAGAAAGATTTTGATTGCTGACACAGTAGTATGGAAGCACAGGTCTAGAAGTCAGTATACAGAATAGCATGCATGGAAGTTGTCTAGGTGCATAATATACTGAAGAGTGATGAGCACAACTGTATATCCAGTTTACATACCCTGGCAGAATTTGATTTCTTGGCCATTTTTCAGAGAATATGAATGATACACAAACTTTTTTCACTAGTGGTTAGTGTTTGGCTGAAGCAATTAACAAATGTTTAGTCTTTTTGAATCATAATGGCAACAGAAACTACCCAAATGACCCAGATCAAAAAAAAAAAAAAAAGTTTACATACCCGAGTTCTTAATACCGTGTATTGCCCCCTTTAACATCAGTGACAGCTTTAAGTCTTTTGTGGTATTTGCGGTCCAGGCTCTTTATCTTCTCAGATGGTAAAGCTGCCCATTCCCCTTGGCAAAAAGCCTCCAGTTCCTGTAAATTCTTGGGCTGTCTTGCATGAACTGCACATTTGAGATCTTCCCAAAGTGGCCCAATGATATTGAGGTCAGGAAATTGAGATGGCCACACCAGAACCTTCACTTCATTCTGCTGTAGCCAATGACAGCTCGACTTGGCCTTGTGTTTTGGATCATTGTCATGTTGGAATGTCCAAGTACATCCCATACGCAGCTTCCTGGCTGATGAATGCAAATGTTTCTCCAGTATTTTTCGATAACATACTGCATTCATTGTGCCAACAATTTTGACCAAATTTCCTGTGTCTTTGTAGCTCACACATTCATAAAACACCAGCAATCCACCTCCGTACCTTTCATCATAGGCCTTGCTGAGGCATCTACAAATGAGTTTAGAGCTGTGGCCAAAAAGCTCAATTTTGGTCTCATCACTCCAAATGATTTTGTGCCAGAAGGTTTGAGGCTAGTCTGTGCCGTTTGGCATATCCCGCTTATAATATTTGGCATTTGCGTAGTAATGGCTTTCTTCTGGCGACTCCATCATGCAGCCCATCTTTCTTCAAGTGCCTCCTTATTGTGCATCTTAAAAACGGCCACACCACATGTTTTCAGAGAGTCCTGCATTTCACCTGAAGTCATTTGTGGGTTTTTCTTTGCATCCCGAACAATTTTCCTGGCAGTTGTGGCTGAACCGTTAGTTCTACCTGCCCGTGGTTTGGTTTCAACAGAACCCCTCATTTTTTACTTCTTGATTAGAGAGTTTGGCATTCTCAATTCCTTTGCTATCTTTTTATATCCCTTTCCTGTTTTATACAGTTCAACTACCTTTTCCCACAGATCCTTTGACAATTTTTTTGCTTTCCCCATGACTCAGAATCCAAAAACGTCAGTGCAGCACTGCATGAATGATGCAAGGGTCTGTCAGGAGTCCAGAAACTCAGACCTTTTATACACACTAATTACAAGCAAACAGATCACAGGTGAGGATGGTTACCTTCTATAGCCATTCAAACCCCTGTGTGTCAACTTGTGTGCATGTCATCAGGCCAAAATCACCAGGGTATGTAAACTTTTGATCAGGGTCATTTGGGTAGTCTGTTGCCATTATGATTTGAAAAAATGAGTAAACACAGTTGATTGATAATAAATGGCTTCAGCCAAACACTAACCACGAGTGAAAGAAATGTTTGTGTTATTCTCTGAAAAATGGCCAAGAAATCATACCCTGCCAGGGTATGTAAACTTATGAGCACAACTGTACATGCTAGATGAGAAGTGCCTCTGTGTTTGCTATGACAAGGGGATTAGGTACTTTAAAGGCTTCCGATTGTTGTATTATTTGTAAGTACAAAGTGGACTTTTTTTCATTGGTTATGGGATCCAGTAAATGCATACCTCTGGATAAGAGTTGTTGGAGGAGAATTTGGTTGGATTGAAGGAGTTTTGCGCTTAATTGGTGTACTAGTGTTTCTATGGCAATACTAATAATTATTAGTCATCACACATAATTTACAACAACGCTGTGATTGATCACTGCTATCACATGGTACAAGGCTGCTGTGACTGGTCCTGGTACCATGTGATTGCTGTGACCAGAGATCACACAGGAGTAAGCAAGGCATCATGAATGACAGTCTTGCTTACTATTGTAACTGATTGCTGTGATTGGTCGTAGAGATCACATGGTACCAGAGCCACTAACAGCCCAATACCATGATTCAAACAAAAGGGATAGCAGTGCGGGGTCCTCATTAGGATAATGCAGTCATTCATTTCATAAAATCAAAAAAGTACACTTATATAGCAAATTCTCGGTACTCAGGTAGAAGATAGGAACACCACAGGGTTGTCAGTAGGATGATGGATGGACTGTAAAGCTGTCAATAGATGTAAACCAGTCCTATATCTCTGGCGAGATCAAATCATGACAGCTGTCAATCAGCGTTCTGCACAGAAACAGTCTGCCTCATTGCAACCCCTATCGTGTCAATGAAAAGTGAAGAATGCTGCTGGGGGGCTGGATTTGAATTGTCACTGGAGGAGGAAAAACTGACCCGCGTTATTCAATCCAGCCCTCAGCAGAACCCTTCACTTCTCATTGACGTAAGAGGGGTCGCCACGAGGCGAGCTGTTTCGAGGCAGAACGCTGAGATTTTGATATGTAAGTGTAAGATTTGTTTTCATGAAATAAATTACTTCATTATTCTAATGAGGATGCCGCACTGCATCTCTGACGTTTGAGCTCCTCGGATCTCCCTGGATCTTCTCCTGGCAAACTTTAGAATCGAGCATAACATTAAAAAAAAAAATTAATAATAATAATAATAATAATAATAATAATAATAATAATAATAATAATAATAATAATAATAATAATAATAATAATAATAATAATAATAATAATAATAATAATAATCACCTTCAGCTTTTATTTCTGCAGTTTTCATTTTCTGATCCTCAATGACAAGGGTTAGATCTTTATCTCGAGCCTCATTCCACTCTGCTAACTGACACAAGATCTCCACCGTCCGTGTGTTCACCTCGTAGGGTGGCAGTGCTTTGTCACCAAACATTTTCTTCAACCATGTGATAATCTGTAGGAAGGATAAAAAATGCTGATAACAAAATTACCCTAACGGCTTATCACATCACCTGCGCTGGGCTATGTTGTGAAAAGCAGTCCCAGTACAGTTCAAGGGTGTCAATTCACAATGCAGGGCATTGGTGTGCACCGGGGGAGGGAAAAATAAAACAAATAATATATATTTATACCACCCCCCCCCCCCATCCCCGTGTGGTGCGATCAAAATAAGAGTTGTGCTCTCCAACTGGAACTTTCTCAGTACATGGGGGGGTAGGGTGGGGGGAGGCATAGCACCTGGAGAAACGCCAGCTCTGAGCCAGTGCGTCCACTCCGAGTGCCCCGTCCCATCTGTTCAGGGAGAAGAAGAGACGCATCTTTGTTTTCTCTCGAAGCAAAGATGTCTACACAGGGCACCCCCCACTTCCGAGAGATTGCCTCGAAGACCTCCTGATTCAAAACTCAGTTGCTTTCTCTCAGCATTTTCCTGCTGAGGAAATCTGCCACCTGGTTTTGTTCCCCCTTCAAAATGTACCGCCGAGAGGGACAGAAGGTTTGCTTCGGCCCATCTGAGAATGGTTTCTGCCAGGACCCACAGGGATCTGCTTTTGGTACCCCCCTGCCTGTTTGTATAGGCTACTGCTGAGGAGTTGTCCGATCGGACTCGCACATGCTGTCCCTGAAGTTTCCTCTGAAAGGCTCTGAGTTCCAAGGCTACAGCTCTCAATTCCCTCCAGTTGGAGGACTTGTGTCCTTTCTCAGCCAGGCGGCCTGAACCTGTGCTGCTAACATCGGTCGCGATAGTCCTGGACACTGGTAGGACCCAATCCAGACCTTGTGAAAGATTGGCCCCCTTTCTCCACCACCAGAGGGATCTCTTGATTTGACTCGGCACCTTTATCAGGGAGTCCAAAGACCCCTGACTGTGGTCCCAAACTCTCAGGATGAACAGTTGTAAAGGGCGAAAATGCAGCCTTGCCCACTGAACTGCTGGGAGCGAGGTGGTCAGTAAGCCCAAAGCTCACATAGCTTTTCTTACAGATATCTGATGGCTGCCCTGGAGTAACAACATTGCCCTGTCCACCTTCTGGATCTTTTCTAAGGGAAGGAAGACTTTCTGCTTTGTTGAATCCAACATGTAGCCCAGGAAAATTACTTTTTGTGACGGAACCAAGTTGGATTTCCCCAGGTTCAAAAGCCACCCTAGATTTTCCAGAATGTCTCTTGTTACCTGTAGATCCCGAGACAACTGATCCGGGGAAGAGGCAAACAGGAGCAGATCGTCTAAGTATGCGACTACTGAGATGCCTCCGAGTCGCAGAAAAGCCAGGACCTCCACCATGACCTTGATGAAGATGCGGGGGGGGGGGGGGGGGTGGAAGAGGATAGCCCGAAGGGGAGGGCCCTGAACTGTAAGTGAAATGTCCCTTCACTGGTATTTACCGCCAACTTGAGGAACTTCTGGTACCCTTCTGCAATGGGAATGTGCAGATAGGCATCTTTCAAATCTATCGATGCCATGAAGCAGTTCAGGGGAAGAAGTGCTTTCACCCAGTAGATAGAGTCCATTCGGAACCTCTTGTAGGTGACAGACATTCAGAGGCTTCAGGTTCAGGAGGAGCCTGAACTTTCCCGACGGTTTGCGGACCACAAAGATGTGGGAGTAGAAGCCTCTGCCGGTCTCTCCTGTTGGGACTCGTACTACCACTTCTTGTTCCTCCAACTCCTGAAGGGAGGAAAGAAGAGCTGATGACCTTTCTGTGCATTTTGGCAGCTCGGTGACAAGGAGTCTGAGTGGTGGAGATTTTGAAAACTCCAACGGGTATCCTCTTATGATCCCCAGTACAAACTGGTTGAAGGTGATCATCTCCCACTGTGGGAGGAAGGACCCCAATCTTCCTCCCACTGTGGTTCCCTCATTTGGTCTTTTTGGGCTGTTCAGGAGGGTGAAAAAATAGCCCCCTCACGCCCTTTGCCCTTCTGCCCACAAACTTTCTTCTGTTGTTCAGTTTTTGGGGGGGGTCAAACTTCCTCCGAGGGCGAGACTCTTTTAGTCTCTGCAAATTTCCTTGTAATCGGAAAGGCCTTTTTCTTGCCGGCCGTCCGATCCAAGACTGCCTCCAAACAACAAGTCCCCTGTTAGAGGGATTCCGCAGAGTTTGACCTTAGATGCGCTATCTCCCTGCCACGTCTTAAGCCATAAGGCTCCCCTTGCTTAATTAGATAAGGTTGCAGATCTTGCAGACATACGCACTGATTCTGTGGTGGTTAGTTCTTGCGGGCGTGCTCCCGTGATACAGCCGGCGGCTATAGCCGCTCACTGTATCACTCGGCCCCACCCCCGGCGCATCATTGGATGTGATTGACAGCAGCGCAATCCAATGGCTGCGCTGCTTTCAATCCATCCACTGTAGCCAATCAGCGGCCAGGCTGAGCGGCTTAATGGATGTCGGGAGCGAGCGGCTGACTTTCGAGGTGTCAGGTAAGTAAAACAGGGGGGCTGGGGGCGGCGGTATTGTCGGAAGTTTTTTCACCTTAATGCATAGAATGCATTAAGGTGAAACATTTTTTACCTTTACAACCCCTTTAAGTATGGCTCTTTACAGAAAAAAGGGGCCAATTCTGATACTCTTCTTGCAGAGGTTATCACAACTAGGAATACCAATTTCCCTGTCAAAGGGATCAAAGGAATATTCCGTATAGGTTCAAAGGGTTGTCTTTGCAACACAGACAAATCCAGATTAAAATCCCATGGGCACAAGGGTATTCTAACTGGCAGAGTTACCCCTTGTATGAATGCCCGGACTAAAGAATGCGAAGCAAGCGGCCTTTGGAAAAATACTGCCAAGGCCAAAATCCGACACTTGATTGTACTCAAGGCCAGCTTCATTTCTAATCCTAATTGTAGAAAGGCCAGAATTCTTGCTATGACATACTTACGGGGATGCCAACCCTGTAATAAATGGTTCTGGATGCTGGATTTCTGACATTAATCAGGGTGGTTACTAACGAACCCAAAAGCCCCCGAAAGGCAGGATGGAATACCATAGGGGTGCGGAATTAGATTGATGCATCATGATTCGGGTGTCCCCCTATGCCAAAAAAAACAAAACGATGTCGGGTGACGTCATCCTGACTTGCCCCTCCCGGAAGAGAGCTCTGACCGTTTTGTCAAAATAGCTTTTGTAATTAATGCAGTTATAATCCATTAAGTGGCCACTGCTGTATGTGTTTTTTAAAATACCGTATAACACGCACTTTTTTCCCCTTAAAATCGGAGGAAAAAAATTGCGGGTGCGTGTTATACCCTGATCCCCAGCTGACTGAGCGGAGCGATCGCCGGCCGCCGATTTGAAAATGGCGCCGCCGGGGCCGAAATACACAGAGCCGGTCCTCGGCTCTTCTCGGTCACTTTCGGCTCCACTCGAGCGCCGCCCATATACAGATAGCCGAGTGTACTCGGCTAGCTCCGCTCACAGTCACGCCCAGTCCCGCCCTATGATGGACACGAGGACTGGGCGTGACCGAGCGGAGCTAGCCGAATCTAGCCGAGTACACTCGGCTATCTGTATATGAGCGGCGCTCGGCCCCGCTCACAGTCACACCCATCCCGGGCGGGACTACGAGTGGAGCTGAAAGTGGCCGAAAGTGACCGAGAGCCGCCGAGAAGAGCCGAGGACCGGCTCTGTGTATTTCGGCGGCACCATTTTCAAACTGCAGTGGCACTGACAAGTCACTGCAGTTTAACTGCAGCCTGGGCAAGGCTGCAAAGGACACCAAGGCTGCAAAGGACACCAAGGCTGCAAAGGACACCAAGGCTGCAAAGGACACCAAGGCTGCAAAGGACACCAAGGCTGCAAAGGACACCAAGGCTGCAAAGGACACCAAGGCTGCAAAGGACACCAAGGCTGCAAAGGACACCAAGGCTGCAAAGGACACCAAGGCTGCAAAGGACACCAAGGCTGCAAAGGACACCGGACAAGCATGCAGATGGACGCTGTGCAAGGCTGCATTGATGGGCATTTAAGTTTTTTTCCTTAAAACATATTTTTCCTTACAATTCCCTCCTAAACTTGGGGTGCATGTTATACGCCGATAAATACGGTATATGCAGCTTCATACCCAATTTCTTAGTGTTGTAACTGTATAGGTCGCTCATGTGACTGCTCGCTCCGGTCCGCCTCTCCTGACGTCCGCCCTGCCCGCCTCTCTTCTGATCTGATAACTACAGTCGGTGGGCGGGGCTGAGAACTCCCACTGACGTCAGGAGAGACGTGAGACAGAGGAGAGAGGAGGGCCGGACCGAGCAGTCACATGAGCGGCATATATAGTTATAAACACACTAAGAAATGAGGTATGAAGCTGCATATATTTTAAAATGCACATACAGCGGTGGGCACTTAATGGATTATAACTGCATTTTTTACCACACAGATATTTTAACAGCAGTAGAGTACAAATATGTTTGTACTCTACTTAAACTGGCTCCTACACCTGCTCTGTGCTGACATTTCCCCGCCCCCCCCTCATTGGCACATTCCACTGTGTTAACGCCTAGTGTGTGTCAGCACAGAGACAGTACAGGGAACTTCACAGGGCTGTTTGTCAGTTGTGGATTCTAATCCCTTCTGACCTCCCAGCAGCCGTGTGTGTGAATTCCTGTACCCTGTAGTGCACCGGATTAGTGCACTTTGTAAAGCGGAGTTCCACCTGTTTTTTAGTTTATTAAAAGTCAAGAAGTGTAGCTGCTGACTTTTATTAACCAGACACTTACCTGTCCCTCGGTACATCGATGAGGCCGCACGGAGCCCCCCTCCTCTCCTCGGCGCCGTCATATCTACTGTTGTCAGCGACACCCGCCCGTAACAGTTTATGGCTTCACAGCCGGGCACGCACTGCGCTCTGCCATTGGTCCCAGAAGATCGCTGGCAGGGAGAGGCCGCCTAGAGTGAGAGGAGGAGTCACCTAGGCAGTCGGGACAGGAAGTCCCACTAAAAAAAGGACACACACTATCCCCCCCCCCCCCAAAAAAAAACAAAAACAAAAAACCCCAACACCACGACATGCCAAATGTGGAATGTCAGGGGGCAAGGAGTGCTTAAAGCAAAGAAAAAGTTCCAGTAATTTTTTTGTTTATTAATAGTCAGCAGCTACAAAAACAGTATCTTCTGACTTTTAATAAAGACACTCACCTGTCCCACAATCGAGCGACGTGGCCTCCCAAACCCTCCATTCTCTCCCCTGCCTGTCCACGGCACTAGCAATACTATTGTGGGCATTCGGCTGTGAAAGCTTGCAGCTTCACAGCCGGGTGCGCATGTCTCACTGCGCTATCCTGCACAGCCAGGCAATCTTCTGGGACCTGTGATGTGTCCCAGAAGATTGCAGGGAGGAAGGGCTGCCTAGGCGGCCCAAGCGGAATCGTGATGCATCGCGGAATCGAGAATCATGATGCATTGTGGAATCTAATACCAGATAATCGCAATCTAATCAAAATTTTGAGACCAGTGAAGATGCGCACCCCTAGAATACCGGTCCCTGCGACAGCAGGTCCGGACGAGGTGGAAGAGTCAAAGACTCCCCTACTGCCATTCTTACAATCCCTGCATACCAGTGTCTTCTGGGCCATGCCGGGGCCACAAGGCTTACCGGCTTCCCTTCTTCCCTGATCCTGTGAAGCAGCCGTGGTAGCAGCTGAACTGGAGGGAATGCTTAAATCAGTGAAAACTGATTCCACGGGGTCACCAACGCATCTACTCCAAGTGCAAGTAGATCCCTTGTTCTCGCCACAAAATTGTCCAACTTCTTGTTGAACCTGGATGCCAATAGATCTACGTCCGGCATACCCCATCTTTGGCATATGGCCAAAAAAGACATGGAGGTGTAGAGACCAATCAACTGTTGACGGCTCAGAAAATCTGCCTGCCAATTTTCCACTCGAGGAATGTAAACTGCAGATGGGCAGAGAAACATGTTTCTCTGCCCAAGACAGAATATGGTCCACCTCCCTTTGGGCTGTGTGGCTTCTGGTGCCCCCTTGGTGATTGATATAGGCCACTGCTGTGGCATTGTATCCTGACAGGAGCATTCCGCAACCTGGACGTCCAGGCTATTAGAGTCAGACGTACTGCCCGAATCCCTAGGATATTGATGGGCAAGGTCTTCTCGGACTCTGACCACTTCCCTTGAACAGTGTTCTCTTCCAGAACTGCTCCCCAGCCCCATAGGAAACTAGAATGAAGGATTTCCCCTTCTGTAAATTCCTGGTTATCAACCACCAGTTAAGACTCTGGCGTACCTTTGGAGCCAGATTCATTGGATAATCCAAGGCTTAGATCAGTTTGTTCCAAGCAGACAGAATACTGTGTTGCAACAGTCTTGAATGAAACTGGGCATGGGGAACCGCTTTGAAGGAAGTGTAATGGAAATTTGTACGTTCTGTATATAATTGTATTGTATTTTGTATGTATTGCACACTGCCCTCACTGTGCACACAGCACTAATAATGTTTTCAGTAAATGTTTACATTCTTTTGAGTCCTGATTAGAATTAGCCTGCCTATGTAACGCCCCTTGTTACCATAAACGTACAATTGTAATATTAATGTGATATCTACATAATCATGTGCATAAAAACCTTCAATTGCGTCATAATAAAGTAGAACAGTAATTTAGAAAGATGCTGAGCGTATCTTTTGTGTCTGTTCCCTACTGCAGTAGTTAATAATTGGGAACCACTAATCAATATGAGGATAGGAGTTGCCTATCATCAATTTAACCAAGTCAGAAGCTACCATCTTCCCTAGTAAGATCATACACAAGGCGAATGGAAGGACCCTTCTTTGCCTTGACCAGCTCTCTGAGCGTTGACCTTTGCCTGAAGCAAGAACACCCTTTCCTGGGTCGTGTCTATGACCAGGCCCAAATACTGCAGCTTTCTTACTGGCTGCAAGGATGATTTCTCTAGATTGAGAATCCAACCCAGGTGTCTCAGATAACTGACTGTTCTTGACACTCCCTGATTTAACCCTGCTATTGACTGATCTACCTGCAGGAGGTCATCTAGGTATGCTATTATTGCTATAGCCTGGCCCCTTAGTCTTGCTAGTACTGGGGCTAACACTTTTGTAAACAGTCAGGGAGCAGCGGCTAACCCGAACAGCAAGGCCACGAACTGAAAGTGGCACTGCTCTACTGCAAACCGCAGAAAGTTCTGGTGAGCGGGAAATATTGACACATGTAGATACGCATCCTTGATATTTATGTATGCTAGAACCTCTCCTCCCCTTAGGGTGGAAATAACTGACCGAAACGACTACATTCGAAAGCAGCGAATGTTTAGAAAGGGATTCAGATTCCTGAGATCTAGAATGGGTCTGACATCTCCATTTTGCTTTGGTACCATAAAGAGATTCGAACAAACCCCATGTCCCTCTCTTCTGAGGGAACCTCCATTATCACTCCCTGATACAGTAATTGGTCCAGTGCCAGAAATAAGGACTTTCTTTACTGGGTCCTTGGGAACGTTTGACCTTAGAAAACGCGATGGTGGAAGCTCTTGGAACTATAGTTTGTAGCTTAGGGCTACTACAGAGAGGACCCACTGGAACCTGGATTTCCTCTTGCCAAGTTTCTGAAAACCACCGCAGTCCTCCCCCCACTCGATCGAGCAGGGGCGCCCCTTCACAAGGAAGCCTTGGGATTCTGTTTTGTGGATCTCTGACTTCAGGTTTTTTTTGTAGTCCTGTGCCTGGTTAGGAGGCTTACCCTTTGCCCCCGACGGTGGACGACGTCGAGACTGCCTGGAGGCTGTTGCCCCAGACATCTGAGGAGAAGGTTTGAAAGAAGGCAGTCTATTCTTTTTCTTAACCGGCAGAAGGGTACTTTTACCCCCCGAAATCTTTTGGATATACTTATCCAAATCTTCCCCAAACAACCTTTCTCCATGAA
The DNA here is from genome assembly GCA_037952835.1 of Lithobates septentrionalis. Taxonomy (NCBI): domain Eukaryota; kingdom Metazoa; phylum Chordata; class Amphibia; order Anura; family Ranidae; genus Lithobates; species Lithobates septentrionalis. The sequence continues at coordinate 282,904 of JBBDGP010001075.1, read as the reverse complement.
TCGGAAACCCAGCCAGAAGCTTCTTGCATGGTAACTCGGCTGACCAGTTCTTTAGCTACAGAATCCTGTGCATCTGTATCAACATGAGCGCAAGGTGAGACACCTGATGGATAGAATCCTTGATAGCGCCCACTGCAAAGTATAGGGCCCTAGGTAGTTCAGCTAAACTTTGGGCCTCTTCAGATTGAGCAGGAACTTTAATAACCTGCTTGAATTCATCCTGAAGGTATTGACAGATGCCCATTGCTGCCACTGCAGGTTGTACTACCGCACCAGCTACAAGTAGCGATTCCAACTTATCAGCACGATCACCAAGTACTTGTACGTTGTCCACTGGACAAGTTAAACTCCTGTTCAGAGGAGATAGCCGCATCTACCGCTAGCGAAGGAAACATCCTCCACCTCTGCAGGAGGCAACTTATATCCAGAACGAACCAAGTCCGTAAGGGACTGGATTAGCAATTTCTGAGATTGCAAATTTGAGAAAGGTTCTTCAGACGCTGAATCCTCAGAAGAGGAGTCACCTGAACCTCCTTCTCGCAAAGATATCCCAATATCATCTGCCCATTGTTGCTCCAATACTGGAAGCTTAAGGGCAGGAGAAGGGGGATCTACTGCGTTTTCTCACCTCCTGGGGGGAAGACGATAACATCTCGGCTATTTTCCCTTCCAACCAGCCAGAGCCAAAATCGTCCTTAGTGACGTATGCAGAGGCTGGGACGTTGGAGGTAGCCATCATGCCTGCGAGACAAGATGGCTCAGATTTGCCAGACGCTCCAGGTCTTTAAGGGGAAGATGGAACTGCGGGCACAGGACTAGGAGCCTCAGGCTCTGACCATAGCAACTTTGCACTCCCCCCTGACGAATTACCCCTCCTGGGGGAAGGCATAGTCCTAAGCACAAAAAAAAGCAGGAGGTACTAAACAAGTGCATCTACTGCCGAGCTTTAGTCTAGCAATTACATAACATGCTGCTATAAATGCTCAGTCTCAGTGCTGAGTATAATGTGCCCCTTGAAAATGCCTGTATCCACACACCCATACAGCTAACATGCCACTTGTGTGCTCTGTGTCCCTCTCTCAGCCGGAAACTTACAGAGTGCAAACCTTTTAAAGCCAGTGAGCCTTGCGCCTGTGCCGTATCTCATGTGCACGCGGGCGGCGTCTAAGCCACGCCCCCACGCTCCGGAACTCTGCCCCCTTTTTTTCCCCAGAAAATTCTCTTTAAAGCGCTCTGTGCGGGAGGGTCTCAGCAGGGTGGAATCTGACCTTCTGAAACGATGGATGGTCCCCCCCAAACCCCACTGATGGCTGACAGAGCTGGAGATTGCTCCTACGACAGTACTGCTTACACACATATTACACTGCACAATTTATCGTCAAGAATTGTTATCGCGATCTTGACAATAGTGTTTCCCAATTCTTTCTATGCAAAGAATTCTCTCTGCTCTTCTGAAGCCACAGCCAAAACCAGGCAGTCTGCCAAGAATCAAAACATTCTTTATCAGTTGAACTCAACTATAAACATTGTAACAATTTGTCAATGGAATAGACTGTGTGTAAGTGAAAAAAGTTTAACCACTTAAAGCGGGATTCCGGCCAGCGAAATTTTTTTTTTTTAAAGTCAGCAGCTACAAACACTGTAGCTGCTGACTTTAAATAAGTACACTTACCTGTTCTGGGTGCCCACGATGTTGGCCGACCCGTCCCTCGGGTCCCAGTGCCACCATCCTAACTAAGGGAAACAGGCAGTGGAGCCTTGCGGCTTCACTGCCAGTTTCCTACTGCACACACGCACGAGCGCTCTGTGAATGGCCCCGTGGTTTTCTGGGAACACACACAGTTCCCAGAAGGTAACAGGGAAGCTCACCGAGGAGCAGGACACGCCGTGGAATAGGAAGAGGCAGATTAAGAAGACTGCCTAGCAACAAGGGTTCAGGTAAGTTTAAACTTTTTTCTTCAAATGGTTTTTTTAAAAAATTTTAAAGATTTTTGGTGCATTTTTTTTTTTTTTTTTTAGGGTGGCCCTCCACTTTAAACACTAAACCTTTTTCTGACATTTGTTGGTTTCAAGTTAAAATCATTTTTTTTTGGCTAGAAAATTACTTAGAACCCCCAAACATTATTTTTTTAGTAGACACCCTAGAGAATAAAATGGTGGTTGTTGCAATATTTTATGTCACACTGTATTTGCGCAGCAGTCTTTTCAAATGCAATTTTTTTTAAAAAAAAATGACTAATAAAAAAAAAACAGTAGTTAGCCAATTTTTTTTTATAATGTAAAAGATTTTACATCGCGAGAAATTGATCTTTTTATTCTAAACAAAAGAATTGTGATTCTCATTTTGGCCAGAATCGTGCAGCTCTATCTACTGGAAATGATCACAGACAGATCCAGCCTTCACGGCGGGCTGTGTCATGCCAGACCTTCAAGGACCGGGTCCCCCTTTCATGGGTCCACACCCTTGTCCTGGACAGCACCCTGCCAGAGAACTCTTTGGTTGTATAAACATGACCAAGGTTCCGGGTCCAGCTCTCAAAGCATTACAGGCAAAAACCTTGTTTCTTCCACGAGGTCCGGGTACAATCAATTTTGGCTTTCAAGCACTTTAGATGGATCTGTTTGCACAGCTCCTTGATCCTGTCAGGGATTGCTTAGCAGAGCTCTCTTAGCATTTCATCAACCGCGACCAACACCTTAGACACTGGCGAAAAAAAAATTGAGGTACTCCCAGTATGGGAGGGGTTATATAGGGAGGGGTACTTCCTGTTTCCTTTTTGGCTATACCAGTGTCCATTCACCGAAAGGTGGCCTATATCATAGTCCCACTAGAAGTCGCTGCTCTCCGCCATTACTAGTATAAAATAAATAAAAAAATGCCAGTATATACCCAATAGTTTTTAGACACTAACCACAAATATACGCTTATTGGTATTTTTTTTTTTTTTTACCAAAGATATGTAGAATACATCTTGGCCTAAATTGAGGAAGAAATTAGATTTTTTTTTAAACTTTTGTTGGTTATGTTTTATAGCAGAATGCAGGCTGGATAAAAATCAAATGATAAAATAAATACATAACAAAAATAGATTTTTATCAAATGTATTTTAATAAAATGCTTTTGGAGTAAAATTCTATCCAAAGATATTATTGTATCTTAATAGAAAACAAATTAATTTATTCAGCATGAAATGGAGCTTCGTTATGTAGCATGAAGCTGTATATTCTGCAATATTTACATTTTTACATTCAATTAATCCAAGTTCTGCAAGCTGAGACAACATGCACTGCATTCTTGCATTCTCACAATTTCACAGTAACCATGAGATAAAACAAGGTTCAGGAATATTCCCCTATCCCATTGTTTTGCAAATCTATGTACACTAAAAACTGTATGATTGAATCGATTCTGATATTGCTGTTTTACTAACCTCGCAGCTTATTATTCTAAATAGGAATCTTTCATTATGTTTGCAAATATTAAAGATTCTAACTACCAACAAGAAGAAAGGGCCCTTTCACACATGCTTTCCGATCAAGTCCGCCTGTCAGTTTTTGAGGTGGACCTGATCGGGCGCGCCATTCACCCCTATGGGGCAGCGGATGTCAACGGGGACATGTCCGCTGACACCCGGTGCTATCTGATCCTGTCCGCCAAATCCAGACGGATGAAGACCCCATTTCCCATCCGTCTGGTGGATTGGATGAAAAACAGACAGGCAGTCGGTTTTCATCCAATATCCCACTAGAGGAGAGGAGGGCTCTGATAGGTCCTTCTCTGCACAGTGAGCGGAGAGGGACCGGTCATCCACCTGCTCAGTGGGGATCAACAGATTAATCCCCACTTAGCAAGCAGAGTCCGTCAAATGGACAACCCGTGTGAAAGGAGCCCAAGTCCTTACATTTAAACAGCACCTGTCATTTCAGATCCATCTTGGCAGCACCTGTTAGCGGGCATCCACTCACCTGCTGCTGCCACATCCCTCATCTTGCTGTGTCACTGGCGCATCACCAGACACCCCATTAAAGTGAATGAAACTGACAGTGCGTCAACAGCGGGTCAGAGGAGGAGCTGCTGCAGGACAGAGATGACAGTTGCCATTTAAAAATTATGATTTAATCAAGCCTTTTTACTAGTGATTTAAATCAAATCCACCCTGGCAGAAAAGTAAAAAATGTTTTTTTTTTTTTTTCTTTCATATTGTCAGTCTTTTTTTGTTTATAGTGCAAAAAAATTAAACCGCAGAGGTGATCAAATACCACCAAAAGAAAGCTCTATTTGGGGGGGGGGGGGGGGGGGGGGAGGAGATCAATTTTACTTGGGTACAGTTTCGCACAACCACGCAATAGTCAGTAAAGTAATACAATGCCGTATCGCTAAAAGATTGCCTGGTCATGAAGAGGGGGTAAATCTTCCAAAGGTCAAGAGGTTAAAGGAGTTCAGCTTTACTACTTCATATTGTAAAGATGCAGCATTCCCTATAGAAGTGTGTGTGTGTGTGTGTGTATATATATATATATACACACACACACACACACACACACACACACACACACACACACACACACACATATATATATATATATATAAATAAGACAGAGGAGGCACCACATACAGGAAAGCACTCTATGAGCAGAATAAATATATATATATATATATCTCGTACTGTACACAATGGCTGTATGTCCTGTCTCATAGGTTCCTCTAAGTCAGCACGGGAATATCCCCCCACACACCCCACACCTACCAGGCCGGCCTGCTGTGGCAGTGAGGAATCCCCCCGCACCGACTGCATCTTTCCCGGACACCGCGGAAAAAAAGTTGACAGTCCCGCTCACAGAAACCCCTCCCACCACACGCTTCTTCACACTCAACTTTATTGACAAGAGCGGAAGAGGAGGCGGGCCGCGACGTCATTTGTTGGCAAGTTTTGCTCAGTGAGTCAAGTTTTTGTGCTGCGACTCCGCAGCCTCCGCTTTGGTGACAGTGTGAGGAAGTGTCCTTTTTTGCTCCGGTCATATGGCAAGAGCTGAAAGGAATTCTTCTCACTCTCAGCTCCCGCTGGCTGTCGGGTGTGTTTAGGATGGGAGGGGGTCTGCATTTGTTGATAGGGAGTGTATGTACTGGGGGGTCTATGTATGCTGATGGCTTTGTCCTGGGAGGAGGGGGATTATCTGTACTGAAGGGTCTGTTCTGGGGGGGGGTCCACGCTTGGGAAGTGGATTTAGGTGGGAGGTCAGTCTGTGCTCGGGGAGTCGGTGTATACTGAGGAGTCTGAGCTGGGGGGGGGGGGGGGTCACACTGTACTGGGGAAGATGTATGTATTAGATCCCTTTCACACTGGGGCCGCATTAGCGCAGTTTAAGCAGCACTAACCAAAGAAAGGGTTAAAAGCGCCCGTGTTGCGGTGTCTCCGAAGCGCTTTTGGGGCGATTTGAAAGCACTGCCCATTCATTTCAATGGGCAGGGCGTTTTGGCTGAAAAAGGGTTAAAAGCGCCGCTGCAGCGCGCGCGTTGCCGGCGCTGCCCATTGATTTCAATGTATACACTGCTCCGAAAGTGCCTCAAAGAAGCTGCTTGCAAGACTTCTTTGAGCCTCCTGCCAGCGCAGCCCCAGTGTGAAAGCACTCGGGATTTCACACTGGAGTGACAGGAGAGGCAATTTGCAGGCACTATTTTTAGCGCTATAGTGCCTGTAAAGCGCCTCAGTGGCCTACCTCAACTATTAGACCCCTTTCACACTGGGGCGTTTTTCAGGCGCTTTTGGGCTAAAAAAAAAGCGCCTGAAAAACACCTCTCCTGCAGTCCCAGTGTGAAAGCCCAAGTGCTTTCACTGGGGCACTGCACTGGCAGGATGTTAAAAAAAGTCCTGCAAGCTGCATCTCGAGTATACACCACTCCTGCCCATTGAAATGAATGGGCACTGCTGCCAAAGCGTGTCAGCAGCGGCGCTACACGGGCGCATTTAACTCTTTATTCGCCAGCTAGCGGGGGTTAAAAGTACCCCGCTAGCGGCCGAATAGCACCGATAAAATGACGGTAAAAATAGCGGCGTTTTACTGTCAACGCCCGCTCCAGTGTGAAAGGGGTCTAATTCAGTCAGATTCAGCAGTGCGGAACCGCACTGCTGAATCTGACTGAATTAGACCCCTTTCACACTGGAGCGGGCGTTGACAGTAAAACGCCGCTATTTTTACCGTCATTTTATCGGTGCTATTCGGCCGCTAGCGGGGTACTTTTAACCCCCGCTAGCTGGCGAATAAAGAGTTAAATGCGCCCGTGTAGCGCCGCTGCTGACACGCTTTGGCAGCAGTGCCCATTCATTTCAATGGGCAGGAGTGGTGCATGCACGGCTCACTGGACAAGGGCGGACAGGTAGGTAAGTAGCTTTGATGCAGAAGACATGACAAAGCATTGTCTCTTCAGCATTAAAAATCCTGCCTATCCACCAATTTTAATTCTATTGCTGAAAGTTCCACTTTAAGGGGGGAGGCATGATTGAGGGTTGTTAGGGGAGATCTGTTTGGAGGATGTGGGCTTGGAGGTGTGATTTGTGCTGGTTGTACACTATAGAGCTGTAGAGGGGGTAATTTTGGTTGTACGCTGTAGAGCGCACTGTGCGTTCCACACACCTGACCCTTGCACTATAGACCCTTAGCCCTGGTTCTTACTGAATGCGAGTTTGAAATCGTACGACTTCACTTGAAATTGCACAATTTCAAAGCCACAAGTCAGTGCGACTTGGCTGACATCTGTGCAACTTCATGCAAGTCACACCTAAAATCGCCAAAAGTAGTGCAGGAGCTACTTTTTCAAATCGGTGCAGCGTGGCAATGTCGGTGCAGCGTGGCAATGTCGGTGTAGCACCAATTTGAACAGTTCCATTGCCGACAATAGGGTGCGACATCTCAAGTTGCTCCAGTGTGAACGTATGCTTTGGTGGACTTTGTCAAAATTGTAGCAGCTGTGCATGGCAACCAATAAACTTTTAGTTTTTTTTTGTTTTGTACTGAACAAGCTGATTGCTTGTCATGCACAGCTGCTCCAGATTCACCCTGTCCAAGTTTTGATGAATTCAGCTCACTGGGATTTACATTTTAGACTCCTGCACTCTATGTAACAAAGGGTACAATCAGCGCAAACACAATACAATGTTACCAATTAATTGCCAGCTGAAGTGATTGTAAAGTCTCTTTTTTTTTTCCAACAAAAATAAAAAACATGTTATACTTACCTGCCCTAAGCAGTTGGTTTTGCACAGAGGAGCCTGGATCCTCCTCTTCTCGGGTCCCTCTTCGGCTCTTCTGCCCCCCCCCTCCCTTTTGAGTGCCCGAGCCAAGGCACAGCTCCATGTATCCATTCAGACACGGAGCTGCGGTTTGGCCCCGCCCCCTCTCTCTCCTCATTACCACACTGACTTTGATTGACAGCAGGCGAGCCAATGGCACTGCTGCTGTGTCTAAGCCAATGAAGAGGGGAGTCCCGGATGACTGAGGCAGTTGTGAACATCGCTGGTTTGAGAGAGGGCTTGGGTAAGTATTAGGGGGTTGCTGCACACAGAAGGTTTTTTTATCGTAATGAGAATGCATCAACCGCTTGCCGACTGCCGTACGAACATTTACGTTGGCAGAATGGCACGGACAGGCAAATGGGCGTACAGGTACGCCCCTGTAAATTTGCCGCCGTGTGGTTGCGTGCGCGCCATCGGCAGCACGCGCGACCCTGCTGCGAGCTCCGTAAGTGTGATCGCAGGTCCTGCGGACCTGATGTCCGCTGGGATACCCACGATCGTCTCACAGAGAGGAAGAACAGGGAAATGCTGATGTAAACAAGCATTTCACCGTTCTGCCTAATGACACTGATCACAGCTCCCTGTGATCAGGAGCGATGATCAGTGTCGTGTCACACCTAGCCCATCCCCCCTACAGTTAGAATAACTCCCTAGGCCACACTTAACCCCTGCAGCGCCCCCTCCTGGTTAACCCTTTCACTGCCAGTCACATTTACACAGTAATCAATGCATTTTTAATCGCACTGATCGCTGTATAAATGTGAATGGTCCCAAAATAGCGCCAAAAGTGTCCGATCTGTCCGCCATAATGTCGCAGTCACGATAAAAAATGCTGATCGCCGCCATTATTAGTAAAAAAAAAATTATTAATAAAAATGCCCTAAAACTATCCCCTATTTTGTAGACGCTATAACTTTTGCGCAAACCATGTACTACTACACAAATTTTTCCCGGCTACGTCTGACATTTACTGGCGCTGTGGGGAGGAAAAAGCAACCCTCCTACACATATTCTGGTCATGCCCCAAGATTGTAGATTTTTAGAAAGCAGTCCTTCAGATTACACAAAAGTTCACGGAACGTAATGTTCTGGAGAACCCTGCTTTCTTTCTTCTACATGAGTTCGCAACTCCCGAAAGCATCTATAAGAAATCTGTGGTATGCCACCTACTAGACACAGCGCGGGCATGCGTCCCATTACACTGGAAGTTGATGCAACCACCTACTGTTGACATGTGGCTAAGGAAGGTGGAAGACATAAAACAGATGGAAAATCTCATACTATCAGACCAACACAGACAGGAAAGGTACTCCAAAACATGGACATTGTGGAATTTCTTCATATATTCAGATGAAGGCCAGGCCCTTCGAGGGAATAATCCCAACCCTTAAATTGTATTTCAATTCCACTATCTGACGTGATGGATTGGGAATCTTGACCCCAGGAATTTAGTTAAATGGATTGCCCCCTAGACCCATGTTCGTGGACTTCCTCTTCCACCCCCCCCCCCCCCATCCTGGTCCCCCCCCCCAGTCTCCTATTCTGTACATTCTTCATTCTTTGCCCTCTAGGTTACTTACTCTCTCTATACCTCTGCTACCCTAGAATAGCTGGAAAATGGAAAGGGACTGGGTTCCGGGAGCAACAGAGTACACATACTTTGCACTATGGAACACAGAATCACATTACAGATCGGTCTCATAAGGGGACAGCTGAACATGGGTGACACCCAGAACAGTCATAAGAGATGATCCAGACCATCACTACTAACTACACACCTGGTGGGGTATCAATCCCTGTAACATTAAGGGAAGTAACAAGATGGATAATCTGTATGATATTGTAATGTAATTCATTTCTTGTGATTTGATGCTTCTTGTATCTGATATATTATTGAAATGTTGTCCCTATGGGACCCCTTCTCTCAGAATAAATGAAAAAAAAAAAAAAAAATAAAAACACTTTTGCGCAAACCAATAAATAAACGCTTATTGTGATTTTTTTTTACCAAAAATATGTAGAAGTATACATATCGGCCTAAACTTAGGAAAAAAAATATTTTTATATATTTTTGGGGGATATTTATTATAGCAAAAAGAAAAAAAATAATGCGTTTATTTCAAAATTGTCGCTCTTTTTTTGTTTATAGCGCAAAAAATAAAAACCGCAGATGTGATCATATACCACCAAAAGAAAGCTCTATTTGTGGGAAAAAAGGATCTCAGTTTTGTTTGGGAGCCACATCGCACGACCGCGCAATTGTCAGTTAAAGCGTCACAGTGCCGAATCGTAAAAAGTGCTCTGGTCTTTGGCCAGCCAAATGGTCCGGGGCTTAAGTGGTTAAGATAAAAAATCTTCTGACTTTACAACCCCTTTAAAGGATAATCACAACCCCTCAAAAGGAACAATATAGAGAAGAAGTGCAGCGCAAATAAACCAATCAGGAATGAAATATAAAACTGTATAAAATTCCAAATGCTTGGTAAGAAGAACCACAAAGCCTAGACACCAGTAAAACATCCACGTATGGAAACAGAGATCCAGAAGAGCCCGTACGCGTTACACTCCCCTGACATCTCATTGGACGTAACACGTACAGTAGGGAGCAGCTAGGCTCGTATGGCAACACCCGCTACAATCCTGTTAGACAGAGATTACATGGAGCTTTGTCCTGTGTCTTATGAGTGTTTATTGAGCGTTCTTTATGTGAGTAGGAATTTTTTACCTTAACTCCTTAGCGCCGACCGTATGCAAATTTGCTTTCTCAGCTTGAAGGGGTTATACCGGGGTGATGCCTGCAGGTACCGTCTTTTAGAGCGGGCAGTTGGCTTTTTAGCGATAACAACCGATGCGACTAAAAGCCACTTGACTGTTATCCTAAAGGAGCCGGAGGGGACGTCCCCCCTTCCGCCGCTCTTCCCCGGCCTCCCGTCCCACTAGGTTACCCGATCCACGATCCGGCATGTCTGCTGGCTAGGCTGAGACAGGAACGAAGCCGGAAACGGCTTTGTTCCAGTCTCCCATGTAAAAAACATGGAAGTGACGTCACTTCCCTTTTACTCAGCTGCCAATGGCGCAGATTTGAAAAAAATGACATTATTCAGAATTGCCAATTTTGGCGATCTGAATACTTTTAAGTGCAAAGGAGGGATTTGAGGTCTTTTAGACCCCCCGAGGGATGTTTACATCCCTTGTGACAGCAATAAAAATGATCAGAATTTTTTTTTTAACCGCTTCAGCCCTGGAAGATTTGGCTGCTGAATGACCAGGCCATTTTTTGTGATTCGGCACTGCGTCACTTTAATTGACAATTGCGCTGTTGTGCGACCTTGTACCCAAACAAAATTGACGTACTTTTTTTCCCCACAAATAGAGCTTTCTTTTGGTGGTATTTGATCATCTCTGCGATTTTTTTTTTTTTTTGCGCTATAAAAAAAGAGCAACAATTTAGAAAAAAAAAACCACAATATTTTGTACTTTTTACTGTAATAAATGTCCCCATTTTTTTTTTAAAAAGCTAATTTTTTCTCAGTTTAGGCCGATATGTATTCTTCTACACATTTTTGGTAATAAAAATTGCAATAAGCCTATATTGATTGGTTTGCGCAAAAGTTATAGCGTCTACAAAATAGGAGATAGATTTATAGCATTTTTTCATTATTATTTTTTTTTTACTAGTAATGGCGGCGATCTGCGATTTTTATCGTGACTGCGACATTATGGTGGACACATCAGACAATTTTGACAAATTTTTGGGACTATTGGCATTTATACAGTGATCAGTGCTAAAAAAATGCATTGATTAATGTAAAAATGTCACTGGCAGTGAAGGGTTAACACTAGGGGGCGATCAAGGGGTTAACTGTGTTCCCTGCTACGTGTTCTAACTGAAGGGGGATGGGACTTGCTAGGAGAAAAGATAGATCGGTGTTCATACTTAGTATGAACACACAAACTGTCTCTTCTCCCCTCAGAGAACCAGGATCTCTGTGTTTACACACAGAGATCCCGGTTCTCAACTTATCACGAGCGACCGCGGGAGCCCGGCGGTCATCGCGACCGCCGGGCTCCAGCATCGGCTCCGGAGGGCGAGCAGTGGGCACGCGTGCCCCTAGCGGCCACTAAAAGGAGCAACATAACATGACGGCGATTTGCGCAGCTGAGCCATGTTGCCGCAGTACAACTGTGGCAGCTGGTCGGCAAGCTGTGCTTGCGTAGCAAAGAAAACACATGCGTAAGCTGTGCCCGCATATGTAAACATAGTTACATAGTAGGTGAGATTGAAAAAAGACACAAGTCCATCCAACCTATGTGTGTGATTATATGTCAGTATTACATTGTATATCCCTGTATGTTGCGGTCATTCAGGTGCTTATCTAATAGTTTCTTGAAACTATTGATGCTCCCCGCTGAGACCACTGAGACCACCACCTGTGGAAGAGAATTCCACATCTTTTCCGCTCTTACAGTAAAGAACCCTCTACGCAGTTTAAGGTTAAACCTCTTTTCTTCTAATTTTAATGAGTGGCCACATGTCTTGTTAAACTCCCTTCTGCGAAAAAGTTTTATCCCTATTGTGGCGTCACCAGTATGGTATTTGTATATTGAAATCATATCCCCTCTCAAGCGTCTCTTCTCCAGAGAGAATAAGTTCAGTGCTGGCAACCTTTCCTCATAACTAAGATCTTCCAGACCCTTTATTAGCTTTATTTTATTTTATTTCCAGTACATCCTTCCTGAGGGAGCGGTTTCCAGAACTGGACAGCATACTCCAGTTTTGGCCGGACCAGAGTCTTGTAGAGTGGGAGAATTAATGTCTCTGGAGTTGATCCCCTTTTTAATGTATGCCAATATTCTGTTTGCTTTGTTAGCAGCAGCTTAGCATTGCATGCCATTGCTGAGCCTGTCATCTACTAGGACCGCCAGGTCCTTTTCCATCCTAGATTCCCCCAGTGTATAGATTGCATTCATATTTTTGCCACCCAAATGTTATTTTACATTTTTCTACATTGAAGCTCATTTTCCATGTAGTTGACCACCCCAATTTGTTCAGATCTTTTTGCAAGGTTTCCACATCCTGCGGAGAAGTTATTGCCCTGCTTAGCTTAGTATCATCCACAAATACAGAGATTGAACTGTTTACCCCATCCTCCAGGTCGTTTATGAACAAATTAAACAGTATTGGTCCCAGCACAGAACCCTGGGGGACCCCACTACCCACCCCTGACCATTCCAAATACTCCCCATTTATCACCACCCTCTGAACTCGCCCTTGTAGCCAGTTTTCAATCTATGTACTCACCTTATGGTCCATGCCAACGGAACAGTGTTCAAATCACATATGTGGGGTATCGCCGCGATCGTCTGGGTTAGAGCAATAATTCTAGAAAAAGACCTCCTCTGTAACTCTAACCTGGTAACCATTAATTTTTTTTAAAGAATAACCTTTGGATGGTGGGTCATTTGTGTACCTGGAGGGACGGTGTGGTGGAGGCGGGGTGGGACAAGGTTTGCCTTTTGGTGTGAATGAGTATAGATGGGTGCATGTGTGGTGTGGATGTTGTGTTCATGGAAATATCCCTGCTGTATATAGCATTGTGATTTTAGGTTGTGGTGCCCTACGAGGTCCACACTCATTACCCTTATGTGACCAGTGGTATACTTCATTCCTCCGTTGAGGAATTTGGTAAATATGATGTATAACTATAACAGTTGGCCCCCGTTGGGCTATTGTACTTTATTTTATATTTTGTAAAAGAGATTTGTTTATGGATGCATTTGTACTATCTGAACCTGTAAACTACTTTCTATCAAAATAAATAAAAAAACAATTTTGTAAAAAAAAAAAAATTTTTTTAAAGAATCACCTATGGAGATTTTTAGGTACTATAGTTTGTCGCCATTCCACGAGTGTGCTCATTTACTCAGCATAACATCATCTTTCACATTATACAAAAAAATTGGGCTAACTTTACTGTTTAGTTTTTCTTTTAATTAATGAAAGTGCCTTTTTTCCCCAAAAATTTCGTTTGAAAGAACGCTGCGCAAATACCGTGCAACCACAAAATTGCAACGATCGCCATTTTATTCTCTAGGGTCTCTGCTAATATATATATATATATATATATATATATATATATATATATATATATATATATATATATATATATATATATATATATATATAAAATGTTTGGGGGTTCTAAGTAATTTTCTAGCAAAAAATACTGATTTTAACTTGTCAACAAATGTCAGAAATAGGCTTAGGCATTAACCACTTGCCTACCCGGCACTTACACCCCGGACACTTCCTGCCCAGGGCATTTTTCAGCTTTCAGCGCTGTCGCATTTTGAGTGACAATTGCATGGTCATGCTACATTGTACCAAAACAAATTTTTTAGCATTTTCTTCACACAAATAGAGCTTTCTTTTGGTGGTATTTATTCACTGCTGGGTTTTTTATTTTTTACAAAAAAGACCAAAAATTTGGAAAAAAAAAATAGGTTTTTACTTTATTTCTGTCAGTAAATTTTATAACTAAGTTATTTTTTGCCTTCACTGATGTGTGTGATGAGGCGGCACTGATGGGCACTGATAGGCTGAACTGGCGGGCATTGATATGGCCACTGATTATGTGGCACTGTTTATTTGGCACTGATGAAGAGGCACTAATATGCCCCACTTATGGACATTGATAGTTGGCACTGATATGTGGCACTGATGAGCACTATTAGGTGGCACAGATAGGCGGTACTGATGGGCATTGATGGGTGGCACTGTTGCGTGACACTGGGCAATAATGATGGGCATTGATTGCCAGCACTAACTGGCATCGCTAATGGGCACTGATTGCTGCCACTGGTGGGCACTGATTGCTGCCACTGGTGGGCACTGATTGCTGCCACTGGTGGGCACTGATAGCTGGCATTGGTGGGCACTGATTTGTGACACTATATTGCACTATTGTAATCAGGGCCCTGATTACATTCCTAGCTATCACCTGTGAGGAGATGCCACTGATCGGCCCTCCTCACCTCACACTCTGTCAGTGTGAGGCGAGGAGCGCCGATTACTGGCACTTCCTTGTTTACATGTGACCGGCTGTGATTGGACACAGCCGATTACAGGGTTAAAGAGCCGCGGACGCGGTTCTTTACAGAGATCGGGGTCGCACCATGTCCGAGCAACATGGCACTTTGTGGCTCTTCTTACCAAGCATTTGGACTTTTATACAATTTTATATTTTACTTTTGATATTACTCGTAATGTTCTTCTGTAAGGTAGGCTGTATGTATAAATGCATATGTGCTGGAACAGTTTTATCTTCTTAAAATTAGTGTGTTGAGGTTTGTACATGTCTGTTACACTGTTGGTTGTTGTGTAGTCATTAAAGCATATTTTGTGGGTAAAAGTACTGTGGCATATGAATGTGGCTGAATATAGTTATTTTTTTCTTAAATTTAATTATGCCTTTTCTGCCCCTCCCACTTACCACACCTGCAATTTGGTGATGCACTCACTACTTTATTCAGGTCAATTTTTAAGGGGGGGGGGGGTGTAAAAAAAATATATATATATATATCGGGCCCTGGGTGCTAGGTATGCCACTGGAGAGGAACATTCAATATCTGCTTAGTGGGGTATCCTCCACGGCTGCAGTGCACATGGGCCTTAAGGGTAGGGGGCCCTGCTGTGCCCTCATACATTGGAGTGGTGTTTGTCCATGTTGTGCATTCTGTGTCTTGGCATCAGCTGCAGCAAAGATCCATCCAATGCTTGTTTGGGAGGAGATCAGATGCCCTGTGCTTCCAGCGCATGAGCAATCAATTCAGCAAGTTACAAGCAACTGATCATGACCAGAAGGGGATGGAGCCAAGTGAGCAGCACTAAGCAATGAGCCCCACAACTTCCAGTCATCTTTACTTTGTAACCAACAGATGCTACATAAAGCTCCCACTGGTCATTTGACAGCTGTCATCTAATGGGAGAGAAAGGGACGTTTCAAACGATCCACTCCCTCCACTGTATGATCATATCTTTAAACATTTCAGCTTGTAGTTGCAGGGAAAAGGAGGGATGGATTGGGGTTACAATTGATTGACTAGCCTTTCTGAGCTTTAGGTGTGTGAGTGGTAGGACGTCAGTAGTTGGGGGTGAACTCTGCACCACTTACCAATGACCTCTGCTTCACTTGCTACTAACCTCTGAATTCTTCCACACTTACTACTGCCCCCTTAACTCTGCATCGCTACTGACTCCCACTGAACTCTGCATCACTTACTACTGACTCCTGAACTCTGTATGGTTGTTTACTAAAACTGGAGAGTGCAGAATCTGGTGCAGCTGTGCATGGTAGCCAATCAGCTTCTAACTTTAGCTTTTTCAATTAAGCTTTGGCAAAAGAAAAAAAATGGAAGCTGATTGGTTTCTATGCAGAGCTGCACCAGATTTTGCACTCTCCAGTTTTAGTAAATCAACCCCAGCGTCACTTACCACTGACCTCTGAACTGCGTGTCACTACTGACTCCTGAACTGTACATCAGTTACTACTGACCCCAGAACTCTCTCACTACAAACCCCTAAACACTGTGTTACTTACTACCGACCTTAGTCGCTACTGACTCCTGAATTGTACATCACTTACTACTGACTCCTGAACTCTGCATTACTTGCTACTGTGCCCTGAATTTTGCCTCACTACTGACCTCTAAACTCTGCATCACTTACTAGTGACCCCTGAACCCTACCTCTCTACTAACTCCTGACCTCTGCCCCACTACTGAACCTTTGCGTCACCACTGACCCCTGCACTCTGTGTCCCTCTGCTCTTCTCTCCACATCTGATAACCCCCCTCGGAGAAGTGCTTCCCCGAGGGGGTTACCTTGCGGGCGTTCTCCCGAGTCCAGCATTCGGCATCCATAGAGGCCTGAATGCAGGACTTGGCCCCGCCCCCGGTGCTCACGTCATTGGATTTGAGCAAGTGGCTGCGCTTCTATCAATCTATCCAATCAAGAGCCGTCCCCTTGGGTCAAGTTCGAGGGTTCAGGTAAGTAAAACAGGGGGGCTGGGGGGCCGGTCACTGACAGGTGTTTTTCACCTTAATGCATTAAGGTGAAAAAACACAAAGGTTTACAACCCGTTTAAGCTTTAGCCACTATTCAGTGCAATGAAAACCACACCCAATTTTTGCCCCATTCTTTTTTCTGGCAGGAGGCCCACCTTATGATCTTGCACCCAGGCCCATTGCTTTGAGAAAAAAATGCTGCTGGTCGGTGGTTTACTTTACACAGACAGTGTCACTTTGTTCCGATTTGACCAAAAAGTAAATAACTTTGTTCAGAGTGTAGCCAAACATGAATGTGAAGATCTGGTTGTCTCACTCGCACTGGAGCTCCTTTTGGAAGTAAATCGGCTTGTCCCCGGCACTCATCTGCAGAGAAGACTGCTGCTGTGTGTGTAAGCAGCAATATCTCTGCAGCAGTCCAACACAGCCCTTGCACAGCTAGAAATCTCCAGTCTGCAGGGAGAGTGAGACTTGCTAATTACAGAGCTACTGATCTGGTTCAAAATGTACATACTAAAACAACTGTGTTGACAAACCTAAATGAAAGGGTTTGCTGCCACATTACATGGCCCCCAGAGCAATACCCATCAACCACAGCAGCCAATTTATAGAGATAGAGGAACGACTTGCATGCGTCAGAACTTACACCCGATCTTAACCTCTTCCCATAAATCTTCCAATGTGTTAGCTGAAATGTGTGTCAATGACAATAGATAAAATGTATGTAACCGAAACAATAAACTTCTGTTACTTGCTTCCTTTTGATCTAGTAAATATACTGTTGAAATTAGACGCACAAATATCTGTTTATTCTGGCAGAAATTTTGTTGTCATCAAAATAGAAAAAAAAAATTATACTCACCTAGGTAGATGCTGTTTTTTCCCCCTGCTGCTTCTAATAATGAGAACTTAGAGATCAAAAACCGCTGATTGCTCAGTTCTCAGTCTTCACTGATCAGAGAGCCAGTGAATGTCAGTCAGCGGCTCTCTGCTCTGCCCTCCCAGCGCTCATTGGAGTGCCACACTGTGAAGGGGGCAGAAGCGGCTGGCTTGACTCTCAGCAGCTGGCTGAGAGGCTGAGCCAGCTGCTGGTCCAGTCATCTAGGTGGATCCTGACTGTAAAGTCAGGATTGATTCATAACTTGGACCGGCTGAGTGATGTCAGCTGACAGCAGGCTTTAGGATGATGTCAGCTGAAAACAGGCCATAGGAGTGGAGAACTAAGTGCACTCCGTGATCCACAGGAGAAGTAGGGCAAAAAAAGCTTTGCCCGTACTTCTCCTTTAACTATTTTATAGAATCGCACTGTATTATGCCTAACGAGCATGGGCATTAAAATAAGGGTTGAAAGGTCATCTACTCTCTTCACGAAAAGATGCAAGGCTTTGCCCAACCTGCCTATATGCTATTATTGGAGCTAACAGAAAGAAATCCAATATATCCTCTCCCTGCTGCAGTCTGTTAGTTTTCTCCTTTACAGTTGTGTCAAGTGCTTGCATATTACCAAATAATGATTTTTCTCCGGTTGATTGGATCGTCTGCTGACCTTGTGCTCTTCAGGGGACAAAAAAGGACATTTACGGTGTTCTGCAGGGAGAAGAAATATTGATTGAGTCTCGGTTTCAAGAATTCACCTGTTTAGTGAAACTGCAGCACTCAGTGGTGCAATTGTAAAATCAATGATAATACGAACATAAATGTATTTTTCTCTGTTGGATCCCTGTAAATTACATTGTACAAGATAAAGGATAAATGACTGAGGAAAACATATGAATGTTTTGTGGACTGACTGCATACTCTTTCTTGGTTGTAAGCTACCTAAAATTATATGCTACAGTTCACATATATGAAATTACTAACATTCTTTATACCTCTTATAAAAGCAATTTCATACCATATGTATACAGAAGAAAAGCCGCGTGCATTTGTATTTTTTTTTTTTTTTAGCTCTTAAAATAGAAATAAAATATAAATCTAGCTTTTCTAGTAGATGGTCGCAAACATATTGAAAAAAAAAAAAAACACTCATACAGAAAAAAAATTATTATTTAGTTTCAGTTTTTTGAAACTTCACTCCTTGCTTGCATAGTCTCTTGACTTGTATTTCCACAGCAGCAAGATGCCACATATCCTTACCCTGGAAGCGATCCTAAAATAATATATATGTTTAGTCCCCTGCGCTATGAGTGAAAATGTGCTGTAAAGACAGTTATTGAGGGTTTACTTGTCACGACTAGTACTTACCGAGGCCAAGATGCCGAGAGCGGCTCGCCCTTACGACCACGCGCACCCTGTTCCCCGGAAATGATACAAGGAGCAGAGGGCACGCAGAGGCATGGGCTACCAGCAGGTGAGTACGCTGATGGTAGAAGGACTGAGCACAGGGTGGAGGTAACCAGGAGCTGACTGGAGGTGCAAATGCGGAGTCAGAGGATCAGGCCCGGAGTACACAGGAAGTCCGTAAAACTAGCCAGGGGTCTCAACCAGGTAATCAGAGTTAGTAGCGAAGTCCGTTTGGGTCAAGCACATATGATCAGATAGTTTAGCAGAGTCCGTTTTGGGAAGCCAGGGGTCAAGCACAGGTTATCAAGTAGTAATAGCAGAGTACACAGCGAATGGAGAAACAGCAACAGCTGACGACAAACCAGAAACCCGACTGGGTGCTGGAGCCGTCTGAAATAGCCACACAGTGCGCGCGTCAGCGTGACATGCTACCGTGCACGGGCGACGGCGCGCACTCGGGGACCATTGTGCACCCGCATGCGCTGCACCATTGGGCCGCGAACGGGTGTGCGCCGAAGCGCCAGTCCACCGCGCATGCGCCCCGGAGCCTGGCGAGCAGAGGCAGAAGCCATCCTCTGACAGTGCCCCCCCCTAGGGGCGGACACTGGACGCCCAAGCTGGACATCAAATCTGGGTGCTCACGATGAAAGGCTTGAATTAAGCGTGGTGCACGCAGGTTCCTAGCGGGCTCCCAAGAATTGTCCTCGGGAGGGTATCCCTTCTAGTGGATCAGGTACTGGAGCTGCCTGCCTCTCCTTCTGCAGTTCAAAATGGACTCCACTTCAAACTCATTTTCTCCGTCCACGATAATTGGCGGAGAAGGAAGTTCCCCTCTTCCGGGAAAAGAACTGGGTACCACAGGTTTCAATAAGGATACATGAAAGACAGGATGGATTCTGTAGGAGTTCGGAAATGCCAGTTCAAACGCCACGGGGTTAATCATCCTCTTGATCTGAAAAGGCCCGATGAACCTAGGTCCATGTTTTCGTGATGGCAGAGATAGTTTAAGGTTTGTAGTTGACAACCAGACCTCCTCACCCACATTAAAGATTGGATTCTCCCTTCTCCCTTGATCATAGTGTTTTTTATAATCATCTTGAGCCTTTTGTAACATATCCTGGATATTTTGGAAGTTAGACTGTAGGGAAGTTATCCGATCTTGAACAGCAGGAACGGTCATCTCAGGAATGTTATTAGAGAGAAAGGTAGGGTGAAACCCAAAGTTTGCCCAAAAGGGTGTTTCATTGGTAGCCGAATGAATAGAGTTATTATAGGCGAATTTGGCGTACGGGAGGAGACTTGCCCAATCGTCCTGAGAGCCGGAACAGAAACAACGGAGGTATTGCTCCAAGGTCTGATTTGTCCTCTCCGTCTGGCCGTTTCTCTGGATGGTATGCTGAAGAGAGGCAAACTTTGATGTCCAGGGTCTTGCAGAGTTATCTCCAAAATTTAGAAGTAAATTGCACGCCCCTATCCGACACAATACTCTTGGGCACACCATGGAGTCTAATTATCTCTTTAAAAAAAATATTGGCTGTGTCCACAGCAGAAGGGGTGCCCACCATGGGTAAAAAATGAGCCATCTTAGAGAGACGGTCGACGACAACAAAAATAGTAGTAAAGCCTTCTGAGGCATGTAAATCCACAATAAAATCCATGGACACATCAGCCCATGGTCGTTCTGGGATGGGCAAGGGCTTGAGCAATCCCCAAGACTTGGTGTTTTGTCCATTGTTACATTGGCACGGAGGACAGGAGGAAACATACTTCTTGCAATCTCGTCTCCACCCAGGCCACCAGAAGGAAGGAGAGATCAGTTCAGCTGTCTTCTTCATCCCAAAGTGACCTGCCAATTTATGGTCATGACACATTTTGAGGGCCAGAGGCCTTGTTTCCCGAGGTACAAAAATTTCCCCCCGAACCCAGAATAGATCATCAAATTTCTCCAAAGAGTGTACCTCCGATTCGGAACAATGACTAGTTGAGGACTTGATGAAAATTACTAGGTCTGCTTGGGTAAGACCGAGGAAATTTTGTGAGGAGAGGATGGTGCCGTTTGGGGGTCTGCAGAGAACATCCGGGACAGGGCATCTGCCTTCCCATTCTTTGAACCGGGTCAATAGGATATGTGGAAGTTGAAACGGGAGAAGAAGAGGGCCCAACGTGCTTGTCTGGGTTTCAGGCATTTCGCTGTCCGGAGGTATTCCAAATTTTTGTGATCCGTGAAGATCATAATTGGATGAAGTGCACCTTCCAGTAAGTACCTCCATTCCTCAAGAGCGAATTTAATGGCCAGCAGCTCCCTGTCACCCACGTCGTTGTTAAGTTCTGGCGGGCTGAGTTTTTGAGATGCGAAGGCTACAGGATGTAAAATGGCTTTAGGCCCATGCCTTTGAGAAAGGATGGCCCCTGTTGCCACTTCTGATGCGTCCACCTCTAGTACAAATGGTCGAGTTGGGTCCGGATGGCGAAGAATCGGAGCCAAACTGAATAAGGTCTTCAATTTGCTAAAGGCTTCTTGTGCTGCCTGAGACCACTGGAAGGAACTGTGGTGACGTGTTAATTGGGTAATAGGTGCCACCATAGAAGAGAATCCGACAATAAATATCCTGTAGAAGTTGGTGAACCCTATAAAACGTTGCACCCCTTTTTTATCAGATGGAGCCGGCCATTCCTGGATTGCTTGAATCTTTTTTGGGTCCATTGCGACCCCGTCGGTTGAGATGATGAATCCTAAAAATTGTACGACCGACTTCTCAAATTCACATTTTTCGGCTTTCAGGTACAACTTGTGTTGTTTAAGTATAGTGAGCACCTTTCTTACATGCCCTCGGTGCAGCTCAATAGTGGAGGAAAAAATAAGAATGTCGTCCAGGTATACAACGAGGAAGTCATCCAGGTATTCTCGGAATATATCATTCATTAGGTGTTGAAAGGTGGCCGGGGCATTGCAGAGCCCAAACGGCATTACCAGATATTCAAAATGTCCAAATCTGGACCTAAAAGCCGTCTTCCACTCGTCCCCAGCCCTGATCCTGATGAGATTATAGGCACCTCGGAGGTCAAGTTTGGATAAAATTCTGGCTGATCTAAACCGTTGGAATAACTCAGGAATGAGCGGCAGCGGATACCTGTTCTTGATGGTTATATTGTTAAGCTGTCGGTAGTCCACACATGGCCTTAGGGACCCATCTTTCTTCCCAACAAAAAAGATGCCAGCTCCGGCAGGTGAGGAAGAGGAACGAATGAAGCCCTTCTCGAGATTTTCGTCAATATATTGTTTGAGGGCTACTAGCTCGGTTTCTGATAATGGGAATATACGGCCGAATGGAACCTCTGAGCCAGGCAAGAGATCAATCGGACAGTCGTATGGCCGGTGAGGTGGTAGACAGTCAGCCATTTGTTTGTTAAATACTTCCTGGAACTCAAGGTATGCGGGAGGAACATGTTGGAGGTTGTCAGGTGTGGTTGTGATTGCGGTACAAACCTTCGGAGCTGTGGGGTGGCAATGTTGGGAGCAATACGGAGATGAGAAGGATACTGACTTGGTACTCCACTTGATCCTTGGGTCATGTGCCTGAAGCCAGGGCAGGCCGAGTATAATAGGGAAGATTGGGGAATGAATGATGTCTAGCCGCAGAAATTCTTGATGGCCGGAGTCCGTGGTTACTAGAATAGGTTGAGTCTCCTGAGTGATAGGGCCTTAGCGGGGAAGTGACCCGTCTGCTAGGTGTATTTGTAGACCTTGAGCCTTGGTTTGAAGGGGGATATGCAAACTGTGGGCCAGGGTAGCGTATAGGAAGCAGCGGCAAGCTCCCGAATCAATGACGGCTGGTAAGCATCACGTAAGTTTTAGGAATAGAGTTGACTTGACAGCCCATTAAATTTGGCCGATAGGACTTACTGGGTCTTACTGGGCAGCTGCGCAGGAAGTGTTCGGCACCCCCGCAGTATAGGCACAGATTAGATTGTCGCCTGTGTTGTCTCTCTTCAGGAGTCAGCAGCCGCATAGGCTCGACTTCGGGTGTGGGTGTTGCGGCTGCAGTTGGAGGTGACACCTGTGTTGGAATGGGTCTGGATGAAGTCCAGGCTGGGCGTGACCCCTGAAAACGCTCCGAGCGTCGCTCACGCAAACGCCTGTCTAGTTCTGTGGCTGCCTAAATTAACTCTTCCAAGGAGGCTGGAGTTTCCATCCTGGCCAATTCATCCTTAAGGAGTTCGGACAGACCCTGACGGTACTGGTATCATAAGGCAGGTTCATTCCAATTTGTGTCGTCTGCCCATTTACGGAATTCCACCGTATAGTCCTCGATTGGTCTCCTTCCTTGTGACAGACTATGTAAAATCGCTTCAACTGTGGCCGTGCGCTGCGGGTCGTCATAGAGTTGGGACATACTTTCAAAAAAGGTATCTATATTATTTAGTACGGGACTTCTTTGTTCCATCAGGCCATGGGCCCAAGCTTGGGGTTCCTCGGTCAACAGTGAGATCGCAAATCCCACCTTAACAATCTCGGAAGAAAAGGTTCTGGGCTGGAGGGCAAAATAAAGGGAACAGGCGTTTTTAAAAGCCCTATATTTCTTGCGGTCCCCTGAGAACCGTTCCGGTGTCGGAACTCTGGGCTCTGGGAGAGCCATCACTACAGTGGGATTGGTGGTGGCCTGGGGAGGGAGACCCCCACTGCTGGGTGTGGGAGCTGCGGCTGTAGACGGGAGTGATCCTGTGATTTGTTACAAGCGGCTGTCCATCTGGGTATATCCTTCCTGCAGTTTCTGGACGGAGTCAGCGAGAGCGGAGACCTGCTGGCACAGGATCTCCAGAGGGGAGCGCGCTCTGTCAGCCTCGGACATCTGGCTGGTTTGTACTGTCACGACTAGTACTTACCGAGGCCAAGATGCCGAGAGCGGCTCGCCCTTACGACCACGCGCACCCTGTTCCCCAGAAATGATACAAGGAGCAGAGGGCACGCAGAGGCACGGGCTACCAGCAGGTGAGTACTCCGATGGTAGAAGGACTGAGCACAGGGTGGAGGTAACCAGGAGCTAACTGGAGGTGCAAATGCGGAGTCAGAGGATCAGGCCCGGAGTACACAGGAAGTCCGTAAAACTAGCCAGGGGTCTCAACCAGGTAATCAGAGTTAGTAGTGAAGTCCGTTTGGGTAGCCAGAGGTCAAGCACAGGTAATCAAGTAGTTAAAGCAGAGTCCGTTGTGGGAAAACCAGGGGTCAAGCACAGGTAATCAGGTAGTTAAAGCAGAGTCCGTTTTGGGAAGCCAAGGGTCAAGCACATATGATCAGATAGTTTAGCAGAGTCTGTTTTGGGAAGCCAGGGGTCAAGCACAGGTTATCAAGTAGTAATAGCAGAGCACACAGCGAACGGAGAAACAGGAACAGCTGACGACAAACCAGCAACCCGACTGGGTGCTGGAGCCATCTTAAATAGCCACACAGTGCGCGCGTCGGCGTGACACGCTACCGTGCACCCGCACGGGCGACGGCGCGCACTCGGGGACCGTTGTGCACCTGCACACGCCGCACCATTGGGCCGCGGACGGGTGTGCGCCGAAGCGCCAGTCCACCTCACATGCGCCCAGGAGCCCGGCGAGCAGAGGCAGAAGCCGTCCTCTGACATTACTGCTATATACCCAATAAATGTTCCAAGATAGTACAAATAGCTCAAAGTGGTATAGCGCTCCCCTCTACCTAACTTATACAATACTATATGAATAAACAGCCCAAATCATAAACCGTGACACAATATGCAGTAAAAAACAGCAAGACGACAGCAAAAAAACCTTAAATATGTGCATAAACATATAAAAATATATATCACTTTAAATCAAATCTGTGGTTATGCATAACAGTGTACCACCACTAAAACACAAATGTCCAGAGATATAAAGTGCTTGTGCATATTAAACACACTGGTATAGCGTAAAAAACATTGAAACAATAAAATCCAAATAGTGAATTTGTGGGTATTGTGCAAACACATAAAACACCTTCAGTGTCTCTCCACCTTCACATCTATGCGCTCACCTCCATATAAGACCAACAAATGGTCACTATGCGCCTTCTCCTGTTAAGGGGTATATCGATCCTTTGGTGGATAAAATGTGTATCTCAGGTTATTGAGATCAGTGACGTTATGATAAACATCCAACCGATGGAACCAGATCAGCCCAAAGCGAATCTCCACAGTCATATTATCCGAAGAAAAGGATATAGATACACTAACTTGCTGTAGTTCTCGAGCAGATATGGAAAGAGAAGGACACTTCATAGTGCAGTATGTTTAAAACCGTGTGTTTAATACGGTAAAAAATGCATCTTACTTAAGATAAAGAAAAGTGGTTTCGATGCAAACACAACGGTGGTCTTCACTCGCCATCTCGTGCGTGATGATGTCATAGATGGGGCACCACTGATGCGTTTCTCCATAACAGGCGTCAACTGGGAAAGGAGGCTGTGTTTGTATTCAAACCTCTCTTGTTTATCTTCTGTGTAAGTGCATTTTTACAGTATTAAACACATGGTTTTATTTCTAATTTTGTTGAAGTTTTCAAACAAATTTATACGACAAGAGATTTTGTCCACAAACTACAAACAATCAGAAAAAAAATATTATACAAATGTACATAACATAAAACATAATACTCCTAGACATATATAGACACCCTACAAAAACCCTTACCCGATAAATGGAATAAACTAATTAAAATATTATTGGGGAATGTCTACCAATATTAAAGTTTATATATTATAAGAAAAAATAAAATAATACACTGGGTTACGTAGATTGTTGGACCCCTCACAAGAAAAACCCTATCATATCCTCTTCAATTCAACAAGGTTGTAGTCTACAATTTACTACTCTCCATCTTCAACTCCTACAAGGGTGTAGGACACATCACACATAACAAAACCCGACAAAAACTGAGGAAGGGAAAAAAAAAAGAAAGGGAAATAATGCAGCCAGGAATCACGCATCCCATCCCCAGGTTTAGGTTCAAATCTTACGGCCAACCCGTATATATATTTCGCATTTCAGAGGATTGCCTGAGAAACTTCCAGGGGCCCCAGATTTGGCAACATTGTTCATATTCATATATATATAGCCTCCTAAGATTTCTTATTGAGAGGAAACTGGTGAAACTTTCCCGTCTAGATGAAGAAATTAAAATTATTAAAGAAAAACTAACCCCACTCCAGGATACTGCTGAGTATAAAGATAAGTCACAAGGTTTGTTAAATATTTTAGAAAAAGAGGACAGAGAACAGAAATTTTAAAAAAAGAAAAAATACAACAGGGATTTAGCTGATTATCATGGGGGAGTCGTATTCGAGTGGCAAAAAAAACTGTTGGCAGCGAATGCCAGTCAGGATAATGCTGCCATGGAAACAGCTCCAATTACGAATAATGTTAATCCTGCTAAAGGACCTATCCCTAACAATGTGTACAGGAACAATGAGAGAGTGAGAAGGGGTTCTTTACAGTCTCCACATAGAACTTACAATCAAGGTAGAGGAGGACCACTACAAAACCACTACTCTGGACCCCCCCAGCGGTCGTTTAAATCTAAAGAGGGGAATAGAGGTGGACGGAATTTAAACACCCCATATTATGGTCCCAATCAGAATCAGGGGCGTTTTCCTTACCCTCAGGATACCCCCATTATGGTTCAGGGCACAATCAAGGAGGTGGCCCCCCGGCCCGGGGACAAAATTACCCCAAAGCTGTGGGACCTAGGGGTCCACCCCCTGTACGAGACAGTTCATCATATTCTGAACAATATTATCCCCGTTTTCCTGTTGATGAATACCAAAATTCATCTGGCTTAATTAGTGACCAAAACCGTTTTGGTTATGGGGGCACTACACAAAATAGGTTCTTCCCCCTACACGACCTTGATGGCCCAACATCGGACTACCCTGATGGAAACGGTATTCCATACCCCTTGACGAGCAGGGATTTTTCTTGTCCGCCTCAGCAACGTGGTAATGACAGGGGGATGAGTTATGTTAACCCTGGCCCTTTGGGCCAAGATTCCCAACAATGGGGTTTTCACAGGCCCAACCAGGGTACCAAGAGAGCTGCCGATCAAGGAGAGGAACCAGGGGGGGGAGACGAATACGAACTAAAAAGAATAAAACTATAGCTGGAGCAGGGATTTTTAATTTAAGTTCAATTACCCTTAATGACAAAGAAAAACAAGTATTGGATAAGGGCCTGAAGATTGCACCTCCTCGTAAACTTAACCACTTCAGCCCCGGAAGGTTTTACCCCCTTCCTGACCAGAGCACTTTTTACAATTCGGCACTGCGTCGCTTTAACTGCTAATTGCGCGGTCATGCAATGCTGTACACAAACGAAATTTGCGTCCTTTTCTTCCCACAAATAGAGCTTTCTTTTGATGGTATTTGATCACCTCTGCCGTTTTTATTTTTTGCGCTATAAACGGAAAAAGACCGAAAATTTTGAAAAAAAATGATATTTTCTACTTTTTGTTATAAAAAAAATCCAATAAACTAAATTTTAGTCATACATTTAGGCCAAAATGTATTCGGCCACATGTCTTTGGTAAAAAAAATGTCAATAAGCGTATATTTATTGGTTTGCGCAAAAGTTATAGCGTCTACAAACTAGGGTACATTTTCTGGAATTTACACAGCTTTTAGTTTATGACTGCCTATGTCATTTCTTGAGGTGCTAAAATGGCAGGGCAGTACAAAACCCCCCAAATGACCCCATTTTGGAAAGTAGACACCCCAAGGAAATTGCTGAGAGGCATGTTGAACCCATTGAATATTTATTTTTTTTGTCCCAAGTGATTAAATAATGACAAAAAAAAAAAAAAATTTACAAAAAGTTGTCACTAAATGATATATTGCTCACACAGGCCATGGGCATATGTGGAATTGCACCCCAAAATACATTCAGCTGCTTCTCCTGAGTACGGGGATACCACATGTGTGGGACTTTTTGGGAGCCTAGCCGCGTACGGGGCCCCGAAAACCAAGCACCGCCTTCAGGATTTCTAAGGGCATAAATTTTTGATTTCACTCCTCACTACCTATCACAGTTTTGAAGGCCATAAAATGCCAAGATGGCACAAAACCCCCCCAAATGACCCCATTTTGGAAAGTAGACACCCCAAGTTATTTGCTGAGAGGCATGGTGAGTATTTTGCAGCTCTCATTTGTTTTTGAAAATGAAGAAAGACCAGAAAAAAATTTTTTTTTTCTTTATTAAATTTTCAAAACTTTGTGACAAAAAGTGAGGTCTGCAAAATACTCACTATACCTCTCAGCAAATAGCTTGGGGTGTCTACTTTCCAAAATGGGGTCATTTGGGGGGGGTTTGTGCCACCTGGGCATTCCATGGCCTCCGAAACTGTGATAGGCAGTGAAGAGTGAAATCAAAAATTTACGCCCTTAGAAAGCCTGAAGGCGGTGCTTGGTTTTCGGGGTCCCGTGCGCGGCTAAGCTCTCAAAAAGTCCCACACATGTGGTATCCCCGTACTCAGGAGAAGCAGCAGAATGTATTTTGGGGTGTAATTTCACATATCCCCATGGCATGTTTGAGCAATATATCATTAAGTGACAACTTTGTGCAAAAAAAAAAATGTGTCTCTTTCCCGCAACTTGTGTCACAATATAAAATATTCCATGGACTCGACATGACTCTCAGCAAATAGCTTGGGGTGTCTACTTTCCAAAATGGGGTCATTTGGGGGGGCTTTGAACTATCCTGGCATTTTATGCACAACATTTAGAAGCTTATGTCACACATCACCCATTCTTCTAACCACTTGAAGACAAAACCCTTTCTGACACTTTTTGATTACATGAAAAAATTATTTTTTTTTACAAGAAAATTACTTTGAACCCCCAAACATTATATATTTTTTTAAAGCAAATGCCCTACAGATTAAAATGGTGGGTGTTTCATTTTTTTTTTTCACACGGTATTTGCGCAGCGATTTTTCAAACGCATTTTTTGTGGAAAAAACACACTTTTTTAAATTTTAATGCACTAAAACACACTATATTGCCCAAATGTTTGATGGAATAAAAAAGATGATCTTAAGCCGAGTACATGGATACCAAACATGACATGCTTTAAAATTGCGCACAAACGTGCAGTGGCAACAAAATTAATACATTTTTAAAAGCCTTTAAAAGCCTTTACAGGTTACCACTTTAGATTTACAGAGGAGGTCTACTGCTAAAAATACTGCCCTCGATCTGACCTTCGCAGTGATACCTCACATGCATGGTGCAATTGCTGTTTACATTTGACGCCAGACCGCCGCTTGCGTTCGCCTTAGCGCGAGAGCAGGGGGGACAGGGGTGCTTTTTTTTTTTTTTCTTTATTATTTTTTTGCTTTTTTATCTTATTTTTAAACTGTTCCTTTCATTTTTTTTTTAAATCATTTTTATTGTTATCTCAGGGAATGTAAATATCCCCTATGATAGCAATAGGTAGTGACAGGTACTCTTTTTTGAAAAAAATTGGGGTCTATTAGACCCTTGATCTCTCCTCTGCCCTCAAAGCATCTGACCACACCAAGATCGGTGTGATAAAATGCTTCCCCAATTTCCCAATGGCGCTGTTTACATCCGGCGAAATCTAAGTCATAAAATGCTCGTAGCTTCCGGTTTCTTAGGCCATAGAGATGTTTGGAGCCACTCTGGTCTCTGATCAGCTCTATGGTCAGCTGGCTGAATCACCGGCTGCTTTCTCAGGTTCCCTGTTGAGACAGGAGAGCCAGAGAAAAACACGGAAGACGGTGGGGGCATTCCCTCCCACTGCTTGTAAAAGCAGTCTAGAGGCTAATTAGACGCTAGGATTGCTTTTACATGAAAGCCGACCGCTGGCTGAAAAGAATGATACCAAGATGATACCTTAACCTGCAGGCATCATTCTGGTATAACCACTCAAAGTCGTGAATGGCGTACCTGAAGACAAAAAAATGGTTAACAATAAAGCACAGTAAACAGTAAAGTATAAAAAATTGCATACCTGAAAAGCAAACATGATAAAACATAATAACAATAGAACATTGCAGAATAGAATACAGTAAAAAAGAGCAGAACAATAGAGAGAATAGAGAGAGAGAGAACAATAAAACGACAACTATTTTTTTTTATTTTTGTTTGTGTTTTTTTTGCAAACTTGTAACTTTTATAACTGTAACCGGTTCCAGGTTCGGGTCTCTCAAAATGCGATGGCATCTTGGGAGACCCTGTGAAAGTGTGCCTAGTCTGTGCAATGCTGTACCCTACGCTAATACTCAACTAGTGAATGGTAGCGTTCAAAACATTCACCAATGCAAAGACCAGGATTGTCAGGACAGGAGGGACAATAATAGCGGGTGTCACGCCTATATCCGCGCTTGCTGCAGACACATCTTTTTTGGGGGGGTTCATTGGGTAGGGGTACTCGAGAGGACATAAAAATGCCTCTCATGCAGCCGACTGCATTTGGTTGGGGATGTGAATGGGGGAAGTACGGGCGCTGCAGAAGCGGTGGGTTCCCAATTAGGATTGGCGAATGCAGCAGGAAGGGCACTATGGGCACGACGGGCCTGTGTTTGTCTTTTTGGTGGCAGCGGGACACTACTTGTGCTTGCCACCTCACCAGCTTGAACTGCACTTATGGGACTCGCCACGTCACCAAGTGTTACTGCAGTGCTGGTTTGACTACGACCGGGGTGTACTAGGCCGCTGGCGCTTGCCAGTTCACCAAAACGCTACAAAAAAAAACTGTTAGCGATTGCAGGGATCAGGCCTGACTCTGCGAACGCTGCAGTTATGAGTTTAGTGTTTTGTAAGTGACAGTGATCGATCGATACTGCACTTGGGTGGGCTGGGCTGGGCCGGGCGGAGGGGCAAAACGCAGGTGCTAGCAGGTATCTGGGCTGATCCCGCTAACACTGCGTTTTTGGGAACCCTAAACTGCTGGTGACGCTAGTATAGATCTGATCGGATCAGATATTGATCCGATCAGATACTATACCACTAAGGGAGGTGTACGGTGCGTGCGTGGGTGTTAGCGGTACTGGCGCTAACCTGACGCTGCCTGGGGCTGGTGCTTGCCAGTTCACCAAAACGCTACCAAAAAAACTGTTAGCGATCGCAGGGATCAGGCCTGACTCTGCGAACGCTGCAGTTATGCGTTTAGTGTTTTGTAAGTGACAGTGATCGATCGATACTGCACTTGGGTGGGCTGGGCTGGGCTGGGCGGAGGGGCAAAACGCAGGTGCTAGCAGGTATCTGGGCTGATCCCGCTAACACTGCGTTTTTGGGAACCCTAAACTGCTGGGGACGCTAGTATAGATCTGATCGGATCAGATATTGATCCGTTCAGATACTATACCACTAAGGGAGGCGTATGCTGCGTGCGTGGGTGTTAGCGGTACTGGCGCTAATCTGACGCTGCCCGGGGCGACGCATATCACCGCCGGGCGATCAGGGGGCTAAACATTTATTCGGTAATAAACGGCGGGTGCCCTGACACTATAAAAAATAAACAAATTAACCAGCGTCACCCGTAACAGTTATACGGTGATCAGTGGTGAAAGGGTTAACTAGGGGGCAATCAAGGGGTTAAAACATTTATTAGGTAGTATAATGGGGGTCCCTGACGCTATAAAACGCTGACGGCAAACCTAAATATTTACGTCCCTAACTAGCGTCACCAGCGACACTAATACAGCGATCAGAAAAATGATCGCTTAGTGACACTGGTGAGGGGGGGTGATCAAGGGGTTAAAACTTTATTAGGGGGGTTAGGGGGGTACCCTAGACCTACAGGGGGCTAACACTCACTGCCCTACCACACTAACTGTCACAAACTGACACTATGCAGTAATCAGAAAAAAAAAAAACCTGCTTGGTGTCAGTTTGTGACAGGGGGGGGTGATTGGGGGGGGATCGGGGGGCAATCGGGGGGGGGGGATCGGGGGTGTTTAGTGTGCCTGGCATGTTCTACTGTGTTGTGTAGTGTTGTATACTCACTCACATGTCTTCTCTCCTCGGCGCTGGAACGGAAACTGCCAGGCCGAGGAGAGATGACATCACATCCTCTGCCTCTGTGTACTATACAGAGGTAGGGGATGTTTCTCAGTGGCTGGGAGCGATCGCGAGGGGGGGGGGGCCACGATCGGATGGCCTCCCCCTCGTCTCTCAACGCTCCCAGCCAAATGCAGACCGCCGCTGGCACCGGGGGGGGTCCGATCGGACCCCCCGCCCGCGGGAAGGCAATCATGTACCAGGTACGTGATTTTGCCTGCCCGTGCCATTCTGCTCACGTATATAGGCGTGAGGCGGTCGGCAAGTGGTTAACAAATTTGAAACCTATATGGATGTTCATAAATTCATTAGAAAGGTTAATATCAAAAGATACATGCTTTCCAACCCTATTGTGGATCATAGACAGATGTTTAATGACTATCAACACACTGGACTTGCTAACGCCTCCCCGTTCAATCCTCCGGGGGCGATGGCTCCGTCCATAAAAGTTTTTCAAGATGTCTTACTGAGAGACCTTGAGAAAATGCCCATTAAGAGAGCAAGGCAGAGTCGGGAACTCCAGACAGGACTTCACTCATTATGTAATAACAAGGAAATAGTTATCAGACCCGCTGATAAGGGAGGGGGGATCGTTATTTTGAATCGAGGTGAATATTTAGCAGAGATGTACAGAATTTTGGGGGATAGGGACACCTATACCCCCTTGAAACGAGATCCTAAAATTCCCTACCTTGGGGAATTAACTAAAATAGTTGATAGTGGCTTCTCACAAGGTATTATCAACAAAAAGGAGAAGCTGTACCTCATCCCCAAAGCACCTCTAACGCCAGTGATATACTATTTGCCGAAAGTTCATAAGCATCCTACTTGCCCCCCAGGACGTCCTATTGTGAGTGGGATTGATTCCCTCACGTCCCGGGTGGGCAAGTATATTGATTTCTTCTTGCAACCCTTGGTGGCTAAAATTCCCTCTCTTATCAAGGACTCCAGACATGTAATAAATATACTGTCTAATCATACTCCCACTCCGTCCAAGTGGATGGTTACCGCAGACGTAACATCTTTGTATACAATAATTCCTCATGATTTAGGCCTTTTTGCGGTTGAATACTACTTAAGAAGAGATTCTGAGTTATTTGACGAACAAATTAATTTTATTATGGACCTTTTGAGGTACGCTGCATCACACAACTATTTCTGGTTCGACAAGCAGTTCTATCCTCAAGATCAGGGAGTGGCTATGGGGGCTAAGTATGCCCCCAGCCTTGCGAACCTTTTTATGGCTCTGTGGGAGGAGGATGTCATCAATGTTTGCCGAAGGCCCCAGCTCAAGCTGTGGGCTAGGTACATTGATGACGTCCTCCTCCTTTGGGATGGTACCCGGAGTGATTTAGATCTTTTCATGGAAGATCTGAATAAAAACAATAGAGGTATTGTTTTGAACTTTGAGGCTAGTCAGTCTGTCATTAGCTTTTTAGATCTCAATATAGCTATTCGTCAGAATCAGTTTAGTACCTCTACGTTCTTCAAAAGTACGGACCGTAACTCCTATATTTCCACGGATAGCTGCCATCACCAATCATGGCTTCGGTCTGTTCCCAAGAGCCAGTATATACGTCTGAGGCGCAGTTGCTCTGATGTTGCTGAGTTTTTGAAACAGGCCGATGTTCTTACCAAAAGATTTTTGGAGAAAGGCTATTCGCGAGATATTCTTAACTCTACTCTTCATACAGTGGTAAATCTAGACAGGAGTGATTTGCTAAGGGACAGACCGCCCTGTGAGCGAAATTCCGCTTTGGTCCCATTTATTACCACCTACTTAGTACAACATAACAACATTAGGAATTTGGTGCAGAAACATTGGCATATTTTGAACAATAATCCTATCCTCAAATCTATTTTACCTGCCAGACCACAAGTTGTTTTTAGAGGAGCATCGTGTCTTAAAGACCGATTGGCTCCTAATGTCATAGATCACCCCACTACAAAATTGAGTTATTTTGTTAACCTCACTGGATACTATAAATATGGGAGGTGTAGAGTGTGCTCCATTAATAGAGGCGCACAAAGACGTACCCATAGGTTCACTTCCCATACTACACATAGGGAACATGTGATTGAGCCATTCATTACATGTTCGACGGAGGGGGTCGTCTACCTGCTCCAGTGCCCTTGTGGGTTACAGTATGTGGGCAGGACTAGGCGACCCCTCTCCGTCAGACTGAATGAGCATATTTCTAACATTAAAAATGGATTCCCAAAACACTCGGTCTCCAAACATTATCTTACCACTCATAATAAAGATCCCTCCAATACGATTTTTCTAGGGATTGATAAATATCGTCCCCATTGGAGAGGTAGCTCTCTGGTCAGGAGCGTCTCCAGACTTGAGATGCTATGGATCCATAAAATTAAATGTTATACTCCATATGGGCTCAATGTGGATATAGATACAAATGCCTTTATAGATAATTCTTGAGAATGTGTTTACCTTAAGTTATGTGAGGAATTACTACTTGTATTTGCTGTTTGTTCTTTTTGAGTAATTTTTTCAATATCATGTCGTCTAAGTTTTCCTGATTAAGAATCCGACTCTTTGTGAGCCAGAGGAAATCATCCCTGACCTCATCCGTAGTCTGATGATGTGACATCTCTTGTCAGGAAGAATTATGTGTAGGAATAGTTGGGGATGATGGCACCTTATTTGAAGTTGGGTTGGTTCACATGGGCCTATAATTAATTAAACCTCTAAGATGACTTTTATCTTCTAAAAGGCCCCTTTTGTGGCCTTTAATGGCTGCATACTGAATCAGCAGGTCTATTTGTCTCTCTAGTCCTCCAATTTGTCCTTAATTTTAATTGATGGTTTTTATTATATATATTTTTTACATAAATATATTTATTTTTATTTATTTTTTATTTCATATTTATTAATTTGCATGTCCTATTTTTAGGATATTGTTTTTGACTAATCATAACCAAAGTTCTGTCTTTAGGCTATAATATTACCATCTTTAGTTGCCACTCCCTGGTATAGAAGGTACATATGACCGATACCTGTAGGTTGTGGGCTTAGTGCTAATTTAAAATTCAAATTTTTTCTTTGGTTTTATTCATTTTGTCTGGTCTGCTGTATGGGATTACCTTTCCAGCAGTCAAAATGGCCGACAAGGACTTCCGCCAGATCTTGAGGTGGAACGCGGATGATTTCCGGATCTGGTCTCACATCGAGGCTTGGTTCTTCTTGTTTATCTATTTATACGCGACATGTCAGTGCGTCGCCCGTGCCCCAGACGACGTCATTATATGACGAAACGCGCGTCGGGAGTAGCTGACGTGCAGTTCGAGGGACGGGTGTTTGTACGAGCCGGCCGGCTAATCTGCTTTTAAATACTACAATCTTGTAAGTGGCTTTCTCATTTTCTAATAAATATGTTTGTCAGTATTACGCTATGGTACCCTTCTTTCATTTTGGGATACATCTGAACGTTATCCACTTCTACCCACACTTGGTATCCGTGAACCACGAGTTTGGCAGTCCCTGCCTGGTATATAGATCAGCCTGAGGGTTCTTCCTGGTATCCATCTGTTTGGCTCCTGACCGGATAAAGGCCCTGGCCGGGTATAGGTCGCAAGCTTCTATTGCTTGCCTGTCTGGTAAGCAAGCATTTTGGGTGTTTAGCACTGATGGTGCGGTGGAGGATAATATTGAATTTTCGATTACATCACAAGTTTGGTTCTACTACTAGCACTGTGGAATTAAGAAGATGGACTTTTTAGTTTTAATTTAATTTATATTCAAAATATAGATCACTTTTTACAATATTTTTTTCATATTGATCTTTATTGTACAATTTCAATCCTCGTGGGTTTAGCGCTGCTTCTTTCTGGTTTACATTTTTTTCACTGCCTCAATATTGTCCATCTCTGTAACCCAATCAATCAGAGGTGGAGCCTGTGCCAAACGCCAATGGTGTGGTATAACTGCTCTTGCTGCCAACAGCCAATGCCTAAGAAGGCCTTTTTTAATGTTTTTATAAGGACCTGGTAAGATGGCTAACAGAGTAATTTATGGTGTATTGGGAACAGTCACCCCAGTTACATGGGTATGGAGCTGGAGAATCGCACCCCAGAAATCACAAACAGATGGACATTCCCACCAGATATGCAACAGCAAACCCTTGGTGGAACACGCCAACACAAATCTGAAACATTTGGATATACAGTGGGGCAAAAAAGTATTTAGTCAGCCACCAATTGTGCAAGTTCTCCCACTTAAAAAGATGAGAGAGGCCTGTAATTGTCCTCATAGGTATGCCTCAACTATGAGAGACAAAATGTGGAAACAAATGCAGACAATCACATTGTCTGATTTTTGAAAGAATTTATTTGCAAATTATGGTGGAAAATAAGTATTTGGTCAATATCAAAAGTTCATCTCAATACTTTGTTATATATCCTTTGTTGGCAATGACAGAGGTCAAACATTTTCTATAAGTCTTTACAAGGTTGTCACACACTGTTGCTGGTATG
Organism: Lithobates septentrionalis; assembly: GCA_037952835.1. Lineage (NCBI taxonomy): Eukaryota > Metazoa > Chordata > Amphibia > Anura > Ranidae > Lithobates > Lithobates septentrionalis. Next base: position 246,694 of record JBBDGP010001075.1, on the reverse strand, counting down.
TTGGCCCATTCTTCCATGCAGATCTCCTCTTGTCATGGTTATGCAATATAGTTTGTCGATCAGCATACCTGTCTCCATGTGCTCATCTCTAGAGACCAGCTGACCCTCACCTGACTGCTTTTGTAACCTCTCCTCTTAGCATGGCCCCACCCCAGGCCCTATCAGGGAACCCTATATTAACCTGTGCACTGCAAGCCAGCAGTGCTGATCAACCATTGTGTGTTAGCCTCTGTGTGTACTTGCTGTGTTTCCGATATCTGATTCCTGTTACCGACTTTGGCCTGTTCTTTACTATTCCTGTCTGCTCGTGACCCTGACCTTTGGAGTGTTCCCGACCATCCCTGTTTGCCTGTGACCCTGAACCTTGGCGTGTACTCTGTTGTCCTTGTCTGCTAGTCGCCCCGACATTTGGCTACCTCCTTACTATTCCTTGCTGTCCTGGGCTGCTGTTTCCTCCCCATCCTCCTGTAGCCTACCGTGAGCGTGAGCCGGGAGACCCTGGGGGCCACGACCTGGAGCCAGTTGCAGCCCAGTCCATCCTCACCACTAGAGGCTCTGGTGAACACCAACTGGCTCTTAGACTCCACGCCCTGGGGAATCTATGCTCTAACTAACTGTGGGATCCGTGTTGGTGCTCCAGGGGACCTGCCTTCCTGAACCACCCCGAGTTCCATCTGCAGCAGTCAGCCTTAGGGTCCACTATCATAGCGGTGCACTCCTGACCCCAACGGGGTGCATCTGTCACCTGTATACAGGTGACCTGACAGTTTGATCAGCCATGGACCCGGCTGATGTGCCACTACCCGCAGATGATCCATTGCAGGGCTTAGTTTCTCAGACTTGAGACCCAGGAATCGCATCAGACCCAGGTGATGCGATTCCTTCAGGATTTGGCATCCCGTTTTGAACAGGTTCAGGCCTCATTAGGATCCCCGGTTCAACAACCTCAACCGCTATCTGCTGCTGCACCTATCGCACCAGTCGCAGCAACACATTCATTACATCTGCCAGCTCCGGCCCATTCCTCTGGGGACTCCAAGGCCTGCAGGGGGTTCCTTAGCCAGTGCACAATTCATTTTGAGCTTCAGCCCCAAAACTTCCTGTCCGATCGGGCAAAGGTAGCCTATATTATATCCCTCCTGTCCGGCAAGGCGTTAGCCTGGGCTGCGCCCCTGTGGGACCTAAATGTTCCAGTGGTTTCTAGCCTGTCTGATTTCTTGAAACTTTTTCGGAATATCTTCGAGGAACTGGGTCGTGTCTCCTCAGCGGCCTGCACCGTTTTACGTCTCCGTTAAGAGTCCGCTTCTGTGGGACAGTATGCTCTTCATTTTCGTACTTTGACTGCTGAGCTGAGTTGAAATAATGAGGCCCTAGTTGCAACCTTTTTACATGGTCTCTCTGATAGAGTGAAGGATAAATTGGCAGGAAGATCTCTCCCTGCTGATCTGGATGGTGTCATCACATTGTGTAACCAGAACGATAGGAGAGGGCCCTGGAAAAAAGACGCCAGCACTCCCCGTACTTTAGGCAGCCTGAGCTCCATGTCCCTTCTCTTCATTCCGAGGAGCACCTCCTGCCTGCTGAGGAACCTATGCAGCTGGGCCGGACCAAGTTATCTCCCGAAGAATGCACTAGGCGCAGAACTCTGGGCCTGTGCCTCTACTGTGGCGTCAAAGGTCATTTTCGTGATACTTGTTCTCTTCATCCAGAAAAACGATTTGGGCTAATACATCTGGAAGGTGGAGTATTAGACCCTGAAGTATCATCTTCACCTTCTCGTCTTCTTCTTTCTGTGTTCCTTCATGTCGGCGCTTCCTCTCTTTCGGTCTCGGCACATCTGGATTCTGGAGCCGCTGGCAATTTCATGGACTGGGAAACTGCGTCTTCCATGAGACTTACCCTTTTGCCCCTTACAACGCCATTGGTGGTCTTGGCGATTGATGGCACTGTTCTCCCAGGGGGCCCTATCCGCTTCCAGACCCTCCCTGTTAGGATGTCGGTAGGGACACTCCACCAGGGGTGGATATCCTTCCTTGTCTTACCTAAGGCTTCGTCTCCTATCATATTAGGTCTTCCTTGGTTACGGCTCCATTCTCCACATGTTGACTGGACTGCTGGACAGATCTTGACTTGGGGTTCCTCCTGTTCCTCCTCCTGCCTACTCAAGGTTACCCCAAAAGAGAATCCTCCTGTTGCCACCATCCCAGTATCTTCTGCTCTTCCCACTGCGTATAGCGATTTCTGGAATGTCTCCTGCAATAGTCGGCCTGAGGAACTCTCTGGGTCGTGTGGCACTCTGGATGAGGAGCCTACCTGTGAACCTGAGCCGATCAGTCACTCCAGTTTACATGGCCATTTCCCTTTGCCTGTCCCTGGACCCCCTTGGACACACACCCAGGCTGACTCGTCCACCAGTTCCACAGTCGCTACGCCCTGCGATGCAATTCTGGTGGTCGCTGCACCTGGCAATGCTGTTTAGTTGGCCTCTGCACCAGTCCAGCCTATGCCCAGTGAGCTTCCTGCTTCTTGTTCTGGACCTTCTGTAACCTGGCCTCACCCTACTGCTACTACGTCCGTTCAAACCTGTTTAAGAGGCTCAATTCATCCTTTGGATAGACTGCCTCATTCGGCCAGGTGGAGTTTTCAATCTTTTGTTCAGGGTTCTCTGCATTCTGTTTGTGTTCCAGCTATCCATCTTAACTCTTGTGACACGTCACCTTTTAACCAACCTGACCTCAGGGATCCACTGACCTCTACCCAGTCTGATGGTCCTGTGTTGGATGTCCAGCACATCTTTAAGGGTCTAGGGGACCCTGCTCAGACTTCTGATGGTCTTCTCGTGCCCTTACCCATTTCTAAAAAGCCTTTAGTCCTCAATGAGTCCTTTCGTCCTCTCCTTACCTCGGTACCGGCCTCTGAGGATAATCTAAAGTACGAGGTTAGTCAAGTTTTGGATTCCCGGCTCCGTAAAGGCATTCTTCAGTACCTCGTACATTGGAAAGGGTTTGGTCCTGAGGAGAGGTCTTGGATCACTGCATCTGAGGTCTTTGCTCCTAGTCTATTGAGGAGGTTCCATCTGGAGTTTCCCTTTAAGCCTGGGCACAGGCGGGGGAGGGGGAGGTCTTAAGAGGGGGGTACTGTCATGGTTATGCAATAGAGTTTGTCGATCAGCATACCTGTCTCCATGTGTTCATCTCTAGAGACCAGCTGACCCTCACCTGACTGATTTTGTAACCTCTCCTCTAAGCATGGCCCCACCCCAGGCCCTATCAGGGAACCCTATATTAACCTGTGCACTGCAAGCCAGCAGTGCTGATCAACTGTTGTGTGTTAGCCTCTGTGTCAACTTGCTGTGTTTCCGATATCTGATTCCTGTTACCGACTTTGGCCTGTTCTTAACTATTCCTGTCTGCTCGTGACCCTGACCTTTGGTGTGTTCCCGACCATCCCTGTTTTCCTGTGACCCTGAACCTTGGCGTGTACTCTGTTGTCCTTGTCTGCTAGTCGCCCCGACATTTGGCTACCTCCTTACTATTCCTTGCTGTCCTGGGCTGCTGTTTCCTCTCCATCCTCCTGTAGCCTACCGTGAGCATGAGCCGGGAGACCCTGGGGGCCGCGACCTGGAGCCAGTTGCAGCCCAGTCCATCCTCACCACTAGAGGCTCTGGTGAACACCAACTGGCTCTTGGACTCCGCGCCCTGGGAAATCTATGCTCTAACTCACTGTGGGATCCGTGTTGGTGCTCCAGGGGACCTGCCTTCCTGAACCACCCCGAGTTCCATCTGCAGCAGTCAGCCTTAGGGTCCACTATCATAGCGGTTCACTCCTAACCCCAACAGGGTGCATCTGTCACCTGGATACAGGTGACCTGACACCTCTAGAGCAGTGATGTTTTGGGTCTGTCGCTGGGCAACACGGACTTTCAACTCCCTCCAAAGGTTTTCTATAGGGTTGAGATCTGGAGACTGGCTAGGCCACTCCAGGACCTTGAAATGCTTCTTACGAAGCCACTCCTTCGTTGCCCGGGCGGTGTGTTTGGGATCATTGTCATGCTGAAAGACCCAGCCACGTTTCATCTTCAATACCCTTGCTGATGGGAGGAGGTTTGCACTCAAACTCACACGATACATGGCCCCATTCATCCTTTCATGTACACAGATCAGTCATCCTGTTCTCTTTGCAGAGAAACAGCCCCAAAGCATGATGTTTCCACCCCCACACTTCACAGTAGGTATGGTGTTCTTTGGTTGCAACTCAGCATTCTCTCTCCACCAAACACTACGAGTTGTGTTTCTATCAAACAGTTCTACTTTGGTTTCATCTGACCATATGACATTCTCACAATCCTCTTCTTGATCATCCAAATGCTCTCTAGCAAACCTCAGACGGGCCCGGACATGTACTGGCTTAAGCAGGGGGACACATCTGGCACTGTAGGATCTGAGACCCTGGCGGCGTAGTGTGTTACTGATGGTAGCTTTTGTTACGTTGCTCCCAGCTCTCTACAGGTCATTCACTAGGTCCCCCCATGGGGTTCTGGGATTTTTGCTCACCGTTCTTGTGATCATTTTGACCCCACGGGGTGAGATCTTACGTGGAGCCCCAGATCGAGGGAGATTATCAGTGGTCTTGTATGTCTTCCATTTTCTAATTATTGCTTCCACAGTTGATTTCTTCACACCAAGCTGCTTGCCTATTGCAGATTCAGTCTTCCCAGCCTGGTGCAGGTCTACAATTTTGTTTCTGGTGTCCTTCTACAGCTCTTTGGTCTTCACCATAGTAGAGTTCGGAGTGTGACTGTTTGAGGTTGTGGACAGGTGTCTTTTATACCGATAACAAGTTCAAACAGGTGCCATTAATACAGGTAATGAGTGGAGGACAGAGGAGTCTCTTAAAGAAGAAGATACAGGTCTGTGAGAGCCAGAAATATTGCTTGTTTGTAGGTGACCAAATACTTATTTTCCACCATAATTTGCAAATAAATTCTTTCAGAAATCAGACAATGTGATTGTCTGGATTTGTTTCCACATTTTGTCTCTTATGCCGCGTACACACGACTGGACTTTACAGCATACTTGGTCCGGCGAACCTGAGTCCGTCGGACAATTCAATCGTGTGTGGGCTCCAGCGGACTTTTTTCTCAAAAGTTTGACGGACCTAGAAATGAAACATGTTTCAAATCTGTCTGACGGACTCGAGTCCGGTCGAAAAGTCCGCTCGTCTGTATGCTAGTCCGACGGACAAAAACCGACGCTAGGGCAGCTATTTGCTACTTGCTATGAACTTCCTTGTTTTAGTCCGGTCGTACGTCATCACGTACGAACCAGTCGGACTTTGGTTGATCGTGTGTAGGCAAGTCCGCTGAAAAGTCCGCAGGACAAAGTCTGCCGTAAAGTCCGCTCATGTGTACGCGGCATCATAGTTGAGGTATACCTATGATGACAATTACAGGCCTCTCTCATCTTTTTAAGTAGGAGAACTTGCACAATTGGTGGCTGACTAAATACTTTTTTGCCCCACTGTATCCGCTGAAGCAACGTCAGTCATCTGTACCAATGGAGAAAGCAGCTTAAAATTCGTCTCATGTGCCTTAGTTGCTAATGACACATGGTTTTAAACTTACTGCACTATGAAGTGTCCTCCTCTTTCCATGTCTGCCTAATGCCGCGTACACACGGTCGGACTTTTCGTCTACAAAAGTCAGACAGCCTGTCCGACAGACTTCCGGCAGACTTTCGGCGGACTTGCGGCGGACTTGCGGCAGACTTTCTAACGAACGGACTTGCCCACACACGACCACACAAAAGTACGACAGCTTAGTACGCGGTGACGTACACCAAGTCCGACGAGACTATAAAACGGAAGTTCAATAGCCCGTACGACACCCTTTGGGCTCCTTCTGCTAATCTCGTGTTTATCTCGTGTTAGTAGAAGTTTGGTGAGAGACGATTCGCGCTTGTGAGACTCGTATTTTTCAGTTCGTTTTAACTGTTGTTCAGTCTGTGCTTGTGAGGTTTGTATCTGCTTTTCAGTGCGTTTGGTCAGTTGGCATTGAGAAATCTTTGTTTTATTGGCCGCTCGTTCCTGATTTTCAGGTCGTTCTTCACAGGCCTTGCTGTTCTTCAGTGCGTTCTGTTTAGTGCGTTCTGACCAGCCGACCGTTTTGAAGCCATGTTACCTGTACGTACTCGTCGTCGAGCTCGTGCATTGTATGTGTTTGGTGCTGTAGTTTATTCTTCAGACCAAGACCAGTCCATGAACAGGGCGAGGAGGAGTTCATGGACCAAGAATTGGTTGCTTCAGCGTGACCAGTTCTCTCATATGCCTTTGCTCCGTGAGATCCGTGAGAATAATCCTGAGGATTTCAGGAACTTTCTCCGGATGACGGACCCCGTTTTTGATCGTTTGGTGGCTTTGCTGACCCCCTATATCAGCAGGCAGGATACCTGCATGAGGCAAGCCATCACTCCGGAGCAGAGGCTGGTCGCTACCTTGCGGTATTTGGCCACAGGGAGAAGCCTGCAGGACCTTAAGTTCTCGACAGGCATCTCCCCCCAGGCTCTGGGGATCATTATCCCAGAGACCTGTTCTGCCATCATACAGGTCCTGCAGAAGGACTATATTAAGGTAAGATATTTTTCTTTTATTAGCATCACATGTTCTTTTATGTAATCTTTGATAATGTAATGTATTTCTTGCTTCAAACACTACTTACCATCATTGCAATATAGTGTGAATGTCCCCTTTTTATCCTCACACATGCTGGAATTTTTTCCTGTTATTTTTTGTCATGCATGTATATTTTCCTTTAATAACCTTCCCAGCATGAAGTGATGGGAACATATCCACCTAGTCTACTCATTTTGAATGTATTTTGTTGGAGTGTATTTAGTGTGCTTATAATTAGCAATTATCTAGATTTCACAACCCCCCCACCCCCCCCACCTAAACTCACTCCAAATAGTGTGCTGCTAATGAGAAATTATCTAGATTTCACAACCCCCCCACCCCCCCACCTAAACTCACTCCAAATAGTGTGCTGCTAATGAGAAATTATCTAGATTTCACAACCCCCCCACCCCCCCCACCTAAACTCAATCCAAATAGTGTGCTGCTAATGAGCAATTATCTAGATTTCACAACCCCCCCCCCCCCCCACCTAAACTCAATCCAAATAGTGTGCTGCTAATGAGCAATTATCTAGATTTCACAACCCCCCCCCCCCACCTAAACTCAATCCAAATAGTGTGCTGCTAATGAGCAATTATCTAGATTTCACAACCCCCCCCCCCCCACCTAAACTCAATCCAAATAGTGTGCTGCTAATGAGCAATTATCTAGATTTCACAACCCCCCCCCCCCACCTAAACTCAATCCAAATAGTGTGCTGCTAATGAGCAATTAGCTAGATTTCACAACCCCCCCCCCCCACCTAAACTCAATCCAAATAGTGTGCTGCTAATGAGCAATTAGCTAGATTTCACAACCCCCCCCCCCCACCTAAACTCAATCCAAATAGTGTGCTGCTAATGAGCAATTATCTAGATTTCACAACCCCCCCCCCCCCACCTAAACTCAATCCAAATAGTGTGCTGCTAATGAGCAATTAGCTAGATTTCACAACCCCCCCACCCCCACCCTCGTTAAAATTTGCTTGAATGTTCTGTGGTGTTGATTTGTCTAAAGCAAATATATGTTGCAGTTTGCAAAATGCATGTGCACTCTACAAGTGCATTTGTTCCAGTGCTTTAGTAAATGAGCAGAAGCTCTGCTGATTTCCATCATCAAATCATATGCAAGCCTCAAAGTGTTTTCATTAATTGCCCTTGCCTGTGATTGTGTACTCCTTGCAACATGAATGCCTTTTTACATTACCTCATTTACTGTAAGCTGGTTAGCAACTGCACCTGCAGAGTGCGACAACTGCAGTCTTGTAGCCTTTTTAGTCCCTAAATTCCTGCGTGTCCTAAAAGTAATATTTTTTAGGGATTTCACAACCCCCTAAAATGTAATCAATGTTCCATCAGAGGGGGTGAGCAATCTGATAAGTGTGCCTTTCCATATTAGTTATTCCAGAGGAATTAAATTATTGAATGTTATACTGATGCTGGGGAATAATGTTTTTAATTGTCTAATTTTCTTGCAATGTTAGCTTCCAAATTAATTGATTTTGGTTTTCTTGTTTGATTCCCCAGTTTCCTTCAACGCCACAGGAATGGCAGACTGTGGCATCCCATTTTGCCAGCCGTTGGGACTTTCCCAATTGTGGAGGGGCTATAGATGGGAAACATGTCCACATTGTGCCACCACCCCATTCGGGGTCATATTATTTTAATTATAAGGGGTTCCACAGTATTGTTTTAATGGCGGTGGTGTCGGCACACTATGATTTTTTATATGTGGACGTGGGGAAGAATGGCCGGATGTCGGATGGAGGAGTATTTGCCGAGACGGAGTTCTGCCAGCGTCTCCAGAGTGGTGGCCTGGGATTGCCACCTGATGAGGATAACGTGGAAGGACTCCCCTTTGTCTTCATTGCGGATGAAGCCTTCGCTCTCAGCAACCACCTCATGAGGCCATTCCCCCAAAGAACCCTCACCCCGGAGAGGAGGGTTTTTAATTACCGGCTGGCCAGAGCTAGAAGAGTGGTTGAGAATGCGTTTGGAATTCTGGCCAGCCGGTTCCGCCTGTTTCAAACAGCCATTAATTTGGCGGAATACAAACTTAATTTTATCATTTTAACCTGCTGCATTCTGCACAACTTTTTAAACAAGCATTCTACCAATTATATAGGCACAGTTGGGCCTGAGGCCGGACAAATAGAAGCCAACCTTACAGGCCTGGATACTGTCCGTACTGGCTTGGCCCCCCAAAGTTCCCGTCAAGTTAGACAGCAATATGTTAATTATTTTATGGGTAGGGGGGCCATTGCAATGGGCCAGGATATATAATTTTTTACAATAAAAAAAATATTGCTGAAATCTGGCATTATATTTATTGCTTGCCTTTCTTTTGGGCTGTCTCCTAGGTTATGGTCGAGCAGTTGTAGTGCCAACTGTATTAGAATTTTAAAAATGTCTAAATAAGCTCCATTGCCACTGTAAACAACTTTTTTACAATTATAACCAAACTGAGCCTTGAAATAACAAACCACACATTTTTTAAAATACTATAAGGAGATGTTTTTATTAATG